>JAQPZY010001646.1:3287500-3945000 GCA_029931535.1 Margaritifera margaritifera
TGAATTTGAGTAGACTTAAATTTTAGGCAATAAGATCCCTGGACTCTAGACTAAATTTAAAGTCCTGACTTAGGTTCTATTGGTGAAATGCAAGCCTAATATATATGGGGTGGTGTGGAGGCAGATAAAATTAACTTAAATCATAATTGCATATATATTTACAAATACTGCTCTCTTAATCATCAGAAGAAATGTATTTCTATATCCTCTTGTAGTTCTTGGTTTCAGTGGCGGCGCGAGGGTTCGAGGCGCCCGGGGGGCAATGTTCTTTAGTGGCGCCCATACTTTGCCACAGAAACAGTTTTTATGTCAGTTGCCAATCTCCCTCCACCCCCACCCCCTTCTAAATATAAGTTTTATGAAGCACTAAGATGAGGTGAAATGCTATGAAAATTTCAGCTGCAAAACTCTAAGCTCCCGACGGCTCCCGCCTTCGCCTGGTGCCCTGGGGCAATTACCCCCCCCCCCTCGCGCCGTCACTACTTGGTTTAATTAAATCCTTCAAATGTTAAGAGGATACACAGCCATTTCAAAATTTTGAGCAAACATTATACTTCATTCCAGTATAATAATCTTGGAGCTGTCATGTTGGCGATGAATTACTACTTTTGAAATCTAAATTAGGCGATGTAAGACAAGATAGTTTGTTATCCGTCTCATTAAGCTTGATGATGGCCATCTCCGGGCTTGTTATGCTACACATACAAAATTAGAATGTCTTCAGCACGTGAATTATCTTCTACTGTCCATTACAATGAATCTCGGATGCAATCATTCAATTTCCCTGAAATTAATCAAAGGCACAGTATCAAACAGTATTATGCAGCATAAAGAAGGGTAGGACAACTATGATTGTTTAAGTCATAATAAGTATTACATTTAAAGATTGAAAAGAAAAGACTGTCCAAACTTTGAATTGAGATAATCAGTCGTGAGTAGTGATGTACATATTTGTCTTGAACAAGTAGTTTTCAAGCTGAGACCGCGATTGGAGTTGCTGAGTTCGAGCTTGGGACTTTGAGTCAACCAATCACAATCACCTAGAATTTTAATTTTGAAAAGTTACTTTGAGTGGAAACTTAATCTCAAACTCAAGCTCTGGGGTATACGATCTCCAGATCAAATGTATTTTTTTTTGGGGGGGGGTTAGGCTACATACATACATACATACATACATACATACATACATACATACATACATACATACATACATACATACATACATACATACATACACACACACATACATACATACATACATACATACATACATACATACATACATACATACATACATACATACATACATACATACATACATACATACATACATACATACATACATACATACATACATACATACATACATACATACATACATACTGTCATATATAATGTTTACATATTTAACTTTGTCCTTAAGTGTAGGATGTAAACAAGTTGTTTATTTAGAATTCGAAGTCAGGGTTGCTTTTGTTTACAATTATACTGCTATTCACACTAGAATTACTGATATTTGTCATATAGGCAAATGATTTGCTGGAAAATTCTGTCAGGTGATTTGTGTTTATATATAGGGAGTTTGGGTAAACAATGATTCATTCTTGTTCTAATGCTCAGTCTATGAAGAATCATTTTAATAATCAGATGTTTAAAGATGTGTTGTGAAAATCAGAGCAAATTCAGAGAGGAATTATTTATTTAAAATATTCGTTGGATTACTGAAGTGCTCATTCTCATTTTGGATTGATACATTACTTTGGGATTTTTATGAATTCATTCAAAGATATTCTGGATTACATCATTCAGGCATATCAGGGCACTCAAGACTACTGGCATATTCAAGACTGTTGGTACATCAGGACATTCAAGGCTACTGGAATTCATTTGGAACATTCTATATTTAAGACTTGTGATTAGGACACTTAGGATTATTGGATTATTTGAATTTTAATTCACAATATTGTAAGTGTCTTTTTAAACTTTCATTTTAATTGTCTAGAAATAAATTACTTGTTGATTTTATTTACATTGTTGGTTTCACTTTCTTTATTTTACATATTTTTAGGCCATAGAGTCGTAACACATACATACATATATACATTCGGCAGTAATAGAGAATAACAGCAAAATGGATCGGAATAAGATATTATTTGCATAATGAACTATTTCTCACCTAATCCATGATTTATCATTGTGCATTCACAACAACTTGAGTAAGACATTTTCACTCACAAGTACTCATAGACTTTGGTCAAGGACAATTCGAGCAATCATCGCGAGTGAATATACTATTTTACATGACACGTTGATTAACTATCTGTTCCAATTGTATGTTTGCAGAGAAATGTTTCAAAGCAATAAGAATAAGCAATGTGGAGTACATTCAAAAGAACTTAAATTGCACAAAGGATAAACTAAGATTAACTTAAAGTACAAAAATATAGAAATTTTTCAGTACATGAAGGAAGTTGTTACCATGCCCATGTACATCAAATTTAGAAAAAGAAGGAACTTAGAGAAGAAAAAAAACATAATGCTTCTTCTTATTGATTGCATAGACTACTATCTATAGTCGCAACAGAGACCTAAGTATCATTGACTATAATTACACCAGTGGCGTATAGTTGAAGTGTTGATCCAGCCGGCAACATTAAAGTCATATTAATAGAAAGCAGACAGAGAACATATATAAGTTTAACTATGAACACTATTTTCTGGAATTTAAAACATATCTTGATAAATATATATAATTTCTTTATTATCACACATTATTACTGATTCAAACTACCATGAACATGCAGTGTCAGAGAAAATTGCAAACGATGTACTTATTTTAAGGCAATACTGTCAGTACGTCACGCATCGTCTATCACGTGTAATACTTGCAGAGGCGGATTTAGAGGGGTTTCGGGGGTGGGGTTAAATTGAACAACCTTCTCCAGTTAAAGTATAATATTTTAATATTAAAAACGGATATATGTAACAATTTTAAACAAAAGGAACCACCCATCCTAATATCGAAACCCCCTGTGCTTCGTCCGTCACCTTTCTTTGTGTCGCCCGTCTGCCAATATTTAAAATATAAAATTTCTTAAAATAGGTCTACCAAATTAGATCATACAGTGGAGAAATATCATAGCATCGTGTCTTTTTAAATTCTGCCTAAATTAAAACTCTGGATACTCTACCCTACTTAACAATCACAATTTAATTTTTTAAAAAAAGATAACTCGCATGTAAAGCATCAACTACACACAGATTACTAGTAGTATTAGCAGTAGTAGTGGTAGTAGTGACTCTGTACCAAACAGTGCTACTACTACTACCATTAATACTAGCACAAATTGTTTTCAGTTTGAAAATATACAGATTTGCAGAGAGAGAGAGAGAGAGAGAGAGAGAGAGAGAGAGAGAGAGAGAGAGAGAGAGAGAGAGAGAGAGAGAGAGAGAGAGTTACAAAATGCTAAAAGATAAATTATTAATAACATATTGCAATATTTTTTCCAGAAAACTGTTGCAAATCCACGAAATCTGCTGAACAATTAACCAATATTATCTACAATAATATATGCAAGAAAACGTTGCTTCAAGGAAACATTGTTTTATCTCTGATAATATATAAAACAATATTTATTGAAAAACTATAATGCCCCACCACAGCGCCTGAAAATTGACGTAAAGGCAAAACTTAAACGTATTTAATGACAGACGGAAGGACGGACAAGGGGTATCACCATATGCCCTACCACTGTCGTGCGGCACAAACATGTTCATGTTTTCCAGAGTGAACAGGCTGACTCCTTATTTTGTATGACCAAGGGTGAGATTGACTTGCAGTAGGGACCACTAACAAGTAAAATCAGACACTTCTTAAGTACCATTAACTTACACCCTGATTGTGACTACATAAAGAGGATGCATGTAAATAGAGGATCTAAATTTGGTAATGATTTAATATTGAATTTATAAAACGAGTTAAATAATTTCCATCTTTTGCGAGTCTTGGCGAGCAAAAGCTGGAAATTATTCAACGAGTTTCATAAATTAAATATGAAGTCATTACCTATTTGAGATTCTGTTTATCACATAGTGTTTTTTTAGAATGGAAAGAAAGAGAAAGAAGAACACGTCCTTTTCGGTATTTCATTCTATCTGAGACGCTGCACCTTTCAATTCTTGCGCGGGAAAAAAAATAGTCCCAGACACGAGTTGAAGAGTTGAAGCAGTATTGAATAGTTTGATAACAAATAACGTTTAGAAGTATAATTTTTAATAAATAACGACTAAACGAGAAAATTTCCTTTTAATCAATAGAATACTTGTCACGAACAGGATAAGTTTTCAAAATTGGACCGCCGCTGGAAATTCCTATGTATTGTTGCATAGTTCGCTTGGTTAGGTCAGCTATAAGCAGTAAATGTAGCGCCATATACATGAATTTGTGTGTGGCTGTTTAGAACATTTCCACCCAGTGGTGTACTAAGAGTAAATGGCGCCCGGCGCGAGGACGATGGCCCAAAGGGCCAGAATACGAGGCCCAAATTTGTTATCAGCTGTTCTGGCGCCCCAAGACCTCTGGCGCCCGGGCCAACCGCCCAGCCCCCTCCCCCGTTAGTAAGCCACCGCCCACCCACCCCCGGTTAGTAAGCTACAGTTTCCGCCGAAAAGTTTCCACCATGGACATTCACCACAGATGCAGTATTGGATTTGGCAGAAGAAAAAGTATTCCGGTTGTTGGATATTTCTCTGAAGGGAGTATTACTTGATGCAGAAACTGCTAGATGTAGAAGTGTTGCTGAGAATTTAAGAGCTTTGTTGGTACTGATTTGCATTTACCTGACTGTAGTTATTAACTCAATGGATGTTTCTGTGACTGGATATCTACATTATTTCATTTGGAAGAATGCTGTGGTTATATAACATTCTGTCGGTTGGGAGACCAGCATTTGTCGAAATTATTTTCAAAAGAGAGGTGAGTTTATTTACTCCTATCGGTTGACATTTAAACCACGCCTGTATGGGTGGGGTGCGAGCAACAGGTTTGGACCCCCACCCCCACCCCCAGCCCAGTGGATTAAATTGGGCATATTCAGACAGACGAAATCTTTTTTTCTCAATGCCCTTTGGGCAATCGATTCGAAAAATGGCCGCCAAAATGTTGAGAGTAATAGTATAAAATAAAGTTCCAGAAGGCGGGGTAAAGAAAATTCCCTTGGTCGAAGCCAATCAGTAAAGAGAATACTGCGCAAGAATTTCATGAGCTTATTTGGACCAATCAGATTCACATTAACATGTTAACATATCAAAAATATTAAACTGCACACACTATATGTAAAGTGTACAAACTCTGTGATAATCCCTGGTTATGAAACGGTAAACATTTCATCAGACATAGGAAGTGAAGTCCGGAAAGCTATCTGCTTGAAGATTTTTTCCGTGGTACATATGTATACTTCCAACTGGGTACATACTTAGTTAAAAAAAATATATTGTAAGAATTTCAATCGGGTTTTAGGAGTTCATATTCCACGAATGCATGCCTAATTCATTTGACAGACTACATCAAAACACAGACTTCCAAAGGTTTATACACTGGTATGATCATATATGATTTACATAAAGCATTTGCCACAGTGGACCATTCTATTTTGTGCAGGAAGTTATGTGCTATTGGAGTAAATCAATTATTTGGTTTCAATTATACTTCAGACTCCAGACTGTTTATGTAAATTAAACAATGTCTTAACCCATAGCTGTAACCTGTAGAGTACCTCTGGTTAGTATTCTGTTAGCCCTTCTCGCTCCTTGTGTCATAAATGATATGGTTAAGGCATCAACTGGGACTGTACATTATCTTTGTATACTGATGATGGCGTAATACTCTTTTCACACGTTGAATTGAATGTCATACCTCAAAGACTGGGACAAGACCAATGGCGGAGCAAAGGGGTGAGGTGGGCTGGGATGAGGGGCCAGGTGAAGGGGCCAGGTGAAGGGGTTGCCATCGGTGTTGTTTTGTTTTTTTTTTTTGTTTTTTTTGCAGCTGACATTTTCATAGTATTTCACCTTCACCTTAGTGTAAGAGGGCGGGGCCATTCTTCACAAAACTTATATATAGAAGGGGGGGGGGGCGGGCAGAGGGGGGAAGGTTGTCAACTGACATAAACTGTTCTCTGTAGCAAAGTTGGGGCGCCACTAAAGAACATTTCCTCCAGGCGCACGGTAGGGGCGCCACTTAAGAGCATTGACCCTATTAACCTCGAACGCTCGCGCCGCCACTGGATAAGAATTTAAATCCTTTCATCTTGGTAAAATAGATTGTATAATTTTTTGTTCAAAATGCTAACTCAGAGATTTCACTGTTGAATATGGTCGTGTCAGTAAGTCATAAAATTTAGTAAAATACTTAAGTCTTATTTTGGACCAACAATTATCTGGAGAGGCAACATCAACTGGTATTTGTAACGAACGCTACTAAGAGGCTTAAGTTTCTTGATAGAAAATGTAATTATTTTTTTCAAAACCTGAAAAATGTATGTGCTCTGCATTAATTCAATGGTTTGGATTATTCTTGTTCCTCCTGGTTTTGTGACTATTCGTTTTTCAAAGAAATAAACCAAGATCCACTATTCATCAATCCGGTTTTTTGTTGTTGTTTTTTTTTTTCGAGTATTGGGATGGTAAATGTGGAAAACAGAGTAAAAGCACTTAGGCAAAACGAAGTAAATAGCACTGTTAAGAATTATCCAGTAATGTCATTACAGTATCAGACCAACACTTTTGTAGTGCCATGGTGTATCCTCTAAACCAGTGGTTCCCAAACTTTTTTGATCGCGACCTTAAATACCATCTTTTACGACCCAAAATGCAGTACCAGTATAGGGTCGCGAGGGTCCTGGCGACCCTCATTTGGGTCGCGACCCTGGGTTTGGGAACTACTGCTCTAAACCTTGTATGGTAGTGTTATAATAGAATGGCATGCCTTACCACAGTACTCTCTGCAACCATGTATTGCAGTGTTATAATAGATTGGCATGCCGTACCACAGTACTCTCTAAAACCTTGTATTGCAGTGTTATAATAGATTGGGATGCCTTACCACAGTACTCTCTACAACCTTGTATTGCAGTGTTATAATAGATTGGCATGCCTTACCACAGTACTCTCTACAACCTTGTATTGCAGTGTTATAATAGATTGGGATGCCTTACCACAGTACTCTCTACAACCTTGTATTGCAGTGTTATAATAGATTGGCATGCCTTACCACAGTACTCTCTACAACCTTGTATTGCAGTGTTATAATAGATTGGGATGCCTTACCACAGTACTCTCTACAACCTTGTATTGCAGTGTTATAATAGATTGGCATGCCTTACCACAGTACTCTCTACAACCTTGTATAGCAGTGTTATAATAGATTAGCATGATTTACCACAGTACCCTCTACAACCTTGTATTGCAGTGCTATAATAGATTGGCATGCCTTACCACAGTACTCTCTAAAACCTTGTATTGCAGTGCTATAATAGATTGGCATGCCTTACCAGAGTACCCTCTACAACCTTGTATTGCAGTGTTATAATAGATTGGCATGCCTTACCACAGTACTCTCTTCAACCTTGTATTGCAGTGCTATAATAGATTAGCATGCCTTACCACAGTACTCTCTACAACCTTGTATTGCAGTGCTATAATAGTGTTATAATAGATTGGCATGCCTTACCACAGTACTCTCTGCAACCATGTATTGCAGTGTTATAATAGATTGGCATGCCGTACCACAGTACCCTCTACAACCTTGTATTGCAGTGTTATAATAGATTCGCATGCCTTACCAGAGTACCCTCTACAACCTTGTATTGCAGTGTTATAATAGATTTGCATGCCTTACCACAGTACTCTCTACAACCTTGTATTGCAGTGTTATAATAGATTAGCATGATTTACCACAGTACCCTCTACAACCTTGTATTGCAGTGTTATAATAGATTGGCATGATTTACCACAGTACCCTCTACAACCTTGTATTGCAGTGTTATAATAGATTAGCATGCCTTACCAGAGTACTCTCTACAACCTTGTATTGCAGTGTTATAATAGATTGGCATGCCTTACCACAGTACTCTCTACAACCTTGTATTGCAGTGTTATAATAGATTAGCATGCCTTACCAGAGTACTCTCTACAACCTTGTATTGCAGTGTTATAATAGATTGGCATGCCTTACCACAGTACTCTCTACAACCTTGTATTGCAGTGCTATAATAGATTAGCATGCCTTACCACAGTACTCTCTACAACCTTGTATTGCACTGCTATAATAGATTGGCATGCCTTACCACAGTACTCTCTACAACCTTGTATTGCACTGCTATAATAGATTAGCATGCCTTACCAGAGTACTCTCTACAACCTTGTATTGCACTGCTATAATAGATTGGCATGCCTTACCACAGTACTCTCTACAACCTTGTATTGCAGTGCTATAATAGATTGGCATGCCTTACCACAGTACTCTCTACAACCTTGTATTGCAGTGCTATAATAGATTAGCATGCCTTACCACAGTACTCTCTACAACCTTGTATTGTAGTGCTATAATAGATTCGCATGCCTTACCACAGCTTATTAACAGTATTCCCAATATAACGTACATACTCTCTTATAAGTCGAGTCCAACTACAAACAATATAGACTCTGATCTGCTGTTGCATAATGCGCCTGCAGATCAGGGTCTATGTTGTTTATTATACTGATTACAAAATGCATATACCCAGATCTGCAGGTGCATTATGTGACGGCAGACCTGGGTCTATGCCGTTTGCATTTGGATCCGACATATACACGAGTACTGACAGTAAACAGAAAGTCCCACTTAACTGATGAAGCACAAATTACTGAAGAAAGGAGTTTTTCTTATTGATTTCAGGTAATTGCATTTTCAAAAAAATACTACGAATGTTGTTTTCAACAAATAATGAATTTGTAACACTTGAGCACAGTAACCTATTCTTTGACTTTATTTTATTTTGATCTTAACGTGCTTGCCCCATACTATTGAAATAAACCCCCATGGGTGATCATGCGCATAATCAACATATCTTGTGTTTATTGTTGAACGCATATCTCTTTTGTAGAATGCATTAGTATGTATTATTGTGTACGCATAGCTCTTTTGTAGAATGTATTAGTATGTATTATTGTGTACGCATATCTCTTTTGTAGAATGTATTAGTATGTATTATTGTGTACATATATGTCTTTTGTAGAATGCATTAGTATGTATTATTGTGTACGTATTACCTTAAATGTATTATTGTGTATATATATATATCTTTTGTAGAATGCATTAGTATGTATTATTGTGTACGTATAGCTCTTTTGTAGAATGATTAGTATGTATTATTGTGTATATATATATATATCTTTTGTAGAATGCATTAGTATGTATTATTGTGTACGTATAGCTCTTTTGTAGAATGCATTAGTATGTATTATTGTGTACGTATTACCTTAAATGTATTATTGTGTACGTAGTACCTTAACTGATATCTGTGCTTCTTGTACTGTTTTTATGTTTCTTACTGCATGTTTCATATCTTGTATACAAATTTGCATGCAGTACATGTTGAATATACCAATTAAATACTACAACTGCAGACAGTTATAGTATGTTTTAGGGATCCATTAGTAGTAGAAGTAGTAGTAGTAGTAATAGTAGTAGTAGTCGTAGTAGTAGTAGTAGTAGTAGTAGTAGTAGTCGTAGTCGTAGTAGTAGTAGTAGCAGTAGTAGTCGTAGTAGTAGTATTAGTAGTCGTCGTCGTAGTCGTCGTAGTAGTAGTAGTCGTAGTAGTAGTAGTAGTTCCATTACCATTATCATCATTATCATCATCGTCATCTTGAATCTTCCTAAATTATTGATGCTGATTTGACTGAGTTCTAACGGTATAATAAAGGACTTTGATGTCGGTAATTGGGAACAAGTATGAGGTGATAAGTATGCTACTGGTGCAACTACCATCAAAGTACGGGCAAGAGATAACATCACCATTGGAACATGGAATGTCAGGACATTAAGACCAGCAGGGAAACTCGAGGAGCTAACCCATGAGATGGGAAGATACCTATGGCACATCCTTGGACCCTGCGAGATGCGCTGGAAAAATTTCGGAGAGAGATCAACAGATGAAGGACACGTGATCTACTTCAGTGGGCATGAGAACAAGCATGAACATGGAGTCGGGTTTATGGTACACAAGGACATTGTGAGTGCAGTCATGGGTTGTCGACCAGTGTCGAACAGGATGATTACAATCAGCGTAAGGGCATCACCCTTTAACATCACTATCGTACAGGTCTATGCCCCAACATCTGACCATGATGAGGAGGAACTGGATGAGTTCTACGAACAGCTTCAAACTCTCATAGACCAGATACCCAAAAAGGATATTCTGGTTATTTAAGGAGACTGGAATGCTAAGGTAGGAGAAGACGCACAAGCAGACTGGCGAGAAGCCTGTGGTCCATACCGTAATAAGCAGACCAATGAGAGAGGACTCAAGCTCCTGGACTTCGCCACATACAATAACCTAGTGCTAACAAACACCCTTGGCCCCCACAAACTATCCAGAAGATGGACTTGGCACAGCCCAGACGGAAAACATCACAACCAGATTGACTACATCTTGGTGAGAAAGCGCTTCCGGTCTAGCGTAAACATTGCCAGAACACGTAGCTTCCCAGGAGCTGATATAGGAAGCGACCATGACTTGCTGATGATGACTATCAAACTTCGTCTGAGGAAGACCAATAAGCCAAGACAAGTTAGGATCAGATTCGACCTTGAAAAACTTAAAGATCCAAGCGTGACACAAGCATTTGAAGCATCAATAGGCGGCAAATTTGCACCACTCACTATTATGGGACATGAAGAAATAAACCTAGACTCCTTGATCATCACCTTCAACAAGGCAGTAATAGACACAGCCGGAGAGATCCTTGACAAGCATCGCAGAATAAAGAAACCCTGGGTCACAGCAGATATCCTCGACCTCTGCGATGTGAGGAGAAAACTGAAGAGTAAGCGAGGAGACCATGAAGGAGCAAAAAAAATACAACGAGATTAACAACAGGATTAAGAAGAGCATAAAGAAAGCAAAAGAAAGCTGGTTAGAGGACCAATGCAATGAAGTCGAGAAAAGCCTGAACCAGAATGACAGTAAAAGTGCATACCAGTTGGTAAAAGACCTGACAACAGAGAAACAGGGGAGATCTAATACGATTCAGGACAAGGCTGGTAAGAGTCTGACAGAAAACCAAGACATTCTTAACAGATGGACGAAATACTGTTCAGAGCTTTACAACCAGGAGACTTCTGGAGACCAAGCTGTACAAAACGTACCACTGACCACAACAGAGGTTGACCACCACAAATGTGCCAGAACTACCGAACAATCAGTCTCCTCAGTCACCCAAGCACGGTTATGCTTAAGATCATCCTCAATAGACTGAAACCCCAAGCAGAGCAGATCATTGCGGAAGAACAGGCAGGTTTCAGAGCAGGGCGTAGCACTACAGAACAGATCTTCAATCTCAGAATCCTCTGTGAAAAATATCTCCAGCATCAACAGAACCTCTATCATGTCTTCATTGACTTCAAGAAGGCTTTCGACAAGGTATGGCATGCAGCCTTGTGGGCCACCATGCGGATATACAACATAAACGCAAAACTAATCCGCACTATCGAAACCCTGTATGACAAGGCGACTAGTACAGTTCTCGTCAATGGCAACATAGGAGACTGGTTCAGAACCACAGTCGGAGTCATACAGAGGTGCCTTCTCTCACTCACTCTCTTTAACATCTACCTGGAAAGGATCATGTCCGACGCCTTGGAAGACCACGAGGGCAGTGTCAGTGTTGGAGGCAGAACAATCACCAACCTGCGCTTCGCTGATGATATCGATGGTTTAGCAGGAGATGAAGAAGAAATAGAAACCTTAGTGAACCGTCTCAATCAAGCATCACTAAGATATGGGATGGAGATCAACGCTGAAAAGACAAACCTAATGACAAAAAACCCGAGTGGCATCCAAAAGGAAAAAAGAGTGAATGGACAGCAGCTGGGCACAGTGACAATCATCAAGTACCTAGGTGCTATCGCCTCTGATGAAGGTTCAAAACCTGAGGTTCTTTCCAGGATTGCGCAGACAACAACTGCTCTGGCTAGGCTGAAGCCTATTTGGAAAGACAACAACATCACGCTTGGATCCAAGATCAAGCTTATACGCTCCCTCGTCATGTTCATATTCCTATATGCATGTGAGACATGGACCCTAACAGCAGAAATATAGAGAAGAATCCATGCCTTAGAGATGAGATGTTATCGAAGGATCCTGAAAATCTCATACTTAGACCACGTCTCTAATGCGGAGGTGCGCACTAAAATCCAAGGCGCAATTGGACCTTATGAAGATCTGCTCACCACTGTAAAGAAACGCAAACTAAGATGGTATGGTCACGTCTCACGCTTAACTGGCCTGTCAAAGACAATCCTACAGGGCACAGTGAGAGGAAAGAGAAAACGAGGCAAACAGAAGAAGAGATGGGAAGACAATATCAAAGAGTGGACAGGCATAGACTTTGCAAAGTCCCAGAGAGCAGTGGAGAACAGGGCGAAATGAAGAGAGATTGTCGCAAAGTCATCAGTGGTGCCCCTACGACCAGCAAGGTTACGGGAGAAATGAAAAAAATGAAAATGAATTGGGAACCAAAGAGAACAAACAATGGAGAAAAAGAGATATTAAATTAAAACAAATACGCGTTTCCTTTCAAATAGCTTAGCATCTAGATCTTGAAACTGTTAAGTAAACGAATCAACGATTGAATGAATGAAGGAAAGAAGGAAAAAAATGTGCAACAAAAAGTAATACATCCAATATATCTATTCTACAGGGAAAAAAGTCTAAAAATGACTATTTATTTATGTATGCAATTATTATTTATTTGAGGATAAACCCTTCTATTTTATTCCATGGTGTTATGATCGATACTTTATGTATGACCCGAGGTTCTCTTCGGTTCTGTTTATTAAAAAAAAAAAAAAAAAAAAAAAAAATCATTGGCAAAACAGTTCAAAGGCAGACACGAGTGCTCTGAAGATTATTCATATTCGACTTGGCTAAGGTCTGAATAGCTCTTAAGTTAATGAATGGAACATATGCTTATACCATAATAATTTTACGATTAGCAACGTCCTTCATTTTCGGGATATAAAATGTCAATAGTATACTGTTTTCTATTTGCCTTATTTAAGAATTGTTACATAAAATTACATATGCCTCAGTACTCTTTTATGTGTACTTGAAACGTAATGATAGCCAGACACATATATTGGGTTATAGACACTGACGGAAAGATGGAGAAAAATGGACAGATGAGTGGTCGATAAATTTGATGGTAAATTAATATTTTTATAAATGTTCAAAATGAGTCACATGGGGAAATATCTCAAATCTTGTGTTTTGGTCAGAATGCATCACATCGTACAGGTTTCTAGGGGCATGTCAATAAGGTACGGTCAATCTTATTTAAAGATCTCGCCCTTCCAGGGACATATAGTAAAATTTCACTGGAGCCACAGGTCCACATGGCGTTGTAAAGGTATTATTGAATGGAAAAACAATAGTGGACCTCTAAAATATTTTAACAGAACAAAACATATCATAACTTTATTGCCAAATCAGGTATAACAAAAAATGGACATATGAGATCAAGGACAAATACAAATCATCAATGGTGATGGTATAGCGGATAAAGAACGATAATGTTTGAAAGAGAGATATACTGATCCATATTATGGATATATATATATGACAAAATGGAATTAAAAGGTAATAAATATAAATATTTTAAGTTCACATGGGAACAGGATGATTTGAATATCAGATCAATACATTTACTTAATCTAATCAGTATCTTACCATTTGTACCTTTTAGCAACTCACTAAGTTTGTATATATTAATATTTTTGGGGGATACTTTTTATATATATATATATATATATATATATATATATATATATATATATATATATATATATATAATTTTTGCAAAATATTAACATTGAAACGGATAGTAAAATTAATAATTAATAACCTGTATCATGTGAGGCACATAATTCACATTTTCTTTCAGATATCGCTAACTTATACCACATTCCACAGTTTCAATGGGAAACCTATGTTTCGTTGTACGGAGCTTTGTTAAAATGATTATATACTTCTGTGGCATACGTGTTAAAAAAGAGTTCAAAAGTAATTTAAAAAAAAAAAAAATCCTTTAAGTTTTACTACAGGAATCGAAAACACTATAATCCCATGCTTGTATGTACTGATCTTTCAGTCGCATTGCGACTTGATTTTCTTTAGCCAAACAACAGCCGGGAGTGACTGAGAGAACCATACGTTTTTCAGACCTAAATCACACCAACTCTGTTTGATAAAGGAAAATCATTTAAGCTGCATATACCAGTAAAAGCATTGTGTAGTATCATCTCAGATATTCAATTTTATGTACACAAATCTTAGTGCGTAATGTGTCACTCAAAATTGCTAATCTGATCAATAGTTCAAAACAAATAATAATTGTTATGTTTACTGAGTTTTCCTTCACAAGAAAGAGTTGCATGAGAAAGAAAGAGAAATACAGTGGATATATATCATCTCAGAAAAGTCACTACAATTAAATATATATGGAAAACAAGCAAAGCACATTTTGAACTGTTTAATTCTTAAGTAATTAGCACAATATTGTAAACTCAATTTGCATAACAAAAGGATATGTAAAACAACGCTTGGTCCTTTTGTATATATAGATAACTAAAGGTGGACCGATATCAGCGATTATCTGACAAATGAACACCAAAACTCCTAGGTAATGTTGACCTTCATGTTTGTTTCTTTGTGTATTTGTATTGAACTATAAATCAGATTAGCCATTTCGAATTACATATTACGCAACCAAAATTTGAACATAAATTTGAAATGACTAAATAAATAAATAATACGTAATCAAACATAAGTATAGATGTATATTAGCATGTGCATATTATGTAGAAGCAATACTTACAGAAAATTGAACATAGGCAATTGACAATGTATGACTTAAACATCTTTCTCAAACATTTGAAATGTCTATGACTAAATGACAGACGAATGTGTTGGCTGTCAATGAAATATATATATAAAAAAAATAGAAATAGAGAATGAAAGAAAGAAAAATGTAAGGCATATATAATTCAAGACTCTTACTATAGAAATATAATAATTAACTTTCATTTTTGAACATCGGAAGAAGGATTGAACTTAGTGACTGTCTTCACATTTTAGATAAATAAATTTGAAAAATAACTTTGTCATTTCTAAATTCATTCATCGACTGTACAATAGAACTTGTGAGTAATGTAATACATCATTCTTTTGATACGCGATGGATTAAATATTTGTAAAATTATATTTGATAAAAGTTGAGTTCTGTATTGACTTCTATTCAGTCAGAATAATTGTACTTTTTTCAGGTGATGTGAAGCATGTCCCTTTTCTTGATGTACCGTGTCTTTTCAATCCAACATAATTCCCTACATGAAATTATTATGTGAAGGTGATCTCAAGAAATGTGCATGATATCGACGAATATGGAAGCAAAATAATAAAAATACATATTTTAAAACTTTTATCAGTGAAAAGACTTTTTCCATCGAATACGGAAGTATCAAACAAAATATTGACTAATGTGTGATTAGGAGGGGTTAATATTTGATTTCTCCCCCGTTGTTACATATAAATGTACATAATACATAGTGTTCAGGACTAGTCAATTTTGTTGTGACCTAAATGTACATAATAAATAGCGATCATGACTAGTCAATTTTAGTGTGACATATACATGTTCGTAATACATAGTGATCACGACTAATCAATTTCATTGTTACATATAAGTGTACATAATACATAGTGTTCGGGACTAGTCAATTTTATTGTGACATAAATGTACATAATCCAAAGTGTTCAGGACTAGTCAAATTTATCGTGACATATAAATGTACGTAATACATAGTGATCAGGACCAGTCAATTTTGAAGAAAACTGGAAGCAAAACAATATTTTACTAAAATTATGAAAATGTATCAAAATAACTTTAATGAATGAACTTTTTGGGACTGTCATGCAAAAAGTTGAAAATTAGGTATTACCTCTAATACCCCAAAAATCTTTTGGATAGCAACCCTAAATAAAATATACAATCCTCACAGTTTTTATGGATTAGAGATTATCGCATACAGAAACTGCACACTAGTGGCGATTGTTCCCTATGCAGAGAAAGTAATGTAAGGTATATCAATGCCAAGTCAGACTCTATCCAACATGCGTTGTCTTCACTCCAATCGCAAGAAAGCAGGAGGTTCTATAATTTTTTCACCAGAATTTGCTACAAAAACATCTACTCTTTACTACCGTTTGATGAGTTTTACACATGTTTATGTCTCATTAGATAGACATACAATTTAATCAGAAGTAAATCAAAAGGGTTAAACAGAACATTGGACTGCTAGCTACATCCGACCGGATTCTGTTCAAACAAATTTCATAGATAAGCTGGAGACCATTTGTACAACCTCATGATTGAAACTGCCAAGTATCTAATTTTAAACTAAATTGTGGTATTATCACTTGTCTCAGATATGCGTTTCTAGCTGGATTGAGGGTAATCTGGAATGTGCATGGAACTTATATATTTGCCACTAGGTTTAAACACATTAACAGCGAACAACAATACAGACAACACTGGACGCTACTATCTCTCGACAGCAGAGAAGTTTTTAGTTCTGAAATGAATGATAAATTAAATCAGTCGATTATTAAATATTTGTCTTTTATAGCAACAACAGCTTACCTGGAAACGACGGATTCGACCAAATGGTTCAAACTGCGAGTTTAATGTTTTGTTTAGATTAATAAAGTAGTACAGAAGAACAATAAATTCCAATAATATGCTTCGTCACTGTATTAAATGTATCAAAATGTCTCCTGATCCAAACGTAAAGGTAATTTAGTGTTCACACTGGGATTCAAGAAAAGAAAGTATTCACCATTGTACCGATGAAGCAATGAACCATTTGGTCCTACTTAAATTATCCACAATTTTGAAAATTAAACAATGACTCAGTCGTGCTTAAATTATCCACAATTTTACCGATGAAACAATGACTCAGTTGGGCCGGCTTAAATTATCCACAATTTTACCAATGAAACAATGACTCTTTCGGTCCTGCTTACATTATCACCAATTTTACCAATGAAACAAGGATTCATTTGGTCCTGTTTACGAACAGATATTATTTTTGAAAGAGAGAGAGATACTGTTAATGGGGCTAAGTCAATTAAATTGATGATCTAAGAACTTAAAGATTGTTATCTTGGCTACCGCCAATAATTGTTGCAAGAAGTGAGTAGGTCAAGAGAATAAACATGAGTATATTTCGAATTTTTCACTGAGAATACACACAATTTCATTTACTTTACACAGTATACCAATATCAACTCATGTGAGACTTATTACGATATTGTAATTATTCTTGATTTTTTATGTCCTTACAAGTCACTATTTTATTTAAAACTGACTTAGAAGATGGACTCTGCTGCAATATTCCACAGTTATACCAATCTGATTCAAGAAGGTTTCAACGAGTTTGAATATACAATATTTAGTTAATAACTATTGATGAAGCTACTGCAAATACCATTCATACCACTTCTGATCTTTTTATATTGGTCACAAACTATACTCAATCAGAGACCTTAAAAGACTCATCATGCTACATGATATTAATGCATGTACGAAAAAGATCTGTGCACATGGTACTACTTGGAGTGAATAAAAACATTTGTCATTATCCATTAATTTCATTTATCATCTGGATAAACTGTGAGTATAATAACGATATGCATAAAACAGAATCCAAGTCTCCATTAATAGCTATTGTTAAGATTTAAGTCCACACTTTTGAAAAGAGAAAGAATCTGTGTCTAAATCTAAATTTCGAACAACGCCTTTCGTGAGGACAAGATGAAATGCACTGACCAGCTTCGAAACGTAAAAACACTGTAAATTTTAAATACTCTATATCGGGAAGCAAAACGCAGATATATTAACCTAACTGAATATTTATATAAATTAGTGAACAATTAATTTATTGATAGTTGCGTGCAACAGTAATTAATGCAAAACCATGATCTTACTTTTTTTTGCTTCTTTATCAGAGTCTAAAAATGAAATTAAATTATGCCGATGAAGTTTTATTTTCCTCTGGGTAGCGAGGTTAAATATTATAGTTAGGCTGTGCTTGAAAAAAAACTGCTGCATCAATTGGTAAATGAATCAATCACATTTAATATCAAATTAAGCAACAAAAATACAAGTGTTACCATCGTCATTTCCATTCATATAGTCTTTTGATGTTTTACCTGCATACTTTTGAAGTCATTATTAAAATTTCTGATGAGTTCGTGTACATTGAGTGTAAGAAGACTGTGTGCATACCCCCTTGTCAATGGCATACATTTTAAACGTTTTTTTTTAAATATATATATTTTTTTTATTTATGTATTACGAAATCTGTGGTTTTTGTTGCTGATTCCTTATCGAAGTGTAGAATATAGAAACATACCGTGTGGAATTCAGTGAAAGATTCCACATTAAGGTTTGAATACTATAGAAATAGCAAAGAGAAAGAGCGAAGTAATATGTCAGTTGAAGATCAATCTAACAGTCTTTATATATATATCTTCTTCACAACCTAGATGCGTAAATCATCCATGACATAAATATATACGTTCTAAATTGACTGTAAATACGAACTGCGATGATCGCGTGTGAGTAGAATTCCATCGCAGCTCATGCTGATTTACTCTTTGAACTCCACAATGGAATGACACATTCACATTTTTATTGTAGCTTTTCTTCAACGTATCTTTTAAGATAAAGTAAAATTTAAAATGTAACGCATGATCTATTGTCTAGAAGGATGGTGAAAATTTAAAATAATAATAATAATAATAATAATAATAATAATAATAATATTATTATTATTATTATTATTATTATTATTATTATTATTATTAATATGGTGTAGATGATGATTATGATGATAATGTCGATGACGGCGATGATAACGACGAGGACGATGATGTTTAAAATATTTTGGCCAAAATGTTTCGCCAATAAATAGAAACAAAATTTAAATAAGGAAATTACTGAGTTGCGTTCGAGTTGGGTATCCTGTCAATGCTTATACTTCGAGTAGAGGGTTAATGGATACTAGAAAATGTTGTCTTCTAAAAAAATGTTATCAATATATATCATTAGGGAAAATAGGATTTTCTATCAGTAAACCACATGTAAATTAATCACCACTAATTCTGAGGCCTTACTTCATCCATTTCTCATAGATTGTAAAATCTTGATCATTTTCCAAAGGTTAATTTATATCCTAGACATTGCTCCAGCTTTTAAATTTACAGTCAAATGCACACATAATTAATCCATCATCCAGTTCTCCAATTAAGGAAAGTAGTCATATAACTCTTGTTACTGAAAAAAATCATTAAATTGAAATTTAAACTATTTGTGATTAAAGTTATAAAGTTAACAAAATATATGCAAAAGATGACATTGTGAAGGCGATTCTCACAACACTGATCAGTCGCAAACAGATTGTTTTGTTTGACGCGACTACAACATTCTTTCAACTATTGCATTGGAAGAATTTCGCCAACAACTATGATCGGAAGATGAAGCGTTTAAAAAAATATTTCTTCAGAGCTTCACACACACAGACACATACACACACACAGAGGCTGTATTGAATTTTTAAATAACAACGTCTTTCTGAGTTCCAAACGTATCGGTTAATTCGCCTTCATCAGTGGAATTGGAATGTAAGCAACTGGAGGAGGACGTAACGTCACCATCTAACAGCATAATATAAAGGTGCGATAGGTATCACTTTCAAGGGATATGTTAATACAATTCACATTGAGAATTTAGTTCTGTTGGAGGCGGAGTGTTTAACTTTTTGATTCAGAATATTCTTTTACCAATCTATAAGATTCTTTTCCATACACTTTCTCATTACCAATCACTAAATAATCACTTAAAGAGTGACTGTTTGCATTGAAATGCTTTGCAACGTGATCATCGTTATTTCTATTTCTAATTTCAAAAATTTAAGAAAGGCCTAACTGTGTTGTTTAATATACAGAAAACAGAGAAAGGAGGTTCTACAGATTGAAAAACTCTATGGCCTTGGATTCTATATTCTTTTGCAATCGTCCCGTGGAAGATATTGGTGTTCATCAGATATTTGTATACTTTACACTCCTTTCCACAGGGTTTACACCCATTTTCTTCTTTGGTGTGAATTTGTAGATTGTTTATCTTGTGGACTAAGATGACCATTGGGTTGTTATCACGCTTGAAAGATACTAGTGGTGGGTATGGGGTTTATTTATTTTAGTCATTCTGACCGCTGGAAAGGTTTTAGGTGTTCCTAATTATTTCAATATATATTTGGTAGTCCTTTATAGAATGCTACTACAAGTGGCACAGGGTCAATTTTCCCTTTAGGTTTGTGTTTCAAACGATCATTCTTATCCAGCATGACAACCTTTACACTCGGACATTCCTGGATAAGGACTACTTGAAAACAAGCCAGTAAACCAAACCCACCGATAAGCACATGTATCTCCATATTAAATCAAGTCATCCAGAAACTATTAAACGGGCAATATCCTACGGACTCAGAATACGAACAAAACAAATTTGATCGGAAGATGAAGATTATAGGAAACATCGAAAGGAAAGATTATTTTTTTGTGTGTGCAAAAGCGCGACTATCCTTTGCAATTAATAGATAAACAATTGCAAAAGATTGATATGTTAGAGTAACTTTCCAGAAGTCCGTACCTTATTCTCAAGTCATAGTCAATAGAAATAGTGAACCTAGAATCTCTCGTACACACAATCACTTGTCATTAACAAGCATCTCAAAAGGGGCATTGTTATGATACATGTTTACTCCAGAAAATGATTGCATGTATATTGTGTTTATTTCATGCAGCTGTCGATGGAAGGTAGATGGTAAATACAAGCGATTGATTGAATGTTATTGGCAGTTAATAGCCCTTAAATGTGCAAAATTCGTACATTTTCAAGGTGGAAAAGTTAGTTTCAAAATATATTGTTCAACTGTCGATTGTATGGTCTTCAATTCACCATAAACATGTATCATTCAATACCGTCAATGTCCAAAATCGCGTTCCCATAGCAGATTTGGAAATGACTTACCGTTCTGTTTATGGATGTAGCAATTCATTACTAAAAATTCATGCTTAGGACGACTAATACCCCAATCTTACAAGGACGAAAGACCAAGTTTCAATAGAATGGGTCAACAATCATTGAGGCAAAGGATTAATATAGGGTCTTTGCGGGAAATTTCTTCTCAAATCGCACAGTGCTCATCAATCAAAGTCACACCAAAAACGCCCCGAGTGAGATTACCGACTTGGATTGAATCTGACTATTACAAAAGATTAATTGAAATAGAGGGATAAAACCATGCTCAGTCATACTAAAAAGAATTATTAAAAATACTGCGACATTCGCAGATTAGAAGACACAGCTTTTTATATTTCACTCTTTTCTGAATAGTGTATTTGCTAAAATCTATGATTAATTGCTGTGTTTAGTATCTAGGACAGGGATGTCAAACTCATTTGCTATTGGAGTCCAGATTTGATATAAATAATAATACATAATAATAAATAATAATAATAAATATTGAGTCAAACGTATCTTTGACACCCCTGATCTAGGATCTACATTACAATGAATAAGGAACAAGATAGTTGTTTAGCCAAGTTACTGAGCATGTCTAAGGTCATGTTGAAATTGTATATACCTTGCTGTTCAGCAAGCAGGGTTAGATATATCGTACCCAGGCAACATATATAATGTGCAAAATGTTCTTATATTCTTAAATTCTGAGATCATATTTGGTCTAAATTCAATTTCATACGATGGCAAACACGATAAATAAAGTAGTGTAACACAGCTCAAAATATCCTTTAGTTATACTCAATTTTTAAACTTTTTTTTATGACAATTTGCAATTTGTTTTGTCGTTAGCTCTCCCAATGCAGCTATCTCCTGATATTAAATGTGATCGGAATTAGTGGCTTCGACAAGTTTCTTAAGTAATAAGACGGCACTTATTCAAAATAGTATTTGTGATGCGCATTTCCTCTATTTACAAAGACCAATAATGATCTCTGCTAATTGATTTCCAAAGAAACTTCATATTGAACAGTGAACATGCCATTAGCTGGAATTGCATAGAAAGTAGGAAGAGGTTAGTTGCATTGCTGTTTTCGGAACTCTGTATATTTCCTCTATTTACAAAGAGGTTTGGTTTGGTTGGTTTTGCGGGGTTTACGGCATTTTTCAGCATATGATGGCGGCCAGTATATTTTGGTGGAAGAAGAACCCGAGATATTTATAAAAGATGTATGGATTGTGAGAAACATCTGCAATTACAGTGATGAAAATGTCACACTTTATAACATTTTCATTAGGCACAGTGCATGAAGTTTCATTACAGAAATTCTTTAAGACTTGCTAAATTGCAATAAATCTCTTTGATTAGTTTACGTTAATGAAGAAGATACTGAATTCTAGTGAACTTTGTAATAAAACCAAGAGCGGAATACCTTTTAAAAATTTATAACGAAATAGACATTATCAAACTGTTTTATCTGGGACGTACAGTTTAAAGCGAAAAATAATGTTCAACAGATGGCGTCCTATGAAACCCGATCTCCTCGTAATGACGTAAATAATCAGGTCACGTCAAGCTGTATATCACTATAGTACTGCAGCTTGCATCCAATGTGATCGCCTTATTCACAAATAATAGATCCCTTTCGAGTCATGTATTTTTTCTTCTGTTGTTTATCTCTTTCTCTTTGGTTTAGACCTCTTCATTATTCTGGATAGTTATGCTGCTCTAGGCCCACAAAACAAACACTAAGCACAAAAGCCAAGATAAATTCTTGTCTCCTACATGTTTGAATGACGGGGAAATATACAAATAAAGGATAAAAAATAGAAGAAAGAAAGAAGAAACAAATGACAAACGGTCTTACAACGGGTAGGATAAATATCTATTTTATACTGCCATCAGCCAGCAAAGTGTCATAACAAGGATCAAAGAATGAATTATCGTGTTTATCACGCAGATAACTAGAACGTTTATATATATATATATATGTATATATATATATATATATATATATATATATATATATATATATATATATATATATATATATATATATATATTGTTTAAATTACAAAAGGTTGGAAACAGCATTGCATACATTATCTGAGGAAGGTTAAACAACGTTCTCAGTCCGCTTACTAAATTGTTTTAAGCAACAGTGGAGATTAATAGTTCATGAATGTCGTTTCAAAAAAGTATTCGATGTCAATTCTCTACAGTTATATTTTGAGACTTACAAGAAGATGTAAAAATTATATCGACGTTCGCCCCAAGAAAAAAAGCGGAATTGCAGCAAGGAGAACGGATGTCAGAATCTTAGGTGAATATGAAAATGTTTGATCGTATCTATGTGATCTACAACTGTCAATTGCGTAACCGCATTTGCAATCCACTGACTTTTCAACCGAACTTTTGATGCATAAATCCTTGGCTATACTATCTTGAGAATACATTCTTGTGCTTACCTTTAATCTTTCACAATATCGTATGCATAGGTCTGAAAGAAGACTAGATAAACAAAACAAATTCTCCCATAAACTTGCTCATCAGGCATTTATGGATAATGGTGTATTACATACTCAGTAATCGATATTCATCATAGTCTAAACGTACATTATGCAACACTACTTATGAATGCCCTCCTTTGGTCAAATGTATGTATTTCAGCAAGCAGCACATTTTTCATCGATGTTGATGACTTGAAATCCAAGATGTGCCCTATTACACGAATCTTATGATATTGCGAAATATAAAGTGCACGGATATTTTCAGGAATCTACTGTTAAAAATATTTATTTAATATCGAAGATTAATCTCTTTCTTACATGTTTGCGTTGATTTGCATGGTATCGGAGGAAATCAGAATGTACGTAATTAATCATTGATTGCTAGCTTTGACGGATAGACCGCCAACGTTATATAGCATAAGTAAAATTCCTGCATAAATGGAACACCATCCTTAAAGCAATATTTATCTATGATACAGAGCCCTTATGGGTCAAAAAAGAAAGTCTACATTTGCTTTCTGACCCATCTTAGATTGCATCTAAACATTCTAGAATTTATTCCTGCAATCATAATTCCAAGACAGTTTTTAAACAAACCAATCTTAAGGATATATACCATGACAAACTGGATGTTAATTTAATTCCTCCTTGTCAGTTTTCTTCAAAGTAAACTATAAACTGAGTTCTTTGCCAAGACCTCTAGTAATACTCAATGTTTTAAACAATTTTATGACAATTTGCGAATAATAAATGAATTAAGTGCCAACGTTTTACATCAGGGGTATGTTAGATGAGGTTTCCTTTACGTGAAGAGTTTGAAGCAGGGTAATTCCAGAAACAGTGTTGTTTTTCAGTGCAATCTTGTTGATGGTCATCAAAATATTATCGACATGTTTTTAAATGCGGCGGCCTTTCATACCCTGGACATTTCACAGAGATATCACATTAGCTTATAAAGAGGATTCTGGAAATTTGCCAATTCAATTCCTCCTGCTATTTCTGTCGCCAACATTCGACAGAGTTATCTTTTTCCTTAGGCGATACATTTTTCACCTTCAAAGGACCTCACGGAGCCGTGTAGATTGTTTAATGTAAACCGCAAAAACTTATAAAATCGACACACTGTAAATAAATTCAAAGAAAATTGTTAAATTTGAATATGGTATATAGCCCTGATTGTCTCCCATGAGCAATGGCTTTGTCATAAAAAACCATGCTATACTATAACAGAGTCTGTGACCGAACAATGTACAATTGTGATAAAATCGACAAAATTGGAACAAAGAAACAATTAAATAGAAACTATTGTGACTCAACGACATGACATTACGAATTTCTTTTATACACTGTTTTTGAAAGCAAATATCTGTGGAATAACTTTCTTTTTCAATATATAATTGCGTCATTATTTCAAATATTATTAGCTTCCTTTATGCACATTAGGTGTAAAATATTGAGCTGTTGAGTGCCGATATAGACTCAGATTAATGCAAGGTATTTGAATTGTGTAGAGCTGTGGGGAAGTCCTCATTTTTAATTGCAAAATTAATGATAAAAAAGACAAATTTTAATTTGTAATAATGGTCAGATTGTATATGTTTACTGAAGAACCGCAATAAAACCCCTTTGTATAAATGCTCTAGTACAAACTACTATCGGTACACTTGGAATCATGAATATTATTCGAATTTGGCCTCCTCTTTCTGATCCCTGTCTAGCTGGTACTATTATGACCAGGTGTTCTTGAACTATTCTTCTTGTAGTCTTATAACAATCTAAACCTCTCAACAACCTGGGAACGAAATCGCTCAACATATTTTCAAAGACAGATACTGCTCTAAGCTTGGAATCCTATGAATTATTGTTAATGTGTTACTCGGGGGTATTACGGGTGCATTAGCATAATCCAACACTAGAAAGAGCTTTCGCAAAAAATGAAAAGATAAGGATACAAAATGTATTGTGCTTTTGTAAAAAAAAAATGATTATGACTCCAGGCTATGTTAAGTGTAGTTTTTGCTCTGGATTCAGTAAAATTGCAATGCCTTCCACTTTAATTAAAAAATAGGTACACGTCCAATGCAGATCAGGTTCTCACACTGCCAAACCCTCTCTGTCTCTCTACCTCAAAACATAATTGTGTCCAGTCAATATGATATACGATGAGTACGATGTTATCTACCATGCTTACAGATGCCTTCCGTGACTATGACACTGTGATCGACATCAGATTCCGGACTGATGGCAAGCTCTTCAATCTGGGGAGACTGCGGGCGAAGGCGAAGTTACAGGAAGTGACTGTTGGTGATCTCCTATTTGCTGACGACTGTTCCCCGAATGCCAAATCTGAGCCTGACATGCAACAAAGTGTGGACCATTCCTCTTCAGCTTGTGACAAGTTTGGTTTCACAATCAAGATCAAGAAGACAGCGGTGGTGCACCAACCTCCACCAGGAGAGCCTTACGCAGAGTCTGCCATCCCAGTGGATGGCCAAACCATCGAGGCAGTGGACAAGTTCACCTACCTCTACAGTACACTACCACGTGCAGTCCACATCGACGACGAAACCAACGCCTTAATGGCCAAAGCAAGCCTGGCCATCGGCAGACTACACGCAAATGTGTGAGAGCGCAGAGGCATCAGTCTGAAAACAAAATTGAAGGTCTACAAAGCCATTGTGTTGCCGAATCTGGCGTATGCATGTGAAACCTGGACGGTGTACAGACGCTTTGTCAAGAAGCTGAACCATTTTCGCATGGGCTGCCTGAGAAAACTGATCAGGATAAGATGGCAGGACAAGATCCCATACACTGAGGTTCTCACACAGGCTTGCATTGCAATCATCCACGCTCAGCTGATGAAATCAAAACTGATGGGCAGGCCACGTCAGCAGAATGTCAGATGAGCGACTGCAAAAGAAGATCGTCCATGGCGAACTGACGGATGGAAAGCGATCTCAGGGAGGTCAGACGAAACGCTTTAAAGTCTCCATAGTCATCCCTGAAACACTTCAACAGGATAGTTCCACTTGGCGCAGTATCATCCATACTGGAGCTCCAGACTAGTAGCTGAGGAGAATTGCAGAGGCAATGCAGAAGCGCGAGCAGCGTAAATCTCAGAACAGCAGCACGTCCAATGATGATCAAACAACCCCAAGCGGCATCCCTGTACAGTGTGCCACAGACTGTTCAGAACACAGATTTGCCTGATCAACCACCCATGTGCTCACAGAAACCAAACCAGTTAGTGATGTCATAGTCATCTTCGAACTCAATAATGTACCTTCAACATTATCTTTTTTTCTTTTTTCTCAATATGCAACAACTTTTCCCAGTTTGCTTGATTTGTTAAGATTTTATAATGTTGTTTGACTAAAGTATATGTATTATCAAAATCTTATATCTCTTGATATTATTGCGAATCAATTGCAAAGGTAGTTTTTAGGATATTGCATGACTTCATTAACTGTATGAAAATTTGAAGAAACAAATCATTTGGATGAATCTATAAGACAATGATAGTGGATCTACATAGAAGTAAAGTTTAATATATTTTCGAAATCTTTGTAGGACGTCTTGTACAAGTCTGATACCTTTATTTTACTATATATTGTTGACAATTGCATTTAATTAAATCAAAATACCATTAATAAAATAAATACATTACATAGAGCGGTTCAATGATTTTTTTTTGGATTTGGTGGAAGGCACATCAACACAAATAGGTTATTTAGTGCCGAGTCAATTATAGTAAGGTGCCTTGTCCAAGCACGCACCACGGTAGCTGACCCGATCTGGTCCTATGGTATGATTCGAACCTGCACCATTTCGGTCCTGAGTCCAGCACGCTAACCACTGAGCCTCGCGACACCTTGGTTGAAGGAAATTATGACTAGGTCTGAATCATATTTATATCGTCCCGCCCCCTGTTTTGACGCTACCCTATTTTGACGCAGTTTCACATCTCTCAAATACGTCATGAACACAACGGTTGTTACACTGATCAACAAAGGGTCATACAGACAGAAAATTTGTCGAAAACCCGATCATTATCAGTTGTGAATTGAACCATGAAAAAAACTCCATTTTACTAATTCTCTCTTTTCTAATCAGTAAGTCCTCACAGGGCAAAATCAAGTTCCCGCCATAATAGACAACCATTAGCTACTGACCATGTGATGGCAACGTGACTCGCAGTGGATAACTGCATCTGTAACTCTGTTTATAATGTTGTAGTGCGTTATAAAGTTTTTATGTTGAGCTGTCGTTATCGATTTTGATGTGGTTCTTTGTTATTATAGTTTGTGTATATTTTACAAGAAACAGATACCAGCATCATCAACATTTTTCTTATATATATATCAAAGTATTAAGATTTTCTATCTGATCACAAGCAATTTTAACTTGAACAGTAAATTTTCAGTCATCCTTTAAGAGAATCTTGACAATTAACTTATTTTGACCTACCGTTAATAGTCGCGTATAAAATCATACCAACTGCAAACTGCATAGACCCAGATCATGCGCCGGCAGATCTGGGTCCATGCAGTTTGTAAGGACTAATCAGTAGAACAAACAACATAGACCCTGATCTGCCAGCGCATTATTCGACGGCAGATCATGGTCTATGTTGTTTGCATTTTGACTCTCCTTATACGCGAGGATAGACGGTATATAACTCTTTACCTTGTAGATAATGGTTTGGTTTGGTTTTATGGGTTTAACGCCATTTTTCAGCACATGATAGCTATACATGCCGGCCAGTATATCTTGTGGAGGAAGAACCCGGCAAAATCCCGGGAAGAACCACCGACCCACGGGAAGCTACTTGCAAGCTTTCTCACATAACCACATCGGCCGTGCCCAAGGCTCGAACCCAGGCGGACCGTAGATCATGACCTAAATCCAATAATTCTTTCTTACAAGTAAATCAAGTAAATAATTTTATTACAATACCAACAAGATTTTTTTCCCGATTCGATTTAGCTTTTGAGACAAAATGTATCACCAAACCGAACTTATGATAAATATAAGAGAAGTTTTAGGAATGCTAAATTAAGTTTCTTTATGTTATTTTTCCTATAAACTTGCGTTTTCTATGTGCTGCTGATGTTGCTCTGCAGTATATTATTTTACTGGAGTATATATACAACAGTTTGACAGGTAGAAGTAGATTTCTGTGAAGTGCGTCAAAACAAGTGACGTAATTACACGAACTTTCCGACAAGGGATCGTCAGGTTGAAAGCATGAAAAGAAGAGGAGTAGGGAATACATCACTGTCATTTCATTTGTTATGCACACTTTGCTAAAATAACTAATGTTTCAAAAGTAACGAGAGGTACAACTATGAAAGGAGTATACTACTGACGAGCTGAAAGTAAGTGCTTAAGTGCGTCAAAACAGAGGAATCCAGGATATATATATATATATATATATATATATATATATATATATATATATATATATATATATATATATATATATATATATATATATATATATATATATATAGCCACTTTTGTGCTGAGGTGCCGAAAAGCACTACTACATACATACATAGATATTTTCAAAAACGTTCATGTACATTATGAACACCTATAAAGTAAATTTCTAACAATGATTCCGCTCCAGCTTCTAATAATGATTTCGCTCATCAAGTGTATATTCTAAATGTGCCACAGTGACAGACAATATAAACTTTATTTATAGAATACACAATATCCGAAAACTAGAGACGATTGCAATATTATCTGTTGCTACCTTTTCCTCTCTCTTATCTTTCTTTCCTTTGCATTTTTCTTCCATCTTATAGTGACAGCTTACATTGTTGGTCTTATCGAAAAATATTTACAATAATGTTCCGATGTTTTTGTGTATATTAATATACTGCATATATTGTGGCAGTTATCTTTATCCCAATAAATCCCAATAAAAAGACGTACCCCCCCCCCAGTATATTGTATCGATTTACGCTTTTTGCATATGTCAAATAAAGTTTGTTCGTTTGTACAAGAACGTTAGGGTAAAGATCGCATGCCTTTTCCACAACCTAGAGTTACAATGAAGTTAAGAATTCTATCGAGTTTCCCTACAAACGCCAGATAGCTCTCGAGCGAGTACAGCCGGCGATTTATGTGTTTGATTTTTGCCGGTCGAATTGTTTTGGAATGAAAATGTGAACAGCACTTACACAAGGGAATTAGGTTTTTGATTGATTGATGCATATGTCATGCCATAAAGTTTGTTAATAACCAAACCATGAAATCAGGAAATGTCAGTCTTTAGTTCCATATAGCGTCAAAAATAAAGTCAAGGCCGCGCCGTAGTTTTGTGGTATTGTTTCCCAAAGAGTTGTAGAGATTACAAGCCTTCCAATGAAAATATTGGTCCACTCTCTCTCTCTCTCTCTCACACACACACACACACACACGCACACGCACGCACCCACGCGCACACACACACTTAATTCAACAAGAAATTAGTAATATAATTAATACTTCATTCTTTCATCGTCAGCGTCATCATTAGGTTCAAGAACATCCAAAACGATGATGCGAAATCACTTGAAGGAATAACGTATTTATATATTACTGATTTATTGTTAAATTAACAAATTGTTCTATATATGAACCGCTACATGGACATATTCACAGGGATTGATAGCCAGTCTTATATGAACTCCATATGTGACTCTATTGAAATTGCCGTAGGTATAAATTTTTTGTAACATTGTTTAAGAATGTCTTTTTCTCCCCATATTGAACTTCAATTCAATTATACATGCTCATTTGTTTACTATGTCCGGACAGCAACCGCCATATGGTGAAAATCTTTATTATTATTATTATTATTATTATTATTATTTACGATGCATCAACAGGATTCCCTTTACCTGGTTCTCAATTTAATTCGCAATACCGATGTTTAACAATTAATCCGTAATGATATTTTGAATATATGAATTACTTAGATGCATTCCTGTTTAATCTTTCGTTATAGACAAACGTTGATACTCATTTTTTGTCTGGTTGGGTCGATGGATATTATTTACATTTGCTGTCTGATCCTGATCCATTTGCTGTCTGATCCTGATCCATTTGCTGTCTGATCCTGATCCATTTGCTGTCTGATACTGATCCATTTGCTGTCTGATCCTGATCCATTTGCTGTCTGATCCTGATCCATTTGCTGTCTGATCCTGATCCATTTGCTGCTATTGTAATATTGATCAACAACAGTTTACGGACTGTTGGTATCCAGTAACTCTATCTGACATTCCCAAGAATCTGACGAACAAATCATTTAACATTCCTCAGAAATTTCAAATAGTGACTTAGGCTTTAAATTATATACGTCTTTCCAAAATGGGCTGTGCATACAACCCATGTGACCTGCTTAAGTTGTTTGCTTTTTTATTGGAGCTTTAACTTGACTTTCAACGAAGCAACATTTTGGCAATTGGACATCTTCTGAGAACTGTGAAATATAAGGAATTGAGTAGTTGCGCGTTTTCAAAGTAAGTACCATCACTTTTTAGGTGGAATAGAAAATTCAATATCCAGGTGTGGATGTAGCAAAAAACATTCAGCGCCATGTTTTTAAGAGGAAGCGTTTCTAATGTAATCAAGTTAAACTCCTCTTTATAACTGAATCATACAATTCATTTTTAAATAAAATAATAAAGTTAGGCTTATTTGGTAGGCAATTTAAATAACTTTAGCTAATTGGCATTTTTGCTCAGCAAGATATACAAACCTGCTCCTAAATTAATAATTATGATAACTGATACTGAATCGAAAGTAGTGTATATGACTAACGTAGGACAGTAATAATTATGAGGTTTTAATTGATACCCAATAAATATCACCGACCCTTTTTTTCAAAGACGAGCACGTCAAAACTCGAGGAAAGGTAAATTTGATTGACCCTTTTTTCTCAAAGACGAGCGTGTCAAAACTAGAGAGAAGGTAAATAAGATATACATGATGGGCATACCAATTTAGATCGAAATAACAGTGAATTAAATAATGAAAGCGACACATTTGTGTATTAAATCCTCAACATGTGCGAGTTCTCTCTCACTCTTATATGCATGGGCTCACACAAACGAGAAGATAAGAAAAAGAGAGTATTTTTTTTAGCTACCTGCTTGACGAAGGTCCCTAATGAAGCAGGCTTATTAAGCAAGGGAATAGTATGATTCTAAAATTGTGTCACGTTAATTATTAGATGCCAGTTTCCATTTAACATTGAATTTTAATTAGGATCATCATTGACGAGATTTAAAAAAAAAATCAATATTATCATATACATAAACGTATAATTGATATGAACAACTTACAGGTAGCCTACGACATCCGTATCTCATCGGGATGTGATAAACAGAACTTTAGCAACCATTTGATCCGTATCCCACTCAGACTGAAATAATAGGCTCGCAACTGGTACGGCAGTGTTATGTTCCTTTAATACTTGTTTAAAGTGTCGGCATTTCGATCGTCTGCGTGTTTGAATTCCGACAAAATCGAGTCAAAATAATAAAGAAGAAACAACCAAACTCCACTCAATGAAATGAATATCAGCCACTGTGTGATTGGCGTTCACCTGTATATAGAACTCCATGCAAATTGAGACCAGGAGCACGTTTCTAACTATCGGTACAACAACTCAAACGTTACAGTTTATTTTTATTGACTGTGGGAAAGTAATAGTTAAAAACTATGTTTTAAGATTAAAGACTAATTGTGAAAAGAAGCGTTAGTTACTTGTAATTTATAAAGTTACATACTACCAAACGGGTTGAAATCTCCTGCAACCCTCCCATCAAAATCATCTATTTAAAAAAAAAATTTTTTTTTTTTTAAATTTTGAGCTGTAGATCAAAGTTTATGCTCTGTGCGAACATAGTAAAGACATGTAAAATAAACGGAGAAATCATGTTTTGATGTCGGAAGTAAATATTACATTTGACAGTACCTAGACTTGTACTCAGCGGTGAAACCACCGATATGAGTTACCGAAAAATAACCCCAAAGAAGTGTACAGTTTAAGAAAACACCATTTTATTTAGTAGAACCAAAATAGTTTTCTCTCAAAATATACATTGAAATATAGTTAATGTATGTGTTAAAAGGTTTATTGTATGACAAATTTAGCAATACCCCATATCAAACCGGTGGGCATATTAGTCAACGAAATTGCCATATGAAAATTTCTTTTCCAAATATGTTGAAGACTGCATAGCGGATATTTATCTCCATGTACTCAATGCCAAAACACAAAACTACACTTAATATGTTTAACATCTGTAGTGGTGTCGGCTTTGGCCGTGGTTGCCTTTTTGCGCAAACTGGGTTGATGACCTGTCAATAGGTATCAGGCAAACCTCCCAACAACAAGCACAAAAAGGAATAATTTCAGAAAATGTCCACACAATTTAGCAATTCAAATCAAATGTCCATGTCACACAACCTTATGAACACATAACCATTGGGTCATTGTAAAAGTCATTCAAGTGCAAATTTCACTAAAAGATGAATCCGGTGCAAAGCTTTACTACAGACTCAGTCCAGTTCCAGATTACTATATTCCAATATAATTACTGAGTTTATGTACGCGATATCCGCCTCCCCTCACTTGTCGGGTGAAAAACCGTGATAATTCATACTGACAGCTTCACGCCCTCGTACAATCAGTTTTGGACACAATGGGTACCTGTCGAGAACAATTTTACAGCAGTGACATGTTCACGGTCAGTGAGGGTAGGTGGGTGGGTTTTGGTGAGCTTGGAAATTCATTTTAGTGGAAATTCATTTTAGCGACATGAAGGAATTAATCATGCCTCTTAAATGAACACTGCTCTTTGCTCCGCGTGATGATGGAAATACACTTATATTACACCCCACCCCTAGCATCCAGTTTAAAAAGGGAGGTAACGAACGATTCCTTCCACTCACCTCCCAACAGATCCCCTATTAGTTGTTGTTTACTACTGAATACCTAAAATACTTTAAATAATCAGGTCCAGAAGAATGCGATCCGTAACAACGAAAATCAGATACACCAACCACAAAGATTATATATTTGTTTAAAAAATCCAAATTCGCCACATTTTACCACCGACAAAATGATAGGTTAAACGGTTGTCATCAAATTTTATTTTCAGTATTATTTCATATTGTAGAATGGTTCCACGAGAACATATGCAATCTAATTCGTTGTCTTTGTTGATTGATTCAGTTGACGTTTATGGAAGGCATCACTGCCAGAAATATTACATTCAAACAAAATATGTAAATTTCGAATAGAGCACGAAAAGCTAAAATAAAATAAGCATGGTTGTAAAATAAGAAGATTCAAGTTGAGGCAAAACGATCCATATTCAAATAAGACAAATGAGGCACAAACGAGACAGACAAAAGCTGTATGATGTAAATAGTGGAATAAAGCAAGCAAAACACAAACAAAACAAGTTGATGACGATCGAAACTGACAAAAAATGTCAATGAACCAAAATAACATCAAATAAAACAAACGCAACTCAAATGAGGCAAATAAATGCTAAAAGAAAATGAATATAGTGGAATAAAAAAATTAAACACCAAATACAAAAGCAAATGTTTATCAAATACAAATGTCTAATGAAATCAACTAAATACGAATGACAATGAAAAGTCAAACAAAATTAGCACTATTTAAATGAAGCAAAGTGAAATGAAGCAGGTTAATCAAACAGAAAATTAAACAATTAAAGAAGGAACAAAAATAATTTAAAGAAAACGCAAACATTTTCATCATCAATGCGCAAAGAAAGCTGTCAAAAGAAGTTAACGCGATAGTAAAAATATGAATTTCATCGAAAGAACAAAGTGGGCCACTGCGACTCAAGGGCAAGACTACCCTAAAGTAATCGTGAATATAGATGAACATGGTAGTTGTTGATATATTTAGCCTGAAAACCACTATCACACGGATTCAAGAAACATCATTAGTTTTGGAAAAAGAGTCTACAATATGGAATACACCAGAATGTAATATCTTTGCACGTAAAAGGGTATAGCACACTTAACAATTGTTGTTTTCGCATGGATGATGTATATGTTTGTGTTTCTTTACCAAATGCTGATTCCTTAATTGATTCATTTTCTGTTGATTAATCTGCTTGATTTTAGTTTGTTGCACTTAAATATCGGCTGCGTCATTCGTATTGTTTGGGGTTCATTTGATATTTGCATTTCATTAACATTTGCTTTTGTATGTGGTGTTATATTTTTACATTCCCTTGTATTAATTTCATTTGACATTGGTTTTGCTCATTTTTTTTGTGCTTATTTCATTTGACGTTATTACGTTTCGATCGTCATCAGCTTGTTTTGTTTGTTTCTCGTTTGCTTTATTCCATTATTTACATCATACATCTTCTGTGTGTTTCGTTTGTGCCTCATTTGTTTTATTTGAATATTGAAGATCAATTTTCAAATAAAATAACCAAGACACAAACGAGACACAAACTCTGTATAACTTGCCTGAACTTGAATCATTTCGTTTTATAACCATTCTTGTTTTCATTTAGTTTTTCTTGCTTTATTTAAACTGTGCTTATTTTGTTTTAATTTCATATATTTGGCTGTGAGGACTTTCCATATTATTACAAATGAGGACTGGCACGAAAAATCAGAGTAGATGTTTAAAATCAGCTGTGGAAGAATGAGATAATACACATACTTTTCTTAGCTAGAGCTGATAGAACTAAAGGGTGCTTTCTGCTTTTAGTCATGTTTGATTAGCGTCTACACCCTATACAATGACAAATGGTTTTGAATTTGCCCATAAGATCTCTTTTCTTGTCGACGAAGTTCATCCAAGGGTTTCCTGATGGTATTACCTACTATATATGCTATTCATTCTGTGAAAACATTGACTGGTGACTGTCTCATTTTTGTCTCCCTGTTTATGTTTCTTTTTTCATATGAATATTTACAAATATTTACGTAATTGCGAAAATGTATTTTTGCTAAGGATTTATTTAAAATCGCCGTCGAAAGATTTAATAAAGCTGTAATCATTCCATTCAATCTTAGCATTTGGAAGTACATTTAGAAACGTTATGGCGTAATTCAATTCCAATGGTATTGGGGCTTCAGCTCCGATCCCCTCTCACGCATAATTTCAAAACTAATGAATCATCGCAATACGAGCGCGAATTTTATTTAATTACAATCACATCTGTAACGGCATATGGTGATCGGATTTGTTTTGCCTTAAAGTCTGCACTTCTGTTTGGCTCTCAAGAACATGAGAAAATTAGACACCAGCACATTTCTGATCATGACAGGAAGGTAAAGTAATATACCCAGAGTGTCACTGCCAAAATATGGCACTAGCCTATTGTTGGCATACGAAATGTTTTAATCCAATACTATAAACATTTAGCGATTTACCCACAATTAATAAAATTATTAAACCCTGGAATTTTCGACACAACAACTCAAAGAGGGAGAATCGATGCCTGTGTTACAAGCCTAGATGTATTACGAAATCACAGGCACACTGAAAGTTTTTCGGACATTCAGGTATTACGCCCGTCATTCAGCTGACTGTCACTATATATCATATACAATTTCATGTAGTCGAAAAATTCAACATATTTTCATCCATTTCTCAAGAAATTTTCAGTATTCTAAAAATTGATACCTATCCATATGGCAGTAATTGTTAAACAAACAGACAAAATAAATCTCTTAAATAAACAGACAAAACCTTAATTTTTTTATTACGTCAAATGCTAATTAGTAGGCGTGGTTATATATGTTTTGGCGATAGTTCAATTCTAATTGTCATAACAGGGTAATTGAATTTACCAAGGGTGCTTCTGCCAAATACTGTTGTGCTAGTTTGAGTATGACATTTATCCGTATACAAATTATTGAAAAATATTGGATAATTTACTACCGTATACTCGCATATAATCCGGGTCCAAATGCAAACAACATAGACCCTGATCTGCGGTCGCATAATGCGCCGGCAGATCAGGGTCTATCTTGTTTGTTCTACTGATTAGTCCTTAGAAACTGCATGGACCCAGGTCTGCAGGCGCATTATGCGACGGCAGATCTGGGTCTATGCAGTTTGAATTTGGTATTGGCCTATACGAGTATATACGGTAATAATTTATAAAGGTTTACATCCAATTTATTACAAAGGTTTATAAAAACACGGGAATGACAAGCTGGCTGATGACTTCGTGCATTGCGTTTTTGTATGTCGTGTTATTCAATTGTACTCGAGCTTTCAAATTCCAAGTCCTACCGAAACACTAATAGTGGTTGTTGTATATTCCCAAATTTGAATTTAAGTTTAGCAATTTAATTATTTCGATTATTTTTTATTTTATTTTATTCAAGACGCAGTGTTTAGACATAAAGTTTGCTAATAAACAAACTCGGACATCGATAACGTATAAAACAGAAATGCCTTGTGGGAGATGGGATGTCGGGTAAAATAATCTAGCTATCAAGTCTCCTGCAATATCACTCATCATAAAATAATTTTCATATGAAATCGACCATGCAATATGCAAGTGTTTGTTAATAATTGTATTTGATATGAAATCCAACAAGATCTGGCAATCTGTACCGTATTGCCTATCATTGTTGTAACCACTCCTTCCTACTTCACATTTGCTTATCTTGGTCTCTAAGGTAGCAATTTCTTTTTATTTAGATCAAGGTCATATTCATTGTGCCCAAAGCTTAAGTGATAGACGAAATCAAACTCTCAATAGAACATTTAGCAAAGTGGGTGATCCAGTGCTCAAAGTATATCAGTGCTCGAAGGATTGAAACATTTTGTATCAGTGCTCAAAGTATATCAGTGCTCGCAGTATTTAAACATTTTGTATCAGTGCTCAAAGTATATCATTGCTCGCAGTATTTAAACATTTTGTATCAGTGCTCAAAGTATATCATTGCTCGCAGTATTTAAACATTTTGTATCAGTGCTCAAAGTATATCATTGCTCGCAGTATTTAAACATTTTGTATCAGTGCTCAAAGTATATCTGTGCTCGCAGTATTTAAACATTTGTATCAGTGCTCAAAGTATATCAGTGCTCGCAGTATTTAAACATTTTATATCAGTGCTCAAAGTATATCAGTGCTAGCAGTATTTAAACATTTTGCAAGTTTTAAATAGCAGGAGATGTCTGAAGTCGTTACACTTTCTATGTAAAAATAACTTGGATATGCAGTTGTTCGTCGACAACGAAGCTTAATATACAATGATAGTTATTGCAGAAAATGTTTACGAGAGTTGGGGATGCCTCTCCCTGACTCAGGGGTCCAAAACGCCTAACCTAAAATATTTGACTGTATGCTTATGGGTAATTTCTGACTCAAATGGTTTGATTTCACATACAACACAATGAATATTTTATAACTTATTAGCTGGTTTGCGAAGAATTAAAAAAGTAGAGAATTTACCTAACCGAAAGCAGTGGTAAACACCCTCCATTTTACATCGCTTTGAGTAGGGTGGAAAAATACCAATATGTTCACAGAAGCTGGTCGTATTATCAATAATATCAAACTCTTAGGCGATGAAGCAAGGTTTTGTCTTGAATCGGAGCACACGTGCATAAATTCAATGGTATCTTGTAGCACACGTGCATAAATTCAATGGTATCTTGTTTTTCTACTTTTGAAGAAAATGACATGCATATTTCACTGCTAGCACCGGGTACACATTCCAGGAGTAAAGATTTGCAATACACATTATAATATTTGTGGCTGCTGATAGAGTTTTATGTCGCGCTAACTCCCTTTAAAAAAGATGTTAAGAAAAGATTATACAGTAGCACTTTAATCAACCATACATGTCTTAGAGGAACAAGTTACGGTATAAAGGACTTTACAAGATGTTTAATTTGCGCATAAATAAAAATATGTCCCTGAGTCATTGGGATAAAATAATTTCTTATATAATCTTCGTATTCATCAGCATAAATGTGCCGTTCCTCCTCTTCAGTCATTACTCATAGAGTCATCCAAATACTGTACAGCTAAACAGCTAAATTTCGTGAGTTGTTCACCATTACAAAATTTAGGCATAACTGATTCTAAAGTCATATAGAATGGGTTAGGAATGGCCCATAATGAGTTTGTAAGATAAGAACGGCATACAATGTAATTATGCGATTTGATAAGAAATATGGTACGTCTAACCTTTGCAAAAAGCTATGGTTAAAATGACCAACTTGGCAATAAAGTTAGTGTACAATTGCCATCCCTTGGAGTCGGCAAAACTGTGGCTGTTCATTAAATGCCTAATTAGGATCCTAAGCTTGATTCTGCACATCAAAGTTTTATTTAATCCGCCACAGATTACTATTTTTGGAAGATAAATATATTAAACGTTGACTACGTTTTACTGTCGAATAGAGCATTATACCATATTAATCCTTTGAAACTTTAATACAATCCTTCATGTGCATCGGGGTAAGACAGAAAAATTTCTCCCTTGGGTAAGAAATTTTGCGTCAGACAGGAGGCTTTGCCGAGTGTCTGACGCAAAACTCTGATCCCAAGAGTGGAATGTTTCTAACCAAGAACGATGTATTATAAAGAAAAAAATTATGGTCGAAGTTAAATGGCGTAAAGAGAATACTGATGCAATTTAGTAACGGCAAAACACCCATTGACAATTTCCACACCTTAAGATAGAGCGTACATTTTTTGGGTTTACACTGAAAATTCAGTCTAAACTTTAAATGACGTATAAACACATAGCAGCGTTCAAAGAAAAGTGGCTGAGAGCCTCCAGAGATGGCAACATGCAGCGTCTGAAATTGTTTACTGAAGATAGCTTGGGCAGTTATACAAATTTGAACAGGTAGAAAAATACTTCTTATCTCCAAAATTAAACGAGAGAGACACAATAATGATAGAGTCCTCTATTCAGCTTTTGATCTAGAAAATATTTTCTTTCATAAATAATAACGAAAAGATGAAGTTTAACAAATAACACAATTACAACAACAACAATTTCAACTCAAAACCGGGATACAAAACCCTGTATCTGAAGTTAGGCGGGTCAATGAAACACATCTTGTTTGCGAGACACTAACTTCAAGTTAGGTAGATCAATGAAACACGTCCTGTTTGCGGGACACTAACTTCAACCACTGTGCGATTTAGGATGTAAATGTGTTGCAATTAATATTTATCTTGATTATTGGGAAATAATGCTCAAGTGATGATGGAAGTTTGGGAGTTTTGCCGGTCTGACTTGCCCATGAGAGCAACAGAAGGTTATGTGATGAAAGACAGCAGTAACGTAATGAAAAATAGAGATATTCTCCACCGGTGTTCTACGCTGGTAAACACGATTATGCACATATAGGTATGTGTGATGTGACATCTAGCATGATCGTATTCCCCGATTAGACAAGGGGAAAAGGAACAGACCATAAAAACAGAAGACTTCCCAGGTGAGTACGCTGGCATCACGGAATACGCAGCTGAGTTTGTCAGTTAGTGGTGGCCATTCCCTAATCTGGTTGATATGGTTATATTGGAAGACAAAACAAGACAAGATTGACAAATAACAATTAGCAGTTGCCTGAAAAACTGACCCGATTATTTGTAGTTTAATTAATGCAATTATAAGCATTCTGAGTGATGTTCTATCACATAGTTCTTATCTGTATTAGCGTCATGGCATCATATTATAAAAATTGTTTGCCACGCAGTAGTAGACAGGTAAAGAGGGTGCGAGGTCACTTTTCTATTTTACATTGAATGCCAGATACCAGCGTATTTCTGGACCACTCAGTGCTAGGTCACTTGCTATTTTTATTTATCACCATCTCGTGATATTACATTGTGAGACTACAAGTTAAATTTATAATAGTATAATAATTTTGGCGTGGGTTGTTTTCCACACACAAGATATAAAATAAACAATGATGCTCTGATTAATTCACATTACTACACTCTCATTACCTATCTATTCTGTACACACAAGCCTATATGTTTATGTGCAGTTGGATTTAGTTTCACACAAAGTGACATACCACTGCACACCCAAATAGGTCAACAGTGAATGAAAATTTAAGACGAATGCAAAGAAGGAAAATGTGTAAAATTGTGTATAAAACAATGAACGACTTCCAACTTTTGGAATGTCAGCATTCCCATCTCTAACCTACACCGCCGTCTATGTGCATGAGAGTACGAGGTCACCTACTATCGTGCTATTGATACCTTACTACTGAAATAAACGATCCAATAATGGTACAGCAAAATCACGACAAACAAGTTTCATATTGTTCTGTCTCACTAATTACCGGAGCGACATGTGTGAATGTGTGTCAGGCCAGGAAAATTAATACTTCACCTGGCTGTGTGGAGAAATCAAATACTTCACCTGGATGTGTGGAGAAATCAAATACAGAGCAGAGACTCTTATTTTAGATTGTTTTGTCTGCATTTCCTCAGCGATATATGTGTGGCAGGTCAGGCAATTCTTGATTTGACTGTGGGGAGAAATTAAATCTATACTGTTTTGTACCAACATAAATATCGCACTGAGAAATTAGATACAACACTGTTTAACATAGACAGACACGCAGCGAAAACCTTGCTTTAGTACGATTTTAAATTTAACTAGTGGTCTCACAAAGTTCTCGTACCACCCAAGCGAGGGTAATAAATAAAAACAGACACTGGCATAGGACAGAGAGGTCTAGAAATGTTCTTGTATCTTAATTTAACTAATAGCAATAAACGGAAAGTTCCTATAGTGTAAAATGGAAATGTGGTTACGCAGTCGCATTAGCTATTTAATCACTGTGGCTTAACACTTAGCAGTGTTATATAGCAACGTCACTTGTGACATAAAATGTTATCAACTCGTTTAATAAGTTTCATGTCAAATGAGCACTCGTGTAAAATATATATATATATATATATATATATATATATATATATATATATACATATATATGTGTGTGTGTGTGTGTGTGTGTAAAGGAATGACAGTTTATAAATAAAGATATTAAATTAAAGATATACTATATATTTGGCATTCTTTCTTGTCTATAATGGGAAAATCATGGCTATTTTTCAACATAATATAAGTGAAGATCTCATTAATTATCCGAAGGATTCTAACATGTACAAGTGTATACAAAATTACTTGACGCTTAGACTACTTACCGTAGTAAGACTTGAGTTGAATTAATGAATGATGCATTATATCTATAAACTCTGCAGTCTAACATAATTTTTCCATGTCAATGCAGTGCGTGCAGGTACTGAAAAATCAGTCGTCATTGTCTTAAACATTACTCACATTCCGCTATTGTGTTTCGTCCCTTACAATTTTAAAACTGAACCTACAGCTAACATATATAATTAATTTTGATAATCGGTTTAATTTATGGCCTCATATAATAACGACTTTTACGTATGCCTAACGTTCTGAAAGGGAGTAAATGAAGAAAAGACATTGTTTACTTATTCATTTATTGGAAAAAAAAATTATTGTGTCATGTTTTGTTTTATATGCGCCACCCCCCACCCCCACCCCCCAAAAAATAAAGAAATTACTTGTACGTGAGAATAGCTTCTCAGCAAGTGATCTGGCAAATACTGTACAGCAGAAATGAAGTGGTACAAAGTAAAAGCCTGTCTTAAAATCCAATATCTCATTTGCTTTTCATCAGAGAATGTATTCCTTGTGAAATAAATAGTGTAAACTTTCGTATTAATAAAAGTTGAACCTGAAAACTTCATCCAGCTCATATTCTTGACATGGTAAGTATTTAATTAGGGACCTAAAAGCTTTCCCTCGTGGCACAGTTTTGTACAATTTAGGAGGGACTGTTTCAAAAGGCAAACCACCTATCGAATATATCGCAAAAATAATTAATACTTGTGAGCAGCCTTAATTTAAATTTAACGATGACTTATAATTAGACCCACAATATAAAATCTTCAAGGAATATTGCTTTTATTGGAAGTGAGTGTATTCAATCCACTAATTGACACGTTTTAATACTGCAATCAAGGACAAGGAAAACTGTAAAATCCATAAATGATATTAAATTTATATTTTATCTCCACACTTTCTTCAAGCTTAAGGGTAGATTAAACCACTTTAATCCAGATCGATGTGGGAATTGTGAATGCCTATTCATTTGGTAATAACAACTCAAGTATTGAGTGACACACAATTCCCTTTTCAACGAAGCTGTGTGCGAAGTTAGACAAAATAAAGTTTTTAAAAAAAAGCTTCTGATTCCAAATATAGTAATTACAATGATGCAGAAGTTTATATAAGGCTCCTTCTGTGCACAAGTTGTCGATTGTTGCTGATATATTAAGTCAAATGCATTTTCAATAATTGAGTTTCTTTTGTTTGGAATGAGGCTTGGATTACCTGTCGCGTAATGGATGAATAAGGTAGCATGTTTTTATTTGAATCTTTTTGTCAAAATGATGCAACACATTATCAAAGCCTCCCTTTATGAAAGAAAACCAAAGATCGATACGTATGGATAATATTCAATTCAGAACTTTTTAAAAATTTTATTTACAGAGATCAATGTATTGGAACAAAATCTTTGAAATATAGAAAGTACCATCATAACAGCGTTTTGAAAAGATATGCTGAAAAGTCTCATTAACTTCGATATTGAATACTTGATAGCTCAATTACAGCAAAAATAATAACAAAGCATTCGGAGAAACCTTAAAAATATAATCGAACCAAAATGAGACATTCTCTCAGAAAGTGTCAAGAGTATGTACTACCTTTGTACGCAAAAATATAATCTATATATTTGTTTTTCCCGCTATCTTAAAAAGCAAAAACAAAACAACAACAACTTGACATCGGTTCTCAATTTATTACTGACATTTACATTTTGCTCTCAGAATGAAAGATTTGAAACATGCGACAGAAGCAAACGTCGAAGGGATCCCTACAATGGTAGTCAATAAAAGTATCTTGTATAATAACATATTTAATCGCAATGAGAAGATATTTTAAAGCTTCTGTCCGACCTCAACGCTTGTATTCAATAGCAGCGATTTATTTACCCAACAGCTTTTAATTTTGTATCATCTCTATCGACATCGAGGATTGAAATCTAACTCGCACTAAAACATAACAATACGCTAAAAACGTTTGTAACATGAGCATATTTTCGATCCTCCTGTGGTAGAAAGGAACTGATGTGTCATGACCCCTTGTTTAATGTCAATGTTTCACATCCGGCTGACACAGATATAAAACCTAGACACCGACACTTAATTGCTGTTGGAAATATAGTTATTCAATATACACAGAAAGCTCTTAGCAAAACATTTTTGTGCTAGCAATGTATCTTACATTAATCAACGTGTAATTATGCTGCACCGTTCCTTACTTTAGGTTTTCTTGGAAGGGATATTTGATTCACAGATAGTGTAATACTAGCAACTAAGCCTATAATTTATTATGCGACCGCAGAACGCACAGAATAATGAAAAACAAGTATGATGTGCATGCCATATATTGCATTAAATGGCCTTTATACTACATTATCAATGTTATAACTCTCTCTCAAAATCTTGTTAGATGAAAGCGCAGCATATGGACAAAATTCTTTAGTTTTTCACTGATCTAGCTGCTCTTTATCAATACCCAAGAAGATTCTCTGAACTCTTGATTCATCAGAAACCCTAGAATAAATATTTACGATGGAAATTAACCTTTATAAATATCAGCTTTCATTAATATTTCATCGGCATCTAACGAGGTTCACGCAATACTCTTCCTGCGTGTCTTACTGTATTATCTCTCGGAGGCAATAAAGTTAAAATATATTATGGATGTTGGAGAAACGTACGAAAACAAATGTCAAGAGGTTATTACAGAAAACAGAATTATTACATACATTTTTTCTTCAAAAACAAATCTATTGCAAGCTAATTACCTACCTAAATAAGTTGGTATACGTCTATCTAACTTTATAAAGAACTAGCTACCCAACTAAACAAGCTATTTGACAAAATGTTGTTTACTGAATAAGAAATAGATAAAACTTGAATTAATCATTAGTGAAATCCTTTCATTCTCAAGGCAAATGAATTGACACAATATTAAAAGGGAGATATGGAAACGTGTCAAGGAGAAGGCCTAATTAGGGAGTTTCATGAAGAGGGCACAGTCAGAGAACTTCAGCCAAATATAGCTTGCTTCATGAATGTGAATGGGTCAAAGCAATCGGTCTTTAATCACTTTGCCCCTATAGAGAATTAGAATTTAATCGGCTTGCTTTAAAAAAAGCTGCTTTCCAATTTTATTTGATAAGCACTTCTGGGTTTTCCTAAACTAAACTTCCAGTAAATCACAAAAAACATGTGTTAGAAATTTAAAATGGACATAGGTTTTAGTAATCCATGTGCTTAGACTTTTATTCGGTAGTAGTATCAGTGAAAAAAGCTAAAGTAGATGCGGAAATTACATCTACAAATGATTTATTGCTGAGATATCACATGTATGGCCTCGCCATCTGCCGACATTTAAATTCATTTTCTTTTAAAATCATAAACAAATTGATTGTTCTAATCGTATTCTTAGTTTTGTTCAGGAAAAGACAGTATTTTAATTTAGGTGGACTATACTTAGGTATAGTATGGGACCGTTTCATTCTGAATCGTACACCACCTTTGGTCTTCGAAAGTATTTACCTGGGCCAGTTACTATCTAGCTGAGGATTATTTAACCCCTTTATACTTTACACAATTTCAAATCAAGCCTTGTTCCGTCTGAGCAAACTTTATTAATTTGGAAAAAATAAAGTTGTTAACGGCGAGAGCTAAGTTAAAGAAATGCTATTTGTAGTACATGCACAGTGTTATACACGTTGTAAAGTGCATGGTTGCGACGCTAGTAAAACTAAAAGTCTGTACATTTATACTGTATAAAACGTCCACAATACCATCCGCTATAATCAGCAAAATAAAATAAAGGCTACGAAACTACAGTGAAAAATTTATCTGAATTGTAAAAATGTAATGTAAGTAGAATATAGACTTTATCATTTTGTTCTTAATTATTTTGCAATGTGTGGCATATAATTAACAAAGAAACATTGATTTAGTTCAATGACACTTCTATTTGCAAAAGTAATTATCTCGCTTATCGTGACATTTTTAAATTGTGATCGCAAGTGATTCATTGTTTGAACGTTTATTATGATGCAGTTATAACTGGATTAATTCTACAATACATTTAAATACAGTTCGCGTTCGAATGATATGTTTCATAATGTTATGTATTTATTGTTCATATAGAACGAGGTTTTCCTATTTTTCTCGATCGTAATTTTAAATTTAGTCATCAATATTCATCTTGTGGCAAATCATGTGTTGACCAGGAGAATCGTTTCAACCAATGGTAGCACCTTCATATTTTGTTCTTAAGAAGAATCGCATAAAAAGAAACGCTACTTTAAAATTCAAACGACAAATATATACTATACATGTAGCAATCAACTATAAACTTTCTTGTGCTTAGGATGGTAATTTTCACGAATATAATATGCGATCTAAAATATTTCGCGTTGCGAAAATTACGTGCTTTGTTAAGGGTATAAGTAGATAAGGAAGAGATAGAGGGTGACGTGGCGTGGACAGACCATTCATGACAAAAACCATTCTGATGTCATCGGATATGAGATGATAGAATACAAACTCTCTAATTGTAATGAAATGATACCTAGATTAATTTTGTTATAGGTTTAAATACGTCACACATGGAGTATTCACTATCTTTCAATACTTCGTTGGAAACGTCACATGCTGAAACATTATGCTAATTTGTCTTTTGTTAACCCACTCATTTTCCTTGTTAATCCCTTAATTGTCATTAGCTTTATTATTTCATCAACAGCACCCAACTACTATACAACTTCTCTGTACCCAATGAATCAGCAACACAATTTAGATGTTTTAACTATATGGCAACATGATTTAGATGTTTTAACTATATGGCAACGTGATTTAGATGTTTTAACCATATTGCAAGATGTTTTCGTATCTAGTGGTGTATAATTTGCTTCCGGACTTAATTATACAAGAACTTGTGTCTTAAAATCTCCAGAGAGATCTTTTGTTCCACCAGGACGGAGTCGGACTTCTTATCAGTCTTAGGACAAATATATTTTTCCTTGATTACTATCTTTCTGCCGAAGTCACTGGCAGAAAAGTATGTACAAATATCGTAGCAAATACAGAGAAATTGTTTGCTTCTTTCTTTGAACAACAACAAGAAAAAGGTTAATACAAAACGTATTTGAATGGAGGGGATCGATTAGAATCGGTATGTTTAAGTTAAAGTATCCTGTCCTCATACATGTTTCAATTTCATCTCTATGCTGTATTTGGAGGAACCTAATTAGATGATAGAATGCAAATAGCATATAATAAATGCGACGGCGCCACATGAAAATATTGTAGACCTACTTGGGTTTTCCATTAAAAAATAAAAAATAAACAAATAACAAATTATTTGTCTGTGCAACTGGACTGGCTTGTGGAGTATATATTAGGGATGTATCCTTCAAAAAAAAATCAGATTAAATCCAACAAGTTACGAGTCTGCTCAGTTTCGAGAAAACGGAAAACCCGATGCTGAGTTGAATCCACATTGTAACGACTATACTCTTAATCAAAATGTGATAAATTCTGCACATATTAGGGTTTCATTACTTCTACATTTAGCTTAATGATGATTAATCAAAAATGAGGGGATGAAAGATATAATGAAAAACTAACCTGCAATTTTCTAACGAAAGGGTACATTGAATACTTGCCTTCCGTAACTAAATGGAAACCCACACGCAGAACCTCATTATTGCGGCGGCCAAATACATTAATTATGGTAAAATGAAATTGCAGGTTTCTGTCATTAATTGGTATATCTAAAGGTTCTTTGGTTTCTTTATTCATTTATTATTATAGGCATGACTGACGCAATAAAACTTCAACAGTTAGACAGGGCTTGAATCCAAAGTGTTTGTAAGTGATAAATATTTTTAAGAAAGAAAAGAGACTTCTTAACGCATACATTTTCATTTTGTCTGACAGTTGAACCTATATCTGCAGCATCATGATTAAAGTTAGATCTCATATAATCTGGATCGACATAGAGTAATAAGATCAGTGTTATATATGCACACTATAGACACTTACCTGTATAAATAGTTCTCTATAAAAGTAAGATTGTAACCTTAAAAATAGAATTCAATCAATAAAACAATACATGATGAAAATTATAAAGAACAATTTGTATATGTGGTCCTTGTTATACACATCTTGCGTACATACATGTATTGCTACATTTTCGGGGTGTATATCAAATTCTATTGATTGGTATTGAGTTGGCATTGACGTTAACTTTGATCTGACTAAGATACATGTCAACATATGATAGAGACCAACAAATTCTCTAGCACAATGACGAGGGAAAAATTGAACATGCATGGTCCAAACAGAACGTTTAGTAAATTCAGCTCTTTCTTTTGTGTTTATTGTTTGTCTTGATTGTCTCTGTTTTGTGGTTGCCTTCGACGAAGACTAAATGAGAGTCGAAGCGCTTAGGCTAGTAAAACTACTTTTACACTGTTCGTTGTCAGATTGTTACATTGATCTTATTCAATTCCTGACACACGCGAGCCTTTGCTGGATCCGGTGCACTTGAAAGGACAGTTATTCGCTATATGATGCTTGAATGGACTGTTATTCGCCATATGATGTGTATTAGTGTATTATATATATATATATATATATATATATATATATATATATATATATATATATATATATATATATATATATCTATCTTCTTGAAACGTTAGATCTTCAAATATGCTATCCATAAGGCTAACAACATTGACTGATTTATATTATTTTCTCCGATCTCTTAGTTTCTTCAGCTTGATGTGAAATCTCCTAGATATCTCTTTAGAGTCCAAAATAATCTTGGCTTAGTTTTTTTAGTGATGTTATAAGGTGTAAGCATAGAAGGGAACACATCTGAGATCCGCATATCTTTTAGTCCTATATGAACTTGCACTCTCCCTGTTTCTAAACAAAACTTTCTGACCCTCTGAAAGTAAAAAGAGCTACAAACAGTTACAATGTACAGAAGTTTAAAAAGATGTTTATCTTTCAGAAAAAAAAAATATGTTTTTTTACAAGGAAAAGTATATATTGTTAGTATTTTCATAGATTTATCCTAATTGATGTACATAATTATATAGGATCGTTATTTGCCTGTAGCTTGATATCACTACGTTCTACAACTGGCTGATATAATTATCTCTTGATCAAATGATAAGGAATTTGTGATAAGTGTGCAAAACAAAAATACAGAATCTTCAAAATAATACCATAGTTCCTGTCAGCAATTACAGACCCGTCTTGATATGTTTGTATGTGTATCTGTAGTACTCATTTTTTGTATTGGTTGAAACAAACTTTTAAACATAAAGAATAACTAGCTAAAATAACTCTAGATAATATGTATATTCTAAATAATATTATAAGAACATACACTTTTTTCGATAATTAGAATGGGAGTTATGTATACCATCGGGTCCTTTGAACTCCGTAATGAATCTTGATCTACGGGATACCAGACGGGGCTGTTCTCCATTTCCAACTTTATGCCTCTTGATGAATGTTCACAATATGTAATATTAACATCGATTTTTACAAATAATGTGCCATTATTTAATTCCTTATTGCCAGTTTAGACATAGTACCTTTATTAAAACATGATACACAAATGCAAGGGATGCATTTATACGTAAAGGAGATGTTTTGCTTATGAGTTACTAAGCTACTAAGTAAAGAACTCAGAAGTACCCTTTATCGTAAGCAAGGATAACTAACACACTCATACTATAATAACTAACACACTCATACTATAATAACTAACACACTCATACTATAATAACTAACACACTCATACTATAATAACTAACACACTCATACTATAGAGAAAAGTACAATGAGAATTAATTTTCCTTAGGATAAATATTTACAATCCTTATGTCTGAGTCACAGACATTTGCTTTTACTCATTAAAAAAAAAGTATTTTAAATATTTTTTTTGCTTTTCAAGTTTAAAATAGTTGAAAGTACGTTTAGTCTTGAAATATTAAAAAAACTTTTTTACTTTCACACAAAAATGATTATGAATTCTGATTGGCTAAACAAGTCACACACACTCAACCTATACGTTTTCACACAATAATTTCAGCTGGTGGGGAAATGTTTAGATCATGTTATGAAAGTAATAAAACAAGGACGGGTTTTTGTTTCGCTCAGTAAATACACTGTTTTATTGAGCTCTGCAATGCAGAAATTGGCTTTCAGTTCACGTCTGCCAATATCATGTTAAGAGCTCAGTAATACAAATATATTGAACTCAACAAAAAGCCCAAGATTTTATAGTATGCGAACGGAGTAGATCATCAATATTTAAAGTCCAGCACTTTCTGTATTTAATGCCATACATATTCCAAATTCAGTTCATATTTTAAACACAATCAAGAAAAGGCAAAGTATTATTCATTTGTGTCCACCAGTTGCACTATTATTTGCTTTTGAGAGAAATAGTTACTGGGTATGATATTGCGTAAGTGCATGGTGATGCTAGACATGCCCGTTGTCTGAGAGCCTCTACATACCCTGGGGATTCTTTTCGAACACGTCCACCTGCCGTTCAGAAACAGAGTTGAGAATCCCCAATGCAAAACAAACTGAAAGAAAACGAAACAGAAACTCATACAGAGAGGGAAGTCGCTGGAGGGCAATCTCGAACTCTTCCCCATCAGTCGAAGACATCAACTGACGGTGACCCCGAAGCCCCGGAACCAACCGCCAGGGACGAGTTAGATAAGCATTTTATGGTATGGACGCACGTCTGCGGGCTGGACCAGCGGATAGGACAGTATGACAGCAGGACAGCTCTACCATTGCGAGAAATGTGAAGGGCATGCCTTCACGAGCCTTAACCGGCTCAAGGTACATTTCGACTTAGCGCACAACGACCTAGAGGTCAAATTGCTGTGCCTCTCTTGTACGGGCGTGTTCGAAAAGGTCCACGGTGCGGCGTGACAGACGCCGAAATGTACTGGAAGGCGACTGGAGAGGTTGGCAAACACGTAAACTTGCACTCTCCTGTGCGTCATCGATTGGACTTGACCAACACAAAACTGCGACTTATCGAGTTCAGGGAAAAGGATAAGGAAAGGAAACGGGAAGCGCTGAAACTGGAGGGTTGACCCACTAGAAATACGCCTAGGTAGAAGGAGAAAATGGTTTCGCTCATTGAGGAAGCTAACCAGGCGGGGACTCGGTGTATAATCGAATGCATCTTTGAAAGGATGCCTGGGTAAATATAGGAGGAGCAAGCTGGGGTAAGACATATGATGAAGATAACTGCGATAGAGAGCGAGGAGAAATATCTCGATTCAATGAGTAGCACAAATGATGCAGCTCCAGAGATCGTGCTCGAGACAGGCAAGGAATCGACACGACCCCCATACTCCACGACGTAACGGTCACCTGACAGGAGAGCAATCTCTTCGCCACAGGAGAGAGAATCGACTACGACTGGACACCAATGGGGACCAAAGTATCGAGGAGTGCGACGGACTCCTTGATGCGATCCTGACAGCGTAGCGGCCGACGGAGAAGGAAACGCGTCCTTTCGAAGAAAGTCCCACACAAAACAAAATGGCAAAGGAAGAATAGGAGACGGAAGCGTGCGCAGAAAATGGCAGATGTATACAGACGCAGACAGGAGCTTTTCACAGAGAACAAGCGCCGGCTTATTAATGAAATTAATGAGATCCCGATCGAAGCAGCCGAAGAAACCTACCGGGACAGATTTGGTGGTATCAGCCAGCAGATTGCCATAATCTGAGTAAACCAATCTGCGATGCAGAGATACAGGAGGTTATAAGGGGAAATTACCTGAGATCCGCCCAAGGGCCAGATTGGTTAACTCGTGGGGAAATTGTCTCCCACGAGGGACACCTGGAGATATTGACAAATATCTTCAACATTTGGCTGATTTCAGGACCAATCCCGTTAACATCCAAGTCCTCCATGAGTATCCTCCTCCCGAAGAAGGCCGACGGCCTAGAGGACATAAACAACTGGCGGCCCCTGACAATGTCGGGAGCGATCCTGAGACTGTACTTGGCGGTCCTTGCTAAGAGACTATACACGAGGATAGTCCTCAACCCGCGACAAAGAGGATTCATCCCGGAGTCGGGATGTGCCGAAAACGCACACTTCTTGGAATAAACGATGAAGTAAGCAAAGAAAAGTGGAAAGCAAATGAGTGTCGCACTGTTGGACCTGGCAAAAGCGTTCGATACCGTGTCGCACCGACCTTCTTGTGGCAGGTTTGGAACAGTTTCAAGTAAATTCGCACTGGATTGAAATTATGAAGGATCTATACACGGATTGCACGACCGTCTTCAAAGTGACTGGTAAGAGCAGTGCGGATATTACCATCACCAGAGGCCTCTAACAAGGCGATCTGTTGTCGCCTTTCCTGTTCAATATTGCTCTTGAGCTAATTTTCTGCCTCACAGAGGAGCAGCAGGATGGCTTCGACTGGATCAATGGCCTAGGGTGATGACTCCTCCCTCCTGGACGGAGGTAGAAAAGAGCTGCAGTCCAATCTAGAACTGCTCGCGGCGTTCAGCAAAGACAGACACCGGTCCCGCCCTGAATACCAAGAAGTTGTATCCCTACACCGTGAATGAGAGCCCGAGATAATCCCGTACAACTCCTCGATGAACCGTGTAGGAAAGTCTCATCAGCGGCTCTAAAACCAAGGCAGAAGATGACAATTCTCTCTTTGACCTCAGTCTCGACAACCCGGTCAAGACGACACTTAGGAAGCTCGATGCGACGATAAGAAGATGGGTGAAGATGTGGCTTCACCTCAAGGAGTCGACTTCAACCGACTTCTTGTATACATCAACCTAGGATGGTAGCCTGAATATTCCAAAGCTCTAAGAAATTGTTCCTAGAATGGTATCGAAGAACTGGAGGAAGATTTTGGAGTGGGAGCAGAGAATTCGGGACACAGCGGCAGCAGCCAGACTTAAGGGTGAACTAGCGAAAGTTAGAGAATCCTTTGGACTGGGTGAGACAAGCTGGCGAAGAAGGAACATGCGAACTGGAATGGTATCGAAGAACTGGAGGAAGATTTTGGAGTGGGAGCAGAGAATTCGGGACACAGCGGCAGCAGCCAGACTTAAGGGTGAACTAGCGAAAGTTAGAGAATCCTTTGGACTGGGTGAGACAAGCTGGCGAAGAAGGAACATGCGAACTGGTCAGCCCAAGGCACCCAGATCAAGGGTGCCCTTTGCTACAAGGCGACAGGATCAGAAACAAGAAAGAGGGTGCCACCATCCAACAGATGGATGCAGAGGCCCAGTATTCTCTCCGAGAGAGAATAGTCATATAGTAAAAGGAGAGTTTGTCCAAAAGAGTATGGATTGCTATTGGTCATACCTCACTTTTTTATTTAGAACCTTCGCAGATATAAAATGATGTCGGACTATTGACAACAAGACTTTTGGTCACAGGTCAATGACATTAGGTAATTTTCTGCACATTTGAATCTAATGAAAAGCTCGGTCTGACGAATAGGGATCCAAACTCTTGTGGCCAATACTCTCCTTTTACTATACTACCATTTAAAGGAGAGCGTTTTGTGTTGCCTATATAAAAGTTTACATAAAATGTTTTAATTGGAAGTTAATTATTTTTGTCAACCATTTGAATGTTAGCTTATTGTTTAATAATGGACCTGAGAGTAGTTTTGCACAGATTTGTAAGTGCGCATAAGTCAAGCAGTAGTCAGCGCAATGGTAGAAAATGATGTCGACCACTATTGGTGGCTACTGCCCATTTGCAACACCATGCCAGAAGAAAACTTGGCATACAACGTTGCAATTAGCGATATGATTATATATATATATATATATATATATATATATATATATATATATATATATATATATATATATATATATATATATATAATAATAATAATAATAATAATAATAATAATATTGGCCTGGAGAACGCACCGTGTCTATATTCTGCATGAAGCTAACGAAAACGGTAACAGAATATTCTTACCAAGCTGCCAAATAATAATGGGTACTGCTAGGTGGGCGTTTCAGGTACTGATGTTGCCATGCGCACCGTTTTGCATTTGGGTGCTTTTATGGAATAATTTCAGATAATCTTGTTCTGGATCACTTAAACAGCAACAAAACCGGCAACATAAATTTTTTTATTTTATGCTAGGCAGTGAATTACTGGATTTTCCGAATGAAATAACTGTGATATTTTTTCACTGGCCGTCAATAGACATTGATAACATTATAACTAAGTAATGTCAAACCTTTTGTAACACGCTTGCGTAGTGTACAGGTTAAGATGGCTGCTTCGCATCCAGGCGAACCTGTTCAAACCCAGCAATGGGTAATTTTTTTTTCCATTTTCTTTTTATCTGCTGTTTTACGTTGAATTGGGAAGGAGCTTTATGTAACTTCTGATAATTTATGTGCAAATATACACAAAACAGCAGAACATAAATGGCAAACTGCTGACATTATAACGCGGGAGGCAGTAAGAAATCAGCTACTTCAGTGAGTTATACAAATTGCTAGACAATACGCTTGAGCATAAAATTAAAACAATATTTTCTTGCTCCAATTAAATAACAGATATATTTCATCACGCGGGTGAAAAACTTCGCCACTCGTGAAAATGCAGAGTTTTCACCCATTCGATGAAATATATCCGTTATTCACTCGTTTCAAGCAAATATCCTCTCCATAGTAAACGCAGATAACCAAGTGAAAATAATAGATAGCGCTCCATGTTGTTTGGAATACAACTAATGTCCTGGTTATATTTTCCAAAGTGTTTTACGATCAAATGCTAGTCATAGCCGCGCAAATTATGCAGCACCACCGGAATAAACTTTGGTCGCTTTAGATGAAGGTTGCACTGGTCATTGGATACATCGCGATAATTTGCCCGCATAATGACACTGGTCTCTGACTCGATCGGCTCCTCACATCCAGCACTTGTCAGATTTCATAAAGTTGTCTCAAGTAAACTGTTTATGAAGTGGTCTACGCAGTCAGCACCGCGATACATTTTTATGCGTTTACTAAAGTATTCATTGACACAAACCAGCTTGTACGAATAGTCGTAAGGAACGTGCTCTTGATATTCTCGCGTGAAAGAACCTTCTGGATTTTTGTCACAGCCAGTGATGGGGACGGTCAGCGCTTCAAAATCGGCATAAATAATAAAAGGCGCTCCCATCTTGTGATTTAGCTTACTAAATGCGATAATATTTTTGTCTTGGCCTTGCATCGAAGCTATCGTAGTATTAATGCAATCCCAGCCATGTTGTGCGAGTAGGTTTTCACGTATAAAACCATGACGACATTTTCTGCAGTAAAACGTTTTGCTATTGTGCTTGTTGTACTGACCACACATAAGTGCACTACAGTTTTTGATCTAGCAATAGTGTCCATCAGTCGTTCCACTGTGAATATAAAGCAAGTCCACATTTTTTTAGCAAGTCAGTGACGACAAAATGCAACGCATCGATCATGCCTTTGTGCTTTCCAAGAACGTTAATCGAAATATTATTTTGTCGCTCAAACTTTGGCACGTCATTGATCTGAACTGGAAAACTTACGCCAGTAAAATTCAAATGGTTTTGATAAGCCGTGTAGTTGATAACTCGATTTGGGTTTTTATTTGGCTCAGGAAACAACGCAGACAACTGTCACGGAATTGTATGGTTTATATCAATGTGTATATGTGATCAAAAATGTATTCGGGTTTCGTTTCCGACTAGAGCGTTACTCGGGGTTTTTTTTTTTTTCGGCTCTAGTTATTTTGAGATACTGAGCGCGATTCACCCCATGCTGCACGTGCAAATTGCCTGCAGTGAAAACTCACGTACCTAGCTGCTGCGCCTATCTGTCACAGCTAGAGTACATATAGAGCGAATTCTCTATAAACAAATTACACTACGATGAGTCTTGTCAGAAAGCTTACCTCTTTACGGGAGCAAAACTTCAGCTGTAGAGCTGTTCCATATGTATGGTTTGGTGGTGTGTGAAGTCACAGAACTCTGTGTGGTTTCGTGTGACGTGTACGCTGTGTCTGGTGACGTTGTTTCGGAAGAGTGTACTGGTTTTCTCGATGCGAGGGACCAAGGCTTCTCGATCAACGGGTCTGTGTTAATGTGAAGGCTCTCGAGGGACCCTTCAACAGACAGGGAGGGGTGGACCATGCGTGGTGGCTCCTTGACCATGGACTAGAGCGGGTGGAACCGTAGATACATCTTGGTAGTCAAACGGACGCCACGATAGTTATATTTATTGCGTGTTCCATTTGATTGTTATCTCAATATTGCTATCTGTGCAAAATTACATTCATTCCCATTTCAATATCGCTATATGTGTGATAGATTCATAATTTCATACATCCCCATTTCAATATCGTTATATGAACGACATATTCATAATTTCATACATCCCCATTTCAATATCGTTATATGAACGACGGATTCATAAATTCATATTCCAACATCGCTTGTTAAATTGATAAATTGATGAGTGAACAGATTGATGAATAAATGAGTATTATATTGATAAGTGCATAAATCACATGCTTTGGTCACCCTTGGTGCTTAATAAGACCTTGTTTATATTGGGGTGTAGTTCAAATACTCTTAATTGTTGATTTGTGATAGGATGTTATTCACGTTTGTTTAAAATTTCATTCGTTAAATTCATCTTTGATTTTTCTCGTTGAGTTACTTGTTGTTGATAGTTCCATGTTAGGAACTTTATAATTTTCCTTATCTTTTTGTTATAATGGTGTCAGATTTGTTCATCTTTAAATTGCGTTTATAAATAAACATCTTATTAACGCAGTTGCTTTCGGTGTCTTCACTAATCCAGTCCCAACCCGGCTTCATCCTGTGACAACAACACTGCCCACATAAAATATTTGTTGTCATTAATTTTGACGTTCACGCAACTTTGACTATTTTTTATTCTGGCTGACAATTCCAGAAAGGATCGTCCACGAAGCGGGTAATACTTAGAGGTGCTTACGACGCATCTTGAAACACCGACTAAAATCCATCCAGAATCCTTACTTGAAAATGCAACTATTTTGTTTTCAATAGCTTCGAAACCTTCTTTGAGGTAAATGCGCGGTCTGATTTGCTAATAAAATTCACTTCAATTTCCGTGCAAGAGATCTTTGTGAGAAACACGTTAATGCCAATGGAAAACTTTATGCTGCGACGTCAACGCAGGCCAGTCGACAAAATATCTTTCATCGCAGGCTCTACCAAGCTTTGACGACATGCCACAGTTAGAAATGAATGTTTTGTCATAGCTAGCAAAAACTTGTTGGCGTTGAGTGAATCTTGTGATTGTGGTCATAGTATATAACTAACATGCTTGTTTAATTATTTGTTCAAAAGCTGGAGGTGGTGGGGTCAGTAATGTCGCCTACCGCCCAGAAAAAACAAAAACAAAAAACAAAACAAAACAAAATTAAAAAAAAAAAACATAAAAAAAATCCCCCCCCCCAAAAAAAAATAACATGTCATTATTGTAGCAGATATTAATTCGACCAAGTTCATTCAATAGCTTGCTTTTGTCCGTCAGCAAAACCTGCGTCTTATGATTATTTAGCGGTCTTGTCACAGTGAGATTTAACTCAAAATTCGCATGACAAATTCTGTAGAGGATTACAATGGCGTCAAGCAGGGTTTAGCGCTGATCCAAGTAGACGTATGTAGTATAGACAAGTGTATCTGACATATATAACCTAATTGGGCTAAACGATTTGTTAAGAACTTTGTATAAGTATGTGCATCTCCAATCCAAACGAAGACGCTGTTGTTCGCGATTACGATTAGTACAGCCAAGTGGAAATCGCGCACCTGCATTACAATACGAGGCCGCAGAAATATACCAGAAAATATTACATCAGAAACAAGTTGGCTCGATTTAATCTGTCGTGCGAGGAAACAGCGCGATTTAACGAATGTTTGACAGATTTATAACGCTAGGCTTGCCATGGAAGACAAAAGTTCATGAAGTTCAATTACGTATTCAAGAACATATTTCTGTCCATAGGTCTGCCTTAAAAAGCTGCCATGTGCAAACCCGTATCCAGGAAAAAAATATTAGCAGAATAAGACAGAATTATTTTTCATTACTTGGAACCCAGGAATTAAAATCATCAGAGCAGAAGCTCCATTTTTCAAGTGACTTGTTTCCGCGAGTCTTGATCACACGCTCTATTCTGAAAACATTTTGCTCTGCTTTTTGTAACTTCTGCTCGTAAAAAGATCCTGAAACAGGCTCGTCACGAAAGTCTGCGATTCGGTATGTTACGGAAATTCTTGTCAACACCTCTGACCTGTTGGACCGACAATCATGTAATGACAATCCCGAAAACAAAACATGTTGCTTTGATTTCTTGATGTCTTTTGAGTCGATATTTATGATTCACATTTTTATACAGCAGATCTTATATAATCAGTCACTATACAGTTTTTGGCACACTTATTGGTTCTAGTGGCCTCAGCAGCACTACAGCAGATGGAGTTTCACTCTGATTAACAAGCGAGTGCTAAAAACTGGCGATACCATGAATGTACCGCTAAACATGAATTCGAGCAAGATCACAAATTTAGCCGCGCCAGAAAGCGAAAAAGATGCCGCCAACAAGAATTACGTGGATAAGTATGCAGCGGCTAGTGTTCTTGTGACAGATGCAGGCGACATCAGTTTTCCAAATGCAAAATTACTTTCTGCCGGAGCTGGATTGATATCCCATATAATTGGCAACCAAATGATGTTGACCGCACCAAATGTTTTTCTGAAAAATGGCACCAGCACCATGACTGGAAACCTCGATGTGAATTCCAACAAAATTATAAATTTAGCTGCGCCAAACGAAGCTACAGACGCAGCTAACAAAGCGTACGCATATACAAAGTTTGGAGTAGATAGTGACTTGGATGTTAACATACCAACTTCTGCCGCCAATAGAAACATTGGTATGATTTCAGATATTCCTGTGAGCAAATCACTGTGCGTCGTTTTTGGTTCGCAGGCTAGACAAATATTTGTCTAGAAGTCATCTGAGGTTTCTTGCTCGCCCATTGTCGTTCAGGCGTTCAGGTGTCTAAATTTCCTGCAATGTATGACATTTATCATGGTAAGATAAAAAGGGTAAAAAACGCGTACAAAATAATACATGAGAAAAGTCCTCCTGCGCCATACATTTATAAACCCAAGCTAGTAAAATAGACAAAATTAGCCGAGGCGTATTATCTGGTTATAAAATATTTCTTGCGGCAAGAAGCTAACATTAACTCGCTTGCTGTCGCTTTTAATTACCCAGAACTGCCCTCAGATGACGGAGAATTCACTGAGTTGCCAGACAACGTTTAAGTTAAAAATCCTCCACGGGTCAGCGCAGAATTAAGAAAAATGCTTGAAGACCGGTCACTTGATGGTAGTGATTTTATGGAGTTTGTCACATTAATTCCCACCTTGCACAATTTCATCTATGCAAAACTTGGTGTGCCTCAGCCTGAGCAACCGCAGCAAGATGATATTCCAGAGGTCGTAAAAAAGACCGCAGAGGCTTATTACCACATCATAAAATACCAAGATTATGACGAATACAAAGCTAATGTTCCTGCTGCAGCTCTTGAACACGAAGGAAGACTATCACCAGAATTCAAACTGGTTCTTGCTGAGTTTGATGGCAAAATGATGGAGATACCTAGCGGACACTTTGTCAACGTGCCGTATCCAGGTATCGAGATGACAGATTACCTTTTCACTCGCACATTTGACATGACGCCACACGAGAATAATCGTGAAAACTGCAAAAATCTTCTCAAGCTGATAAAAGACAAATTAAAGGCTAAGTTGTCGCCTGTGCTGCAAAAGACCATTAAGGCTTATTATCTTATTGTGAAATACCACCACAACGGCGAGTATGATGCCAATGAGCTTGTGGCGGCAAGTAATAATCTTGAAATAAATAATGATGGTATAATATACATGATTAGAATGCTCACAACAGCAGAAACAAAAATACCAAGCGGCCACTTTGCAGGCGCTCCAGAGGCACCGATACTCATGCGAGAAAGATTCGAAAAACACAGCACAATGAATGCGCAGAGGTACTACGATCTGTTGCAGCAAAATAGCAACCGGGCTTTATTTTAATATCGTTGACAAACAAGATTCAGGGATTTAAAAATACCAATGTATTGTTATAGGATGAAATATAGCATAGCCTTCAATCATATTAGCAACCATCTCGAATAAGAACAGCGCGAAGAACCTATCGATAATTACTACAGTTATGACAAGAGGGCTTACTGTTTCAAGTGGTCCTACAGATATTACAAGCAAGTGTTGTTTTTGTTGTCTGTGATTCCGTTGGCATTAAGTGCCGCAGTTGCTGCTGGCACTGACGCCTTTTTGAATTCATTTTTGTTGATTATTGCTGGTGTCGGAATTGCAGCAGTCCGTTTTCAGATAATTGGAGTCAAAGCTTCGAAACAAAAGGGCGATGTGCAAATACGCTTACATCACTTACACACAAAAAAATTCAGAATGAAGTTAAGACCTGTTTGAGAGGCGCTTAATTTAAGATGGCTGATTTAGTCAAATAATTTCGCATCGTAGACAACATCGTAATAGATTTTAGTCCAATGTGTGTTAGTAAACACGATCAAATTTATGCAAAAAATATCAGAGGACATAAAAAAAATATTTAAAAATAAATAAATAATAGATGCTTGTGTTGGCATGTTCTAATGCTTAATTAAGGTATACAACGCCTCGCCACCAAGTCTGCTGTCATATTCATTCTCTAAAAAAATCGAAGCTCGCTTCAACTCTATAACTGTTTTTTCATAGCAGTCAAAGTGATCTTTATTTCTTTTTTTTTGTACATCAGATTACAAGTGATATCAAGGGCATCACTTACAAATTCGTGCGCGGAGTTGACTGTCATTGGCTTTCTGAGATCATAAAAATTGAGTTCAGGTGGAAAGTAAGCACAAGGAGCTTCTTCGTAAGCGGATATTATTGCATCTGCATACATTATATCAATCGCTTACATATAACTGTCATCAAATCTGGCTCAGACCAAACTGCCATCAAATCTAGTTTTGACAAAATCGTAGAAAGATTTCTTGTGGCCAAGTTTGTTGTCTTCTTCTCCTAGTAGCCTTCTAGATCTTCAAGTTCGATAGTGATATCGGCATAACAATCAAAGTGTTATGGATATTCTCAGGCCGCTTGATACATTATTTTGAGGGCACTCTTGACAAATCCATGGGCGCCACTGAGAATGTGATCGCTGCTGTCTTATCCATGACATCTTCTAAATTCCAACCTAGCGGAACTTAACCAAGGCGTCCTTTGCGTTTTTGCATGCGATCAGTATTCTTCTTGAGTCGAAGTACTGTTTTGCTTAATTGCTGATACAAGCTGTCTTATTTTTGAAATAGCGCTTTGAATTGGCCCTAGCGTGGCCTGGTTCGATAGCAACATAGTAATAAGTGATCTTGAATATTTTCCAAGGCAAACCGCGACCAATTTTTTTATATGGACTTTTGCTTGCGATGATGTCAACCGCATCAGAAATATCTCGTGGCTGACACTTGACACCAATGATAATTGTTGTCAATCATGTAGCTATCAGGACTGTATATAAAACCGTATATGGCCTGGATACAAATATCGTTGCCAATGAATTGTTCACTCGTGGTTTTCTTCACATATCTTCTGATGACCGGCTCAAATAATGTTCCCCAAAGATATGGCAGTGTCACCTGGACAGATTACTCGCCAAGCTTTCTTCTGGCTATGTCTCCAGCTGTGCCAAACGGACAGGACTGTAACCAACTCTGAGCCACCAATAGTGCTCGACATCAGTTGATATCATTCCGCTGACTTCTGCTTGAGCTTATGCGCACTTACAAATCTTTGCAAAACCGCTCTCAGGTCCATTATTATACAATAAACTATCCTTCAAATGCCTGACAAAAAAGATATAATGTTTATGTAATCTAATATATGGATAGCAAAAGTTAACTTCCAATTAGAAACATTTTTATATAAACTAATATATAGGCAACACAAAATTATATCCTTTTAAATGGTAGTATAGTAAAAAGAGAGTATTGGCCACAAGGGTTTGGATCCCTATTGGTCAGACCGAGCTTTTCATTAGCAAAAAATTTGCAAACAATTACCGGATGTCAAGGACTTGTGACCAAAAGTTTTGTGGTCAGTAGTCCGACATCATTTCATGTCTGCGAAGGTTGCATATCACAAAGCGAGGTCTGACCAATAGGAACCCATACCCTTGTGGCCAAACTCTCCTTTTACTATACTACTAATAATACATTGACGCGATACGAATAAGAACCGGCATCTTCCATACGAGGGTCTCAGCAAACAGAGGTGTTCGAAAGCAAAGAGCCCGAGTAAACTGTTGCCATATTAGCGCACCAGGAGAAACCATTTGCCACGTAGGGTGTGCCTGCCCGTGGATAATACAGCTACAGATTTAACGACACGATAAAATTTGACAAGTGCTAGCAACAAAGGTCCGGCGCAAAGGTTCTGTGGTATATGAGGAGCCCCACTAACGTGTCAATGGTTCCTTCCATAAGCCGGACTTGGTCCTGGTGAAGGGAGGCCGCTCCTGGATCATTGACCCCACTGTCATATGCGAGGGCGAACAAACTAGGCAGGCCATGCTAGTGAAAGCTAGAAAATCTGACTGCCTGAAAGAACAGTCGCTGAACAAACCAACTCTCTATGTGAAGGTGCATTAGGCCTGGTCTTAGGCGTACGCGGGAGATTGGGTCCCGAAAATGCCGAGGTTCTCAAGATCTGTGAGCTCTACGTCGAGTCCGTTAAAGTGAAGCTGTGCGGATGAGTACTCCGTAACTCGATTAAGATCATGACAGCCTTCGCAGGCCTGTCCAAGTTAGACTCAGTTTCCGTTGAATCGCTGGAGAGACTTGATCTGGCGATAGAACAGGAGAATCTAATCATTGATCTGTCTAAGATTTAACGCAGTGTCAGGATATAACCATGCCGGGGGCATGTTCTACCGTAGCACAACCTTGGGTATACCAGGTCGGATCTTGGACCTATAAACCGAGTACGAGACCAGGTACCTAAAAAGGGCCCGACTAATTCCAAACAGATCATGTTTCCGTTTCAGAGCTCAAACACTCACCGGGTACATGAGGTACATACTACATAAGATAGTAGGCATGTCGGTGGCCACGACCTTGCCATACGGTTGCATGGATGACGAGTTGGATATCGGACAAGGAATTGATGCCACTACAGGTTGGAAAAGCGGTAAAGGTGGCACTCTGTGCCTCCCCATTAAACAGTCAAATGCAAGCCCCAAGACTCTCTAATTGGACCCAAATGCCGTCACGGAGATTAGTCTGACAAGTGTATACTGTATGGGCGTGAGTTTATATATACACAAACTATCAGTTCCCCAGGTGGAGACTGGAATATCCTAACCGCAGGGTGCGTACACACTTCCAGTGGTATACGCACGCAACGGGATACTCTCATGTTGTCTAAAAACTATCAGAGACAAGAAAAGTAGATAATCTATCATGTTACAATGCATACTGCTATATATTGTTTGCTTCATCACAAATAAAATTGCTTCTTTTCCATTTCCTAAATTTGTTTTCAAACCTACACAAATTATTTTTTTTCTTCCGTTTTCTTGAGATTTAATTCAAACCTGAGCTGCATGGTAGCAGTTGAAGGATTAGGTTATTCATAAATTTATATCATATACGAATTAGCCAAATTTAATCCTCGTTTCATAGTGCCACATACACCAATAGAGACATTTAGAACAATTCGGTCATATGTAGTATGTGCATGTTCATATAACGTGTTACCTTTAAAAAACCCTCGAGTTCGATAGTATATTTTAACTTGTAAGATTTGATTTGGAAGATTTTGGTCTATTACTTGACATTTGTCTGACAAGTAAATAATTTGTTTAAATTTTGAAAACGTGATTAATCTTGACTTTACTGATCAATTTCTACTAATGAATAAAATGGCTGTTTATTGGATTTCTTTTTTTATTGCCAAACTTGTTGAATGACACTTACGTTTATTTCTTGGACGCAGCATGTTTCTTTCAATCGTATCTTTCTCAGAGCCATATCACAGATCTAAGAAGAAAAAAAACCCTCCTGGTTTTGAATGTTCGAAAGTAATAATATGAATAAGAATCAACTAATCTCCGAAACTAATTAGCTTTCTCTAAGTATGAATCATCATGTATACTTTATGTCCGGCATACGTCAATGAGAACAGAAAACATCATGCCAAATTAGTGTTACAACATAAGAATTGATTACAATAACAATCTTTAGTACAGTCGAATAATTAGGGTCCCAGGTTCTTGTCTTCTTTTTGTAGACTTTTTGTTGCATTCCTTCAAGTACTGTGCTGTTTCATTATGTTACATGTTTTCACAATACACAGCAGAACACATCTGAAGATGCTAAAGACCTAACTCCATATCCAAAAAGTTTAAAAGTGGTAAACGTTTCAATATGCCTTTAAACATGGAAATATAATCATTTTTGCTGTCTGTCCAAGATGCATGTGTACAGTGATTGAATAGTGGCCATTCCCCAATTTCTGATGCCAGTCTTTTTCTTTATCGTTTATCGTATTCTTGTTGGCTCTGGAGTATACTTGTACTCATTTTCAAACCTTTAAATTACGTGTAGAAAACTTTTCTATTGTTTTAACACGATTTTATTTGTAAACAAAGGCAGAGTTGCTAAGTATGCCATACTAAATGAGGAAACATTCTAACAGACGCGTTGGCCATGTTTATTCTCATGGATACAAAAACACTATTGAATGCGCTATATTTGCATACAATGTGATGTTCATATGAAAATATCGTACCGTTCCAAACCATACCAAACAAAAACACACAACACCACACCATAATGTGGACGGAACTAACCAGTTATAGTATATTAGTAAACAAATACGTATCATAGAGCCAAGAAAATTAACAACAGATGTCTTAAAGTGGAAAACAAAAACAGGATTATTGATGCCAGCATATTAGATTAAAAAAAATAAATTAAAACAAATAGTGACAAAATAAATTATGAAACACAAATTCTCAACCCAGAAAAGACTGCGGCAGTTGCATGGTAGAAAACCCAGGGAATCTGGTAAAATATCTGGAATAGTCGGGAGAACAAAATCAAATGAAGATCACCCGAGTTAGATGATCTTTATTTATACTTTTATAATTTAAATTGTAATGATGAATTTTTGAATGGCCTCATCACAGAGGAAAAATAAGAAAATGTATTTTTTGAAAAATTGAAAACTAATAAATTAGTAGCTGATAAAAGAATTTTAAAGTATAATCTACAGTAGATCAGTTAATAATTGAATACGTTTCATTTTTTATTTTAATACTAGATACTGGGATATTATCTGACGCATCCTTAGAAGGTATTATTCGACCAATTTACAAGCGAAAGGAGGATTCAACATTCCTGGAAATTATAGGTTCATTACAGTCTTCATCTGTTTTTATCAAACGATTCTCTTGTATATTAAACAATAGACTCGTAAACATTCTGGACCACTTCAACATTTTAAATGAAAACAAGAAATGGATATTCTACAAAACGATATTGTTTTGGTATTACATTACAGTCTCATAAAAATCTAACAAGAAGACAGCTTTTGTGCTCATTCATTGTAAAAAGTATCTGATTCAGTTTGGTGTATTAGACTTTTGGCAGAAACTCGTTCAAATGGCATCAAAAGAAAACATTTTAAAATTATTTTAGTATTTATCAGAAAATAAAATAACAGCGCAAGATTCCGAAATGAGCAATCTGCTTTCGTTTCAAGAGAACATGGATTAAGGCAAGGTAAATTCTTCCACCAATTTTGTTTTCTTTATTTCTGATTGATTTGGAATTGTATATGGAGTCAAAGAATTGTAAAGAAAAAAAGAACGGCAGTGATGAAGCAGGATTATATTTATAAATTGTAGTCATTTTGTATGCAGATGACACTGTCTTTGCCTGTACTAAAAAAAGCGAATTGCAGAAAACTCTTAATATTTTCAATGACTATAGCAAAACTTGAAAATTAGATATTAATTTTGATAAATCCAAGATAATTTGTTTTGGTGCACGTAACACAGATACTTTAAAATTCACAATTGGTGGTCAGATAATTGAAATTATCAAGCATTTTAAATATCTTGGTTTTATTTTGTTTTTGTTTTTTGTGTGTTTTTTTCTAAGTCTAGACCGTTAAAAAATGCGCGTCATTACGTAATGGACCAAACACAAAAAACTATCCATCTCTTATTTAAAAAAGCAAAACAACAAAACGAAAAAAAAGTACTTTAGATAATCCACTAGATTTGCAGATAAAACTTTTTGTTTCATCTTACTATGATACCCATACTGCAATATAGAAGCAAAATTTGGGAATTTAAGAACATAAATTATTGAAAATTGCATAATGAATTCCTTCAGCATATAATTCGACTCAGAAGAAATACTCCATTGTACATTGTTTATGCCGAACGTGGCAGATTCCCTCTGCAAGTAAATAATATTTTATTTTTGAACTTTTTAAAACGTGATTCATTTTTATTTTGCTGCGCCATTTCTATTAATGTAAAAAAAAATTCTTTGTTTGGCTATGAAGTCATATCTCAGATCGAAGCGAAACAAATACCGTGACGCTTAGATACTGGAATCGCGGGGAGCATAGCAATACGAATATGAATGAACCTACTTATCTCCAAAATTAACTATTATTCCCATAAATATGAGTCATTAGTTAACCATTATTCCACTAAATATGTCACTAATTAACTATTATTCCCATCAATATGTCACTAATTAACTATTATTCCCCTAAATATGAGACAATAATTAATTATTATTTCCTAAAATATGAGTCAATAATTAACTATTATTCCCCTAAATATGAGACATTAATTAATTTTTATTCCCTAAAATATGAGTCATTAATTAACCATTATTCCCCTAAATATGTCACTAATTAACTATTATTCCCCTAAATATGAGTCATTAGTTAACTATTATTCCCCTAAAATATGAGTCATTAGTTAACTAGTATTCCCCTAAATATGTCACTAATTAACTATTATTCCCCTAAATATGTCACTAATTAACTATTATTCCCCTAAATATGTCACTAATTAACTATTATTCCCCTAAAATATGAGTCATTAGTTAACTATTATTCCCCTAAAATATGAGTCATTAGTTAACTAGTATTCCCCTAAATATGTCACTAATTAACTATTATTCCCCTAAATATGTCACTAATTAATTAGTATTCCCCTAAAAAATAGTCAATGATTAACTATTATTCCCCTAAATATGAGTCATTAATTAATTATTATTCCCTAAATATGAGTCGTCACAAGTCGATGATATGTTTTTCGGTTTGGGTTCAAGACAGTCGTTTGCTTGGATCCATTTTGTTAACTCCGTAAACTATATCTACAGCATACTATGCTATCTTTCTGACCCCGTTGATAACAGAGAACATCGAGCCAAATTAGTGTTACAATATAAGAATTAATTACAATAAAAATCCTCTGTACAGTAAAATAATTAGGTAACAAGCTTCTTGTCTGCATGTTGGTAGATATTTTATTGCATTCCTTCAAGTAATCTATTGTTTCAGGTATGATATGTTTTTTTATTTCAGGTATGGTACGTCCTTTGTAATATACAGCGGAGTGCGTCAGAAGATGTTGATGTTAATGATCAACATCTCAGTTAAAACCGAACAGGTTTAAGAGGTTGTGCAAGTTTCGATAGCAATAGAGTATGTGTTTAAACGTGGAACTGTTATCATTTTGATGTCCAAGATGGATTTAGACAGTGATTGAATAGTACCCATTCTCTAATATCTGCTACCAATCTCTGCTTTCTCCTTTATCGTATTCTTCCTGGTTCTGGTGTACACTTGTTCTCGTTATCAAACCTTCAATTTACGTGTATAAAACTTGTCTATTCTTTAAACACGATTTTATTTGTTACCAAAGACTGATTCACTACGTATACAAACGTAAAATGTTCAATTGTCTGGAGAACAAAATCAAACAACGAACAGCCAAGTTCAGATAATCTTTATTTATACTTTCACAATTTAAATTCTGATGATATTTTAAATTTAAATTCTGATGATATTTTAAATTTTAAATTCTGATGATATTTTAAATTTAATTTCCGATGATACTTTAAATTTAAATTTTGATGATATTTTAAATGTAAATTCTGATAATAGTTTAAATGTATATTCTGATGATACTTTAAATTTAAATTCTGATGATAGTTTAAATTTAAATTCTGATGATATTTTAAATGTAAATTCTGATAATATTTTTAATGTATATTCTGATGATACTTTAAATTTAAATTCTGATGATAGTTTAAATTTAAATTCTGATGATAGTTTAAATTTAAATTCTGATGATAGTTTAAATTTAAATTCTGATGATAGTTTAAATTTAAATTCTGATGATATTTTAAATGTAAATTCTGATGATATTTTAAGTGTATATTCTGATGATACTTCAAATTTTTAATTCTGATGATACTTTAAATTTAAATTCTGATGATATTTTAAATGTAAATTCTGATGATACTTTAAACTTAATTTCTGATGATACTTTAATAGAAAATAGAACTGAATGTGAAAAATTTGTAAATCTAGAAGATGATGATGACTTTTTAAATGGGCTCATCACTGGGGGAAAAAGTACTAAAATATATTTTGTTTGAAACACTGAAAAATAATAAATTGCTAGCATATGACAGAATTTTAAACGAACATATAAAATCTACAGCGGACTAATGATTCTATACGTTTCATTGTTTAATTTAATATTTTATTCTTGGATATTACCTGACACGTGGTTATAAGGTATTATTCGATCAATTTAGAAGCAAAATGGGGATTCAAAATTCCTGGAAATTATTGGCCCATTACATTCTATGTCTGTTTCGCAAACTGTTCTCTCCTGTACTGAATAACAGATTCGCTAACTTTCTGAACCACTACAACATTTTAAATGAAAACGATAACATTCGTATATTACGGCCGGTTATACAAATCTAAAAAGAAAAAATAAAACTTTCGTGCTCATTCATAGTAAAAGTATTTGATTCAGTTTGGTACATTAGACTTTAGCAGAAACTCATTAAAATGGCATCAAAGGAAAACATTTTAGAACTATTTTAATATGTATCAGAAAGAAACAAAAAAACGCGTAAAATTTCTAAAATGAGTAATCTGCTTTTGTTTCCAGTGAACGTGAATTAAGGCACGGTACAAAAAGCTTTCACCAATTATACTTGGAGTTAAATAATTGTAAAGGGACAGAGATTTACGGTGATGAAGCAGGATTATATATACAAATTGTAGTTCTTTCGTATGCAGATGCCACTGTTCTTTTCTCTAGTAGTGAAAGTGAATTGCAGAAAAAACTCTTAATATTTGCAATGTTTACGGCAAGACTTTAAAATTAGATATTAATTTTGATAAAACCAACAGAATTATTATTGGTGTACGTAACACAGATTCATTCAAATTCATAATTAGTGGTCATATGATTAAAATTATCAGGCATTTTAAATATCTTGATGTTCTCTGTTCTCAATCTAGATCTTTTAACAAAGCACGTCATTACGTTGTGGACCAAGCACGGATAGTTATGCACCTCATATAAAAATACAGAAGTTAGATATACCATTAGTTTAAGAAATACAATTTTTTTTATCATATTATAGTACCCATAATGCTGTATGGAAGAGAAATTTGGGAATTTAAGAACAACATTTATATAATGAATTCCTACGGCATATAACTCGACTCCGATAAAGTACTGCATTATACATTCTTTATTCTGAACTAGGTACATGTCCTCTAGAAGTCACTTTAAAAATGCATAATAATTGGCTGTTTTATACCCACAGTACTCGGCAAATCGACACAATTATCATACCTTCTTTTGCAGAAATGTAACATGGATGCCAGCTCGGGTGCATACGAACACACGTGGATAACTTTCATTAGCGATAATTTACATACAGTAGGTAGAAATGACTTATGGTTGAAGACCACATTTAAAAATCCCATAGCAACTATAATTACCATTACTCAAATATTTAAAGATCAATACATTCAGTAATTGAACTTTATTGTACGATTCGATTATAAGGTAGCCATAGCATACCATCAGCTAAAACGTTTGAAGCATTGGTATAAGGACCATCTGGAAAAGTTGTTGCTTCCTTCTCTCAAAGTTTTGTCTTGCTGCCGTAGCGCAACAAAAAATAAGTGCACCAGATCGAAACAGAAATGCTGTCGAAGATGCGAGCCTTTGTTTCCATGACTATTTAAAATTTACAAAATTGAGAAATGTTTGTAGTTTAGAGAAGAAGCATTATTTTTAAAACACTGAAGATATTTACTGGTATAAGAATACATGTATCTCTGTCTTTCTGTTTTATCTCTGAGGTAGGATTAAGACCGTCTGAATTTGGCGTAACGTTGTTGCTAACAAACTTCATCTTCAAGGACCCATGTAGCAATAATTTATTGACTTTAAATTTGAATTGCAACGTCTTGCTGTGGCTAAAACCTGTTATTCCTGAGTATGAGTGTCAGGAACAATTTTCCTTGGATATTAATTTATGGTGATGGCTATATTTATTATTCAGTACTGTTGTCGACGAGTTCTATTGAGTAGTGGCACAGATGCTGATCAAGCCATACTACGCATTTAAATTTGACTTGGCAAAACCGTAAATAATATTTCAGTAACTTTTTTCATGGTTCTGTTGGTATGTAAAATTGATATAATGTATTTAAGTAGGAACTCTATCTGCGTGTATCTCACCTTCTCTTTGCTATATTGAAAGCAGGTATAAGAAATAACTCAAGCCATGAAGCTTTCAGCGGAAGCAATAATAAGGTTCTTAAAGCAAAAAACAAAACAAAAAAAACAACAACAAAAAAAAAAACCTTGCCGACTGAACCTGCGCCAGATTGCGAATTTTGGCGCAGAATACTATAACACCCTGATAAACCATATGCAATTGAAATCAGATTTTATTTTGTAGACCAACATAGTCATATAGCAGCATAAATTCAATCCTCTTTAATCGAAATAAAGGATTTGATTAAGGCATTTCTGTAAATCGGCAGCATATAAGTTTTAAATATTAAGTTAAATTCCTCGAAGCTGCTGAATTTTGTTTTGCCTAATTCGAGCTGGTGAAAATGGTAACTTTATCTTTAATTTCAGGTAGTACATGCCACTATTTTAAACTATTAACAGTTTGGAGAACTAGTTGCTTCAAATTCATCTCAATTTATGTAGAGGAAATGATATGTAAAAAACCAAAATTCATCAGCACACAAATAATAACACGAGGGCAACTATGTGGTCCGAACGGCGAATATAGTTGATTAAAACATAAAATTTGAGCAAGAAAACAAGCTTTTCAACCGCGATTTAAGGTCGAGGAGGAGTTCATGAATTTACAATTGGAAAGTGGTGCCCTGAATGGAAAACATGCTACAAAGAATTTATCTTTATAGACATCTTTGATATGAGCTCAAAGTGCGGACAGCATAAAAAAAACCATGGCAAAGCGAGATTGGCAAAATACAAAACATATGTCTGCAAGATATTGGAATGAAACTCATTTCTAATCGGTTTGGAAGTCCATACTAAGTGGACACAGTTCCGACTCACTTTATTAATATATCACCTGAAACAGTCCAAGTCTCTTGCTGATGTTCTGTCCGATCAAGAATAACAACAAAAGCTGAAAATTTATTCACAAAAAGCACATTTTAATCGAAAGCATTACAGCCGCTAGCTTATGGAAATCTGATCTGATGCAAGTGAATACTTATATTTTCACATCTTGGAACATTGCCTGCAAAAGAAGCAAAGCTTACGCTTGATTGAGGATATTGATTACGAACTCCTGGTACTATTCACACCCCACCCCACCCCCGGCCTTGATCCGCCTATGATAATTACTAATTCAAAAGTCGTTAGGGCCTTGCTTACACTTCCTAATGACTGATTGTTTAAGACCCATGAAACAGACACACAGGCAAACACACACACACACACACACACACACACACACACACATATATATATATATATATATATATATATATATATATATATATATATATATATATATATATATATAAGTACTTTCGGAATCTACCAATTCCTTTTTCAAGGGCACAAAAGCACAAAAGACGATTACTCAAACGAAACCAGAACAAAACACTAAGCACAAGAACCCAAATACTATACACAAACGAAACCAAAACAACAAGACACAAAGCAGAAAAGCCCAAGTATCATACAGAATATGCATGATGTTTGTTGTAGATATTTGCATAGACGATACAATGAAATAATAAATAAAACGAGCAAGGTTGAACGAGGTTGAACTTTGCTGCTATTTAGAGCTCTTAAGGCGAATGGCTAGAACAAAAGACCCCAATTGATGACTTAAGTAAGTAGGTGAGCAATGAAACCTTCGCGCCATCTACAATTGTCCAATTACATTGTTTTATCCCGGATCTAATATTTTGTTGAACTGTCAGTGTCTTAAAACTTGCAGAAGTTATGTTTTAAAGTAGTATTACATAATTGAGTTGGTAGTAATTAATAGATTAAAATCGCTTTTAAATAAATTTATGTATGCGTTTTTTATGTTTGACATTTTTGCAGTTACGACCATGGGTCTGGGAAAGCGAATTAATTGCAGGAAAATGTGATTTTCGTAACTTGTAAATTGCTTGTTACCTATGAATGGGCAAATGCCCATTTGGATTCTTCTTCATTTAAGCCGCTGAGTGTTCGCATCCGGCGAATCCAACAAGTTTTTGTGGCTTTCCTATTTTCTGTGCTCCATTTTGAGTTATGGGCCATTCCTGTCAGAATTACATCATTGAAAGTATGGCTGGGAGACGAGAAATGTTCCGCCACTGGGCTCCTTTCCACTTTATTAGTTTACCAGTCTGATCTGTACAGATTCATTCTAATATTTAATTTTCTGTGTTTCTCCAACGTGCTGGGTGCTGCATACCTTGCATGTGATGAGGTAGATCACAGTTTCTGTGTTGCATGTTATAGTTGTTGTTCGTCCTTCAAGTTCGAAGATGACCATGACATTACTAACTGGTTTGGTTTCTGTGAGTACGTGAGTGGCTGATCAGGTCAATTTGTGCTCTAAACTGTCTGCGGCACACTTGACAGGAGATGCTGCTTGGGTTTACTTTATCATTAGAGGACGTGCTGCAGTTTTGAGATTTACGCTGCTCGTGTATCTGCACTATTTCTGCAATTCTCCTCAATTCAAAGTCTATAGCTCCAGTATGGATGAGACTCCGCCAGGTGTAGCGATCCTGTGCTAGATCTTCCCAAGACACACTGCCAATGTTGAAGTGTTTCAAGGATGACGTGAGGGAATCTTTGAAGCGTTTCTTCTGACCACCCTGAGATTGCTTTCCGTCCTGGTGTCGTGGCCTGTCCATCTCAACTGTGATTTCATCAGCAGATGTTGATGCTTGGAATGCCTGCCCGTGTGAGAACCTCAGAGTCTGGGACCCTGTCCTGCTATCGTATCCTCATCAGTTTCCTCAGGCAGCCCATGTAAAAATGGTTCAGCTTCTTGGCATGGCGTCTGTACACAGTCCTGGTTTAGAAAGCATACAGCAGGGATGGCAACACAGTGGCTTTGAAGACCTTAAGTTTTGTTTGTAGACTGATGCATCTGCGCCCCCACACATTTGCACGTAGTCTGCCAAAGGCCACACTTGCTTTAGCAATTTTCTGCCATTGGTTTCATCGTCGATGTGGACTGCACGTGACAGTGTGCTGCCGAGATAGGTGAACATGTCCACTGTCACGAGGGTTTGACCACTGTGATGGAAGGATCTACGTAAGCCTCTCCTGATGCAGGCTGGTGCATCATCTCTATCTTCCTGATACTGATTGTTAGACCGAAATTGTCACAATCTGAAGAGAAATGGTCCATACTGTGTTGCATGTCAGACTCAGATTTGGCATTCATGGACCAGTCGTCAGCAAATAGGAGATCACGAATAGTCACTTTATGTAACTTCGTCTTCGCCTGTAGTCTCCTCAGCAGATTGAACAGTTTGACGTCAGTCCGGAATCCGATGTTGATCCCGGTGTCATAGTTAAGAAAGGCATCAGTAAACATGGCAGAGAACATCATAGTGAAGAGGGTTGGGGCCAACACACAGCCTAGCTTGACTCCATTGGTGACTGGGAATGGTTCGGATGACTCACCGTATTCCACGACACGCCACATTGGAATTGCCGAACTAACACGATGAATTTCTCTGGGCAACCCAATTTTGTCATGATCTACCAAAGGCCTCCACGGCTGACAGTGTCAAAAGGCTTTTGTCAGGTCGATGAATGTCGTGTGCAGGTTGGAGTTCTGTTCCTGGCATTTCTCCTGGAGTTGATGAGGTGCAAACACCACGTCTGTGGTCCCTCGTCATTTCCTGAAGCCATACTGACTCTCAGGCAGGAGCCCGTGATCAATGGGATTCAGGAAAATTTTGGCGAGGATTTTGCCGGCTATTGACAGCAAGGAGATGCCCCGATGGTTGTCGCAGGATTGTATGTTGCCTTTCCCCTTGTACAAGTGGACAATAGATGCATCCTTGTACTCCTGGGGTATAGTTCCATGTGGACTCAAGGAACCATGTTATAGTATGGTCGTGAATATTAAACTTCACCTGTGACTGCGCTGGAAAATGTGCCTGTTCCTTCATGTGTTGGTAAATCTTGCATCTTTTGTTTCCACAAGGCTTCCATTTCCCATCTATGTTTTGTTATATGAGTGTGGCTTGAAATTTGCCCTAACTAGCATATCTCTCAAATTTTGAGGTCTATGGAATTCTACTACTGGTTTGTGTGGAAAGATCAATTTAAGCGGTTCACACGATTCAGTGGTTGGCCAATGTTTGTGAATGATGCGGCCTACTTTTCAGGGTGGAACGTGAGGATAATGGGTGTTCGTTCCACATTTTCTTTTCCCTAGTATTTTAGGAGGTCAGCACGGTTTTTTTGCTTGGTTCTATGTATTGCTGCCGCTATTTTATCTTTGTTGTAGCCGCTCTTTGTCAGATGTTGGGTTAGCTCTCTTTACCTCTTATCGAAAGTTATGTGATCAGAGCAAATTCTTCTGATTCTAAGTGATTGACTTTAGGGGATGTTTTGGGTGCAGTATCTTGGTGGCAACTAGATGAAAGAAGGTACTGATGTTTGTTAGTCGGTTTGGAATAAATGTCCGTATGGAGTTTGTTATTGACAACTTTAGTTTTTGTGTTCAAAAATATATGATCTGTGTTCAAAACTGTGGCCGTAAATTTGATCTAATGATGGAAAGTATTGATCTGCATGACGAATTCGTCTAGTTTTTTTCCTTCCATCTTTTGATTTCATTTCCACATTAACAATGAAAGGTACCACTTAGTATGGTTTATAGCTTACAGAGACCAAAGGTGGATTTTTAATCGGCCCATAAAGATATTTGCTCATGAGGGGGCCATCTTAATCCCCATGGCTGTTCCGTTTATCTGGAGGTAGTTCTTGTCATTAAACTCAAAGTTGCTGAGTTTAAGAACTATCTCCAGGAGTTTGACCAGGAATTATGTGGGTTACGTCTTCACAGCTCTTGTTACCCAGGCTTGTTTACATGTATGTATTCCCTCATTAAGTGAAATGTTGGTATAGCGGGATGTTACGTCTAGTTAAACATGAATTGTGTTGGGTGATAACGGTTCACTGGCTTTACTTTTCACGAGGTAGTCCGTTGTGTCCTGAAGGTAGGAGGGTAGTGTATGGACGTGGGGCCTCACAAAGTAGTCTAAATATTTCGGTTGAGTGACCGTTACCAGAGATAATAGGTAGACCTGGGTTTCCTGGTTTGTGTATTTTGGGTAGGAGATAGAATCTCAATGCTCTCGGATATTCGGGGGTAAAATATTCCATGGTCTTCTGGTTCAAATGTCCCTCTTGGAACATGTAGGTAATGACATGCTCAACTGTCTTAGTATATTCAAGTGTCCAGTCATGGTTTAATTCCTGGTAGAATCTGACATTCGTAAGCTGTCTGTTTGCATCCTTGACATAGTCTTCTGGGTCAATCACAACGACCGCAGACCCCTTATCAGCTGGTTTGATTATGAGGTCAGTTCTAGTTTTTAGTGACTTTAATGCTTTCTTTTCCTCTTTGCTTAGGTTTGAGTATTTGCTTGTTTGAAATGAGTGGTTTCGAGATTTCACTTTTGATCGATGAAATGAAAGCCTCAAGATTGGCAAAAGAACTCGTTGGAGGGGACCAAGCACTTTTTTCCGAAATGTGGGTGCTTCAATGTAGATTTCCTGCTCTGTGTCTGTTTTTGGCCTTTGTTCCAAAGTAGACTTTAAGTCGCATTCTGCGACTGAACCCTTCTGTGTCCTTTAAGAGGCCACCTCTATCATAAATCTTGGTGCGGGGGCAGAAGCTTAGACCCATTAAAAGTAACTTAGTTTCTGCTTCTGTGAATGGGGCCTTAGTCCAGACCAGATGTAAATGATTTGTTTGTTTGTCTTTTTCCTTTCTTTAGTTTTCGTCGGTTTCTATTTGATTTTTTTGTGTGGAATGTTGTGTTTAAATGGATTATGGACGAGGTACTGGTAACTCGTGTTTACAAAATTTTCTTTCTCTTCCTTTCGTTAGTTTAGCTGACAGTCTTCTTTTGTCTTTATTTAGCGTGTCCATCTTTGATCTTACTTCTTCTTGACTAGAAAGATACGATAGTTTATTTGTTTGTTTTGCAGGTTTTACAGAGTACCGATGATTTAAGTTGTTTAAAAGTAATTTAGTAAGTTTCATTAATGCTTACGTGTTATTGTATTCCAGGTTTCCATTAGTCTTTTAGAGACATGCCCAATAATCTGTGGTTTTAGTTTGATTTCAAGACCTTTTGCTACTGTTTGGGTGTTGTATATGGTGCAATCGTACAAGTGAGTTTGTTTCGTTGCGTAAAGTCCTAAGCACCTGCTGTATGATGTAGTATTTGTAGAACGAATAACATTTGAGAACAAACAACACTAAACGAACACAAATACATCCAAAATACACATATCACACTAATAAGAAAATCTTGTCATGTGAGCGGTAAATAAATACAAGTTACAAATCAAATGGCAAATAACAGTCTTTCCAAAGTAAAGGACCCAAATGAGACGTCAGTAAGTAGGTCAGCAATGAAATTTTGCGATTTCTACATTTTTTATCCCAGATCTAATATTTTGTTGAACTGGCGGTTTCTTAAAACTTGCATAACTGAGTTGGTACTAATTAATAGCTTTAAAATGCCTTTAAATACATTTATAAACTTAAGTCATCAATTGGGGTCATTTATTATAGCCATTTCCGCCTTACGAGCACTAAAAAAGTAACAACGTTCAACCGCTTTCAACCGAGCACGTTTTATGTATTATTTCATTGTATCGTCTATGTACATATCTACAGCAAACACCATGTAGATTATGTATAGTAATTACGTTATGGTGTTTTGTGGTTTGTTCTGGTCGCGTGTTTGTAATCGTCGTTTGTGACTTTGTGCTCTTGAAAAAGGAATCTGATAGAGAGATAGAGAGAGAGAGATATCAACTCTATTATACCAGTGATGGTGCTTACACACAAAATAAAATATTTTTAAAAAATACGCGACCATCGGATTTATAATGTTTTTATTTCAGCACAGAGGGATATTTAGCACTTAATAAATGATGGCCCTGACTAACTTCCTCATTGAATTTTAGCCAAGCCGGTCACAAAACATCGATTATTCTCTTTTTATATGGAAGCCAAAATATGACATTATTTATACCATAAGAAATGTATCTCGTGCAAAGAAGTACCGTCCCATGCACTGTGTCTCTTGTGTTGCTGTTATTGCCATCCTTCGGGATCCATATGTAAAGAAATACGTGTACATGCACTCTTGACATCAATCATCAACGTTTGTGTGCAAATCAACATCGATTCGTTCCAAGTGATGAAATATCTAAAAAAAAAAAAAAAAAAAAAAAAAAATTTCTTTCCCCCATTTCTGTGCGAAAAGCCCATTATTTATTATTTATCAGACTGTATCACCGCTACAGCTCTGTTTATAACAGAGAAGCCTTTTTATGCGTTAGTAGTGTGAAGAACTATTTTCAATATGTACCACCCAATTTTATTTTTGGTTGATGGTTTTTTTACCAGTTGCCAGAGATTTAGTAATTGCACTGTGTGGAATACAGCATTCGGTGAGTGGAAAATCGCTTGAAACCTTCTACACGCGACATATTTTGGGGAGGAACAGCGAAAAAATGTATACATTTTCGCTTTTGATTTATTCAAGCTTAAAGCCACGATCTGCCATTACCAGAACGAATATTTCGCAATAGTTACACCGGTAAACCAAACTTATTAGCTTTTATAGTATTGCTGCAGAAGACAGTAGGTTTGTACCTAATCTTGTATAGTATTTGAAGGATACAGCGTGTTTTGAAAAACTAGATTGTACACATTGGTATGGTACTGATGCATAGAAATCTGTTCAAAAACAGTACCATCTTTTATTGGATTCATACGCGTTGAGGTTTTAAAAAAAATGTAGTACTGAAAGTAAGAACGTCACTACTAGACACTAACACGGAAGACGAAGAAGCAATATAAGTGATTTATTTTGAGTATAGTTTACGAAGTTTGAAAATATTGTCATTATTGTTTACATATGCTCGGTAATTATAAATAATATCTCTATAAATCTCAGGAAGATAAAAAATGTTTTGATGGCAAATCGATGCAATAATATCAGAAAAGGTTTTCTTATATAAAAAGGTCATAGTCAAGTAACTCCAGTTATATCTACCTATTCATAGACTGCGGTTTGTATCATCAAATAGATAGGCAGAAAGAATTTTTAAAAAAAATGTTCTGACAGTATAGTTTAGCGGTTGCAATAAACAAGTATGGTCATTTTTGTCGAAAATGGAACCAATATTATATATATATATACATATATATATATATATATATATATATATATATATATATATATATATATATATATATATATATATATATATAAACCGCTGTGGTGTATATTCGTTACTCTTCGACAAAGATGAGATAAGGCAATGAAACTGGATGAAAAATGGAAAAATGTATTCTCACTGGAGATTGCAACATAAACATTTTTCATGTTTTTCACAATTCAAGCATTGCCAGTGGCTCAGAAACATATTTGTCGGCGTTCCGCAATTGAGTTTTCCGGGATATGTATTTTTATGGGGTTTTATTTGAGTTCATTCCCAACTTTGAAAGTGGAATAAATGGTACATGAATTGGATCTGATCAACATCTTTACGTTGCTTATATCACAAGAAAGCGGGAGGCATTCATCGATGGCTTGAATCCATGGAAGACATGTACTATATTTAATGGCTTTGACACATGTTTGCCTTTTATTTGTATACAGCTAGGATTTAATCGGCAGTGAATCAAAACGGATGAGAAACGAACTGCCAGCTTATACTGAAAAAATGCTAAGTAATCTTACCATTCGTAGCTGAATTAAATTCCACCTGTTTAACCTCATTCTGGAGGCGGACGGTAACCTATATCATTCGCACTTTTATCCCTGTTTAACTCTAGTGAATTTATTCCGATTAATTTTGTTTTTCAGAAGCCTTGTGTATGCATGCTTAGTATAACATTTAATAGCTCTGAATGCGATTTGTAAAACCAGTGCACTTAGGCGAAACTTATTAGTTTTAAAAACAATGTTTCCCCAAACGCATCCGCTTTTTTAAAGTCTTACAACTGAAGTCCAATCATGTATGTTACATCTCACTGAGCAGTTTTCAAAATATCTCAGTCCCACATTAAGTAATTCAATCTTTATTCCTTATATAACGTTTTCAGTTCTTTTCTGTCATGCCTATCAGATTGAACTGTTCAATGCGAAACCATCTGACTCAGAGTCAATTATAAGCTTTGCTGGGTCCCAATGTGGCTGTCAGACAATATTAAAAATCGAACTTGACCCAGGTATTTTCAATACAAACTTGATTAAATATTTAATATCATATTAAAAATGGTTAAAGTCAGTTAAGTCCTTCAGAAGTTATTGAACAGTAATGACATTTACGATAGACGGACAAACGGAACTGAGAGATGGAACGGACGGGACACGACACAAGGGCCACAATATGGCCCATCCATAAATATGGCGGGAATATAAAACCCACTTTTTATTTTTATATTTCTCGATTTTATATGAAAACATTGAAAAGTACTCGGTCTGAGTGCATACCCTTATTCTAACAATTGATATTTAATTACAATAAAATATAATGTTAAAACTTTTTGATTTCCCGAAAAGAAATAAAATATATTAACTGAGCTTTTATAACTATTTCATGGAGCAAAACCGCTAATATGTAAAGAAATGTATGAACGTTTGGAATGCTTTTTAGGTTAGTACATTCAGTTGGACAATGAATTTTGTAAAATAGAGGCGAAAGTTTTATATTTAATAATTGAAAACGGGGACAGTTTTTGTAATCTCCATCAACATGCTTAGTATATCTATGAGTAGTGTATTGATGCTGATACAATTTTGTACCTGGTCTAAAAGCAAATTTAAAGGGAAAGTTCGTACTTAATAAATAGATTACACTGTAATTACCTCAAGACATATATGCACTTAGAATACTACAATTTACACAAGTACACTTTTTTAATAATTGGAATGATGCTAAGCATCATGCGGTCTTTTGAACTCTCTAATAAAATCGGCCATACGATACAACAATAAAAGCTGTTTCTCAGTTGTTACTCCAAACGTCTTTGTAAAAATTGTCACAAAGTAATATGTAATATTAAAGTGTCTTCTTAACATGTGATTCAATGATTACCAATTCAAAAATTCAGAAATTAAGAATTGTATCGGTTTGCAATTATGGTTTCAGCTGGACTAATCTGCATGTGATTCACAGAGGATTAATAAAGTGGGTTACCGCGCTAAAATATGTATCAAGAGAAGAGATCTCAATTTGAAGTAGGTATAACAAATTCAAAACTACTTTTTAGGAAGGAGCAATACCATATAGTTTGAACAATTAGTTACCATTTGTATGTCTGAGTCAGACATGACGGTGGTCTCTATCAATGAGCAAATTTTCCATGCCTATCTTTGTATACTTTTCATCAGTCATATAAAATAAAAACGTGATTCTGAGAGATAAATATATATATATATATATATATATATATATATATATATATATATATATATATATATATATGTAAATAATTTAATTCATTTTTAACAAAATGGCCGATAATTGAAACACGCCCCTATGGCTAGTTTAATTTTTTAAAGAGCTCTTTGCTCGTTTAATATGTATATATTAGTTAAAATTAAACTACTGCAAAGCACTATTACAAGTTTGTCTTTACTTCATCTTTTTGATCTTTATTTTTCATTTAGGATATTAATTGTACAAAACATGAATCAGAACTATATATTTTATTATATTTAATGCAAATTAAGGTAAAAATATTAATGATATTCCTTCTCTAAGCCAACTGACTGTATCCATGTGCATGCAAAGGGGGAGACTGTCGGCTTTAAATCTCTAATACATTTTGTGGTATATTCAATATTTAAACCTTGAGCTATATTTCGAGATATTTGAAAATGGCCTGCTATAAATACTGTTGTTCTTTTTCAGTCCCAGCTGATTAACATTTTTAAAATAGATAGAGCTGGAACGATGCCACAATCAGTGCCGTGGAATGTGGAAAATAAATGAACTGTATCTATCTCATTACAATTAATGAAACTATATTTTTCCAGCAATTAGAAAACAGAATACATTAATGTGTTTCCAAAGCAACACTAGAAATACATCCTCTAAAACCTGACTCGTGTAATAGTAAATATAGGTTAAACTTTATATGAATATTCGAAATTAACTCGGCCCTTGTTAACGGTAGAGCTCTAGATACACGTTTGGTACATTGGGTATTTTACATCCTGGTTTTGGAACTCTTATTTTTTTAAAATCAAAGAAGTACTTTGTGAACACTGTACAAAACAAACTTAGAAGACCAGACTGAGTCCGAGGCTTCATGATGCTTATAATGCCTTTGAGAATGCTTTAAACGGCTTAGTGACGAAGACAAACTTAGAATTCACTTGATTGTATGGATCTTGTTGACCAGTGTTCTAACCGTTATCGGATAATATCATCTCAAACGTTCACGAACCATTCAAAACATGTCTAAATCGCATAGCTTTTATTGACTGAACACGCCATAATAAAACATTGACGTTGCATACGGCATGACAAATACGTTTAGAACTTGGAAATAAATGTTAAAGAGGCATTATTTGCAAATTTTGGTGCAACAAAAAGGAGATATTCATTTATATACATTCAGTTATATACATTTATATACATTCAGTTATATACATTTATATACATTCAGTTATATACATTCATATACATTCAGTTATATACATTCAGTTATATACATTCAGTTACTGACATAAAGTCATAAACTGTTAATGCGTTTAAAAAAGGTAAAAGTTGACGCTTTAGAAGAAAGAAGCGTTGTAACAGTTCTTTGAAAACTGTCCACTAGTAAATAGTATTATTTTGCTCCGTCACATTGGTTGGGGACGACATACCGTGTCCGCACAGTAAGTATTTCCGCTATCGGTCCACATCACTGCTAAAGATATGTAGACTCCACAATACACACAGTTTGAGAGAAAAAGAGTGAAACAGGAACAAGACAAAGAGAGCAGTCTGAGCGATCAAATGAACCGTTGAAATGTTCTTTAATAAAATGGCGCCTACTTGCTCAACATGTAAATGTTGACTTGTTCGCATAACCACGTGCTTTTTTCAATGAAGATTATAACGACGATGCAATGTATGACACTGCATATGTATGTCAGCCTTTGTTCCAGAGCGGATGGTTCATGTTGGGAGTACTGACATTTTGACACTCCTGAGACAACCGCTCACCTGACCTATTGTGACATTTCTTGTAAATATTTGATAGAGGAAACCAGACTAATCTAGTAAATTTAATTGAATTTACTTTCGTTCCATAAAATGTTATGTAACAGATAAGGAGACGCCATGATCTAGTAAATTTAATTGATTTTACTTCGATCTATAAAATTGTAACAGATAAAGAGGCGCCATGATAACGTTTTAGTAAAGTTTCTTTCTTCAAATAAATTGTATTCTCTGACATATCTTTTCTTTCATTTTCAATTAAAAGTGTACACATTTTGTTTTTCAATTAATGTTTGTCACTACCTTTGAATTTTGAATTTTCGTGTTATACCTATCAATGACAATGGACAGATTGGCTTAATGTTTTATTATTTGTATTGATACCCAACGGACAAAGGAAAATTAATTTTAAAAAGTAAGTAGCCAGCTAATTACAATACAGGAGAAAGGACTGTCATTGTGGACATCAGTATTCTTGTATAGATAAGTAATTTTGAAAATAAAGTAAGAGAAGACGGTTTTCAATGTATAAAAGAGTAAGCTTGCAAAAGAAAGACATGTAACTTGTGTCAACTGATTAGACAAGTATATGTGCAATAATATCAAACTACCGATATGGAGTATATCTTTTAAAATTTTTTGTTGTAACGAATGTATGGAGAATTATTGCAAACATGTAGATGGTTATATTGCCTGACCCAACCAGAAACCTCTGTTACTCGGTATTGTGACTCCTTTTGTACTACGTAAAGCTACCGACGGTCATATTGGGATGTTTGTCCCCTCTCTATCTTACATAAAAATACGAAATTTACCTCTAAGTATCTATGTATCAATCCATCTATATATATATATATATATATATATATATATATATATATATATATATGTGTGTGTGGTTTTCTCTATATATGCCTGATTTAGAATACCGTTATCACCTTTTCAACGGTTTGCTAAGAATAAAAAAATAGATATAATTATAATTTCCTTTACTCTAATTCATTAAGAATATATTTATTTGTTATATGCAAATGTCTGAATTTCACAAGCTGAGAATATAAGAAAGACGTTGGGACTATATTTTCACACCTCACACTACGTATGTCTGATATTTAGTATGTAATAAAAAAAACATTCCTTTCATTGCTTACTAAAACATTCCTTTAATTGCTTACTTATCTGCTTTCCATTGACAGTATATCTAATCCCAAGGGCATTTCGCACTACAACATCACTGAATCACTATTTACGCATAAAAAGAATCTATAGAATAGTTGTGCTTAGAATAATAGCATACCGTACACACTCGCGTATAACTTATACCAACTGCAAACTGCATAGACCCAGATCTGCCGTCCCATAATACACCGGCTGATCTCGGTCTATGATGTTTGTAATGACTAATCAGTAGAACAAACAACATAGACCCTGATCTGCCGGCGCATTATACGACGGTAGTTCAGGGGCTATGTTGTTTGCATTTGGACCCCGTTTATACGCGAGCATAAAGGTATGTGAATACATCTCTTGATAATTGGTCAATAGGTGTTATGCACGATGGGAATTTTTGAGCTTTGTAATTAATTTGGACTTACAGAACAAAACTTGGAGTTGTTACCAGTTTGTAACATGATGACATTTCTTGCAATATACTTATAAATAATACAAAAGAAAAGACATCGCTCTGCGGTAGTGATCACAATGACATTGTTATTATTGAGGAAGGAGCAATACGATTTCTGACACTTTTTCTTATTTGACTCTTCACAAATATTAAAAAGTCTCTTTGTTTTCTTTTTGTTCTTGTGCTTTCAGAGAACATCTGAGTTTGGGAAAATTGAAATAGTTTATGCTAAACTTAATTTCACGTGTGCGCGGTGGTCTATCCGTATTTAAGTCGAATATATATCGCATGATGCTTTTAAACGTAGCCAGTTTGGTTTTTGAATGAATCTTTGCCTTTTGGAAATATGTGTCGTTATCTTTTTCATATTTGTTTCCAAAATAACTATTTAAAGCTGTCCTTTCATAGATCTGTTTGGATTTTATTGTTTTCATTCTTTTGGATATTGATCGACAAAACTGAAATTAGAACCTTGTGTTCTTATATCCTAGAGATAAAACTATATTACAATCTTCACGATGTCAGTACTTACATCTACAAGATTATACTAATGGACCATTACATTTGCAAGTTCTTGAGTTGTAATGTATTTTAAGTTTTACAATAAATATTTTCAAAGTTAAAATATGGGTCTTTAGTTTTTTAAATAAATGAAAATTTTATACGTCCCATGTGAATGCAAAATACAAAAAAAAAAAAAGATATGATTTTCCTTCAGGTATATGTTAGAGACCTGCAGTGCGTAAACAAAAGAAATAAGAGCTATTATATTTCAAAAATTCTGCAAGATATGTTTTCCTCATTGTGGAAAAATTAAATTTTCTTCTAATCGTCTAATTTGTTCCAAACATACAATAGAAACACATTTTATTAAAGTTTATTGTTCTTCAAACTAAAGTTAAACGTAAACAGATAGATTGCAATTGTAGGGCTAACGTTACTGTTCTAAAAATATTGCATCTGTTAGTGACATAAACATCAGCTAGAAATATTTTCAGTTCAGTCGTCTAGATGACCACGTTAAAACTACAAGCGTAGGATTGAATCTGTTGAGTGTGTTTCTCGACATCTTTGTCAAGCACTAAGCAAATTATTTTTAGTGTAACCTATAAGAAGGCGCCATGAATCGGTTAACCTGTCTAGAAATTCCATTATGCTATTATTCTAAGAACACCTATTCTAAAAACAAAGCTCCTGACGGCGCATCTCCCCTCGCCTGGCGCCCTAGGGCAATCCCACCCACCCACCCCCACACCGCCACTGCGTGCCGTGGTTTTATTCAAAAATGAACCTCAAACAGCACACTTGGTACCTTTATATTAATCTACCTGTGCCATTTACATGAAAACAGACTGAAGAGATGAATATTAAGTTTGCTTTGGGGTTTTACGGCACAAGAACATCAGTAGATTATTTAGTGCCTACGCATTTGGTGTAAAGTGTCTTGCACAAGGACACACCACGGTAGCCGATTGAGGCTGATCCGATGGTAGGATTCGAATCCGCACCTTCGGTCGTGAGACCAGCACGGTAACCACTGCGGCTCTTGCCTCCATAAGTCGCCTCTTACGACATGCAGGAGAGTGCATCGGAACTATTCTACATCTCCGGACCCACAGGGGGAGAGATAAATGTACCGTCTTATTCTACATCCCTGGACCCACAGGGGGAGAGATAAATGTACCGAAATATTCTACCCTTAAAATAATGTGAGGACTACTGTCGGAACTGTATGAAATCTTTCAAACCGTAAAACAATCGAGTTTGTGACTTTTAACGTTCTGTTTTATACATTCATCTTAAAGACTCGAACCAAATAAATATTCAGTATTCAATATGTTATCAGTTTACTCCCATTTAGGAATCAGCAAAAGTTGAACGATATCTCTTTAAGGCATGCATCTCCTATCTACTCCAAATGCTTAGATTTGAAGAGGTATATCTATCTATCTATCTATCTATCTATCTATCTATCTATCTATCTATCTATATATATATATATATATATATATATATATATATATATATATATATATATATATATATATATATATATATATATAATTGATGGTGAAAACTATCTGTCTTTGTGTCTTGTCTAAGCTTATATCGTAACGATAGAAGGAAACTGGACACTTTACAGAGACAATATTCCTTTCAAACTTCGTACAATGTGATATCAGCAACTAAGGCAATTAGTGCTTTTTAACTCTCTTCATGTATGTATATTTGTTCAAGGCTGGGAGCGACTCAAAGATCTAATTGGAATGACAAATTTAAATTTACAGCAATTAAGGCAAGCATTTAGATAGTTGTTATGGCATGTTTCCTCAAGGTAATATGCAATGCCATAATACACAGAAGTATATATATTTTGTAACAAAATTCTTCCAAATTGAATTTTATCTTGAAACAAGTTATATTATATCCTGTGACAGTAAATTATTCACCTTTGATTGCTTTTATTTTCGAACAAACAATAATATTTCTGGAATGTAAATTCGGAAATCGATGATCAAAGCAGAAACTTTGACATGCTTGTTGTTTTCATTGTACCCGATATCACAAAGCACCAGAGAAATAGCATATTATAGAAGACACTAGATGATATATTCAGTACGAAAACATGTAAAAAATCTTCGATTCTGCTAAGTAAAATATCATTGAAATTCTGTAATGAATTGTGTTGTAAAAAAGGGCAACGTTTTGTCACATAACTAATTGATAATATCCATTGTTTGAAAAATGGCATTGACTTGACTGCTTGTGCAAGGAGCTTTATGCAAATGGCATTGACTTGACTGCTTGTGCAAGGAGCTTTATGCAAATGGCATTGACTTGACTGCTTGTGCAAGGAGCTTTATGCAAATGGCATTGACTTGACTGCTTGTGCAAGGAGCTTTATGCAAATGGCATTGACTTGACTGCTTGTGCAAGGAGCTTTATGCAATTAGTTACAGAATATAATGCTTTTGAAGATTACAATGAAAAAGAACATAAAACAAGAGAGGTAATATTAATATTCTTGATGAAAGCTATAGAATGCATACCTCAACCGAAATAATAAGAGATTTTACTGAGGAGTTAATCAATATCATTCACAGAAATTCCATGAAGCCATTACTTTCATATAAAAGCATTAAATACTAAAATATAAATATGTTTCTGGTTACTCAGCCTTTCTGACCTTCTCTTCACTCTTCCAAATATACATTCTTTCTCAAAAGACGTCTTTGTAGACAAGCATCACGGGCATAATGAAAATTGTTTTTCTGTCTGTTATTCACGAACCCGGGAACCCGATGAAGTAAAGACACTCTATCAAGGAAAAAAAACCCGTGTAAATACAATGGATGATTTTAATGTGTTGGATGGAATTTCAATCCCTGTTGTTTTTTTTTTAATCGACTTATTTATTTCTCCGTTTTCATAGTGAATATTGTTATTTTCCGTAGCAAGACCTATGAAAAATTAACAAAGCACTTAGGTTTTGACATTCAACTCTAGAGTCTACCTTGGCATTGAAACCAAGGTAATTTAATTCGACGTTTTAGAGTATCTCTTAATTGCACAACCACATTTTATTTCACTTCTAAGATGCAATGTTTATTTAGGGTCTGATCGCCCATCCTAGTGCATGAAGTGACATGCAATTAAAGATAAATTTGGTTTTTCTATGCATTACTATTCTTCTGTTTTATAAGACAACAATTCTTCTCTGCTTATAGGGATCGGACGCCTAATTCATTTCCAAGTGAACACAGAATGTTAACATATTACCCATTTTTTTAAAAAAATTCTGCTTGAGATTGTTTTACAAACCACACATGCTTCCATGCATTACTGCTAGATAAATTGTTTTGAGCCTCGTGCTATTTATTATACAGGGGGACCTCTTGGTCTGCACCTAAAAACATAGCCTCGCGCCAAGAATTCATATGCTATTTCGTCAATAGGAACTTAAATACAGGATATCGAAATAAGAGCAAATATTTTGTTGTCAACAAAAGTACATTGATTGAGGCTTATGAAATTAATAATGGAGAAATAAATAAGTCCATTCACTAGCCAATGTGACCAATGTGTGCATCTAAAAATATTTAGTACTCTATATTTTAGTCACCCCCCACCACCCCCCCACACACACACTCACACACACACACAAACCACCAGTAGACTGGTTCTCTGGCTGTAATTAGTGGTCCGATACCTCTCCTCCTGCAATCGAGCAATAAAAAGTCATATATTAATGTATTTCAACTGTATAAGTAACACGGTATTTCACTGCCACACAGCAATTTCATTGTTTCATGTTCCCATTTTATATTACGTTTACAATCAATAAGTTAAGGTTCCAACTCCGGCGGAGAAACTGTCTGCTAGTTATTGGGTAGGGATCATTCTGTATTCTAATTATAGATTACCAATTTTCCTTCCATTGGATTCCGCTGTAAACTCGCAATTTGTATCCAATAAAAAATATATTACAAACAAAAATTGACCAATTCTTCCGTTTGATACCATCTGTTACATTCTCAGAAACTGTTAACAGGAAAATTACTCTGACAACTTTATTTCAGCAGAAGGTTGTAAAAACACACGTAATCTGCTGAACCTTGCATCTTGATTACAAAGAATGGTATGAAATGGCATTTTTAGTAGATAGTTTCTCAGAATGTTGACTTTCCATTCTTAAACTAAATGTAAAGGAAACAACATAATTTTGTTGCACACTTACCTAGCACTTGAGCCTGACAAAACAAAGCAATGGTTAAGAAAAATATTTTTCCTGAGCCATTTTCTCCTTTATTTATTGTTTTATACAATTTCACATGCAGAGTTTTATTGATTTACGAAAATGGTTCATATACCTGCCTGAAAATTGCGTTGACATTTCTAAAATGTTTTGACGAAAAAAGCGTATTGGAAATATACTGGATGGTGCAAAATACTGGACGAAAATTTACGTCTCAGTATTACATTGATACAATTACCGCTATGCTAATATAGATGATCCAGCGGCTATGTGATTGAGTGTTTTTGCAATTTGAAACACCTTTTACTTTAAACAGACACGGGATCTGCATCAACGAAGACGTGTTATGCTTTGTATGACATACGATCAATGAGTCAATGAGTTTACGTGGCTTGGGAAGAAAAAATAGTGTGTACATGCTCACCATTCAATGTATTTCATATACGTTTGCTGTAGAATATAAAGAATGTTCATGATAGAAACAGGACAATAAAGGAATCGATGAAAATCCAAATTATCTCATTTACAACTAACCAATAAAAATCTATTTTACAAAATGTTACAAAATGTTTGCTGTGTAGTTCTCTTTTGTGGCTTGTGCTGTCTGCATTGGCAATCAAGGTGTACCAAGTTTCAAAAACTACGTTTAGCTAAAAGGGTTCATGAAGGGTCACGTGGCTTTAAGTCCTGGCAACTTTGGCGGTTTGGTCGATTGATCGATAACAATAATTTTCTTTTCATTTCTAAAAGAAGAAAATCATCGATATGTCGATGAACGAGACTGAAAAAGACCTTTTAAAGAACGACAAGGTCATGAAGTTTGAGGATGATGCGACAGGAACTTTTTTCAAGGTTCGATTATCTGCAGGCAATGTTGAAGGATACAATTTTGAAGGATATTGCCTTTAGCATACTAAGTATATCATAATTGTGCCTTTAGCATACTAAGTATATCATAATTGTGCCTTTAGCATATTAAGTATATCATAATTGTGCCTACTATTGAGAGTGAATTATAATACATATTTTGACACCCATCACATAGATTTGAAAAATTGTGTTTGCTTACTTAAAAGCTGATTATATACAGACGTAGTGAGAAGAACGAAAGAGTGAAAGGAATCACATTAAATGCATTATATCTTCTACTGTATTTTCATGGCATCATGCTTTGAATAGCCCGTGTTTACTTCCTCAGCCACCAAGGTTCTTGAGTTATGTTTGATGATGATGATGCTTTTACTGTTTCTCTACAATGAGGGCTTTTAAGAAAGAATGTCAGCTCAGAAGATGATAGGGAATGGAGAACATTCTGAATAGTCTCCCTGCAGCTCAAGGCAGAATAATCAGAACCATATTTTCATTTGAACACTTAATCATCTGATCGAATAGTAATGGCCTCTCAGAATTTTGGTGAATTCTTAACTTCTTGGTATATTCTTGTTTCATTTAGGATAAAATATGCATTTTTAAGGTTGCCATTAAAATGAATTTAGTTATATTTTTGCAAATCTTATTTTGATGTTCTTATTCGTCTTACATCTTCTGTAACTAATTCCATACAAGTTCTTTGCATAGGCAAACAAACCAATATTATATTTCAAACAGTGGAAATTAACAGCTAACTTTCATTTTGTTACTTGACAAAGAGTAGCCTTTTTACAGCACGATTAGTTACACAATTATATTTATATTGTTTTCAGATGCCAGTGAAACAGTTAGAGATATGCCACTTATGTTCGTTTTGCATATACCATCTTGTGATTTTTATATGCGACTCTGATGTTTTGTGATTTGTGATGCAAGAAAAACAACAACGATTTTAACCTTCAAATGATTTTCCAAATTATATTCAAGAATTCGTGTTGTTTTACAATATAATAACTTCCATCTTGAACTGAATCAATGCATTTTGTTGCGATTTATATTCCTTGCTAACATTTTTAGAAAAGTCTTTCAACAAGTCGTCAATGGTAATGGAGCTTGTACATCTGTATTAGTACGCGTCTTTTGCTTAAATAGACAATTAGTCGAACATATATTCATTTATTTCTTATTTATGGTTAATAATTTACTGTCATATGAATTAAATAAAATTACATGATATAATCCAATTAGGAAGAATTTTACTGCGTACAAAATACATATTGGCCTATTATGGAATTGAATATTATCTTGAAGATATGTGAAATAAGATAAATGCGATGAATTTCTTAAATGCCAGGCTAGTTTTTCCCAAAATTAAATTTTGCTGCTAGAACAGAAGCTTTTTGTCAGCGCTTGTCTTAAAGAAATATATGCATACATAGAGAAAGTTTAAAAGCACTAATTAAGTGTGGTAGTTGAAAGATCCATTTTAAAAAATTGAAAGGAACTTTGTCTCATTGGATATTTACAACATTGGAATAAATCTAAATTTAAACAAATCACCGTGCAATTAAATCTGTATTCATTTTTAAAAATGAGCATTCGGATCAGTTAGGAGATAAACCACTATTAAGGAGATAAGCATTCAACCTTCGCTGATTCCGTATTGAAAGTAAACTGATAACATCCAAAATATTAACTAAGTATTTAGTTAAGGTGATTTAGATGAATGTATGATACAAAGGTTATGAAATCTCACAACACTCAATGTTTACGAAACAAAAATAAAAAAATAAAAACAAACCCTATATATTGAGTATATTGCACTTGATCACATCAGTCGTTCATTATATAACTTTAAGGGAAATATATGCAGGTACATAACATCTCATCAATACATTTTCAGGTTAATGGCAGAGGTAGATTGATGAAAATATACGTAGGTGCGCTGCAGGAGATTAATTTCGTACGAAAACCACGGAAAGCTTAGGTTTGCATTCACATCATGACCAGGAATTATTATGACTGTTTCTAAATCGTGATTTATTTCAGATAGGTGTTAAGAGAGAAATAAATATACCTCTTTGCTTATCAAAAGGGTGTTAATATTTACAGAAACCTTCTGTAGCGTATGTACAAGTCTTGGAATAGAATATATCAAACCACGCATATAATGAGAAGTCATCTACCGCGAAAGTAAACCTAATTTTTGTTTCCATTGTGCATAATATTACACGTTTTCAACTAATAAAAAAACATTTTAGATGAATCACCGTAGCTGCTTTATGGGGTTATTATCGCAGTTTTGTTGTAGAAAGGCTTCTTTGCTAATTGAGCTTCTCCGGGGGTTCGGTTCTTAATGGCACTTAGAGTAATTAGAGGCTCTTAGGCGAAGGATCAAGATCAAGAAATAGCAAGGGTTGATCGGTAAATATTACCTACAATCCTTCAATGCAGAAAAGGTAAAGGTCCAACATGTATTACGGACCGTATTCGTATACCGGTCGTCAAGTGGGAACATGAACTATCAAGAGTTTCTCATCTCATTGACGGAATAAACTTCATAAATTTGCATCTTTTGTTGCTCCCGTATCGTGCAGGAAATATTAAATAATTTTTAAATAGCTGTAAAACGTATGGAACGTTAGGATTTGTTTCACTAAAAATGGTTTACCCTGTTCTATGTGGTGCATCTTCGAAATAGTTTGCCTTTTTATGATGGACTGAAACATAATCTGACTTAGAAGTTTTACTTAGCTTACAAATTGTACAGTTTAAAATAAAAGTCAGCTATGGTGTTGGCGCCATCATAATATTTCAGGCATCGGTTATATTACTTCCAAGTTCTGTGGACATATAATATTTTTAGGAATAACCGTTTGCATTCCTCGTATACTCCCCATACAATTTCAATGGTTTCTATGTTGTATCCTAGCTTTTCTACATTTTAATTCGCTATAACCTAACCTTGATATAAAAAAACAATAAAAAAACAGGCAATATTTATTCGACATATAACGAATTTATATTTTAGAGCGGTTTTTGGAATAACCCTCAAGAGTGAAATAATTGCAAACGTCTGTATAATCATAAATTGCCATATTTGTCGGTTTTCATATTTCTTATTTACTTCTTTGTGCGCTGTGTATTTTAGTCATTATCTTTTATCATTATCTTTTGCCATCTATTGATGGTAAACTAGCTACACTCTAAAATCTCAAACGTATACATCAGCAACAAAAGCATAACTAAAGATCCGATTTGAATACAATGTGCTTTTTCTTCATTCTAAATTATATCATTAACACTAAATGTTATTTCTCAAAATTTGCAATAGAGAATATAAAAGGAGATCATAAATATCTGATAAAATATAATATATAAAATATATTTTACGATAGGTTTCATCAGAGCAGAAAGAATCGGCATCAACGAAAACAGTTTTTGACGATTTATAGATCTCTTCTATCAGAAGGGTATAATAAATCAATATGTTGTTACTTAATAATATTAACTTAGAAATGCTAGACATAATCTTTTCTAACAATTTGTTTTGTCCTCATTCTTTTAATGTTGCATAGGAGGAAGGAGACAAGAATCACAGGCTTCTTCTGGTATGAGCGAACGTTATAAATTCAATAAATTCAAAGATCGTCGAGACAAGGGAGTTTACTTAACAGAACAAAATGGTGTTGTTCAGCTCTTCAGACAACATATTTTAGTTTATTCGTTTCAATATGTTACACCTACAGTTTGAATTGTTTAAAAATCCATTTAAATATATCACTTCATATTGTCCGAAAGCAATGTGTCGGTAGAGCATCGAATCAATAATTTTAAAATTAGATTCGGGGCTTTCGACTCCTGACTTTGGTGTTAACTGTGTAATTATGTCTTCTAAACTTACACTATGGAAAAACCAAAGCTTGGTAATAAAACGAACGATTGTATATTGATTTAATCCAATATCGATTGTTCATGTAAAGCCTTTAACAAGAAAAGTCAACTATTCCTATTCTACAGATAAAGCCGTTTTCATATTTTCCGTACCGAAGATTATAAAGTGGTCACATTCTTACGGGAAAGGAAAAAGACACGTTAACCTTTATCCAAAAAGCAGTTATCTAATTATAAATATGATCAAGATCTTGTCTAAATTCTTCAAATCTTTTTATATAGAGCATTTTTGAATACATCAATTATTGAGACTAAAAGTTCAGTCTTATTTCCATATAAAATGAACATTTGCCGCATTAATTGAAACAGAGGACTGCATTATCAATTGAGGCTTCTTTTTGCAACGCTTCCTTGATGTTAATGCGTGATGTTTTTTTTTTATCTCCCTAAGATTTAATCAGCGAGAAGGATTAGTGTTTACTGTCTCTTTTTTGTCCCAATGTTAATAAATCATTACTTTTATGATCGCAGCACAATATTTGAGACACCAATCATTGAAATAGCTTCCTTGTTGTGTTCTGTGTTATCATACGGATCTTATAATCTGAGCGACATTTTGTATCTTTCTCGAAGATGTATCTGAAATCTACACTCGTCAGGAACTTAAAAATAAAAACAACACACTTTGTATGAAGCATGTTTTATCCTTTACTGTAATTCAATATGTCCTCATTTGTTTGTCTGTTGCTTTATTTATCGGGAATTGTGCAGATATATTGTGATTAGTCATATCCGTCCATTCGTCCTCCTGTTTTGTACGTACATTGTAACCTGAATTTCATCTTCAGCGAGTGAGAGAGGTTGGTCATATTTGGTATTATGTTTCACATGGATGAGTACATAACAACGAAGTTTTCAGATCTTTAATGGATTCTTCCATGAAATCTGAACGCCACTGATACTATTTCATGGAGAGTAATCATATTTGACATGATATTTTTACACAACTAAGTACATGACAACAGGGAGTAATCATATTTGACATGATATTTTTACACAACTGAGTACATGACAGCAGAGAATAATCGTATTTGACATAATATTTTACACAACTGAGTTCATGACAAAAACGGTTTAAAATCTTAAACTCTGCCTTTGGGATATTGGAGATTAGGACAGGGAAAATAGGGGGTAAAAATGAAGAAGAAAAAATACTGATATTTTTTCAATGTATTCCATTTCTCGTTTGACTACTGTTGTAACTGGTTAATATGCTCTAAGCAAAAAAGTATTGAACGATATATAAGTATCATATATGAGCGATATATAAGTATCATATATGAACGATATATAAGTATCATATATGAACGATATATAAGTATCATATATGAACGATATATAAGTATCATATTCTTTTGGTATATAAAAAAGGTCTGAGGATCTGATTTCTTGTATGATTCTCCGAGGATTCATAATTGGCAAAACTGATCCTGCTTTTCCGATCAAGCATCAGCATTAGGGTGCTGATTACTGCAGTTACTCAGATAGTTATATAAGGGACTATATCATGTGAGAGAATAGCAAACATTCAATGACAGAAAGCTCATATTATTACCTTAATTACAATTCCTTGTGAATATTCGATGAACTAAAGACTAATATTTCATCTCTCTCGTCGGCTGGTTTAATTGAGAGAAAAAAAGATACTATTCCGTCATACTTATAAGGGGCCACATAGTTATATGTTGTTTTATGTTTCCTTTAAAATTAAAATTGAAAGTGAAGATTTGAATAATATTTTAGTATGGTCGATTTATTTGTAATCGTCTGCAAACTAGACATCAATTAGATCAAGCCCGATACAATTGCTATGTTATTTTTAAACTAGTTAGGGGGTTTTAAAATAGGTCACATTTGATCAAATTTGCCGTCTACATTATAGTTCAAGATATTGCTTGTATTTCAGCAGTTATATTTGATATTGCTAAAGAAAACTATCAGGCTAAAAAAGAAAATAATCAGGCTAATAATTCCTATTAGGTAGCAGAATGTTACACTGCAAACATGTAACTGTATTAAAGTGGCAAATATATGAAGAATGTGGTGAACACAGCAGAAATTAAATGCATTTCATATCCTTTTCTCACGTGCAGCGTATGACAGCTGGTCACATTTCTTGATTTGCTTCAATACGTTCTCAAGTGAATTGTAGAGCCCAGTATTCACAAAGCTCCTCAGCTTGAGTGCACACCAACACTCAAATTTGTATCTATCGTAAACTTGTAATTTCTTCGGTTTTTCATTAAACAAATTTACATGACATGATAATACTCTTAATTTTGATAAATTTCAACCCTTCAAACTTTTCTACATTAATAAATTTTGTCATGATTCGCCATTACAAATTTAGTTTTTAATCTGCAATCAAGTTGAGGAGTTTTGTCAACACACGACCTGGTCATGTAAAGGCCGAACATTGCATCCTTGTTTAATCCCCATAAAAGAGTTTGTCTGATACATTATAAGTTATTTTTATTTTTGCAAAGACAATTGTTCTGTCACCACACATAAGCGCAATAAGCATGTCAGGTTGTTTCCTAATTAAAACAGTATCAATATAGGTATTAGCTACATAAATTTAAATCAATATTGATCTTGCATATATTGACTTCCCTCCTCTGGCAAGATATGGGATAGTATTTGATGTTCCAATAAGATCAACTCCATATCAAGATGTCATAGAATTCACCTTTATTTATGTATACACCGAGGTTAAATGGAAATCAAAAGTATCTTGATTACTAATTTATACTGAAAGGAGTTCGTGCAACCGCGTACACAGTGTGAGAATTGGATCTAATAAGTATAACACCACTCAGTGGAAGTTGACAAAAATACTTTTAAAACCGTGCATGATCGTTATTTTCAAGTAATCAATTAGAAAATAAATAAATAAATCACTTATGAATGTTCTGCAGAAAGAGTTTTATATTACAAATACGCCTACATCACACAATTACACGCGTCGAACTAGTAATAACCGATCTGATTATGGTAGAAATAGAATTGGAAGAAACAGATAGTTTAACTGTAATTACAGGTATAGAAAAATTAAGAAGCGTCGAGAGTTCTTGGTGAAATACACCTGACACAGTTTTGTATAATTAACTTCAGATTTAATTCATAGTAACAGTGTGGAAAAAACAATTCTTAACACTTTTGGTTGCTTGCTAGCGCCAGGAAATACTGAGATCGTTTCATTGATATTGCCTTTCTTGATTTTAATTCAGATGTCTTCAGATTTGAATTACCCAGACAACTAAACTATTGACGTAAGAGGTAAACCTGGACAATCTAAACAAAACCCCCAGAATTCGGGTATTATAATCACATCAATACACTTTACAACTCCTGTCATTCCCTTTAATCAGATGCTATGGAATTGGTTAAGACATTTATGTGATGTTTTTGTTCATAAAAATGATCCCGTTTTGTATTTCCCACATGGCGTAGTGTTATATTATTACGTCAACTAATCTAAGTACTTTCAATTTATACCTGTCAGAGTAAATGTGATATATAATCCTGTGTGTTTGAAAAATAAATGTAACTGTATCGGTAATTGCAATTGCAATCACTTTAAAACATTTCTCATAGCGTTACCAATCATTTAATGTTGTATTTCCTACACAACACAATGTTATACTATTTCAACAACTAGGTAGAATTAATTGCTACGTTTCAGATTAAATGTGATCTAGAATCCTGTGTGTGGGGATGGGGTGGGGTGGAGAGGGGAGGTGAAAATCAAAATCTAAGTGTATCGGCAATTTCAAACACTTTAAACCATTTTCATGAGCAGGATCAAACTGCGACGATCAGAATAGAGATCTTGATGAAGGAGACGAAGAAGAAGAAGAAGGAGACGAAGAAGAAGAAGAAGAATTAGAAGAAGAAAAAGAAAAAGAAAAAGAAGAAGAATAAATAAAAGAGGTATAAAGGACGGTATAAAAGATCCCCAATAAAGTTGCTTGTTCAGGAGGCAATAATTGTGTATCTCTATAATTATGTGGAAAATACCACGCATATTGAAAATTGATATAATAATAAACAGCAAACTAATTATGTTAACGTCACAAGAAAATGGGAGGTTAAGGGACGAAGAGTCTAAACATGAAGTGGGCTTGAATACAATCAAGGACAAGAATGTTGAATCATCTCAATATAATTACAAGAATGTTTATTGTTACCGTTTAAAAATGAAAATTCTGATGATGCTTTAAAATAGATTTCAGATAAATATGTATGCGGTTGCATGCAAATGCTTTGTGTGTTGCTTTCTTGGTAATCAGAAATTTATTTTAATATAACATGTAGTGTGTCACGCGCATTATAAGAAGATGACAGAAAAAAGTCCAGTCAAAACAATGCTTATGAATAAAATGCATACTATTTGGGGAACATGAATTTTTAATGCTGATTCTCAATATATTATTCGAAAATTTCTGAATGTATGGGTGCTTTGTTATTTTGTTCTTTCATGGAGGACTAATTACCATATTGTTTACATATACTCTTTATCGTTCTCCCTTCGTTGGTTCAAACATAATATCGATTTCGCCAGTAGATTTGTTTCATCAAGTAACATGAAGAATTTTCTACATTTACCGCCGGAGATAATCTCATCATCCATATATTAGAACAACAATTTAATGCCAGTTTTACACATTATGCTTCTTCATGTGACACCAAATGTGATCCTGTTGACAAAGAGGAGACCTAGGCAACAGCAACAGGTGTCGTGGTCATTCTTTATCAATTTCATACAATATGTCCTATAACGTCCTGCTAATGAAAAGAACAGTGATATCTCTTTAGAGGAGTTGTATCTAGATAAAAGATTGGTTTCTGCAAATACATAGCTCATATATGTAGTGGAAAAATGATAGGAAATGTGCAATGAGTGCGCGAAGAAAGGTTCATTCGTGTATCTTTTAGTTGACCTCAAGATTTGATTGCAGCTGCTCTACCTGCTTTTTGTATCTGCACTTATCTATGCATCCATGCTTCCATTCATCCAAGGTACGTTGATATCCTAATTCTGAGAGCATATATATATATAGGTTGAAGCTGTTTTTTTTACGTGCATATGTTATTTCGTTTTAAAATCCGTCTTTCCTGCTATCGAAATTAAGTTATTCTTAAAGTTTCATTGATACCATAACATCATTTGGATCGAGGAAAACACGCCGATAAAAGAATCTCAACATTTCCATGTGTGAAATTATAGATCCAATTAATGATCAATGAATATCATCTGTAATGAACTGCTTTTTCTGATATAAATAAAACATTTTTTTTTATTGATAGTGCTTCTATTCTGGCCGACACTTGAAACGCTGCAGAATTAAAATTTGCTGTTTTCTTACAAGCATGTCGAGACGCAACATATCTCTGTCAAGATTGCTTTGATAAAATATCCACATGTTAGCCAACAATCTGTAGACAACCATTTGATTAGAATCCATTTCTTGGCAAAATTCAGTTGGAAAAGCAAACACACAAACATGTTTCTGCATTAGCCCGTGCAGATATCGCATTGCTCCGTGTCTGATGTTTTTTTTATCAGCTTCAATAGTGTCAGAAACATAAACTGAATGTGCATGGAAGACAAGGCTGTTTTTATTGGGAAGGCACGCATCTTAACCAAACAATGTTTCACTAACACTTGAAGTCTGCAATGTTTGTAAGACGATGCCTTACACAAAGTAAAGGAATCTACATCGTTATAGATCGGGGATGTAGAATAGGTCCGATGCAATTTGCTGCATGTCCTATTAGACGACTAATGGAGGCAGGAGCCGCCGTGGGTTATTGGTAAGCGTGACTAACTTCCAACGGAAAGGATGCAAGTTCGAATCCTACCATCGGATTATCCTGGGTAGGTTACCGTGGTGTGTCCTTGGGCAAGGCACTTTACTCCAATTGTCTCGGCACTAAAAAATCTACTTGTGTTGCTGTGCCGTAAAGCACCAAAACCAAACTACATCTTCTAAGAGTAATCTGGTCAATATGGCGTTTTTCTTTGATTTATTTTAAAGGCGGTATATATATATATATATATATATATATATATATATATATATATATATATATATATATATATATATATACAGAGAGAGACAGACAGACAGACAGACAGACAGACAGACAAATGTACACCAAACAGAGGGGAAAGTGCTATCCCTGGATTCAACAAGAGAATGGTTTGTAACATGAACATAATTTTTTACAAATACGAATAAATAATATTATCATACAGGTTAGAGAATTTTAATTCTTACTCTACGGAGATTAGAACCCGGATTCGCGGGTTACGGCACCCATCGCCTTGCCTGCAAGCACCAACCCCTATACCATCTCGACCATGCACACATCGCCACAAAATGATGCTACAAAGTCGGAGGTATAGGCATTCGTGCTTAGTAGACATACCTGCATGTCCACCCAGTAATTAATTCTCATCTAAGTACAGAGTCCATCTGGATTCCCACTACATAAATCAAGGTATATAGAAGTTATTATAGAGAATTACAAATATACACCAAACATATATATATTTTGTTACGACTCTGTGGTCTAAGAAAAATGTAACAGAAAGAAAGTGAAACCAACAATGTATGTAAAATCAACAAACAATTTATTTCTAGATAATTAAAGTGAAAATCAAAAGACACTTACAGTAACGTGAATTAAAATCAAAATAATCCAATAATCCTAAGTGTCCTCACCACAAGTCCTAAATATAGAAATTATAAATGTTCCGAATGAATGAATCTTCCGAATGAAGGGTACTCTGGAATGTCCTGATGCACCAACGATAATGTAATCCAGATCATCTTGGAGAATGTCCACAAATATCCAAAAGTCATATATTGAAATCCAAAATCCAAAGGTTAATGAGCACTTTAGGCAACTCCAATGAATGTTCCAATAAATAAATCTTTTCGAATTATGTATAGAGCATTACATCATTACGGCATTACAGTACTACATGATTACAAGATTACAGCACAACTATGATTCCAAACAGTCTGATGATTCAAAAGACTGATCATAAAAACATGGATTTAAAATTGGAATCATTATAATGCGTATATCAAGGTCTTATATACTCTTTGCAAATGGCCTATTTCACAAGAGGAAACGTGTCATATTACGACCCAGAATGCAATACTAAAAGCGTCTATTTAGTGTAAATAGTCTCAAACAAATGGTAAACGACTCTGAACTTGAACTCAAATGCAGTCAATATCTTATTGACAACTTTAATCAAACTTAAAGTGCAACTTATTATTTGACACAATTTTAAAGTACAGTCATAGACCAAACGTTGAGGCACATTATAGATTCCATATACATAACAATTTATATACCATTTTAACCATTTAAACTTGGTTAAAAAAAATCTTAACACACAGTGTAATTATAAACGCATTTCATAAAGTTTGCTCGAATAGTTTTGCCTGCAAGGATATAAAGGGAATTATACATATGGAAATATGTTTTATAGGCAGATAGGGAGAGATATGGCTAATTACCCATTTTTCCAATCATCTCATTTACTTGTGTTTATCTTATAATTAAATATAGGGAGAGCATACGTTTGTATTTTGTCTTCCTCACATCTCGCAATTGTTAGCATTTCTCACTTACTGCTATTACAGTTATCTTACAATTTTGGTTGAATAGGTATTTAAAATGGAACGTTGAAAATTACTAATATGAATACAACCTAATTAATTTATATGTTTGCAATGTTTCTCGAAAAATATCACCTAGAAAATACAATGATAACGATCACCGTTCGGCGCAGCAACCGTAATGTATCACTAAACGACATATATGTTGTGGTACTTTCACAGATTAAACAGTTGGGATATTTGACACGCCTAACTTTGATGCAACGAGTTTATTTGTTCCATGTGACTCTGTTCTATCGTTCACACTTACCATTTGGAATCCTACCTATTGTCAATAAGAAGCTTTTCAAGAGGTCGATTGAATAAGGTTAAAACTAAACCCAGTCAAAGTTATTAAATCATAATAATTATATGAGTCTATGAGTGTAATTAATTGTCAAGAATGACTCAACATTTCTGGTTATTAATTATCACTACTAATCTAAATCTTGGAAGTTAATATGAGGAATGGTTCAAAGAGGAACTATTACGCGTATGGTGCGATAGGCAAATCATAACAAATGGCACGAAAACGAAACAGTATGATTATTAAAACCAATTTGAGTTGTATTTCAACGGTACAAAAATATACACTTCGTTTGCAGAAGCGGAAAAAATTATAAAAATAAATTCAGATGTTATGTAATTCAAATTAATGTTTACACAATGGTCAGTCAAAAATATTTACAAGATAACTGAATATAGGACGCTGTTTCTGTGCTGAAAAGTTGTATACATGTAAGTAGCTAAACTGTTAAAAATTGTAATATTCTTGGTATTCATAAGTTCTTGAAATTTGAACATATTTGGCCTTTATATATATATATATATGCCTGCCTATATATATATATATATATATATATATATATATATATATATATATATTGTCCTTCTTTAGGTCTAATATTTTAACCCACTACTTCACAATGTAATGCAATTTATTTACTACCATTTTGTTGCATGCCCTGACTCCACATAAAATAAAATCATTTTGTGCTGTCTTCTTTATCCCTAATATCTTTTTGCAAGAAAACAAGTGCACTCTTTTAGTAACAAAACCCGAAACTTGGCATCAATAATATATTATAGGTTTTATCAGTCTGTCAAAAAGATTCATGACGCGACTTGTTTATAAAAAGGTACATTTATACAAGTATTTTTCAAGTACAAATATCGTTTTTAGCGTGCCCTGTCAATGGTGTCTGTGTTTCCGTACAGGAACCACCAGATGTCTAGTTTTTTTTATCACCATAAGTGAACAATATTTTCTAGGTAAAGTGCCACCTTTTCTAAAAATTTTAAATCTGGGTTTTTATGTGTTAACCACAAATTTCCACTTAGTACAATAATCTTTGAAACAATTTAGCCCGGCCTGAAGGCCATCGGACGAACCTGACAAGATGATAATGTCATCTGAAATAAAAGAATAAAAAGGTTTACCATGGCAATGTCGATACCTTCAACACCATGCATGACAAACTCTTCCTCTAAATCATATACAAACATTGGAAAAACAAATGGTGATAAACATTCACCTTGCCGGACACCAAGAATACAAAAGAATTCATCATTTAACATATTATGATATTTAACTTCCGACTTCACATTACTGTACATCAATTTATTATATCTAGAATAATTCCCCGTAAACTAAGCTTTGTCGGTTTATACCATACGTTATACTTACTATGTAATAAAATGCCTTGGTGAAATCAATAAAAGCACAAAATAATTTGTACCTTGTTTAATAAATATACGAGATACGCTCATGTAAAATAAAAATGTTGTCAACTGTACTCGTATTTTTGTTTCTAAATCCTGCTTCTGCTTCTGCCCATTCATTAATTTTTTTGTTGTTGTGTTTTTTTGGTGGGTTTTAACGGCACTTTTAACATATTATTAGCTATATCGTTTTGATTAAATATGAGCAAAGTGCCATTCCCAAGGGCACACCGAGGCAGCCGACCTGGGCTGGCCTGGGAGGGTATCGAACCAACAATCCTTGAATTACGAATCCGACGCTCCACCAACTGAGCTACCGCGGATCCCTGTAGTCAATAAGTCTTTTATTAATTATACGTGTAAACACTTAACCTACGAAACTCAGAAGTGTTATACCTCTATGATTATTGACATCATCTCAATTACCCTTTTTATGCAACGGTATACCTAAACCTACATACCTCATTTCTGGAAAGTGACACTTTTAAACACAGTATGAAATAAATTACAGAATGTGTTCAAAAGAATGTATTTGCCATAGTAAAGAAACTAATCAATAATCATATCTGGACCAGCACTGCGCGGTAATTTTATTTGATGCAAATCCTTTTCTACATCTTGACGGGAAATATCTTTATTTAGTTCATTAAACATGATATAAAACTTTCGTTTTACATATCTTTCACTAAAATGCAAAACATCTTCATCCAGTATAAAAAGTGATCATCATAATTGTTGACAGCTTTAAAATATTGTTCAAAGTATCCATTGTAATATTTGAGGATTTAGGGTTCACAGCATCTTTTAACATTTTCCAGTAAAACGTTGCATCACTAAATTTTGCTTTTTCAAATTCTATAGTTTCAGTTCATCATAGTTATGCCTGTATTTGTGTGTGTGTGTGTGGGTGGGGGGCTTATCGGGCCTTTTCTACATCTATGAACCCTCAGAAAGAAACAAAATACGGAGGTAACACATCTATGATTTGCATTTTAAGAGGGCGTTGTTTACGTAATCCATTTAACAAAAAGTTGTGAACTAAAGGTTTATGCTTTTCAAACTATAGAAAACTTATGAAAATGGTATATATGGTTAAATCAAACTAATGCTCTGCCAGTTTGTTTTTGACCCTTATACCTGATATAGAAATGAGGGAAAAGTAATCAGACTTGTTGATGCAGGACAGGAAAATCTAACCCTTGGGGTCAAATTTATGGGTAGGAATTTGTATTTGACAACAAAATCTGACCCTCAAAAAACATTCCACAATCTCACATCATTGCAATCAATCACGAATATTGTATCACACATTTCTGTTTCTAGCAGTCAGAGATCTACAATAATAATCGCTGGATCCAATTGTACTTTAACGTTTTATGTAATAATAACTAAACAGGACAGATGAGTGAATTCTAGTTCGAGAAAACACCTGATCAATATAGGACCCTCCCGATACAGCTAATTATATTTGGCAGGTCCATATTTGGTTTGTAAAGGTATGTCACATTATAAATTCAATTTCAATTTGCTAATAAGCTATCGAATAAACGCTCAAAAGAATCGACTATTAACACATGGCTTCTATTGAATATATACAGAATCCTAAAATATAAACCCCAGCTGATTAGCATCTGAACACAAATTATCATTTCCAAGATTTGTTTAGTAAAACTGAAACCGGAAGATTAAGTTTCATTTGTGACAGGAGGTGAGGTGGCCAATTGAACTTAGACTCTGACCTATATTTGTGAGCGCATACTTAGCTGGTTGATATCTAGTGGAAGTTGACGATGTTCTGCTGCAAGCAATTGACCACTGTATATAATCGTATTTTGTGTCGAGGATTAATGTAGAATATATCACACGAATAAAATAGTTTACACTTTTTACATCACATACATTATATTGATATGCAGGACATTGAGGTCAAAACGAATAACTTAAAGTGGATGAGGCTGTTTACAGAGCCTCGCTGAACATAATTCAAACTGTGGTATTACATAGTAGAGTTGCCCAGGAATGACGCCATATTAGTTCAGAGCGATTGAGAAGAAAACGGCGTATTTCTGACTTATTTCTAGAAGAGCTCGGTGTCTAGCCAATGATAAACGAGAGTCATCTTCACTTCACCAGTTTATCTACTTCAGATGGTTTAACTTTGTTGGATTAGCTATAAAGAGTGTCTTCCTGTGGAAAACGAACACTGACAACTGTGGACAAAACACATCTCTGCGGTATTGTTGATGTAAAAACAAAGTGTTTATATTAACCAAAAAGTTTAGAATACTTACAATGCTGGTTTGCTTTAAGTTATGTTGTATCCGTGTATAGTGTTATTGGTACCAAAGTATGTACTCAGTCGACCATAATCTACTCCAAAATCTGGCAAGTGCTAATCGATTCGTTTGCATTTCCTGGTCATTAAAAATAAGCATGCTAGGTTGATTGATGTTTCACCTCCATTCAGATATTTTTAGATGTCTGTTGGGTGTCTTTCCAATAAGCGGTAAAATGGCTTCTGGACACTGTGTTTTCGGGCTCTTGAAAAAGATGGTAGGGTGGGGTGTGTTACATTTTATAGGTTGTACGAATAAATAGTTTATACCTTTTATATCACACCTGGCAACACATCCTTTGCATAATGAGTTTTGAATATTAATCCTCATTTTAGAAAGCTGTTCTATCGACAAATCAGACTTATATTGATAGTAGAGACTACATCTATGTGTAGGATACATCATTAGGTCACTAGAATATAAAATATCGAAATCCAACAGGACGTTTTTGAGAAAACAAATGTGTGTGTGTGTTTGTGTGTGTGAATATATATATATATATATATATATATATATATATATATATATATATATAAATATATATATATATATATATATATATATATATATATATATATATATATATATATATATATATATATATATAACGCGGACACATTTTATCGATACATAGAGAAGCAAATTTTTCAATTAACTTTATTGATTAAGAATCAGAAAGTAAACTTATCAGTGAGTGCAGGACCTACTAAAGCAAAAAGCATGGTGGAACAGTAAATCTGACAAGCTTGGCAACGAAAGAACGTGAATGAAATTTGTACTGTATACAGTTGTGGTGGATATGAGCCCTTGAACGGTAGGGGTAGATTGGATAGTACTTGTCTATAAATAAGAAGCGTCGATTGTGCAGTCGCACAAACATTTAAATGGTACAGATATTTGCTAATGCAAACAAACGATTACAGTTAGAAAGAATTACTTGTCTGCTTCTTTTCACGCGTATCTTCAGAAAAGAGACTAATTGCCTTTAAAGTGTTTATCCTTCTGTAAACAAGTGTATTGGATAAATGGTATCTCGATGTCCCAGATACCTGAATATTCGCCTGTGCGATCGATTCCTCAGTGGTACATCAAATCAATCATTCCACCGGGAAAATTAGAGCTTAAAGCAGATTTGGCTCAATTTGATGATTGATGGTGCCTATCAATTGTATTGAGTTGGTTCAGCGCCAAAGAAAACATCAGTATACAATATGTTACTGGACACATGCTATTTATCTCACAGCTTTATTGGTCAAAGCAACTTGACAAATCTTCCTGAGGAAATTATCTATGAGCTCTTTTGAATATAGCAAAATATTGCACAGCAATATTTAGGTAAGAAATACATTTTAATCAAAGATCCAACGAATGTTATGTTAAAGTCCTTGAGTCCGGATATAGGAAAATGGCATATTGCTACCAATGAAAAGGAATACTTATATCACCTATATATATTAGTATAAACAGACGGGCCTGCATATCAATGCAAAGAAAACCCAAGTGATGTGCACAAACGCAGCAGCTACTCTTCCAATTACCATCGATGGAGAGGCACTTGAGTTTGTTGACGACTTCACCTACCTTGGTAGCCTAATTAGTAACAACAATGGTGCCAAAAAGGACATAAAGGCCAGGTTAAATAAAGCCAGAGGTGCTTTCAGCAGGCTTCGCCCTATATGGAGATGAAAACAGTACAGCCTCAAGACAAAGATCAGACTTTACAACAGCAGCATAAAGTCGGTACTTTTATATGGCTCCGAGTGTTGGAGAGTTGTGAAGACAGACACGAGAAATGTAAATTCATTCCACAATGGCTGCCTCCGTAAAATCTGCAACATCTACTGGCCAAAGAAGATCACCAATGTGAGCCTATATGAGAAAACTGGATGTAAAAACATTTGTTTGGAGGTCAAGATGCGCAGAATCAAATGGCTCGGACACGTAATGCGGATGCCACAAGAACGGATACCTGAGGTAGCTCTCAGATGGATACCACCGGGGAAGTGTAAGCTTGGCCGGCCATAAACAACCTGGCGAAGGACAATGATGACGGATCTAGAAGAGGTGGGACTTTCCTGGGACGAAGCACAAGCCATTGCTCAGGACCGACCCAGATGGCGGAAGATGGTTGCAGCATTATGTCCCAGTTGGGATGGAAAGGATCCTTAGATTATATATATATATATATATATATATATATATATATATATATATATATATATATATATATATATATGAATAAATAATATTATCATACAAGTTAGAGAATTTTCATTCATACTCTACGGAGATTGGAACCCGGATCCGCGGGTTATGGCACCAATCGCCTTGCCTGTAATCACCATCCCCTATACCATCTCGAACATGCACACATCATATATATATATATATATATATATATATATATATATATATATATATATATATATATATATATATACACCAAATGCAATATTGGTAGCTGTATGGGCAAATCAAGATTTAAACTGGGGTACGGTTTTGACGCTATTAGAGAAGAAAATTACTTCCACTTTCATCAGTCTTATCATCTTCTTGGTGGTCAACATCTTCCTGGTTGTCAACATCTTCTTGGTAGTTATACTCCAATAGCTCTGCATGTGTAATTCAGTCGTCACATATTCTTAATGTGCATTGTTGAGTACATCTTCGTTCATTAGATATGGCACTGTGGCATCTTGCGGTTTTTTTTTTAATACACTTGCACTCTTTCAACAAAATTTGCAGAACAGCATCAGGTGCAGTTGGTACATTAACCCATTGTATACAGTTGTTCATACATACATTCCTTCCAAGTTTAGGAAGATGGGGATAAAAGTAGATGAAAAAAGATTACGTATTATTTGTATAAAAATGCTATTATTATTAAAATTCGATCAGGAAAATGACTTTTAACAAAGCTTAATGAAGCTTTGTTTGACAGAATAAATTACATTTTATCGGAACGATTTTTCTTTCACGATTCCAAGCCGGTTGACAGGAACAATCACTTAACAGGTAAAGTCTCGTAAATGAAAACAGCGCAATAAACAGTGCACCATTCACTTTGTGTCTTTTATAGTCAATGCCCGCTATTCATCAACACTTATTATATAGTTATTTCCATATATATGCTTAGGTTAACTATTCGGTGATACAGTATATACACTAATCTACATGTCTGAATTAAGGAAGTATTAATTGTATTTTGTACCATGATGACGCTGTCTGCTCTAATTTAAACGGAGACTTAGAGTCTGTTGTTATAGGAAAATGAGTACGTTCATTCTATATTCAACAAAAAGTCCTGACTTTAAAGTTATTGCATAACGTGATGAAATATTGGTATGGTAGCAAAAATACATTCGATGTGCTCATGTACATGTATACTTATCTATATCTTTACAAAATTTAATTTGCCTTTATAAAGTTTAATATGTTACTTGTTCAAAGTTAATACTCTTCAGCTTCTTATATGAATCATATTACACAAGGAATAAGTTTTATTCTTGTTTTATGATAGGAGCTATACAAATATTGAACAAGCTGCATTTCTTTGAAATCGCTATTTCTAACATCGTAGAAAAATGTAAAGATGTTTGTAATTGTACCAAGTATTTTACTAATCACTTCAGATAAGATAAATTGAATCCAGTATTGGAACGTGCAATAGGTATTGCCATTGTAATTTTAAACGTTGTAAATGGCTAAATATTTTCTTCATTTTCTATTCAGGTGACATAACATTAACTAGAGAACAATAAAACGTTATACATTTATTATGAGGGGCGACAACTCTTAACAAAATGATTTGAAAGGACACTAAAACAGCAAAATGTTCTCTTTAGCCATGTGCAATGTTGACCAAAAAAAAATCCAAAAAAAATCCCCCCCCAAAAAATAAATAAAAATATTTTTAAAAAATGGAAATTTGATGCATTACATAATTTATGGCCCGATTTGTATTGGTCAAACAGCCAAGGTGTGTGAATCTTGCTTTCAGTAATAACATCATGATGTTCTACTTCCAAATGTGAAACTTACAACCCTGAGAAGTTTTGTGTTGCCGATTAATACTGTAGTACATACGGCACTACTTGGTTTATACCATGAGGCATATATATATATATATATTGATTTGCTTTATGTAATGGCCCTAACTTACAATTGTGTAACGTCCCTAACTTACAATTGTGTAATGGCCCTAATTTACAATTGTGTAATGTCCCTAACTTACAATTGTGTAATGGCCCTAACTTACAATTGTGTAATGACCCTAACTTACAATTGTGTAATGACCCTAACTTACAATTGTGTAATGACCCTAACTTACAATTGTGTAATGACCCTAACTTATAATTGTTTAAACGCATGAGCAGTTTTGTTACGCCTCATCGGTTCCAGTGGCATACAAAGCGTACCTGTGTGGATAAAAGTCTAATCATCTTAAATTGGTGTAAATGAGAGAATTCCCAAATATAATCCAGCGCAATTTCACGTTCAATAAATTATGGAGAATGATTCCATTCAAAGGTGGTTTTTATCTTTAAACCTTAATTAAATAATTGCAAAGGTTTCTCTCATCAGATGTTCGCCCCAAAATAACTTAACACACATATTCGTCATGATTTCTCGACATTACATACAGACATTCATTGCATTTATGGGACTTGTACCAATAAAGGCCGAGTGCAGGAAATCTATTGTAACATTTATAATTAAAAAAATTCCAGCAAGCTGCGTTTAGAACCAACAGTTTCCTCTAGCCTTTTAAATACGTGTTTATCATGAACTAAATTAAAAACTAACCTTCTGAAATTTATTAAAAAATATACACACATTCCTATTCATTATTATTATTTTTTTTCTTCTAACTAATGCATAGCGTCTGAGAAAATAAATATTGTCCATGTGCGATTATGTTGGTATGTGTGATCCTTGACTGTTATGACAGATTTGTAAGCAGTGCTCCAAGAGACAGAAACGCGGGATATATCAGTGATCATATTAATTCCTTACCAGTATGACATGTTTATGTAACTATGGTAAGATTCTAGTTTCCACGTATCATTAAACCTATCTTAAATGAAGGAAATATCGTGTGCTTCTTGCTCTTTCTAATCAGAATATAGATAATTTTATGGTCATCTATTTGCATATACACCAGTAATTTTCTTTAGGTCTGTCATAGAGCGAAATAAATTCGCTCCAATTTCCAATCGCTTATAGCCTTTAACCCGTTAAGAGGGCACAAGTTCAGGGCACGGATAAAGATTCCTGATTTGTTGAATGTTATATACAGTTTTATCTCATGCGATCAAAATTAGATTATTATCGAGTTACCTTGGAGCGCAGCCTGATGAATCTTCACTGACGTCATACATTTTACGATCAAAACCAACTGGGTCAAAGGAACTTATTATACATTTGCTATCAGTATGATCCAATCCCACGTGCTGATGTTGGAGTCGAAGTAATAAATCCATGTTATTATTATTATTATTTTTTGTGTGTGTACAGAAAGCGATCTTTCTATATACAATTTTTTTTGCTGGATTGAATGGAATGTTTAGCAAATAAACAAGAAATTCCTACATCAAATATTCTATAGAGTTATTGGATATGTTGAAAGGTATTATGGCATATATAGCTAGACGGTGTTGCGTAATGCTATAAAATTCTAAGATAAAGGCATAATGTCGTAGGTGTATTATGATGCTATTAAAGGAAAACAAAATATATTTTGCAGAGTAAAGAGCTTTCCAACAAACTTCCATCTTGTTGGGAGAGAGGGATGAATGGCATTTTAAACTATGTCTGCTTTAAGAACAACTACACACCAATAGTTTGATTCTTCACCAGTCGACCACGGATTTCATTTCAGCACATTCTCATACAATAAAAGTATTTTTCTCAGAGGATCGACTGGAGTGTCTTACAAATATTTATTTTATGCTTGAATGAGGTGGAATGATTCAAAATATAAATGAGTGTGTGCTCTTTCGTGTAAAAGATTCACAATTGCATCGAAATCAGATTTCTAAATGACTTTTGACATTTACGCAGTGACAGACAGTCCTTGAAACTTTAGAAAGTGGCTTTCATACAAAAGTTTGCTAACAGGATGTACCGGCTATAACATTTGCACAAAAATGCATATTTACTCTAAATGCAGTCTTTAGTGCTGTTTTATTTGTCACTTTAGAGTATTCAAGGAAACATTTGAATAGTTGTCGTCTTCCATACATTTTAATATAAATCAAGTCTGATATTGGAGCAATACACTAATCTTTCTATAAACTTTAAACTAAAAATGAACTTAGACTTGTTGTGCTCTTCACGGTATTTTATCTATTGAAATAGCGGGCTTTCTTTCTATTAAGACAACTTTCCATGACACCCTTTTTCCTTAATCCTCTACCAGCGGCTGTGAGTCACTTACCAACAACTTACTTATCCTGAAATGGTAAGAGAGATAACAAGCCGAAGGGAAATGCATCCAGTATAAAAATTTACTGTCACATAGGCCTACATCAACCACTTACATATCAGTTAAATTCATATGTGAGTGAAGTTTATATGCTTTTATATGTTTCTTCAAGTCCAAAGCTGTCGTGTCAAATGGATCAATATACAATTTATTGTCAATATATGCTTTCTATAGTTGTTTTCCAAAAAATCTGTGAGAAACTTGAAATAATATGTAAGTAATCACATAGTTTGTTAAATGCAATGTCACATGACATAGTTATCATTTAAGCAAAGGTTTGAGTGAAAAAGGTTTTTATCTGTAATTTAGGAAGCTGCAAATTTCATCATTATTATTTTCTTCTTCGTGATTGTATGTTGTTCTCTACCATGCATTGTCCGGTCCATTTTACCTGAACCCCTGCCTTCCAAATGATTAATTCTCGAAATCTTTAAAGAAAATAAATCGATGCTTTGTAGAATTTTATGTTATTTTTGGAGTAAACATCAAGAGGTTTTAGCTTGAATTGTAGTTATTTGTATATTAGTGTCAACCATACAGAGTTTTTAATCTACTATAAATATAACAAAGCATATTTTTAATTACTTGGAAGTCACACATCGAAGGGAGCAAACTTGATTAACATGAAACGTGATTATTAACGATGGAATTCTTAAACTCTCAGTTATTGGGCAAATATCATATTAACTTATTTTGATAATTTAATGAGTGTGATCATCAACTATATCCCTTGAGCTCTGGAAGAAAATACGACAAAAAATTGAACCAAGTGGCAAACCCACTCTACAGCATTAATACAAACGTAACAAAAAGGAACAGCAGTTCATCTTTCTAAAAGTTTCATATAAATAGCTAGGTCTGTAATTACAATAAAAGCGCGAAGTGTTTTGAAATGGACAAGTGACCATAAATGAGTAAAGCGCAATTATGGAGTGTATTTGGTTTATCCGTTTATCTCTATGCTAGATCTGAGTTCACTTCTTCGTATATATGCATGCTCTACCGACATTCGCTATCGCAACATGCATTTACACACCTGTAGCGCTTTTAACTGATACAAACACCCGTTTATGTCACAAGTTACGGGTGACATCGCATGAAAAATCTACATGTCACTTAGCATGCGATGTCATCGATAAATGTCAGTTATGACATTTACCGGTGTTTGACATTTACAGACGCTACACACACCAGTGTGTCTTCGTTCATGAGACATTCAATAAAAGATATTGAGAGTACCGTCTATACTCGCGAAACCAACCGCAAACTGCATAGACCCAGATCTGCCGTCGCATAATGCACCGGCAGATCTGGGTCTATGTAGTTTGTAAGGACTACTCAGTAGAACAAACAACATAGACCCTGATCTGCCGGCGCAATATGCGACAGCAGATCAGGGTCTATGTTGTTTGCATTTGGAACCGATTTATACGCGAGTATATACGGTGTGTTCAAAATTTTTAAAAAATATGAAAATGTAAACATGAAATAAGTATTTTTAATGCCAAAAACTATAATAATATTGTTTGTACTTCTCAAGTGTATTACAGATATACAGTGATATATCTGTGAAATGTCTTGGCATTGTTTTAAAGTCTGTAATCTCTCCCTAAGTTTACTGTAGAATACTATTTATCTTCTCATTGTTGTCAATGACATATCTTAAAAAAACATTTATCTTTTTAGGATTAGTTAAGGTATGCCGAGAAATATGCAACATCTCTCAGCGTGGAAAATGTATTAATCCTAATACATGTTGATCTACCACCTAATTGCTCACATTCCCTCCAAGTACAATAGATTTATTAGTTATTCTAACACTAATTTGGCCCAGGCAGAAGACAGGGTTTAAACTACTTTCAGAGCATGTTGAAAAGAAATATCTCTATTAAGATGATTCTAATTAAAATACACATTTATGCCGACGAGGAGAGAGCATTGTTTATTTTCTTCTTTTTTTTTTTTTTGCACAATTGATTTGGAAGAGCAATCAGAAACACCTTCCAGTTTATATTCGTGGTTGATTATCGCATTTTTTCTAATTATAGGTGTTTTACGAGTTTTATGCTAGCTCAAATATGATTTGAATTTGATTTGAATGTGTCATTTACCACGATCAGCATGAATCTAAATCAAATAAATGTAAATCTTTTACAGTGGCAGTAGAGTCTTCCTTGATCAGAAAACAATGACTTGCGCCGTGATGCTCAAACCACAATGACATGCACCGTAGTACTCAAACTGAATAAGTCTTCACTGTCAAATACATGTTCTTTTTTTTTGCATTTTTCATTAATACTTTTTATTTAATATACATAGTCTGCTCTTAAGTGGATAGGCTGTGTTTTCACGTAGCTGGGAGTAACATCTTTTCCACATGCTTATTGACTGTATAGTGATCGAAATCCATCCTGCCCATGACCATTAAAATAGTGTGCCATGGAGAGAGAGAGAGAGTAAACCCACAATTGTTTACGCGATGCATAGTGAAATCATTGTTCGTCCACATTAAGTCAACCATGGGAAGATGTGCAATGTACATATTTTCTTTAAAGACATGTTGGAAATAGAAATAAAATCCATTTTCTCGTGGTTTGCGAAAGTGTTTTATGGATTGGTGATATGAACGCTAATAATGACACGAAGGGAAGTTACCTGCTTGAATTGCTATTGCGCATGATCTCTTTGGACTGTTAATAAGTTTAACCAATTAATTTATATTATAAGCCACTGGTGTATTGATAAGACGTGCTCCTACATCAAAAGCGGTACTTTCAGCTGTCTTTTCTTCATTGTGAGCATTATTGTTTAAATAAAATACTATGAAACCCGATTTTCGAATAATTGTATATTTTGTTGCTTCACGATAAATTATATTGGGGAAAGTATACTGTAATAATCCACACATGGCACTGCAGCCAAAAGCTTAATTTATGGGTCATTTCTCGTGACGTTTGGCTGAAGAAAAAGCGTACAAAATAAAACGTAATCGATCTGACTTTTCAATACGGAATTCAGTCGTCTACGCCATTTTTGCATTATGGCTGGAAATAAATATCGTACGAGGATGTAAGTTTTAGTGCACAAATATGAAGGGATTGATAATACATGTAAATTCGAATGAAATGCCATGAACTCTTTTAGTCGCTTCCAATATGTTTTACCGTCTTGTTTATATAACGCTCTAATAATTTCTTAAATGTGTTATGTTATTATTAATTCTGGTTATGAAAACACCAAAATGACCTATTATTGATCAAAATTCCGACCCTTTTTCTCTCTCGAGAAGACAGAGAGCATCGGTATACCAGTAGGGGCATCTGTTAGCCTTCTGGGCTACAAATACCAGCAAGCTGTGGGGAGACGCTAGTATATCTGACAGCTCATCGTTTTGACAAGTAGTGGATCCAATATCTCTATTTACGAAGATACTCCAGAATGTTGCTGGCGATACAATACCAAACACTTAGGTGATTCCTAAACGTGTCAACAAAACCATAGTTTGATGATACATGCAAAGAGGCCAGCAGAGAACGGAGAACTACGTTTCCTTCAGCATATATCACAAAGCCCTGAACTTAATACGAGTCGTGACAAACACCGATTGGGGAGCAGATTGGACGATTTTTTTGGTTATACATATCGTTAGTAAGGTCTAAACTTGACTATGGCTCGACTGTGTACGGATCAGACGGATCGAAAGATAGAGACACAGTTGGAGCTGTCATTGCAAGACCACATGTCACCATCTCGAGTTTGTTACCGCATCAAGTCTCGATTTTTACTGCAGACATTACAGCTACACTAATAGCTTTAAACTTCATTGAAACGTATAAAGATACAAATTTCATCATCTTTTAGGATTCCCTTTCCAAATTGAAAGCTTTGAACATCGACAGAAAAAGAGATATAATTTTTGTTTTGTTTTTTTCTTGGTGGAGAAAGGGGGCATAGACAAGTATGCGATGAATCTTTGGGACGAAACCAAAGGTGTGGGGCCCAGAGGGCGATGACTCCAGATGCTCCTGCATTTTAAGCGTTTCCAGGCCATAATTGTAACTATCTAACTGTAAAGAAAACTTACTCTGGGAAACACTTCGGTTGATTTGCGCTCACTTTTAGGGAGGTGAGAACGCGCCGACTCCCCCCCCCCTCCTCCTTAATCGCTCCGTTTGCAAAATCTAAAATTTGACAACCTGTTAATAACCCAGATATTACAGAAACATGACGTGATCATACAATCTGAGAAATGTATTCTGTACTGTTGGTTGCCTAGTGACATCGGTATAAAGGATAATGAAAGGGCAAATAATGCAGCCCAAACTACCCTGTAGTCACCCGTTTCCGAATGGAAGATTCCATATACTGACTTGAAATATTGTACAAATCAGCATGTTCGTCATACTTGGCAAACTATTTGGAATGAAAACTCCACAAACAAATATAGGAACATCAAACCTACTATTGGAGAGTGGCATATAATGTATAGGACAAATCGCAGAGATGAAGTGGTATTGTGCCGAGTCTTGTCAGGAAGCTTACTACTTTAGAGCTGCTTTTGTATGGTTTGGTCGCAGAACTCTGTGGGGTTTCTTGTGATGTGTACGCTGCTGTCTGGTGACGTTGGCGCGGAAGAGAGTACTGGTGTTCTCATGTGAGGGACCTAGGCTTCGTGACCAGCGGGTCTGTGTTGGATGAGGAGGATCACGAGGGACCCTTCAACAGACTGGGAGGAGCGGGCCATGCCTGGAGGCTCCTTGACCATTGACAAGAGCGGTTGGAACCGGAAATACATCTTGGTCGTCAACTGGACGCCACGATATATATATATATATATATATATATATATATATATATATATATATATATATATATATATATATATATATAAGTGTTCCATGTTTAAATTGTTATTTCACTATTGCTATCTGAGCAAAATTTCATGCATTCACATTTCAATATCGCTATATGAGTGATAGATTCATAAATGCATGCATACATATTTCAATATCGCTAAATGAGTGGTAAATTGATGAATTGATACATTGATAAATTGATAAATTCGTGCATCCATATTTCAAATATCGCTAAATGAGTGATATATTGATGAGTGCATAATACATGCGTCCTTCGTATGGATAAATGGTTAATGATGCATTATTTGTAGTTGTATATAAATCACATGCTTTGGTCACCTTTGGTGCTGAATAAGACCTTGTTTGTATTAGGGTGTAAATCATATACTTCTATTGGTTGATTGGTGATAGAACGTTATTTACATTTGTTTAAGTTCCATTCTTCGATTCATCTTTGATTTTTCTCGTTGAGTTACTTGTTGTTGATAGTTCCATGTTAGGGACTATATCATTTTCCTTATATCTTTTTGTTACAATGGTGTCAGATTCATTCATCGTTAAATTGCATTTATAAATAAACATCTCATTAACGCAATTGCTTTGGGTGTCTTCGCTAATCCAATCACAACCAGGCTTCATCATGTTACGACCAGAGTGCATACCATGTCAGTGTCCACTGACAGTGGAACACATTCTTGTCGAGCGAGGCGACTTGTATCCTGTGAGACAGTGGTATCTTGATGTGAACTGCATGAAAAAACTGAATGATGATGTGCCACCTTAGAAAATATTTTACCTTTTGAGGGAATACGGTTTATATAACAAATGTTGGCCATATGTTTTAAGGATTTTACACGTGTTACCGTTATCTGTTATGTTATATACATCTTACAGAATTTTAACATTTTGACGATTTACATTTATCTTGTTTTACTTGATGTTTACATTTATTTGGAAGGGTTTTTATCTTCCTAAATTTTTGTGGAATTCATTTTTACTTTTTTCGAACTTTACCTGTAGTTGGCAGCATATAAAACGCTGCTACATACATACATGCTGTAAGTGTGATGCTATTTGGAAGTAACTTAAAGTAGAAATTCTGATAAGATCCTTTGATTTTCTTCCATCCATTGTTTTTTGTCCGTTTCCCTTCAAAAATTACATCGGCATTTTATTATTTCTGTCTAAGTCTGTCTGAAACGGTAAACATCTATAACGTCTTTTAAAGACGCGAGGAACACGTGGTGAGTATTTTCTACATTCAGTGCCTTAAAACAACATATCATCACACAACATGGTTGCTAAATTTTTTATCGAAGCGTCAAACTTTCTCCATCATATCGCTCTGTAATCAGACTCAGGCATTTAAAAAAAGCATTTCATGTAAACATGTATTTTATAATTTCGCTTAGTAACACAAATAACTCAGGTTCAATAATTAGTTCGCTTGGTATTGGGATATTAGAGGTGTTAGAATCACTTAGCAGAGGCCTACCTTCTGGCATTTGTCCCTCATAATCCTCTCATGTTTATCCCAGAAGTGTGAGCTGTACCAGTTATAATAATTACGTGTATTAGCTTCGAATTTGTCGAGAATGAGAATGAGTTGAGTCGGCCAGCTAATTAGGGTAAAAAGAAATGTCCAACTGATTAAAACAGGAAAGATTTCCCTTGCAGATTATATGTCTATAGCCTGAGCTTTCGCTCCTCCACTAAATCAGTATGGAATACGGTATGGAAAATCATTGGCAAAAAATAAAAACTGCGGCATGAAATGCTTCAAGAAATTTAATGAAATCTTAAATACATTAGTCGACCCATTCTCGAAAAACTTCTCACAAGAAAACTATTTTGAAAACGTCCGCCGTTTCAAAAACTGAAACAAGTGTTCTTTATTTTTCAAATCAGCTGACAATGTAGATTACAGAAACCGTTCACTGTCAGAGAACTACAAGACCCTTATGATGGAGCAGGACCAGATGACATCCACTTCCGACTTTTGAAACAATTGATATAGCTCTCAATATAGTACTAACAGTTTCAATGAAACTTGGGAAAAATTACAACTTCCCACCGTCATAGCAAGAAGCAACAGCGGTACCAATATCTAAACACGGAAATACCATTCCGACGCTTCCCACAATCGTCCCATATAACTAACAAGCTGTATTTGGAAAACCGTGGAACTTACGATAGATAGCAGGCTCCTCTGATATCGTGAGTCGAACAAACTGACTTTCAATGTGAAATCAGACGCCAGAGAAGCACAATTGTCCGTCTAGTCAGACTTGAAACGTTATTGATATATCATAAAGAGTTGAATCAATACATATGCCACTTTCATTGATTCTCCCATGGTTTTCTGGTGGAGACAACAATAATCCAAATACATGCTATTCAGACAACAATCATGAAACATCTGAAACCTACATGAAGTTTACATGGAGTAATGACAAACACCATTTGCAAGAAGAGTTTTATAGTTTTTTTCATTGATAGTTTTAGAGGCATGATTAATGCTTGTGATTTTTACAAATGCTTTGCAAGTATTAGTGCAGACCTTACACATTGCTGATCAGAATTCGGAATGGAAGAGAACTGTTGGATCATGTAGTAATAGATATAACGTTGAACAAAATTCTGTCCCTTAAAATTAATATTATTTTGATGCATCTGGTGACAATGCTCTACGAATGACTGTAGAAGCTCTGAAATATTTTTTATTAACCTGTTCCAAGCATATTTTGATGAATATATCAAACATACTAATTCCTATAAAGAATAACGGCCAGAAGAAAAAGTGACTATAAACAGAAATCACAGATGCAAATAGTAGATGCACTGGAGAAAAACGATTTCTAAAGCATTTTGGAATTTTCTTAGAGAAAAATAAATTTTTGGTTCAAACAAAATTTCCAGTTACGCATGGTTTCATAAATTTTCAGATGTGTTTAATTCAAATATAGATGCATTATCATGGCTATATATCAGATCAGAATTGTTTTAATGATACAATTGACAGTAAAATTCAAGAGGAAGAAGGAAGAACCGATTTTCTTTATCAAAATTGTTTTATTAATTAAGAGGAAACTGTCTGAATCTTCGAGTTAACGTTGCGAGATATGATCATATTTTTTTTCTCTGAAAGAAAATATACATTTTGTGACAGTGTCATCTAGATGAATATTATTTTGTTTCTGCCTGTAAAACGTTCGAACTTCAGCGTCAACGGCATTTACCTAGATTTCTTTATATGTCTCCAACTAAAGAAAAACGTATATCTGATTTGCAAAGCAAAATATATTTTTAAATAAAATTCCACTTCCAAATTACTTGTGTATGAATTGAAGGATAGAATGGATCTCATAGTACAATATAAATAAATTAATATGACTCGTTCTGTACTATCTCGCCAGCTATATTGTTTTATTGTAGAACAGAACAGAACAGAACAGAACTTTTATTTAGTATTGAAATCTCAGGCAACAAGCAGGCGGCATACGAGAGCAACATAATGCTTATATATGTTAGGTGGTATATACTCAATTAATGACTTGGGCCTGTTGTCTGCATTACTTGAATAAAGATTTATATTTCTATAACGCACAAGAACTCGTTTATAAGTCGAGTCCAAATGCAAACTCGTTTACAAGTTGAGTCCAACTGCAAACTTCATAGACCCAGATCTGCTGTCTCATAATGAGCTGGTAGATCTGGATCCATGCAGTTTGTTAGTAATCAGTACAACAAACAACATAGACCCTGATCAGCTGGCGCATGATGCGATGGAAGATCAGGGACTATATTGTTTGCAGTTGGACTCGACTTATAAGCGAGTATAAACAGTAAGGATTTTTACAACTTACGTATTGGTTTTTTGTTGTATGGTCAATGTGATTCGTATGATAATGTCAATAGTTATAATACTTTTATTGATCGTTTGACACTTACCGTACTACAACAAATATTAAGGTCGTTGTAAAAATGCTTTGAAAATCAAAAAGTGAAATGATCCCTGATAGAAATTCTTATGTGCACAGAACGATTCTGCTATGAGATAATCAAAGATCTGGTTAAGGATTAGTCGAGGTTTTGTAATAAAATGTACGAGAAGGTGACATTTATTCATAGGGATTGATTTGAAATATATTTTTACATTAAATACTCAATAAATTCCTAAGTTTGATTACAGAGTAATATCGTTCTGAAAGTTGGATGCTTGACTAAAAGGTTTGCAAACATGGAGTATAATGATGTGTTGTTTTAAGACAGTAATACAACTAATACTACTACGAGATCCTCACCTTTTTGAAAGATCTGATTGATGTGGACGGACCTTGACTGAAATGATAATCTGCTGATGAACGGCCTGATTCATTTTGATCGGAAAATTCAATTTAATTCTTTCGGTCTGTGATAACATAAAGCATACAGCTTTAATACAGACCAAACTCATATTTTCGATAATTTATTCTAATGTACGTTTTTAATGACAATTAAACTGAGCGCTGGCAAACAAGAATAGTTTATCTGTTTATGCCACCTTCGTTAGATCCTCTTAAAACGCTTTTATTTCCAGTATAAAGATATGATTTCAGCCTATTAGCCCATCCACAAGATAAGCAAGACTTTTTTTCTAACTTAATGAACATTTAAGTTTTTTATTGGCTGGATATTTTAATATTTTAGCAGACCGACAGGCGAATTTTGTATTATGTATCAATTATGTTTGTGTCTGATTTAGATTGTTCAGCCTAAGTGTATAACTTGTTGCAGAATTCAGTAAATGTGATATATATATATTTCATAAATGTGATATATATATATTTCATAATTTTGATCTTATCACTCAAATCAGTAATATATAAACCGTTGGTTGTTTTCATAATGTCATCGTGCGTTCATACACATTTATCTTGTTCTTGTTAACATCTATATATTTAGCTATCTCTGTTAAATCATTCCTTTACTGAACTCTGGCTGAGTATTAGTGTTAGATGTGATCCTATTCTTTAAATCGGTAATTATTTTGCTGAAATCATTCATGAAATTGATAATTTCTTAATCATTTTGCTGGATTTCATTATTCTAATGTCACTGTAACTATTTCAGTTTAGAATGCAAAGTAGTATGGTCTTCGTGATCTTTTGTTTACATACCATGTCGCTTTCTGAATCATCCATTCACTGTTTGTGCTCTGTTTGATTGACTATAAGTACTGCTGAATATTAAATATCTCATCCGGTCTTTCTCTTACTCTTTGTAAAGCTTGAATAGCATTAGACAATGTGTTGAATCGTTGGTTTGTTTTCTCCAAGGTTTCAATCTTTTAAATTCTTATCCCTCAAATCTTACTTATTTGTTCAATAAAACGTTTGAATACAAACGGACTAGTAGCTCCAACATTTAGCTTAACAGGATCATGTAAAGTTATGTGAATGTTATTGACGAGGTTTAAGTCACTGGTAATGTTTTACCTCAAGGTCACATCTTTTACCTCTGTTTTTGTTTCACTGTTTAAAGGTAAACCAAAGTAAGCGCCTCATTTCAGCAATATTTATGTCATCATTTTATTATTTACTATAGGTAGCAAAGGTATGTTACTGACTTACCGTGCTAATCTATTACTTTTCCGTATTCGTCTTGTATGCTGATATTTAATCTGTTAATTGTACCCCTTTTTAAATTATTGTAATGACGATTGAGACCATATCAAAAAGTCTCCGTGAATAATGTTTTTTGATCTGTTTTTTGTTTTAAAAAAATATTCACGGGCAAAAGGCTCTAAGTTGAATAGTTTAGTCATGTTGTGGCCGTATCATTACTATTTAAATAGTTTTGTGTTATTGATTTGATCAATGTAAATACTACTACTAATACTACTACTACTACTAGTAATAATAATATCCTTTATTTATCCATATTAAAATAATTAGCTAACATGTACTTTACAGTATGGCCCGCAATTGAAACAGATATACAGCAAATAAAGATGTAATTAGTAAAGAATGTACAAGGTAAACATACTCTGCATTAAAGAGTACAAATACAAAAGCAATTAATGCAATTATAGAAGGTGAACTTACTGTCATCACATAAATATAACATATATCACCTACAAATGGTTTGCGGCCTTAATTCGGATTACTCATTCAAATATTTGCAGAGGTATAATTTCTTAAAACTGACCCATTGGGAAAGATACTCTGGGGCTAAATTATTTAAGATCTTAAAGTAAAAAGAAGCTTTTCTAAAAATAATATAATCCTTAATTGGCATGCATCTAAGAGTGTTGAAAGGAGATGATGTAGATGTTTTAATATCTTTGACATTTAAAATCATCCTGGCTGCTCTTTTCTGTAAACTCTATTGTCTCTGCATGTAAGAAGAATTCACGGGTTCTTCCCACACATAACAGCAGTAGATACGATGTGAAAAAAATATATATATATTGTACACTTTTCGGATGAACCAATCCGACATAAAATCGCTTACACTTTTAAAATTCTTTTTTTTTTAAAGATTCTTTTATAAAGAGTGTTTCAAAGTGGTTGGACCAGGATAAAGAATTGGCAATAAGGCTACTTCAAAGTTTGGCACATTTAGCACTTTCAATTGTTACCATTTATGTGTAAGTAAAGATATAAATATATACATTTTTAAGTTTTAAAAAAAAATCACAAACTGTACCAGCTTATGCAGATGCCTGTATAGTTATCTCCTATTAAATTCTAACTGTTTAGCATAAGCTAATGTTATGCACTCTGGAGTTGTTACTCAGAGTGATTATAACTTTTTAGTTGTGTTTCCAACATTCAACATCAAATACGTTCTGTATTATGAACATTTGCAGTCATATCATTCCCTGTGTGTCTTTATTCGTCTTCATTTCGAGGTTGTAAAAACATCAACTATTTAAAATAGTCATTGATTCCAGTTTGTTGTTAACATGCTAAAATATTTTGTTCTTCGAGTATTGTATTACCCATTAATGAAACGTATTATCAGTCATGAAATGGATATATTGCCATTTCTATTATCAATTGGATCATTAAAATAGATTTTTTTCTCTCTGGGAAACCATCAGGCTGACTATTGTAATGTATCTTACCGTTTTTTGCGATGCATTTTCTATTACGTGAAACTTTGAAAAGGAGAAGTTCAAATAACCAAGAGTTACTCTAAAGCCACAGGCTCTCGTCATTAGGTTTTTTTCTGTTCAACTTGTATCTTTTGTTGTAATGATGATAAAAGTTCTGTTAGCCATTTTCTTTTCAAACATCGCTGTCCCTTTTGAATTCTTCACTTCTTCGAACAATTTGTTTCTTCCATTTCTCTATGTCCAACTTTGCCCTGTCTCTGCCGACCGGACACACTATATCAACACCCCGTGATTGATTACATTGTCACATATAACATTAGTTATCATTTTGTTCATGCTGTTTAGCGTACTAATGACAGATGTTTCTATCTGATCATGTTTTAGAACGTTGCTCTAGATTGACTTTTCGTTGAAGGTTTTTACAACAAAGTCTCTCTTAGTTGAACTAAATCCATTTAAAGCCAATGAAATATCTACACTGGTAGCTATTCGTACAACACCTAATCCAGATGATGTTATTCGCATACATCTGAAACTGTTGCCATCTCTGCGTCCACCCAATTCAAAACTTTGTATTCTACTTTGCATTTCTTTCTAACACCTCTACAGAGTTCGTTCTTGTAGCCCAACCACGTTTAATCTCGTTGATTTGTTATGCTTTGCTTATTTTACTTATTTACATATATGAAAGAGACAGTTTAGATTGTGTTAGAAGTATACCTGGTACATGGGCACTTTGCGTCCGGCACACATGCAGAGTATTACTTTGTAGAGGTATCCCGTTTCATTGATTCCGTAGATGTTTTAGACTGTACTATTGTACCAATCACTGTAAATGTTTGGTACACGTTATCTCTGATATGATTTTGATATTTATCTTTGGTTTGCTTTTAAAACACAAATGTAACTATCATTTGGGCCAGAAAGACTCATTTACTGAGCAGTAGTTTCGTCATATATACGTCCATGTCCTATTAGGCGGATAATTGTCAGATGAATAAACGAAAGAGAAATAATTAGTTATCGATTTCTTTAATATCTATGATTAACGTCGGACCAATTTTAAATCTTAGTAGCTTTTTCAAAAGAATGCAAAATACTACTGTAATCAGAATTTCACCTTGTATAGTAAATTGTATTAATAATGGTATATGTTTCAGTATTTATTGGTCTGCATGTAAAATTTGTGCTATTTATCTAACGATCAAAGTTGTGCTTTGCAGACGCCTTTTATTAACCAAAAAATGTAAAGCATTTATCAACGTAAGTTTCATTTTCCTTTTGCCTCTACTGTGTCAGTTTTTTCAGGTAAAAGTCAATGTGGTATCATATAGTCAATTATGAACTGAATAAGGGAAAATGAAATTATGAATTTTACAATTTTCTGCCATATTCATATTTCATGGTGGACGGATTGACAATTTAAAGAACTTTTTCAAAATCATACTGGATGCAACGGCGGAAGCAGAGCTTAGTGTTGCATGGTAGACAGAGTTAATGATATTTTTCTGTTGACATTTGTCTGTAGGTAGACACTATGATATTTATCTCAGTATAAAAGCTTTGCTTTAGTACTCCTATTTATTACCTGAAAAGTTAAGACATATCTGGGATTGGGTTTAAGACACACATGGTTGTGATGTATGCAGTCTCTGACGTTTTATCTTCTTGCTGTGATTGTGTTGATTGTTCATTGATAAATCAAATCAAACATCTTTTCCAACTGGACGTTGAAGACTTTGTAAAGAAACAAATATACGTTTGAGCAAAAAAGCAAATTGCCCAAAACAGCTATAATGCTACCTAACAAATAATATATTTTGTTTGAACATTGTAAACGTTGTATCCTTTCGTTCATCAGGTGATGGTGTACTTTGCAGTCTTCGACGTTTCAGTTTATTCTTCTTTCTTTCAACGAAAAGCTTAGGCACTTTTTAATTCATGTGAACGTTTTCCAAGTTGTCTAGTAAGTTCAGCTCTAAGTGAATCTTTTGATTTTTGCGAATTAACATTTTCAGGTTTGTTGCTAACCTTATAGTCATCTTGTATTTTGTTGTGTTTATCTTTCCTTCATTTGCAAGAAAATGTTGAACATTATATCAATATAAATTGGAATCTTAGCAACGCTTCATTTTAAGCTGACTTTCAAGCTTATTTTGAGTAGTGCAATTGTTTTATAATGTAACTGGGTAGATTAAGAAATAGATTTAAAACCATGTTTAAGATGTGAACAACAAAAGGACATAACTGAGCTTTGCAAAAACAAAAAACAAAAACAAAAAAACCCAAAAAAGACAGAGTGAATGTAATCCGTGTTAGAAAGAATGGGCAAAGAAAGGTATAAAGAAAACAAACAGTCCTTCCAATAAAAAGGTAAAAAATCAACAGATGAATACCGAGAGTGCAAGAATGGATACAAGCGAAAAATATATCACAATAAAGAACATTTTGGGATAAATAACTACACAAGAAGGACAATTTTACATGAATCGAAATATAACATGAAATCAGAGACGACGCTGAAAATTTTAGGAGTATCATATATTGTCTTTTACCATAAACAGCCAATGTTTTCAAACGTGAAACTGCCAATAAAGATGACCTGAATATTTATCATTTTTGTACATGCTCATCATTTCATTTGTCTAATCCCTAAAAACAAAGGAAGTTTTTCCACGTATCAAACTCAAAATATATGATAGATTGCGAACCAGAAAATGTGTTCAATTCCTGCGACGAAAGATACATAAAAGCAGAACAAAAAACTGTATTAATTTAAGATGAGTAATTTCATCATTGCAAAAATATTGAACAGTATTGCCAGGTCCATTTTACATGCAAGACTTTATTACATGATAAGCAGTTTCTTCTGTAATGACAAATATTGCAACTATTGTGGTTAAAGGCATAAATGCGTCAACAAAAAAACACAAAAAAACACAAAACAACAACAAAAAAAAAACAAAACAACCGGTACACTTGTAAATTAAGCATTGTTTTTATATTCTGCTTCGGAGAGGCTGCACCTGTAGTACCCTTCAGCACAGTTCCACCATTTCTACTTTTCTTTCTTGCTTTTGTTTTCTTGAAATTATTATGTCTGAATGTTATAAAAATTGCACGTGATTCAGATAGAGATAATCGCAACTTCAGTGAGAGAAATTCCAGTGAAGTATCTGATAACATTTGACGTAATGTAAACATATTTCAGTTTATTTTATAAACTGTCTAAGTTTTATATTGGAATAACGTTGCTAATTAATAATGTAAAACAATGCATGCCAACGTATTATAATCATTTAGAAAATGTAGCAACTCTAACATTAACAAAGGTTTCATATGTCTACTAGATTTCTTTTAGATCTATTTTTCAAACTCTTTCTAACTGAATATCTAGCAACCATCTCTTTGTAAGATCTATGTGCAATGGCCATGTTCAATTCATGTTTGCGCTCCTTAGTCTCTGCAGAAATGGAGCTACCGCCATTTACGTCTTCGACGAATTCTAATTATTTTTCCATATTGCTTTGTCCAATTATCAACGATAAAATCTTCATTATTTAAATAATCGAAACAATGGTAGGCGGTGGAAAAGGGCTTTGATAATTCAATGAAAAATCCCTTGTGTAATGATAATGGTTATACTGTAGTACTGAACCTGCAATTGATTATACTGTAAATCATATTAGTGACTTCGCAGAGCAATGTATTGGACGACTTGATGATGTTACACCAATTAGAGATTCTAAACGTTCACGCCGAGTTATCGACATGAACAAAGGGGACACACAGGAAGGCCTTGATACAAATGAACTACAGTACAATTTGAAAAAAGTACACACTAAAATCCAAACAAACACACTCTTTTTTGTAAAACCAGATAATAAGACAGTTCATATTTTATGGAAACGCAAGATGCGAAGAATACACACAATTGGGACGTTTGAACAGATATGAGAATCTAAGAAATTAAAAGACGATTTACCACTGGAGAATTCAAAGTAGAGAAAATGTTATTCCATACACAAAAGGAAACAGAATTAGGGTGGAATGTGAAATCTGTGAAAGTTATCATATCGAAACAAATATCTATGAAATCTAATATTGAAATGTATGAAAAACAGATTGAAGAATAGTAGAAAGGGCATCAGTGAAAAAACAGATCCAAACAAATAAGCTGCATTGCAAAAACATTTCGGGCTTAATGAGAGAAAAAAAGCATTAATGATATGGTGGAATTTCAAAATTGTTGCATATTAAATTACAGTTTTTTTGCATCTATGCTATTGTTATTTGATTTGAATGCATCATAATCAGGTAAAGATATTTTACATTATCCTCTATCATTTTTGTTTCCGTTGCATTTGTAAGATTTAATATTAAGCATATCTGAATATTGATTATACAATTTATTTGTGTAGTTTCATTTCAATTAATACTAGATGACAAATGAAAGTTCAGAGAAACGTTTATCTTCAAAATCTGGTAATCTACTCACAGTAAAAGGTGTATTTGATTTTACTTCATCCATGTTGTGTAAAATCTCCTCACATAACAACTGATTTTGGTTACTTTTGTGGTAATTCTTGTGACGCAAGGTTTCATGGACGTGTTAAAACTGAATACGGTAAAATTGTTTCCAGGAAAAAAGTTTATAGTGTAATATATATACCTTCTTTTGAATGAAATTTGAGAAGTTTTAATTACCCCACGATTGCATCGAAATCTACTTGATTTTAATTTGACTTTATTTACTTCAAACTCTCATATAATAAGTTGTATTATATTCTACTCAATATGTGTGTCAGCTGTTTCTTGAGATATTTTTGAATTTCATAAATCTTCATTTCTTCTGTTAAATCATTTATTACCGTGCTAGGACATTGTCTACATCGTAATCGCCTTATCGTCTTTTTCATGTGTATAATTTTGCTTTCTCCCATTGATGTTTTGGGACATAATATATTTTTTTCCTCAGATTTTGCAACGAAAATAAATTTATATGTCACGCAAGTTCTGACTTTTTTTTATCCTCAAAACCGCTGTAATTTCCTGAAATGTAAATTTTATAAACTCGTTATCTTTCAAAACCTCAAAGTTATAATACTCCTCAATGCTGCTAATTATGCACTCTTCTTCAATCATCTCCGATGAAGATGTCGTCTCCAGAGTAGAGGTGTACTTGGAGTATTTCATGATATAATGTTTTCACCTGGTTTCCAACTATGAAACCACTGATCAAATCTTTTTCAATTTACAAGTACATGTCTTTTTTACTATTATGCTTTTGGTCTTCAAGATTTTCCAGCTTTATGTCATCTTCTTTGCCTTAGAAAGATAACTCTTGTTCGTAAGACATGACCTCTATACCACTTCCCTTCACATATTCCAGTTGGCAAAGAACCGGGTCACCTAAAGTTTCAAGCCTGATTTTAAATATTTCCTCTATAAAGTTAGGAAGGTATCCATTTTTAAATAAAAATCTGACGGTTGCGCCGATTTTAAATTTAAGAGTCCCATGTGTATCAGATGTCAAGTAACCGAATCGATTGGCACATACTCTGTATCTATTTGCTTCCTTGCTTGCTTCAAGTTGAGTTGTGTCTATCGATCTGGGTGTTGCTGCATCCCTGAGCTAGATTTAATATAACATCAATCCACTTTCTGTTTTCATTTTGAGTGAAATACGATGTTCTTTAACATTCTATTAATTTTTCAACTACATATGTTTCTCTTTTTTATATCTTTCTCTGAGTAATTTGAAAAGTAGTCGATGACTTCCTTTTCCGGCAAATTCTTCACTTTGCTACGATGAAACTTGTTCCTTCCTGAAACGGTATTTTGTTCCCTGATGATTTCTATGAAAGCATATATATATATATATATATATATATATATATATATATATATATATATATATATATATATATATATATATATATATATATATATATATATATATATATATAAAAATTTATAACGGCGCAAATACAAAAATAGTTTCTCAGCTTTCGAGCTAAACAAGCTCTTCGTCAGACGAAGAAGAAATTTACATCCACAAAACAAACACTCAGCAGAAAAGCCAAGAAAAATTCTTGACTCCTTCATGTTTATATGACGCGGAAATAAACAAACATAGGATAAACAATAGAAGCAAGAAAGAAGAGACAATTAAAAAAGGTCTAAAACAGGTAAACCACAAATCTATGTTATGCTGCCATCAGCCCAACAAAGTTGTGTACAAAAAATAATTCGAAAAGGTGTTATCGTGCGTATCACGCAGAGGACCAAAGTGTTTTGACCTAATTCCAGGCTTAAGAACAAGGACTGACACCATGCGCGGCGATAAATCAACACCATCATCAAAATGTACAAATGCAATTATATCCTGTAAAGTTATGCATAGATGTACTTAGGAAGTATGTCAAGATCATGGTATAGCGGGATAATGGACAAGAGTTCAAATAATAATAAAAAGAAGAAGAAGAAGAATACCAATAAAATATGTAAAGAGTTACGGAATATTTACTTGGGTAAATATTATCCCCAAAAAATGCGTACATCTAATAAGCTGATGCCTGGCTGTAGTTTTAATAAGATTGCAATAGGAAGGTCAGACTTTTTCATTTACGCCGAACTCCCCATGAGTTTTCAATTGAAGTATCCAGTATCGTTCGTTACGTGTGCGTTCTATATCGGTCCACCCCAGGTTTGAATCAATCGGTAGCATCTCGAGGGACTCGACTGAAGGCCCAGTCGATTTGTAGTGGTTCGCGAGTTTCGTGGTGATTTTGTTGCCAATAATGCATTTGTGGTTCTTCATTCATTTTCTGAAATCAACGGTTTCGCCAACATATTGAGTGCCACAGATCTTGCATGTCAGAAGATAGATTACATTTTTGGTTCGGCATCCTAACGTCTGATTGATAGTGTAATTAACTCATGTCGTCGAAAGTCTGAACGATTTGGTCTCGCGCATAGGTTTGCAAATTAGGCAACGCTTGTCTTTGCAGCAATATGTGCTTGAATCTGTGGTCTTGTTTGGCACGTACCAGATGGTCCTTCAGATGTTTAGGTCTACGGTACGCAACCATAGGAACTTCTTGAAATATGCCCTTCAGATGTTCGGAGGATTCAATCTGGTTCCAATGCTTTCGAATTATCTTTGGGGCGTCGGGATGGAAGTAGCCACGAAGGGGACGCGTTTATTGGTTTTCTTGCTTTATATTTCAGAAAGGTTCCTCTATCAAGGAGTCTAGTTTTGGTAACAGCTTCCTCGATGTAGCTATTTCTGTATTATCTCCTTCGAAGGTGCCCATTGAGCTCTCAGAGTCTCTTTTCAAAGGCAGACGGATTAGAGCATATGCGTTTGGTCCAAACGCACATACCGTAAGGAAGATTTTTTATTACGTGCTGGGGGTAGCAACTGGTTGAGAGCAGATACCGGTGAGAGTCAGTTGGTTTAAAATACAGGTCAGTAGACTGAATATCCAAAAAGATGATTTGACCTGTTTGATGACTCCGACGTATATTTAGTCGAAGGATGGAAGTTATTGGCAGATTCAAAAAATATTTTGAAATTGTCGCCCGTTTCGATCCATTTTGATTCTATGTCGTCAATAAATCTGCCAGAAGCTTAGAGGTCTATAGGGTGCCTCATTGAGAAGCTTTTGTTCGAGTCTTCCCATAAATACGAAGGTGCCATTTTAGTGCCCATGCAGTTCCATCAATTTATAGGAAGTGTTGGTTGTTGAATTCAAAATTGTTAAACCAAATAGTATGTAGGTGGGGAAGGATCAGGTCGACCGTCCCATACTTCCTTGCAGGCTGTGATTAATTCCTCGTGTGGGATGTTGGTATATAAGGAACAGTCGTCCATAGTTACGAGGAGAGTGTTACATGGAAGATTAGTTTTCGGTGTTTTGTTGAGCCGTTGTATCTTGTACATATGAAGGCAGTTTTTCGACGAAAAGCCGAAGGTGGTAATCAACGAATTCAGAAATGTTTTCAGTGGGATGTTTGTTTTCGGAAATGATTGGTCTCCTTGGGTTCCCTTATTGTGTATCTTAGGGAGTAAGTAAAATCTACATGGTTTGGGGTCAACTGGTAAGAGGTAAATCAATGTGACCTGCGGTATGCATGTCTTTTAATGTCTGACACACAATTTCATCGTGCTCAGCTGTTTGGTCATGATTGAGTTTGTTGTAAAATCTCTCGTCTGAAAGTTGCCTGTTCGCCTCAGCGATGTAGCCCGACGTATTCATGACAACGAAGGATCCCTTGTCCACCGGCTTGATAACAATATCTTCCCCCACTCGCGCAGTTTTTCAGTGACTGTCCTTCCTGTCGGGTAAAATTGTCCATTGTGGTATGGCTCCGTTCATACGAGTTAATGTCATTTTCCACCGAGGACAAAAATACCTCTAGTGTTCTCCCCAGGGCCTTTTACCGTAGCGGGCTCACTACGCTATCCTTTCAAAGCCTGTTAACCCCCGATGCTTTAGAACCTGCCGCTGCGCTGTACTCTTGTGCCGCTACGCTTTAATGTTTCCCACTATCCTTATAAAATTAATCTGTTAAACAAACATCCTGTCACCTAATTCAAAGCCCTTTTACTCAAATGACACCTGTTCTTACCTCTTCTTGGGTATTTTATTAAGATAATCCAGGATAATTACTCGCTCACTTAACCATTATCTTTTGTACCTGACTCGCGCGACTACCGGTGCGCGACATTTGGTGAGGGTTTTGTCTGCACAGACATAGTCACGTGATTGGCCAGCGATGGTGGAGTCTACTGGTAGTGTGTAATATATATTTCAGTCATTTTCACTACCAGTCAAAACAGTTACACATATTACATTATAAATTCTTGTGAACAATAAACACACCATCTTCCAAGAAACAAAATTATCCAGCGCCCGGCTAGCCGCATGTTAGCCTGGTTGCGAAAATCATAAATTGGCGTCACCAATAGTGGCAGTGATTCCGATTCCGATAGCGTCAGCATGTTTTCAACAAAGAAAGAGATCAAGAAACGAAGGACGGGATTTACCGATGAATGGAAGACGCTATACACTTGGGTAGAAATTGCTGGATCGGATGGTAAGTTTTCCATATTGTTAAATTTTGGTTCAGTAGCAATTGTTGTCGTTCTTATTAAGTTGTGACGAGGACTGAAAGTTGCATTTTATTCACGATTTGTTATTATGTTTACATAGTTTACTCTGAGAGAGAGAAATATAGTTTGGTCAGTAAACTTTAGCTTAAGTGGGTGCTGCCCTAATAATTTCTCATTTCTCTTTTCTGTCTATCCAAGTAATAAACGGAACAATCTTTATCTTCCAGTTTTACCGTTTTGAAAATATAGAAATAAATTGGTAATTCACTTGATTAGGATTCATGTAGATTTTTGTACATCCATTAATACATTTTATGTTCCATTTTTTTTTTCATATTGTGAAAGGTCATTCTTCTCAATGAATAGAATTAGGAGTGCTTTAAGGAACAGGTTGACACAGAGGGTATTGAACTAGCTGATGACAATCAGTACTGAAATACAATCCTTAAAAGACTTTAATTTTAATGTGGCAGTCAGTGCATATGGCAAAAAGAAGAAAAGACATATATCCGTTATTTAAATTAAGAAACAAATGAGATAGACATTAAGCCTTGTTATAACCTAGGTAAATAAAGAATACTATGTAAATATATGCACATCTTTTTTATTTAATTGATAATAATTTGTTTCACCTTTTATGATGTCAACGCGTTATCTCTTGATACCAATAGTGTTGCTTGCATGTTAAACTCGGGAAATATTTACATCACCTTTCTGAAAACTGTTGAATTTAATACAAAGTATCTTTCCATTAGCATAGAAATGAAACTTGTCATTAACATAAAGTCTTTATTTATAATGTATAAAACTGTCAAATTATTATTTAGTGTCTTCATAAGCTGGCTGGTTAGTAATGTTTCATTTGTGAATTACCCTCAAGAATGACTGGTGCAGTAATTTTAAGAATAATGGATAAATAGGGAGAACAGGAATTTGAATTTGTCTTAATTTCCTGATGTATTTATTTAAGATTGTACTATCTGAAATTCCACTTTGGTCCAGTAATGTTTGTAGTTTTGTTTCTTACCTTCTCGTATGCATATACCTGATGTTGATAGACAAAACTACGAGTGGTCCAATTCTTTTTAACGAGTATCAAACTAACCCCAAAATTTTGCTGGTCTGGTAATTCTTACTTTGCTTTGTATTGTTCTCTTATACGGGATGTAAAATTAAAATAAAAAATCCCCTCAGTATTCTAACTACATATCTAAACGATAATCGCATACTACTGGACTTTCATACCTCACATAAAATACTGAGGTTAAAAGAACAAACAAAATCCTTCAGCGAATGTTCTCTGGTGGTATAGGATGCGGATAAAACCACTAGTAATATACATTTACCTTTTAATATTCTTTGCTGTAAACTCAATACACCTGCTTGAAAGTTACTAAATAAACTTATTTGTGGCACCATTCGTATAATTTTTTCACGGAGAGTAACCTTAAATTATATTTCTGACTTGGGTGAAATGCGTAATGAATGGCGTTTAAATAATTGCAACTTCGACACTAATTACCTCCACATACCGTGTATAATTTGAATTTACACATTTCATGGCTTAAGGTAGTAAACGGATTTAGTGCTGTAAATTTCTGGGGAAAAAAACGTTTAGTGATAATATTTTGTCATGATGAAATGAAATGTCTTCCAAAATATATCTTTCACATTTGCTTCTGGCAAAGAAACTCCTCCTCCTCACCCTCCTCCCATCCTCTGCAAAATCCCAACAACAATGCTCTCTTTTGCGCATAAGAATGTTTAATGCCTATTAAAACTACACATCTTCCGTTTGCTTCGGAATGGAAGCTGTGATTAACAGCAAGTCTTTAAATCATTTGAAGTATTTTCATGAAAATGTTTGCAATCTGCACCTGTGGGCTAAATCGTTTGCACATGAATTATTTATGCGAAAATCTGAGTAGCGTCATAAGTCACTTCATATATGTCGAGTGAGACTATCAGAGGAAAAGGTACTATAACTGTTTGTTTATTCACCCGTATAAATTCAGTCTGGCACTAATGCAGCAAATTATCTTAGAGCTTAAGAATTTAGATGTATTTACAAACATTTCACAAAAGCCGTAAAGATACACATCTAGAACAACCGTTAACATTTTCAGTTTATCTCCTTTGCAAATGAAATGTGCCCACCTTTTTAAGATTCAATGAAATATTTTACCATTTCTGCTGCCAAGAGGATCGATAAAGGAAATTGAAGTATATCATACTAGTTTTTAATTATGATTCATAACTATCTAAGCATTCAGATCATGGTTATATGAACAACACTAGCAGGTTTTCCCTTGTGTATATATATATATATATATATATATATATATATATATATATATATATATATATATATATATATATATCTATATATATCTATATCTATATATATATATATATATATATATATATATATATATATATAGATGACGCTTTTTTGACGCATTGTGCCGTAGAAAAGTATGTCTAGTTCTTTAGTTCTTGATCACTCAACAAAAAAAACATTATTCCACGTGAGGTCGGATTTCTGGACAACTCAGTATTTTCTATGCTACAGTGTGAAAAACAAATTACAGTCAAGTCCCTGGACCACATAACCAGAGTAAACCAGAATAAATCTGAAGAGGTAGTCTATGCATAGAAAAATTTAGCAGGGAAATGTTGCTAGTTAAGTAAATCGGCAATGAAAATTTCATAATCTGATTTCCAGATTCCAAAGCAAGAAAGGAGAAAATCGGCAGCTTTCTTTAATATATTTTTTTTTCACAAGGAGGAAAGAATTAAGGCGTTTAAATAAGCTCAATGTAGAGATAATCATGATGCCAAAAAATCAGAGATTTATTCAATAAACAAGTGCAGATTCTACAATGGTAAAACAATCAAGATTTGTATGAATTTTTGAATATCGTTGAAACATGCCTAAAAAGTAATTATTAAAAATATTCGAGATGTCGATTGGATTTAATGATACGACCATTTTTGAAAGGGTCTATTCTAGAAGTGGAAAAAAATAACTACAGGAAATCTTACCACAGACCAAAACCTATGAACATAAAACATACAAGGGAAATGATGACACACTTTTGGACGTTTGTTTGAGACTTTACAAACCAATATGGACGGTAAATAAGCGAAAGTACGAAATAGATGTTTGACAGTATTTAATATTTAACACTGCACTTAGACAGGTAACAACCACTCAGGGAAAACTCATATTTAAATTTGCCTCTTTGGGTCAAAAACAATAAACTTGCATTAATGTAAAAAATATCTATGATTAATCTGCGTTAAGTTCACCAATCGACCGTTTAGACAGACCTTCAAACTACAATTTGAACAAGAACGCAAGTTGATTTAAACGATGTCCGTTGAAGGCATAAGCAAATTTTGTAAATAATTTGATATATCTTTTAATGTGTATGAAACATTGGGAGGTGAGAGTACGGAAAGGAGAAAACAACATTAAAGCTCATAGAGTAACATAGACTGAGAAAGTTAAACTGTTAGCATGTATATCATATTCGACTCAAACGATTATAATAATTACAAAGATAGAAGGTACAATTACTTTGGAATAAAATATATGTACATATTGGCGACATCGCAGAAAGACAAAGATTACCAAAAAAAATACATATGTAAAAATATCTGAACTTTTTCAATACACCAGAAAAGTTATCAAAACACAAAAGAACTGTGTTAAAGTGTAGATAACAAAACGTTGACATCATACCTGAAGAGGGATCAACCTTCAAAGTTTAAAAATTATCAGAATCAATTAAAAGTTCGGTGTGTTGTTTCTTTCTTTTGGACTTTTCTTTGGTGTAATATTAAAAGCATAATCTTTCCATGCTGAAATTCTCCATGCTGCATACCAATAAACTGTAACGCTGATACTTATCATACATATATCCTCGACAGAAAAAAAACAGCTAAATACCTTCCTGCAACATTTGAAATATACCTCAAATAAGTTTATTAATGTTACAAACCAATTGTTTACAGAGGTGCTGATTGCATTCAGGTTGTGTACGAATGACTGGGTAAGATAGCAAAAATAGTACACAACGAATTAAGACCTAAAAATGCAAAAGTCTTTGTTGTACATAGAGGGTGATGGGAAACATTACAATTAAACTGATATTTGTCATATCTGTGAGAAACAAATATACAATATACAACTCAACTGATATTTGTAATATCTGTGAGAAACAAATATACAATATACAACTCAACTGACATTTGTCATATTTGTGAGAAACAAATAGACAACATTAAAGTTCGCGACCATGACTGGAATATACAGGAGGTCCTACGTATAACGACTGCAATTTAAATTTCAAAGACCCAAAATTCACCCCTTTGTTCATTCACAATTTGTCTGGGTATGCCATTTATCTCTGTATCAAGGTACTTGTAAAATTGATCATGATCAAGAGGTATAAATAATAACAAATAACGATGAGATTTAACAAGTACTTCGTAGTTGATAGTGTCATGAAAGATGGAAATGAAATAACTGTGAAAAGAACGATACGATTTGTAGATATATTTTGATTCATTTTTCAGTCTCTAGAGCAGTTGATTAAAAATTTAGAAGACAAAAATTTACACAGGCAATAGAACCCTTTGAACCGATGGAACCTCAATTCTTTCGGAAAGACATTAATCCATATGAATACATGGATAGCGTTGACACGTTTAATGAAACAGTTATATCCTGCAATTAAAGCTCTATTCATCACTCACCAATCCAAACATACCCAACGACGATAACCTGTATGCAAAAGATGTTATGTCGCATTTCAACCTTCAAACATTAGGTGATCTACACTACTATACATGAAAACAAATACTTTGATTTTATTTGACATCTGTTAAGAATTCAGAAATCTATGAATGAAACACTAAAAACATGACCCAGCACATTTGTACAGTGCACCCGGGTAAGCGCATGCTGCAAGTTTACAGATATCAGGTACTAAACATGAATCGCTAACTGACTATGATATGTACTTGCTGACCGAAAAAATAGAATTCGTGAAGGTATTAGCTTGATACTATATAGATACACAACAACTAATCATGAATTATATGCGGATAAAAACGATGTTGTGAAAAATGATAAAGAATACGATAAAACAATGCCGGGGCGTTGATCTGCGTTGTATTATTGCAAGTTTACATTGCAGGGGAGACTAATAGTGTGCAACCATGGTACCGAAGCAAAAGAGCACTCTCCCTTTGATTAAGGTAGAGCAACTGTTTATGTCGCCCTCTCCGAAAAGAATGGTGGATCAAATCGTGGCCGTCTTGCTACATATTTCCGCAAAGAAGAAGAATATATTTTCTATTTTTTTCCTTTTAGGTGGAAGTAAAATCCCCGAGTCCAAAAAAAAAAAAAAATCAAGAATAACACTTAATATTACAAAGAAGAACACTATCATGAATTAGAGGGTTAGTCTCGCTATTTCTAAGCTTGTTTCCAAAAGAAGAACACCATCGTGAATTAGAGGGTTAATCTCTCTATTTCTAAGCTTCTTTCCAAAAGAAGAACACCATCGAGAATTAGAGGGTGAGTCTCTCTATTTCTAAGCTTGTTTACAAAAGAAGAACACCATCGTAAGTTAGAGGGTGAGTCTCTCTATTTCTAAGCTTCTTTCCAAAAGAAGAACACCATCGTAAATTAGAGGGTGAGTCTCTCTATTTCTAAGCTTCTTTCCAAAAGAAGAACACCATCGTAAATTAGAGGGTGAGTCTCTCTATTTCTAAGCTTCTTTCCAAAAGAAGAACACCATCGTGAATTAGAGGGTTAGTTTCGCTATTTCTAAGCTTGTTTCCAAACTCATTGAATGATTTGAGGATTTTGTATGACCTACAACAGGAGTCTGGGATTTGTTTCTATTTCCAATTTACATGTCATGTCGAATTTTTGGTATGATGCAGTTTTTCAAACAAATTATTGCTATATATTTTGAACCAAACTCCAAGCAGAGATTCGTGATAAATCCCCTATTTGAGGACTTCATTTAGGTATAGTTTTATTTTTTAAACTTCTACACAATTCCGTTAAAATGTTTTTCAACGTTATTTCTAAAAATGGAAACAAAAATAGGTACACTATATGAGACGTATTTATATCTATAATGAATCTAATCATTGAAAATCTACCACTGAAATAAAACATTATTTTTTACAATTATTTACAGTCAGAACTATGACATATTATGCGATCGATTCTACACAGTTGTGATTACATTTTGTGATGTATTGCAACTTCTAGGTTCCTACTATAAAATTTCCACTAGAAGCCAAAACTGCGTAAATTATCTCAATTTGGTTCGATGAAGAAGGAAAGAGTAGTAGCCAATATACATGTTTTCTGTATTTAATAGCCATCTGTGATATTTAGTTGCCATTTTGGCAACCATTAATGGGATAATAATAACGTCAAGCGGGCATCTGTGCTATGGACTCTTCGAGTCCACCGCTTAGCAGCATCAGTCAAAATGAAAGGAGCGTAAATAGGATCTCCACCAGGAAAGTGATTTGGCTGCGAGTCTCGCTTAGAGTTAATCTCTAGGAGGTATGCAAGAGTCTGGGCCGGCAAGACTTTCTCTTTGCTACGTAACAAAATTTAAAAAAATACATCTCTGACGAGGTATATTTACTCTTTCTACAGATACAATCTGCCAGTATTATAATATCTGTCGGAAAAGTGAATATTCTAGAGTCAAGTACTCACAGATCACACGGTAGAGCTGACAGTTGAGATCAGTATTGGCTTACATAGTTGCCACTCATAAAAAGGTATTGTATTGCATAATTGTATAATTACCAGTGAATAAAGTATTTCAATTGCAATTCAATTCTAACCCGCCCATACTGATGCATTCGCACCAAATTGCTCGGCACACGTAAAAAAGTTTCATTGAAACACACATTGTAGTTAGATTTGAATGTACATAAATATCCTTTAAAACAGCCCCAAGTTTATACACCATCAGATCTTGTTACAACGACATTCTTTACAACGAAATATTTGGATTCCGAGAGAAAATTGACCGAAGCAAAGATCGTCAATGGCAAATTTGATCTTGATAACAATTTTTTATTTGGTTGGGCTAGACCCGCTTTAAGGTGTTTTGTTTAATGGCTTTAGTTATTTTTTGTCGGGTAATGAGACTAAAGTGTCTTGCCTAAGAAAACAACACGGTAGTCGAATCGTCATGGTCTGGGAATCAACGGTATGGGAATCGAACACTCTACTCCTGCACATAAAACCAGCACGCTGACCACAGAGCTACTGCGACTGATCTTGATGACGAAATATTTAGCTTTCGACTACGTGTGCAATTTCCCGTTAACAAACATACATATTTCACTTCCATATTGTTCTTTACAAGCACTGTTATTCCCTACCATTTTACTTTTTACTGGGAACGTGTCAGATGATACCATTTACACATTTTTCTTCCTGACAATTAAGTTATGTATATGCGATTTCAAAAAAAATGGGGATACATTATATATTAAGCATTCATTTATATTTCTGATTTATTCTTCTCGTTTAAATAACGATGAATCGATAACTGTAAAACAAGGACGATAACTCCTATAAATTAAAGGCATGACCTTTACGACGACAAATTCGTTTCTTCGACAAAATGACTGGAAACGAACTTGGTGGTTGTAACAAGAGTTGACTTAGTCTATGCACGTATTTTGAGGTATGAATCACAGTCCCTGTAACTGAAATTAGTTATGCATTGATCAAATGGTGACCTAAGTTTGTTTTTTTTTTTTTGAATTATTTAATGACATAGTATGTATGTCATGCAGTAAATGGACGCACGAATCAACACTGATAAATCTTTAGGATTTATTTTGGTAACATTACATATTAAATAAAAGTACATTGTACATGCCCTTCTATTTCATAAAAATCCTAAAAATTATTTCCCAATGGTGTGCATCCTGTACAAAACTTGTTCTAGGGTTATCAGCATATATTTAAGTTACTTCTACTAATTTTCTCTATTTGAATCCGACGTATTTTTAGAATGGCATCGTCCAGTTTTGTTCACCATCACGGGACATGTGTCACGTAACCATTTATTTACGTATTTCGTTCCTGGTAACTTAAATAACTATAAAATCAAAGAAATGAAATAAGAAGCCTGGTTATTGTTTTGTAAATTAGAATGTGCAAAAACTATTTTTAAGGACATTTGCTGTTTAACTTATGGATGTGGGTGTGTTCTAAATTAGGTTATAAATTCACTTCTGGCACCGAATTTCTGTGCTTTATTATGGGGAATGGTCATCACAAATAGCCATACTTACCTTACTTTTGTGTGAGCAATATATGTTATTTCTGCTATCTTATGTGTTGTAAAATCTACGGTAGGAAAGGATATTAGCATGCCTAAAATAGCGTTTATGTTCTATCTTTAATTATGATGCCGTTTGTCATGGGAAGATTAGCTTTAGTTTCAGCTCTGACTGACGTAGAGTTTTCTTGCACTTGTTGCAGCTTTCTCTAAGGGACTACCAAATATACATGAAATTTAAAAGATACACCTAAAAGCTCACCATCAGCCAGAGTAACTAAAACGAATCTTCCCAAATACACCATTTGCATCTTTCAAACGAGATGGCAACCTAAGGGACATTTTAGTCTGTAAGTAATACAATGAACAATTTCACAATAAAGACGAAACGGTTGTAGACCTTGTGGGAAGAATTTTGCAGCACGTAAACGTGTGATGAAATCAAACGTTTTATACGAGACAGACGGGAGGGAATACAAAATCCACGTACATATAGATTGCGAATCAGTAGGATTTATTTATTATTTGTAATAAGTGTCGAAAAACGGTTTATGTACGCATTGGAGTCCTTATTCCAAAGAGCATAGTTAAACCTTTATAAAATTAGAACTTACAAAAATTATGATCCTGTAGGAATACTCTGAGCCCTAACGTGTAGCTGAAACGACTGATTCTAATACGTGTATGAGCATTGGTTAGAAGCTACGAAGACAGATTTATAAAGTCTGCATTTGTATTTAGATCACGTCTCGAGAAATGTTATTTTCGTATCTAGAGAGCACAAAAGCTTTGACATCTACCAATGAAAACGATTTTTTTGTTTGTTTGTTTTGCTAGTAGTGTAAACATTATATATTCCAATAAACTAAGGGTTAATGTGTCTCTATGAGATTTAATGCCTGGAAACAATCATCGCCGTTGTTGAGAAGTTCCAAATGTTCCTTCCGCAGGGAAGGGTCTAAATTTAAACAAGATTTGTGTCTGTTGTTGATATCCATGCTAATTAGGATAAATTGTATACCAAACGTTATTATCGAGAATATGCTTAAGGTCGTCACACAGATAACACCGTACACAACAGTCCAAAGGTGCATTCTTTAAAATTATAGAAGAAAGAAAGAAAGAAAAAAACATCAAATTGAAATATATAATTTGTATGAGTAACAAACAATTATTCGGGAATGAGAGTCTTGAAAAAATGAAAACAGCATTCGAATTGGATCCGAATGTGTGGTCCTCTCTAACAAGAAAACAAACTCATAACGATATAATTGCCCTTTGATACCTTATCATGATAACCATAAAAGACATAAAAAAGCGTGTGAATTCTATTTACACAGAAACACGAGAATAGGTCGGCAAGGGCGACAGAGTCAAAATATAATTAACCCCCTCATGTAGGTTGGGTCTGAAAAGTAGCTTCACTCTGTCGTCAGTGGCGTGATCTGTTAAAAATATGCAAAAGCTGTCAAGGTCCGACTGTCGGATTAAGAAGTATTAATCAAAACCATTACGTATTCGTACATGTCAGATGTCGCATTTTTTGGGCTAGAAAAATAACCTGTCCTAAAATTATCATGCACGCTGCAAGAAAGATTCTCATTGTGCGAATTTTATTTTCAATGAAATTTAGTAGTCAAGACGGTAAAATATTAAATTTTAGCCGACATAAAGTTGTAATTGTACAAAATGACGCAATAAAATCGCAAAGTGAAAACAGTATATAGAGGATATTTTCTTTTCCTACCTTAATACCGGATATATTTCATGGTGTGGTAAAAAACAAAAGTGCTATTTTAACGATACCTGCAATCCCAACGCCTTGTTATCACTTTACAAAAACTAATTCTTCGCGCCCCTAAAAAAATCAGCACCTAAGTTCTTTCTTCAAAGGGCTTTAAAACAACTTATATCAAATGTTCGTGCAAACTTAGTCACGAGAAGAAATTGGTTTTGGCTGCCACTGTACATTCATCACTTTATAGACTAACATATTTCATGCTCAATCTCCCGAGTATTTTGCCTGCCAGAATAAGTATAAGGATGGATGGTATTTGTGTTTGAAGGACAAATCCGATAGGTTAGTAATAGAGCGAGACGTTAAAAAATTGTCTGCTAAATTAGCATTTGTCACAGAAATAGATAAATGGTGGAGTAAGAAAGCATATAAAAAACGATGTTTAAAAGAAGCAGCATAGAAGAGCTTTGTGAAGACTAAATCAAAAATTAAAGTAAATCAACATAAGATTAATCCTGAATTATTAAAAAAAAACGTGTTAAGACGTTGAGTTGTAAGCTAGAAATAGGAATTACGAAGTATTCATTGTAGAAGGGAAATGCTGCACAACATGGACCTAAATATTGCCAATTAAAACATTTTCTTCATCGAACTTATGACACAAAATTCATGCCTTCATGCAAAACAATCTTTACTTGAGTCTGCGTATTCAATCACAAGGAAGGATATTTATAAACGAGTTGATTTCATGTTGAAACCATTATTTTGGTAACTTATTAATGACTAGAATGACAAATATGATTGGACAAAAGAGAAGCTTAACTAGTTTATCACAGGACTGATGATATGTATATATGTACCAGCGTTTTACGGCACATCAGCACAATAGTGGCTATATGGTCCCAACTAAAGGTAAAGTTTGAAAAAAATAAATTGCACAAAAACTTTGGGTAGGGCTGATGAAAAATGTAAATAAATGATTTCAGCTTTTCTTTCCAGCAATATATCTCGATACAAATGATGATTTTTTAAAATGAGCGTATAAACAATTTGAATGTATGATACACGTTTGTGGATTATTAAAAAAAAGAAATCGTTCACAATTAACATAATTTTAACTTGATTTCATCTTTAACTCAAAACTGATAAATGTCCGTCGCACATGCAAGAATTAGAAATAGAATTTCTCGTTTGATGTGACTGTGCATTCTACGTACACTTTAAGTGAATCATGTCCAGATGGGGAGTGATTTACCCCACTGAAAGATAATCAGCATGGATAATTTTGCAGTTTGAAGGACAGGACTGTTGTTGACAATAGAGCGAGAAGCTAACAAATTTGTATGCTCAGACTCTCATTTGTCAAGCAAAAGAGCATATATATATATATATATATATATATATATATATATATATATATATATATATATATATATATATATATATAGAGAGAGAGAGAGAGAGAGAGAGAGAGAGAGAGAGAGAGAGAGAGAATAGCAATAGCAATGTCCATACGATCTTGTGCTACGAATAATGTATAATGCCCTAGTGCCTTCGGCTCCTTATATTTACTGGGTTCTGAAACGTTAGCTCTCTTGTATTTTCAGAGGAGTATCATGGAAGAAGGATTATTGGTGAAATTCTCGGGAATATAAAAGTTCGATACTGATATTATCCTATTTCTTTTATTTCAATAGAGTATACTAGTGCTAAAAATTAAACTGATCCGACCCTAGAAAGACGATTACAGACTGGTTCCTAATTGTCCACACACTTTAACTGGTGATATAGTGTTAACCCGCGTTTGTCCGTCTGTCCGTAACAACATCTCATAGTAAACCGCTGACTGGAAATTCATCAAAGTTGGTACATTGGTTGCCCATCTGATAACGATCTGCGAGAGGAGTACGGTGTTTGAGTCTCTCCCCCGGGGACCCTGGGAGGTTCTCAGAGGGCAAAATATGAAAAAGAAAAATCCAGTTAGATTGACATATTTCAACTTTTTGGACAAAACTTTAAACATACATTCATATCACGGGGAAACTTCATATATGTAATAAGTTTTGGGTTACGACCACTGCGTCAAGGTGGGGTGGAGGGGGATGTTTACTATAAAGGGCGGTGATTTGTCAAACCAAAAAAGGTGGGGTTTTTTTTTTTTTTTTTTTTTTTTCGATAAAACTAGGGGGATCCAATCATGCAAAGAGGATCTGTTAAGTCACTGAGATCTCAAAATCAAAACTCAAGTTGAAGAAGGTGATATATTGCGTGAAATTAATAATACAGCGCTAACAGGCTTGGTTCATTTTATGAAAACAAAACTATTCGGGGGATCAGAAACTGGTCTCCAAGATTGAAGGTACCAATGTTTTGGTAGGAAAACATTTTTTCGAAGGCTGATATAACTATCAAATCGATGAAAAACATATTTAACGAATTATAATCCTGGAGTTTGCATAACCGCTTATTCTATGTGAACTTTCTTTATATATTTTGTTATATATCGTAGCAAACTATACATAATAGACAAATAAAAATAGAATAACCACATTGATCTAAAGCATTCAGCATCTTCAGAGAAAAATGTAACGAGTCAGATTGCCTTTGTGCTTTTGTGGTCTCTGAAAACTTTGTAAGTTCTAAGGGTCATACCGTGCCGTTTCCAATTAACATAAATAACGAGAGAAAATATAAGAAGTTTCTTATTATAAAAACATAAAAAATTATTTAAATTAATAGTCATCACGGTGTAATGTAATATGGATGGGTGAAATCTGCTATAATATGTTGACCTTGTTTAATATTTGAGACGGTAAATTCAATGATATATGTTTTGCTGTCTTAACAATATATACGGTGTATGCGTGATAACCGCTTGTTTTTTTTTTACATTATCATGGGTTCAGTTTTTAATCAAAAGACGGCACATTACACGACCAATAATAATATTAATTAGTTGTGTGTAAAACGAAACAGACAGAGCATTTTAGTTAGAAAAATAAAAAAAATTAAACTAAATAGAATTTATCACGCATTCAGTATAATTGTCGGCCAAAATGCTATAACAGAATTTGTCCAATGAATGTCAAAAAAAAAAAAAAAGAAAAAAAAAAAAAAAAGATAATAGGATGGAATACACATTTTCACATCAAATGGCAAAGCTCTATAAGTAAGTGACTTGTGGAACTGGTAGACTAGTGGAACTGGTAGATTAGTGGAACTGGTATCATTAAAGGACAATTTAAAAAATACTACCATTGGCAATGCTATGAAAATATTTGACAGGTAGTTACAAACTAAATATTAACCGCAAGGAAAAGAAGAACATGCTTTTACAGTCGATCATTATCATCTGTTAAATTGATTATCATTATGATATAAAACGTATTATAAAACAATGCTTTGCTTAAATGGAGATTGGGGACGCAGATCGTCCCAGTTCTATATCCACTGTATACAACTTTTTGACCACATATAGAAAGCTTACAATCTCTCAAGCTAACCGAAGATAATATATATATATATATATATATATATATATATATATATATATATATATATATATATATATATATATATATATATATTCTGATAGATGGAATGAAAACATGGATGGACATAAAATCGTGTAACTACATATTGTTTGAAAGACGGGAAAAAGTGCCTTAATAGATTAAACTGTGCTAGAGTATTAGAGCAGCGGCATGTATCCTTCTTTTTTTTCAATTCCTCTACCTACAGTATACCAAACAAAATCTGTATCAATACCCCTACCTACAGTATACCAAACAAAATCTGTATCAATACCCCTACCTACAGTATACCAAAACAAAATCTGTATCAATTCCCCTACCGACAGTATACCAAACAAAATCTGTATCAATACCCCTACCTACAGTATACCAAACAAAATCTGTATCAATACCCCTACCTACAGTATACCAAACAAAATCTGTATCAATACCCCTACCTACAGTATACCAAAACAAAATCTGTATCAATACCCCTACCTACAGTATACCAAACAAAATCTGTATCAATACCCCTACCTACATTATACCAAACAAAATCTGTATCAATACCCCTACCTACAGTATACCAAACAAAATCTGTATCAATACCCCTACCTACAGTATACCAAAACAAAATCTGTATCAATTCCCCTACCGACAGTATACCAAACAAAATCTGTATCAATACCCCTACCTACAGTATACCAAACAAAATCTGTATCAATACCCCTACCTACAGTATACCAAACAAAATCTGTATCAATACCCCTACCTACAGTATACCAAAACAAAATCTGTATCAATACCCCTACCTACAGTATACCAAACAAAATCTGTATCAATACCCCTACCTACAGTATACCAAAACAAAATCTGTATCAATACCCCTACCTACAGTATACCAAACAAAATCTGTATCAATTCCTCTACCTACAGTATACCAAAACAAAATCTGTATCAATACCCCTACCTACAGTATACCAAACAAAAATCTGTATCAATACCCCTACCTACAGTATACCAAAACAAAATCTGTATCAATTCCTCTACCTACAGTATACCAAATAAAATCTGTATCAATTCCTCTACCTACAGTATACCAAACAAAATCTGTATCAATACCCCTACCTACAGTATACCAAACAAAATCTGTATCAATACCCCTACCTACAGTATACCAAACAAAATCTGTATCAATACCCCTACCTACAGTATACCAAACAAAATCTGTATCAATACCCCTACCTACAGTATACCAAATAAAATCTGTATCAATTCCTCTACCTACAGTATACCAAAACAAAATCTGTATCAATTCCTCTACCTACAGTATACCAAACAAAATCTGTATCAATACCCCTACCTACAGTATACCAAAACAAAATCTGTATCAATTCCTCTACCTACAGTATACCAAATAAAATCTGTATCAATACCCCTACCTACAGTATACCAAAACAAAATCTGTATCAATACCCCTACCTACAGTATACCAAAACAAAATCTGTATCAATTCCTCTACCTACAGTATACCAAATAAAATCTGTATCAATACCCCTACCTACAGTATACCAAAACAAAATCTGTATCAATACCCCTACCTACAGTATACCTAAACAAAATCTGTATCAATACCCCTACCTACAGTATACCAAATAAAATCTGTATCAATACCCCTACCTACAGTATACCAAATAAAATCTGTATCAATACCCCTACCTACAGTATACCAAACAAAATCTGTATCAATACCCCTACCTACAGTATACCAAAACAAAATCTGTATCAATACCCCTACCTACAGTATACCAAATAAAATCTGTATCAATACCCCTACCTACAGTATACCAAACAAAATCTGTATCAATACCCCTACCTACAGTATACCAAAGAAAATCTGTATCAATACCCCTACCTACAGTATACCAAATAAAATCTGTATCAATACCCCTACCTACAGTATACCAAATAAAATCTGTATCAATACCCCTACCTACAGTATACGAAAGAAAATCTGTATCAATACCCCTACCTACAGTATACCAAATAAAATCTGTATCAATTCCTCTACCTACAGTATACCAAATAAAATCTGTATCAATACCCCTACCTACAGTATACCAAACAAAATCTGTATCAATACCCCTACCTACAGTATACCAAACAAAATCTGTATCAATACCCCTACCGACAGTATACCAAAACAAAATCTGTATCAATACCCCTACCTACAGTATACCAAAACAAAATCTGTATCAATTCCCCTACCGACAGTATACCAAACAAAATCTGTATCAATACCCCTACCTACAGTATACCAAACAAAATCTGTATCAATTCCTCTACCTACAGTATACCAAACAAAATCTGTATCAATACCCCTACCTACAGTATACCAAATAAAATCTGTATCAATACCCCTACCTACAGTATACCAAATAAAATCTGTATCAATTCCTCTACCTACAGTATACCAAACAAAATCTGTATCAATACCCCTACCTACAGTATACCAAAACAAAATCTGTATCAATACCCCTACCTACAGTATACCAAAACAAAATCTGTATCAATTCCCCTACCGACAGTATACCAAACAAAATCTGTATCAATACCCCTACCTACAGTATACCAAATAAAATCTGTATCAATTCCTCTACCTACAGTATACCAAACAAAATCTGTATCAATACCCCTACCTACAGTATACCAAAACAAAATCTGTATCAATACCCCTACCTACAGTATACCAAATAAAATCTGTATCAATTCCTCTACCTACAGTATACCAAACAAAATCTGTATCAATACCCCTACCTACAGTATACCAAAACAAAATCTGTATCAATACCCCTACCTACAGTATACCAAATAAAATCTGTATCAATACCCCTACCTACAGTATACCAAAACAAAATCTGTATCAATACCCCTACCTACAGTATACCAAACAAAATCTGTATCAATTCCTCTACCTACAGTATACCAAAACAAAATCTGTATCAATTCCTCTACCTACAGTATACCAAACAAAATCTGTATCAATACCCCTACCTACAGTATACCAAAACAAAATCTGTATCAATTCCTCTACCTACAGTATACCAAACAAAATCTGTATCAATACCCCTACCTACAGTATACCAAACAAAATCTGTATCAATACCCCTACCTACAGTATACCAAACAAAATCTGTATCAATACCCCTACCTACAGTATACCAAACAAAATCTGTATCAATACCCCTACCTACAGTATACCAAACAAAATCTGTATCAATTCCTCTACCTACAGTATACCAAACAAAATCTGTATCAATACCCCTACCTACAGTATACCAAACAAAATCTGTATCAATACCCCTACCTACAGTATAACAAACAAAATCTGTATCAATTCCTCTACCTACAGTATACCAAAACAAAATCTGTATCAATACCCCTACCTACAGTATACCAAAACAAAATCTGTATCAATACCCCTACCTACAGTATACCAAATAAAATCTGTATCAATACCCCTACCTACAGTATACCAAAACAAAATCTGTATCAATACCCCTACCTACAGTATACCAAAACAAAATCTGTATCAATACCCCTACCTACAGTATACCAAATAAAATCTGTATCAATACCCCTACCTACAGTATACCAAAACAAAATCTGTATCAATACCCCTACCTACAGTATACCAAATAAAATCTGTATCAATACCCCTACCTACAGTATACCAAATAAAATCTGTATCAATACCCCTACCTATAGTATACCAAAACAAAATCTGTATCAATACCCCTACCTACAGTATACCAAAACAAAATCTGTATCAATACCCCTACCTACAGTATACCAAATAAAAATCTGTATCAATACCCCTACCTACAGTATACCAAAACAAAATCTGTATCAATTCCTCTACCTACAGTATACCAAACAAAATCTGTATCAATTCCTCTACCTACAGTATACCAAAACAAAATCTGTATCAATACCCCTACCTACAGTATACCAAATAAAATCTGTATCAATACCCTTACCTACAGTATACCAAATAAAATCTGTATCAATACCCCTACCTACAGTATACCAAAACAAAATCTGTATCAATACCCCTACCTACAGTATACCAAAACAAAATCTGTATCAATACCTCTACCTACAGTATACCAAATAAAATCTGTATCAATACCCCTACCTACAGTATACCAAATAAAATCTGTATCAATACCCCTACCTATAGTATACCAAAACAAAATCTGTATCAATACCCCTACCTACAGTATACCAAATAAAATCTGTATCAATTCCTCTACCTACAGTATACCAAAACAAAATCTGTATCAATACCCCTACCTACAGTATACCAAACACAATCTGTATCAATACCCCTACCTACAGTATACCAAACAAAATCTGTATCAATACCTCTACCTACAGTATACCAAAACAAAATCTGTATCAATACCCCTACCTACAGTATACCAAAACAAAATCTGTATCAATACCCCTACCTACAGTATACCAAATAAAATCTGTATCAATACCCCTACCTATAGTATACCAAAACAAAATCTGTATCAATACCCCTACCTATAGTATACCAAAACAAAATCTGTATCAATACCCCTACCTACAGTATACCAAAACAAAATCTGTATCAATACCCCTACCTACAGTATACCAAAACAAAATCTGTATCAATACCCTTACTATTCACGATTCGATGATGAGATAGGAATTAGATATTATCAACGATTTTTACAAATGTATTTGACGGCGATATGTTACAATTTTATTAGATCTTGCTGCTTCACTTTAAAGTCAAAGTTTTTTATCACCTGCCGTAGCACACAAATAAAATGCACTAAATCGACATACCGTAGAAGACGCAATCTGTTCTTTCTCTATTTTATGCCTATAATTCATGACACTGAGAAATAATGGATTTAAAAGGAATACAATTGAAACCTTCTAAAGCTATTTCCCATCATGAAAATACATGCATCTCTGACGTTTTTATCTGTCACTGAGATAAGGTCAGGACGATTTGAATCTGTGGTAAGGTTGTTGATAACAAAAGGTCATCTTCAGCGGTTCGTGTACCAATTATTAATCGATTTCAAATTTGGATTGCAACGTCTTGCTCTTGCCGAAAACTATTGCTTCTGAGGACATTTTTAAGAAATACTTTGTATATTGCTATTAATTTTTGGTAATCACTATATTTATTAATGAGCAAAGTTGTACATGAAATGCATGTGAACAGGTTCTACCAGACGAGTGGCGGAGATTCTGATCAATCATTAAGTTTTTTAATCTGACTAAGGGGAAACATATAAAATATTTGTAAAAAAAAATGTCGTTTTTGGTTCTGTTGTTACCTTGAGTTTATATAGTGTATTTAAGAGGGAACGTTATCTGCACACTTGTACTTCTCTTTGGAAAAGAAACTGCCGATCAAATTGTTATTTGAGCCATAAAGCTTTCAACAGAAGCTATTATATGGCTCCTTTTTAAAACCATAGCAGAATGAATTTGGGGATAATACTGTCAAAGTTTCACGAAACAAATCAAAACTCAGCCGAAGGATATGCAGCATGAAATTAGATTTCATTTTACAGATCAAAGAAGTCGTTTGATGTTTTACGGCACAGCAGCAATAAACAATGTTATTTAGTCCCGAGGCAATTAGGGTAAAGTCCCCTGCCGAAGGACCCCACTGAATTAGGATTAGGACCCGCATCCTCTCGGTCGCGAGTCCAGCACGCTAACCACTGAGCCACCATGGTTTTGCCTCCACTAGTCAAACAAGACATATTGTGGAATAAATGAAAGAAAATGTCATATAAATGAAAGAATGTAATTTACAAATATCGATAACTTGATAGAAATTAAAACCAAGATAAAGTTTTCGAGGCTGTTAAAATTTGATTTTGCTTATAGGGATGGATAGAGATAGTGACTTTGATCTTCATTCACAGGTAGTGTGTAAGACAATATTTTAAATTTAGAACAGTTTGGAGAAGAAGTTACTCCGAATTCATCCAAGTTTATGTAGCGGCAATGAAAATGTCTGGAAACCAAAATTTAGAAGCAGACAGACAATTACAAGATGGCGACTTTATGGTTCAATCAACGAAAATAGTAGACTAAATTCTGCAGCCGGATCAAGATAAGAAACTTTTAACTGCGATTTAAAGTCAACGAGGAATTGTTGGATTTACTATCGAAAAATGGGGAGCTGCCTTTTTTGCTATAAGAAATTTGTATGACAAAATATTTCACTGCCTTCAAAGCCATCTATGATATAAACTCAAAGTGTGGGCACTATGAAGAGCACGGTAAAGGCCAGATTTGAAAGAAATGTCTCCAAGATAATAGCACTCATTTCTAACCAGTCTGGAAACCAATTCCAAGTGGATACAGTCCTGAATCACATTATCAATATCTCACTTGGCCTTTAACAATATATCTCGTGTTGAAATTGTACCAAGACTGAAAAAAGCGGAAAATATTGTGACGTGTAAGGTGGCGTACATAAGCGAATATTTACAGCTTTGGTAACGAACCTTCCCCTTTGCTGTTCGTATTCTGGTTTTCCAAAGATTGGTATCGGCGCCCGATAAATCTTCTCGAGCCCTGGCGCTTGCCTATGCGTGCAAGATAAAACAATTATTTGTATTATCACATTTATTTTTGCTAGAGTCGTGGAAAGTCTTCTTCAGGCATTTCACCCCTAGCCTACTAATTAGAATAGTGACCTCAATATTACCTTGACCTTCTCGCTTTTTCTATTGTTATCTGTGTGTATCAGAAATACAGACGCTCAATAACTGGTTTGGTTGGATCGAGCACGCTTTAAAGCATTTTGTCTATAAGACTCTTCGTCATTCCTAATTCTCAACGGCAACCTATGCAAATCAGTTGTTTTCCCTATTGCTTAATATATAACGAAAATGGCCCTTCTCTTGGCTTCTTGCTCTGATGACGACACACATCAGAATCTCAAATCAGCTTAGGTGGCAGGGGACAGTTTCGTAAATTGGCCCCCTTTCAAATTTCTTAACTTAAAGCTATGATGTGACTTTTTGAGAAATTATTGTTTAATAATTAAAGATATGGATATATTTGTGAATTAGGTGTTTCGGGCTTTTGTTGTTCTTCAAATTGATGTGAGGCATGTACACCTCCCATAGTAAATTTATAGTATGTAGACAGTTAAATACCAATAGTCAGCTAGGAAACAGAGCTAGCCATCCATAGCAGTAGATACGTAGGTTCAAGGCAAGTAGAATATCTCAAACACTGCCTGGATGGCAACTAGGCATCAAACTGTTCTTCAAAATTATCAACTAGGGAAAGAGCTTGCGCTTGCACTGTGAGCATCACTTTGTATCAAAAATGGCCTTCGGGCGTGAACAATGCATGTATACATTGGGGATTGGGTGAATAAACTTTTATGCCATGAACTTCCATTGACTTGTCAGGTCAAGTGAATGACATTCTTATGTTTTGTTGTATTATTGCGCAAATTCGTTATGAAAACTTTGCTATACAGCATCCTTTATGTTTTTAATATGCTTTCGCAACAATATACATGAGTTTGATATTGATCAAAGAAACTTTATGTTTCTTTTGGGAATATAGCGGGTAAAATATACATCTGTTTACAAAAAAGGAATCAGGCATCATCCAAGCGAGGGAGAGATTGATTTAGTAATCACTTGACATGCAAATTCATTTATCTTTGTCTTTATCTGATTTATCCCCAACGGCTACATCATGAAAAGTAATTAATCAGAAGAGAAGCACATACCATCTTCTGATGCAAATGTTTGCATCACTCAACATGTAATTATGTGGCGTTGCCAAAACCATGAGCTAATATAGTGTCTTAACAGTGTCTGTCAATGAACTGTTTATTTCGAGAAGAGGGGAGTTTGGCGAAGACAAATGGCTAATTTCGCTATGGATGCGTTAATTTCTATAGAGACTTCGGTGAATCCCCCACCCCCTCCACCTTTCTTCACGTTATTAGCTACAAAATGAGCATAAAAGAGAATGCTGGGGTTTTATTTGCGTCTTAATTGACATAATAGTTTGACTGACGATAGAGGAAGACACGAACACATTTATTAAATCCAACCTACATTAGTCATAGTAGATATATAAATTATGAAGCAAAAACCATGTACCAGCCCGTGCTATACATAAACAAATAGCCATAGATTATTTATTTTTCAGAAACACTGAGCAATATGACGGAGATTAACACAATAAAATTTTACTGCCAAAAGTTACTTTGTGACCTTTTTTTGTTGTTGTTGTAAATCTGGAACGCTTAACTTGCAGCCATTAACAAAGAATGCATTCTCAAACACAATCAGCTCATAACAGACTTAAAAAATTAGTTGGTATTACCCAAAAAGTACGAAAGTGTCAACAAGAATAACATCAATGGCTTGCAGTCGAAACTTATTCCGCATGTGAAAGTGCATTTCGAATGATACAGCAAATTTAAGACATTATCATCAATAACTTTAATTATTTATAAAAGATGAATGCAAAAATTACTTCTCGCCGCAGCGACACATATTGAGGCCACAATGCATGGACGATATAAAATATATCACCATTTCATATATATATGCTTTTTTAATACCTCCTTTGATAAAATTTTGGTTGCAGTATAAGCATGTTCGTGTAATTGATATACAAATAAGTTTGGTCTTTTGAGATTTTCTTATGTTTTTAACAATATTCCACTCACCTCATTTTAGTTTGCGGCAAAGCCTGTTTCCAAGCTTGTCTAAACTACGCTTCACAAAGTAGGAGAATGAATGACAGAAAGAAAAAAAACCCATTTCAAACAGCATTCAAGTGAGCTTTAATGACAGAGAAAAGATAGGACGACCAGTTGGAGGTGTTTATATATTAAGTAGTATATGTTACAAAGCGTAGGGGTTAAATAGACGGGTGGGTACATTATACAACAAAAAAAAAAGAAGACAATTTCAAACATCATTTAAGTGAGCTTTAATGACAGTTACTATGGATACTAGCTTAAAATCATCATTATGGTTTAAAAACTGACTAGTCTATGAGATGAGTACTAGCTTAAAATCATCCTTATGGTCTAAAAACTGACTAGTCTATGAGTACTAGCGTAAAATCATCCTTATGGTCTAAAAACTGACTAGTCTATGAGTACTAGCGTAAAAGCATCATTATTGTCTAAAAGCTGACTAGTCTATGAGTACTAGCGTAAAAGCATCATTATGGTCTAAATGCTAACTATGCTTTGTTAGCTTTGAAAATATGCGCCAGTAATAAAAGGATTTCTTTAGACTAACGGACACCAATGCATGTGAATCTGATCTTGTTCTTCCAAATTGGCAGTAATTTCTATGCCTTTAAGTAAAAACAAAAGCCTGATTATATGTATATCTCAAGGTAAGTTATGTACGTGAACACTACCGGTCTTCCAAGTACACATCCAATATTTGGTAAATGACCTGGGACATGGCAGAAAATCTATTTGTAACTGTGAACCTTTTTCATCGATGTACAGACACATATATACAGAAACGAAGCAATTAGACTATCTAGTGTCGAAATTGGCCATTCGAAACGTTAAATTATATACAAAATGTTGCCAGGCAGCTTTAGGGTAGGTGATAGTTTTAGCAGGACTATCAAATATCTTCCGTTCCGGCGTCTCTTGAACTGATATAAATGTATTAAAAGTACCAATCACATGATCGTGTTTATTTAAAGTGATAGGCACGACCGTTGGAACAAAATGAAGTGTGAATGAAGATAAAAACGACAAAAAAAAAAAAAAAAATGAACCTCGAGCGAAAATTCCATGCGGGGTATACATGTTATGGATACAAGGGGTACCTGGGTCCATGCAGCATATTCAATTTAATATCGTGACGAAGGAAGCGATACTTGAATACAAGAGGATGAACTATTTCTATCAGTCATGCTTTTATAATTGCATGAAACAATATAGGATCATTATTTCTCTAGTGTCCTACAAAAAACAAATCTGCCGACCTCAATAGCTACTTCTCTCAGAGACAGATTGATCCGTTTTCCAATGTTGCAACGTCCCCCTGATGAGTAGTGAAAGTAAATTAAATTCTAGGAACATGTTTGACTGGCTTCCACTAATACGCTTTTAGAGTAATTTGTCAAATTTTATAAAAAGTGATTCAAGAACTTGAGATAACACATTAAAGCTTACCGTACAATTAATTATTAATTTTCATGTAGAAGCAATATGTGAAATTAAATTTCATTGGCGCCAAAGTAATAATGTCATCTTTGACAATGTATCAATTATTAGGTGGCAGAATCTCCGAGGCACAGAGGTTGGTTCCCTCTAGAGTATAACCAGACAACCACATCATCTGATCATGATGTGCAGCAGAAGCTGAAACTTGTAAAATGCATTGAGCAAAATATTTTATCAATGCATACATTTTGTAATAGAGCTTACAATCAAGTATAATTGTAGATGTAGAAAGTATACACTGAAAATGTTATTACCTGTACTTCCTTCTTTATGTGATTATACCCAATTTCTTACAAATATGTGTCAAAGCATAAAAAGTAACCATTTTCATGCAAATTCTGAATACAACAAAAGGCTTGCGATAGGTGTCAAATGCGAAGCTATGAACGTATCACATTATCAGTGTTAAAATAACGCCGATCTGCACTGAAAATAATTGGAACTAGCGTCTCTGACATAGCTACTTACGACTAATGTTATTTCTAACACCATTCTATCTAGTATCTAAATGCAGATTGTTGTCTTGCAGATTCAAATAGATATTCCCTTAAATGACATGAGTCATTACATATTGCATGTTCTAAAATATTAGACAATGGTCAGTCTTATGGAAATGTACAGTGCCGTCAGAGACATACAGGATTCGTAACGTTTATTAAACAAGGTTTGATTGATATGATATCAATCAGCAAGAAATGGATGCTCAAGTTAAGAGGACCGATTTTGAAATGGACCTGCCTATAACCGGACTTGTTCATGCAACTTCATCGTTTTATTATGTACTATACCAAGGATTTATATCAAACATGTGAGTCAAGTCTTTTATATTTTAGATATGTATTACTTACTACTTATTCTTATATATGCATTACTTGCTATTTTTCCTGAAATGTTTGTTTCATCCAAATAAGGCTATACCGCTCTTGCAGAGGCACCTGTAAGTGCATTATCATGACAAGTGGAGAATGCCTTAAAGGTGAAATGGACAAAATATTCAGTGAATAAATTGTTAATACATTTTGTGATATTGTATATGGAAAATACAAATTCTCTTTTTCAGCCTAATTTTATCTCGTTAAATTTATCAGATTTCGTGCTCAAGTAAAGTATTACTGACTGTATTGGCTCGCTTGATTTAGTCTGTTTGCAGGCCTCGCTTGATTGAGTCTGCTTGCAGGCAAGTGTGATGTCATTGCAGTTCAATGACTACTATTTAAGTGTATTAATTAAATCGTCATTTCAAATTGAAATGACAGAAGTGTGTGCCGCATATGGTCAACATTTGCGACCAAGAAGAGAACATATTTTTTATATAGATTTCTTGACCCACACGCCTTCTCAGCCAAAGACACAGCAAATATGGATCAACTTGTTATACCGTGGCCAACTGGGTATTATTATTATTTAGAGAACACAATACGTTCTAGATTTTACTCCAAGTAAAGTAGAGGTGTTCAAAAGCTTATAATTCCATATAAATGTTGAAAACGTTTATAAACATTAATCCAGGAAACAACTGAAACCCGACACGGTGTCAACCTAAGTTGAGATGATATCAACAAGGAAGAAAATGTTTTTAAAAAAAGGTATAATACTACTTGGAATAGGATAAGCAATCGTCCTTGAAATAAATATGGTTACAGAAACGAGTTTTACTTTTGCTTTTACTGACTAAGAAGTTATAAAATAAAATAGATGACAGACTGTTTGGAGAAGTGTTATGTTAAGAAAAAAGGAGTAAAATTCAAATGTTGTATTCTCTCACTATCTCAGTTTAATATGTTTATTCTATAAAAGTGTTTTATGAAAAACTGAGTAAAAAGTATTGGATGTTCTTTTTTCACTTTTTTACTTATATGAAGGGGCAGAAAACATGCTTTTATTTAATGTTTATTACGTCCAGATTGCGTGGATACACTTAACACACAACATAGTATCATACCCTCTACCATAACAGCCGTCGTAATTATTATTATTTTACCATTGATGACTATGCAATCTATTATGATTTCAGTTTCGTAAATATTTCCTCAGTTTCATTGATCATTTCATCACCTATCACAAATCCATTATACTAAGATGTCCGCTTTAGCGAGGTCATCCGTATAAGGGGATGTGCTGCATGTTTCCACATTAGTAACGGTAATATTACACGCAATAATTCACAAATTACGCGATAGAATTTTTAAAAAGCAATGGATATGAGAATGATAGGTATTGAAAAGTCAAAAAATAAATTTAAACAGAAACCTCCGTATCTGACGTTTAATACACCATGTTGTTTAGATCACATTTTGCTGATAATTGAAATAACTGTAGAATCTACAAGGGAAAAATGAATCGTTTATTTTCCCTTGTCTTCTTTCTTAACGGACAATATCCAGTTTGCTTGACTGTATTGATTTTAAAACTCGAGCAGCTTTGAATAGACTTTAGTTAAACTTGAATCGAGTATTGTGGACTTCTTCTGTTTTCTTCGTTTTTATTCGAGTATCTCGCCAAACATATCGAGCACATGTCATTATTACACAGATGATTCCGCGCCAACGTAAAACAGCTCTGCGTAGGGAGGTTTATTTCATGGATGGATTGACATAAGATTAGTGTTCTGCTATTGAATGCACTATAAACGTGCTATTCCTCGTGTGTTTTTTGGTCATAAATATGGGTTTACACCACTTTTTGGTAATAAATATGGGTTTACATCAGTTAGAGGGTTTCCTCTAAAACTGCAGCTTAGAAAAACGGTACTGCATATATATATTACATAAGTATTCGTCAAACTGACATATTTATCACCACTTAGTTTTTAGACCCACTTCAAGGGCGTGTACTTTCACAATCAAGGTCAATTGTTATACTAAGCTGCTAACCATCAGAACTGGCGATTAATACTTAGAACCATTTCAGCAGATCAAGGTAAATATTTACAACCAATTGATACTTTCCACAACGATGTCCAGTCCTCAAGTTTATTGAAAATTGAGCGCTCCGACTGGTTTCAACATTTTCTGCTTATAACGGAGATGTTTCTAGAATCAAGACCTATTTTCACAATGGATGATAGACATTCAAAAATACTACCTTCAACAGAAGAGACTCAATATACTGGTCATTTCCAGGTTAGATAACATCTTGACCGGTTGATAGAGCAACCATATTCTTCTGTACGGGTGCTGTGGAGCAGCTGTGGCTCAGTGACTAAGCTAAGGCGTTAGACTAGTGCTCAGACACGTGCGGATTCGATTTGGACAAGGCACTGTACACTACTTGCCTCGGCATGGTATAACATTCATATGTTGATATGCCGTAAAAAAAAAAAAAATTTTTTTTTAAATTAAAAAAACCCCAAAACCCAAATCAAAGCAACGAGAACTGCATTCCTTGCTGAGAGTATTTATCACTAAGTAATTTATGCTCCTGGTCGTGTTAAAGGTAAACTTGATACTCATAACTATCAATGAAAATAATTAATACTTGTTTTTCTTCCTGAACCACTGTTTTTAATGCAGAGTGCAATAGTCAGCTTATAATATATACCTAATAATATGGGTTATTTCAGCACCGTAGGGGGGGGGGGACATTGCTAGCGACGTACCCATCTGGGGGTGGGTAGGTTGTGGAGGCCTCCCCCGCGATGTACCCTACCGGGGGTGGGTGGGTTGTGTGGGCCTCCCTCTCGACGTACTTTTCCTGGGGATGGCGGTCGGAGGGGGGGGGGAGCTCGCGCACGACTTGGCCAACCGAGAGACCTCGCTCGCGACTTGGCCCGCGGAAGGGCCTCGCTCGCGACCTGGCATGCAGAGGGGCCTCGCTCGCGACTTGGCTCGGAAATGGGTCTTGCTCGCCTTGGCCCGCGGTAGGGTCTCGCTCGCGATTTTGCCAGCGGAAGGGCCTCGCTCGTGACTTGGCCCGCAGAGTGGTCTCGATCGCGACCTGGCTCGCCGATGAGCCCGCAGAGGGGCCTCGCTCGCGACTTGGCTCGCGGAGAAGCATCGCTTGCGACTTGGCCCGCGGAGGGCCCTCGCTCGCATCTTGGCCTATTAAGGGTGGATGAGTTGTTTGGGCCTCTCTCGCGACGTACTTTACCTGGGAATGTCCCGCGAAGGGGCCTCGCTCACGACTTGGCCAGCCGCGTGGCCTCGCTCGCTCGTTGGCCCGCCGAGGGGCCTCGCTCGCTTCTTGCCCCGCCGAGGAGCCTCGCTCGTGACTTGGCCCGCAGAGGGGCCTTGCTCGCGACTTGGCCCGCTGAGGGGCCTCGATCGCGACTTGACCCGCAGAGGGGCATTGCTCGCTCCTTGGCCCGCAGATGGGACTCGCTCGCGACTTGGCAGGCGGATGGCCTCGCTCGCTCCTTGGCCCGCCGAGGGGCCTATCTCGCGACCTGGCCAGCAGAGGGGCCTTGCTCGCGACTGTGCCCGCGGAGTGGCCTCGATCGCGACTTGGCCCGCAGAGGGGACTCGCTCGCGACTTGGCAGTCGGAGAGGCCTCGCTGGCGACTGGGCCCGCTGAAGGGCCTCGCTCGCGACTTGGCCTGTAAAGAACAAGGTTGCATATGCGCCTTTAAAACATTTACACGTGGAATTTAGTAAGAAATTTAAATTTTCAATTTAAATTGTCGATACTAACATATTCATTAAATCTAGTTTTGTAGGACTATAGTCAACCACCACAAGTTTTGTTTACCCAGACAACAAAACTGTGGTGCTCCGACAAAGTAAATAGGGGAATTACAATAATAATAATAATCATCATACTCACCATCATCATCATCAGTCGTGTACCTAAACTGCGAAAGACTATTCGCACAGCTGCCGTGTACATGGCTTACTACCAAAACATGCATATATTCAGTATTACAGTACATATAATATCTTCAAAGAAATATTAAAATATCTAGAGACATTTCTCTCACCTAAGTCCGCCATCTCGACAAATGGTGGCCAATCAGAATCTGGCCTCGGACTTATTGTGGTTGACTTAAACTCGGGAAGATATTCCGTAAAGTATTGTATGACGGTCGCTTTCTTGTCTGATCCTTCCAGTGTTCTAAATTCTGATAACGCAAGGCTAGTTCGTGCTCTAAGTTTAACTGGTATTCCATAAATGGGCGTTATCTAGTGCAATATTCGTTTAATGACGCTAGACCCTGTCTCGAGTCATCGGTCGAATAGATCCGTATCATAGAGATACATACACACAGAAGTGAGTGAGAGAATCGTGAAATCGAACATCTTAGCAATTCACACTGAAAGGTATACATAAAAATTGCTCGTATTTAACGTGCCATCCTGTATATGAGAGAAAGAGAGAGAGAGAGATGTGCATTTAAAATCTTACAGAGTAACAATATAATAATTTCTGGCATTGATTTGACCTTGTCCTCAATACAAATCATCCAGCGAACTCGCTGATGATTTGTAAACAGTCATTCATAATCATATGGATTTGTGAAGTTTTGATCAAAACACATTGCACAATCATGCTTCTATAAAAATCGAGAGAGAGAGAGAGAGAGAGAGAGAGAGAGAGAGAGAGAGAGAGAGAGCAAAATAGAATTCCACCTAAAATTAATTCGCATATTTCCAGACATTTTTACGGACAATGGTGGTTTTATCTTGATCGTTAGCACCCTAACACTTTTTATCATATTGAGATTTGGCATCATCTCGCTTATGATATTTCTAACAATATTGGTATTTCTGGGTTAGGTGTAGATATAACAAGGGTTAAAAAATCACTTTTTAATTTTAAAATTGCAAACTTAATGGAACTCCTCAATTTTTCCTCAGTAATAAAACAATAATAATTTCGGGAAATACAGGATATTATGACTTTATTTTAATCATGGATGCCTGCTTGGAGTCAGGTGAAAAACTCGTAGTTCCAAACCAAATAATGCAAGGTATAGAGAAGAAAAAAAAAACAATTTCAATAAGAAAATTTGAAATGTTTAGTGAAACTGGGGTCCTGCTTTTAGTCTCGTAAAAAATAACGCAATTCCATCATCATTATTCCACTGAACATTAAAACTGATAACGGAAAGTTCAGGGCACAATTTCTCACATTCTACATTTATCCGACACATGTTAACTCTTTTAAACTCCTAGATACTTTTTACACATATTTAATTCACTTGATTCACACCAACGAAGTTAAACTGCGATATAGTGACTGGTTTATTTCGACAGCAATTGTTCATAGTATTGCACTTACAAATTTTAAAGCACGCACCAACTTAAACAATTCTGATTGGATACTTCGAACTGACGCGGTAGGCACCTATAGAAAAATGGCATGCTGTGGAGAGTGAGGAGTTGTCCACATATGACGTCACGAAATTTTTGCCATTTTTTTTTACCCCCTCCCCACCCCTCGTCCAATTTCGTCACAAAATCCTAGACCCCCTTCTATGTGACGTCACAAATCTCTTATCCCCCCCCCCCTTTTTCACAATTATTTGTAATACTCAAAAGTAAATGTAATGTAAATCAGTTAACTATACAGACAAAGCAACAATCTTTTATGTAAAATAGTGTTTAATTAATCAGGCTTTTACAAGGACTGCTTGGCTAGTTAAAAGTTTATAAAATTATTTAATTTTTTTTAATTAATTTTAAACAAAAAACAAAATGAAATGTAAATTAAACACATCAATCACTTCAATTCTTACTAACATTAAAGTTTCAACAAATCCACAAAAATTCTAAGGGTTTAAAATCTGAAGTATTTGTAAATGAATTACTTCTCTTCATAGTTATCATTATCCCAAGGCAAAGTAAGATGCTCCTCCAATGAACGAACAAGAAATCCACCTGCTTCTAGATTAACATCGTTTATTGGAAGGGATATTCCCTTCAAATCAAGCTCCTCCTTGTCAATCCAATCTACACTTTCTCCATTCTCCGCATTTGCTAGTATGACCATCATTTTGCGTTGCCTTCTAGCAGCGACTCTCATGGGTGTGATGCGCTTCGATGGAACTGCTATTTGTTTGTGAAGGACTGAGTGACTGCGCAGCATGACCAGAGAGCTGAAGTACACGTGGTATATCTTGCAAATTCTCTCATTAAGCACAGATTGAAGTGAAGGGCAATAAAGATCGTACGGAATTATCCGAAATGTGTTTGCTGAACGAGGTAGAATGTCTTTCGTTTTGCAAATAAGGATGGAAATTTGTGCAAGGCTCCATCTGTTGCTCGTTCTGGAACGTTACGCCCTTCACATGTTTGAACAAGGGGTAAAGGAGGAGGAAGAAATCTGTCTTTTATCACGCTGAAGTATGAGCTTCGTGCTTTCGAACAGCACATGTTGTCGTCACACTTCACAATCTGAAGCACGTATTAGCTTGAGCGGACATGGGTGTCACACCAGTTTTGATCTCTACACAATATATCCTGTTCCATGAGCTCTGAATTAAATGGATCCATATACTCAGCAATGGTTGGGTAATTGTCTACAGTCAACTGTGACCATATTTCGGCCAACGTTGTTCCGGCAAATTCAAAGTTTTTCTTCTCTAACTAAATGTCAATTGTCTTACCTCGTTCGTCTCAATGGCTGCCATAGTCGTCATGAGGTAATATTAATCCACTCAATTCCTTGCTCAGTGGCGCCATCTTTCTCTCCACTCTGTTAAAAGCACTTCGTCCTGGAGCATTTGTTGCAACGAAGACAGAGTCAAGATCATGTTTCAAGAAATGGTGGATGGCAACCTTAATGACTTTTTGATACCGTGGGTTTTCATCCGGCCCACCATCAACAGTAAACACGAGAATCGGCTTGACCAATTTATCAATACCAGTCCTGGTTATGGTATCGAACTCTGTCAGACACAGCAACTTTTCAAAGTCAAATCCATGGCTGAGTGCTGTTGATGCGGAGTGTTTTCCAGATCTGATGGCTATAAACGTTATGCCAGAAAAGCCAACAGCGTATCTGTTTCCAAGACCGTTGCGATGGATCTCAATGCCGGCATTCACCGAGGGTATAAGCTTGTGCCGGGCAGCAACTACCCAGTTATGGTCAGGAAGGCTTACTTTATACTCAACGTGCATTAGCAATGGACTCTGCTTATTGGCAGCGACCAGACCAATTGGGACGCGACATTTATCGTCCTGGCTGATAAAACAAACCTCATCCGGTCCAAGCATGGAAGACAATTCTTCCAAATGTCTTATTGTAGCTGTGCAAAACTGGCCATCAATATGTTTAGTGTGATAATCATTTTGCGCTCTAATTAACTTTACTGGGACAGTGGTTACATGACGCTTATCTTCTGACAACGAACTACGCTTAGGAAGTAGATGAAGATATAGTCCACTTCCACTTATATTGAAGCCATCTTTTTTTAAATGCTTTGTTAATTGATCTAAGGTTTTGATACTTCTGTAGACTTAGAACTGTCTTTTTTCATGAGAAGCTGAACCATGCATCGCGATATCCAGTATAGTTTGCAAAAGCAATGGTTGTTCCTCTTCGATTTTTGGTTGACCACATTTGGCCCTGATATTCAGTTTTGTGCGCAGTTCAGGATTATCTTCCAATAAAGCATTCAGTTTGGTTGTTTCAAATCCCTTGCTTTCTGGGATCTTCTTTGATCATCAAACTTCCTCTTTAGTTTCTTTTTCAACTCAGTGTTTCTTTTTTGTTTATCTTTTAACTCTAAGTTCTGCTCATTTGAAAGTAGTCACTGTTTCTGTCGATTATACAAACCAACGAGGTCAGAATTTATGACATGAATTTGGGACTTCAAATGTAATTGAACAGTAGCATTTCTCGGAGTAGCCAAATGGCTTGTTGAAGGCAATGTTTCAGAAGTAATGATGACATCAGTCGGTTGTTCATTGGACTCTAAATTACCCTGAGTAGAAACTTTTTTTGAAACTGATGGTATTTGTTTTGTCCAAAAGTTAAGAAGTGATCCGTTTTCGTAACGGACATCGCCTTGAGCTCTTGCAACATATGGTTAACTTATTCAGCCAAATCTGTGTCATTCTTGATACTATTCCACTTTATAATAAGTTCATCTTGGCATATCTTTTCGGTTTTTGTAGGATATGCTAGCACATAAGCGTTAAATAAAGACTGATATAATTTATTTTTATCCATTGCTATGGGCTGCCGAAAAGTCATGAAAATTAAAACTGATCTAACACTGGACACCTTACGTTGTACGGTTTCAATAGTGTAAATGTTACTAGTGCCGCACGCTGGCTCAATCCTCAAAGTTCTTCTCTCTCCTCATCCTGTCTTTTTTAGACTGCTTTTTTTTAATGTCATCAAGCTTCAAAGACTCTTTGTACTAGTAGGACCGTTTATAATCCAGCACTTCAGTGGTGTCAACAAAACGTTTTCAATAAAAAGAAAGAAAAAAAGCTAACATTTGATATATATATTCCCTTTAATGTGCGGTGTCCCAGCGCGACACAGGGCCCAACCTTGGCGCTACTCAACTAATTACATTTGTTGTTTTTTCCACATAAAAAAAACATTAAAAGATTAAACGTTCACTGCGGACCGAATACCGTCTTTCAACTTGCTAAACTCGTGTGTCTTTGATCTCGTCGGACTGTTGTCAGGGGGGTGACAACTTGTTTATAGCCTATTGTTTTACTTTTCTAAAATCTAAGTTTAATCACCAGTAGGCCTGTAGTTTATTTAGTCTACATTTTGTTTTTAAAGTGTGTATTACATTATATTAAAAAAAGAATTACATAATTAAAAAAACAACAGTTTAAACCAGTTAAAGGTTATAACAATTACCCAATATTTCAGCTGAGATAACAATATTAATATAAGTCGTCCACGAGAGAGTTGTTATCTATTGCGGATAAAAATGGACTGAGGATGCAGGTCACAAAATCTTTTTTGTTCTGACATTATTTTGGAAAGAAGCGTTCCACACTCATATTTATTGTGTGATGTGACATTTCTTCAACCCCCTCCCCCCCCCCCCCCCCGTCACACGTCGTCAAAAAATTTTGGCCCCCCTCCCCCATTTCTGCTTGACGTCATATGTGAACGACCCCTGATTATAAATCTAGAAAACCCACACAACTTAATTTTGTTTGACTAAGTATGATATATGGTTATGAAGTATGCTAGAGGACAAATATATACTAATCAGTTGTGCACTGTTGCAGATAAACACCGAGTTTAAAAAATCAAAGGGTTACTAAGCCCGCAGTGCCTTAGCCTCCCCTTGGGTTTAGATAGCCCTTTCATCTCACAAAACCGGTGTTTATTTAAGACAGTCGACACCAGATAGGTATGATATATTTATTAAATACTTCTAACCAGGAAAAATTGTCCAAATTGTTTGAAAAAGAAAAAAAAAAAGATTTCTTCAATTATGTAAACATTTTTCTCCATTTGTTTATTCAACTTGTTCATTTAAAGACTGTCAACCTGGCTATGAGTTTTCATTCAAGACAATGGGTCGGTGTAAGGGCTTATGGAGATTCCTCGACACCAAAATAACTGATTTAAAACCGGAGAATGTGTTTCTACCTTAAAAGGTTTCCAAGGTGAGGAAAGTAAACAAAGATAAAAAGAAGAGAATCCGATACAATTTTAGTAAACGAGTTCAGGATTGCAATTATAAGAGTTTACTGCTATATATTCTGCGTCTATCATGGGATGAACTGTCAGTAGACCAGCAAATTGTTCTCCGCCAATTGTTTTTAAAAATTCTTTTCTATCACTACTGGCCCTGACCGAGAAAAACTGTACAACAGCAGATTCAGTGGAGGATCTGACGCACAGAAATTATGGATTTCTAGCAGCTCACAGCGAATGTGATTAAAGATTATATACTCATCTGTGAACTAAGAAGGCAAGTTGAATCAGTCTTCTATTGATACAGTGTATGTAATTTATCCAAACATTAATTATTTATTAACAATGCCTCTTAAAACGACCACATATTACTCCACGGACAGATTAACTCCTATGTCCACGGTTAACGCATGCGTGCAGACTGTCCACAATTGAATTCCCCCAATACGGTTGTTCTCTGCAACCGCCAGAAATGTTAGAAAGACGGAATTTTTAATTATGTTCATGACTGAGATGTAGTAATATAACAACACACAGGATAATACCAAAATCTGGTTCAGATCAAGGCTGAATTACGAATTACTAGATGCTATAAGTGAACACAATTACATGCAATTAATAAATCAAATAACAGCTGAATAGTTCAATTTAATTGTTGGTTTTTTTTTAATTGGATTTGCGAAAACTCTTCCTGCATAGTCCACTTTGTATGCCTCAATACAAAAAATGGCCAGGACGTATAGCCGAAAAACTCCGGCTAATTATTATTGTTATAATTGTTGCTGTTGTTATTGTTGTTGTTATTATTAATAATAATATTTTTATTATGAACAAGAAGGAGAGGAAAGGAAGGAATAAAATTAACGATTGAATTTACCTAATATATACTTGCGATGTACATTTACAATTGGAGTAAATAAAATGTATACAGACAAGAAGCCAACAACAAAATTGTATTTATATACAAAAATATGAAAGAAAAATATAGAAGTATAGACAAGCATATTAATTTTAGGGTCCCATAATTCCAATATTGACTTAGCTCGGCACGGAAATGGCACGAAAAACAGTATAAATATTCGGATTTTTTACTCTTTTATACTGTAATTTTTTTTTTTAAATGGGCCAGAGCAACAATTATTTTTTGTTCTTAGGGCTAGTCGGACATAGTAATGGTCGTTTCCTTAGATAAAATTATGAAAATGATGTACTCATTCAGTGGAAAGATGATGACCCTTACTGAGCGGAATCTTAAACTCCGGCAGCAGATTTTTTTTATCACATGTGGAAAAATACACGGGAGAGTAGAGAAATGGTTCTGATAGGGGTGGAGCAAAACCGTCTCTATGGATATATGTAAAATGGTGTTCATGAATCAGGAACTCCTCACTACAGTGCCTAAGAACTTGACCTGAACGCAAAACGTACTGTGACCGGACACGACGGACATACAAGGGTATTCTTACCGTCTATGTCCCATTACATTTGTGGAGGGGCATACAAACTGGACCCTAAAGGGAGAAATATTGCAAATCCCCAGAAATATTAGCCCCTGTTTATTTCGGAATGTAAAATGGGTTTAGACATCCTAATGAAAAATTGTCGCCACTCATTATAGCATATATCATTAGGTTTATATATATATATATATATATATATATATATATATATATATATATATATATATATATATATATATATAGAGAGAGAGAGAGAGAGAGAGAGAGAGAGAGAGAGAGAGAGATATTTCGGTTTTCGGAATTTATCGGGGGAAAATAAGGGTTCCACGAAACAATGAATCTTGCCAATAAACAGCATCATAGCTTAGTATCTTACTTCCAGCAGCCTTTGCATACATATTAACAGGTGAAAAATGTACATTTACTGGTCAATGCAAAATGAAGTTATATCATCACTTCATTTCATCCAGGTTACGAGGTCATTTATACCTCGCATTAATTTGTCCATATGAACTCTGATCGATTGGACTTCGTTATGATGTACTTACATGATTCTGCTATTTAGTATTAAAACATACAACTATAAATACACAATGAGCTATATTATTAAAGTTTTTGTAATAGAAAATAAACAAGACAAGTTTTAAATTATACGAAACATTTAATTAGATTAACTATCTTCTATAAATCGTGTAACAGTCTTTCAGTTTCATGTTGCTTTAGCAATTTCGATAAATGTTTTAAAACATAAGATTTCGCCCACCAACATACACCTTTTCATGCTATATACTGAGATGAATATACTATCTTTGACCAGTTAACGTTGAATGATCATTTTAAATACTTATTCTACAGAAATTGATAGGACATGTGGTGATAGGGCACCATTGGCTATACTTTTCTGATTAGAATGCTTACCTTGGGACTTGTGCTGAACTTGATGAAAGATAAGGCATATCAGTCTATGAATTTCGATGTGTCCGTATATGGTCTCAGCATTCAAATGGAAAAGAAATATATAGTGTTCAAAATACATACTCAAACATTTTACCACATATCATCCATAACAAAACCTTAACGTTACTTATGTTGAAACAAAGGGGAGCAAAGAAAAACTGTCTTCCTTTTTGCAAATAAATCAAAATAGTTATTAGGACAAAGGTTTCAGTGACCTACATAATTCGGTTGTCATTCAAAACCACATGTAGTAAAAATAGAATATCAACCTTTATTTTGTGTACTTCATTTATTTTCAATTTTGTATCGGCTCAGAAGAATTCAGCAGTCTTCATTGTTCCTCTCATTCAAATACATCATCATCATCATGAGGTAAAACTGACTGCATCTGTATCAATGGCAATGGTAACATTCCAACAACAAAAAGTTGCATGGGCCGAAAAGATTCACATCTGTTTCATTTAGTTCTGTCCTAAAAAATAAAAAATATATGTTGTGGCATTGTGTTATCCTTACATTTTTGGATCTTAACTTTTTATCGGCACTATATTTTATTTACCTGTCATGTCCTCTTTCCTATTCCTGCCATTATGCTTTTACCAACCGTATATTCTAGCGTATAAGTCGAGTCAAAAAGCAAACAACATAGACCCTGACCTGCCGTCGCATAATGCGCCGGCAGATCAGGCTCTATGTTGTTTGTTCTACTGATTAGTCCCTACAAACTGCATAGACCCAGATCTGGCGGCGCATTATGAGACGACAGATCTGGGTCTATGCAGTTTGCAGTTGGTATCGCATTATATGCGAGTATATACGGTATTTATTCTCGTATATGAACTTGAAGAATAGAGTTAAAATCTTCAGTTTCATTGCCAACAAAAAGTAAATTATTTACAACGCATCTTATCGAATAACTATTTATCAACCCAATATTTAACTTCTAATTTGATCTGCATGTAAAATGATTGCTTTATTTGAGTATATTGTCAGGCAAAGATAGTCATATCCACCCACCCACCGACCGTAGAGCGAAATTGTATCTATATATAAATACAAATTAAAGCTCTGTAGGATATTACTCTTTTGTTTCTGACCACGGTTATTATTTCTGAAACCAGGCCAGTGCCTGCACGTCAGCCCACAATGAAAGCACTGTTGTAAAGTGTGTGATATTGCCCCAGGGACAAAAGTTTTATAATGATTCAGTCAATGTATGAAGAAAATCTATCCAGTGGTTTACAAAAATGAAAAATTAACCAAAACCTGAACGCAATTTTTCTTTTTACAAAACTTATATATTTTTTCTTTATGACTTACTTTTGCCTCAAAGTTTTAGGGGCGAGTGAGCGTGTCGCAAAATGAATGGTCTTAACTGCATAATGATTCATTTCAAGTAGGAAAAGAAATCCATCAAGGGGTTTAAAAAATATAAACAAAGGAAGAAAAAAACTTTAACTAAAACCTTTACCAATTTGTAATTACCATCATGTATTAGAAACACTACCAGCAGTCTGAATTCATTAGTGTATATTTTTTTCTGTGCTCATTATAAGTCATATAGTCAAAATACTTAAGTGTAGCGACCAAAGTAGTATGGTTAATGTGTATTTGGCCTTCTTGGTCAGTACGCCATGTATTTTGGTCATATGACTTCAAATGAGCACAGCAGAAACTATATATCGCAATTAATTTTATTTTATTTTATTTTAGATTTTTTAGTTTTAAAAACAAAAAAATTGACAGTGCAAAAGATTCACATTCAGTTTTTAATTACATGTAGTTGTAAAGTTGAGGTTACTCATCCATAACATCAGTGACCACTATGGTTTGAATAGATGAACACTATGGTTTGAATAGATGAACACTATGGTTTTATAGATGAACACTGTGGTGTGAAGACACCTGTTCACCACTGTCATTTTCTGACGAACGAGAGTTGAATATCCACCAACATGTTGCTCGTGTAATTCACAAAACGGGATATTGTACATGTAAAATTTCTTACGAACATTGGGATTAAGGGATTAAAGGATTATTGGCCGTTTTGATCATTATACCATGTATTTGGGCCATATGACCTCAAGTGAGTACAGCATAAACAATATAGTGTAATTAATTCTAACTGATAGGAGTACATACATCGTATTATTGTAATTGCAAATAGGTAACAATATTTAATCAACTACTGCCATAAAAATGCCATACGATAGCAAATATCTTTGATACGTATTAAAATTAAATATTCCTAGAAAAAGAATCATTAAAAATAACACCTAATTTTAAAAAAAACCCTCATATTTTCAAGACTCTGACATAATCCATAGTCCCTAAAATAATAATAACTAATCCATATGCCTAAAACCCGTTTAAGCCTCATTTAGTTCGCATATAGCGACAATTCGGTAAATCCCTTTTGATAAAAGGGGCTCTACTGCAAAACTGAAAAAAGGGGCTCTACAGCAAAACTGAAATGCACCATTTTCTATGGAGGATACAACAAAACGTCCTGGAATTCAATATTATAACGACCAGAAGCTGTTTTAAAAAAATTATATTAGTAAATGGCAAATGTTAAAACAATACATTAAAAAGTACTGGTGTGTGCATGTGCGTGTGTGTATATGTGTAAGAGAGAGATAGAGACAGACAGAGATAGAGAGAGAGAGACAGAGAGGGAGGGAGGGAGACATAATTATATATAGTGCACAACATCATCATCATCATCTCCAACAACAACAACAACAACAACAATAAAACAACATTTTCGACAAAAGAGTGTTATATCTCTTTGTCCGCAGTGTCCAGCTTTCATAAATATTAGGCTAATCATTGTCAGAAATAGGTGATTAAACTTAAACAATAATAAACAAAATATCGTAATGATTGATAATGAAGATTCCACCAATAAGCATATCTTTAACTGACGTTAAATCAAATGATATAAACACAAAAGGATTCAAATTCCCAATATGGCAGAAAAGAGCAAACGTTTACCACAAATAAATAGAAACACAAATAAATCGAAACACAAATAAATGCAGAAATATTTAAACGAAAACAACAACAACAAATGAGGACATGTTTTCACATCGGTACAGATAAGTGAATACTGAAGCTATATTCCATAACCGAAGAGGGTGGGATAAAATAGTACTGAAATAATAGAAGAAAAAGAATAAACAGTGTCAATGGTTTCTATTTTAACAAATATGAAAAAATAATGAAGACAAGTGATAATAATTCAATGTTTCTTTTTTCATTACGAGAGAGAGAGAGAGAGAGAGAGAGAGAGAGAGAGAGAGAGAGAGAGAGAGAGAGAGAGAGAAAAAAAAAAGCGGGAGTCCTGACATTCCGATACTATCCTCCAAGTAACATTTTAACAAGTAGACCAAACATTTAAAAAAAGAAAAAGAAAAAAAAATTGCCTAGGTCACTTTGAGTCGATTACTGAAGAGGTACCGAACAGGTGGACTTCACTTCGCGTTTATATAGGTCGCATTTTCATGTTTTGTATGGCATTATGCCCTACACACAACTTTATAAAAGTACACATTCTGTTCAGTTCTAACTGCAATATAAAAAAAATATTGTCTTCAGACTTTAAGTATTTAAGCGGTTCCCCCCTATTAAAAGGTGGAATCAAGAGAGAACTGAAACCCTCTCTCTCAATTTCACCTATGTGATATTGATCAAAAATACATTTATTTCATCGTTCTGAATTCAATGCGTCAATTTGATTTTCAATCGGGTCGCTCGTGTTTGTTTCTTCCTCCTTATTTTTTAAAGAATGCATTATTTATGGATATTAATCACAAACAATCTCTTCTTTGCCTTTTACAGAGGTTTGATATAAGCTATTATCATTGAGCTTGTTTATTATCTCGTGCTTTGGTCTAAATAACTCTTTCTAGGGAGCGAAAGTCTTACCTTTATTCTTGTTGGCGCTGCTCCGTAATTTCGACATTGGTAAATTTTGGCACACGAATTATATTGCACTTTCAGTCATTTGCGTATTAATCCACCATGGGTGTAATTTTGTTTAAATTGACTTAATTGTTCGTTACAGGTTGTAGGTCTAATGATTTTAGCAACTAGAGGTAAATTTGTTCCAGGTTGCCAGGTTAGCAGAACCGTTTTCTTATTGACTGCATACAAATTACGGATATTGATCGCTATTTTTAATGTATTCATGTAGAATGAATATATGTAATGGATATTTAGGGGACAGAATTCCAGTTATTATGTCCTTAATAGGTGCAAAATTTTATTATAAGAATTGTTTGAAAAAATGTATTAGCTAATATTTTAGCTTTTATGACAATAACATATTTTATAAAAATCACTGGCAATCAGTTTACTGTTGGAGGTAAAATGTCTTAATTGAAAATATTCATTTAGGTGATGCTAGAATGTGAAAATCTTTAAATTAAATGCGATTAAGATAGGGATATTAGGATCTTAGTCATTTGGTTTAAACAAGAGTCACGGAGCCGAAAAAATACATCATTTTGCAAAAGAATATTTAACGATGAGGAAACAAAATTTGAAATGCACAAAAAAGTGTATGAAAACACGACATTGTAGATACACTCAGTACAAATTACGGCATTAAAAATAAATTAGAATGATATAAAATGTACAGATCTACAATCCAGCTATGCTTTCTATAATGAGAAACGGAGCACCGTACCTTGTTCAGAAATATAAACAAATCCAACTGAAAATCGCCCCCGATTCACGCGTCAGAGTTCCTTATATAGAGCATCGAAAACCCGCCAAAACTTTACAATCACCCTGAGGGAAGTTGTACACCTCGTAAGTTTGTGTTACGCATTCAAAACAACTCTTCATACAGATATAAAACGTATTGTAATCTAGATCCGTTTGGCAGCTACTCTTAAATAAATCAGACATCAATACTTTTCTCGTGGAAAAAACGAAACTGTATTTGAATTGTCCAGTTTTGCTGATAAGATCGCGTCTTACATTTTCTAGAGACTAGAGACTAGAGTGTACAACCAAGAGACTAGAGTGTACAACCAAGAGACTAGAGTGTACAACCAAGAGACTAGAGCGTACAACCAAGAGACAAGAGTCTACAACCAAGAGACTTCTGTTTATAGATAAGAATATTGAAAGGGGATTCATCTAAAGGTGCCTGGACAAATTATAAATAACAGCCTAAAGATGTTTCTGATGAGCGTTAACTTCCTTTATGACATAATTTGTGATATGCGGTCAAAGTTCACCATATCTCAAGGGCATGATATATCATACTATGTGAACTGAGGTTAAAATTGACCATATTTCACGGGTAAGATTGTGATCTGAGGTTAACGTTAACCATAACTCAGTAGCGTAACAACTTTTATTCCTTCCTTTCTTCCTTCAGTTTTCAAGCTTGAGGGAGCAGCAATAGTAGTTACAATTTAAAACACAACCAAGGTTAGCCATACCATACAGACATAATTTGCCCACTATTACATGCCCAAAACATAAACCGTAATGAATTTGGCATTCAGAACAATTTTGGTTTGTAGTGTGTAATGCTAAATCATTTGAAGCATTTCTCAAAAATCAATATTTGCGAATCTCAGGCAATACATTGCTCATACAGTGCATCAGGGGGTTAGTACATTTGCTACATACTTTCAGTCCTAGTGCCATGTACTTGCTGTCTACAATACAATTAATTTCAAACTCTGAAAGATGGAATATATTTAAATATTAATAATATAAATTATGTAAAATCAAAAAGTATGTTCACCTAGTTTTTAGCTCACCTGGTCGTAAGGCCAAGTGAGGTTATGATATAGCTCGGTGTTCGTCGTGTGTCGTCCGTCATCAGTCGTCCGTCCTGCGTCATCTGTCCGCCAACAATTGCTTGTTACCACTCTCGAGTCCATATTTTCGATCCAATTTCAATCAAACTTGGGATATGGGTTTATATCATCAAACTGAGCGGGATTCATGGACATTCACGAGGTGGCATTGAATCTGATTGGTTAAGCTAGAATTTCTGGTACCGTTTTGATCAAACTTGGAATATATGCTTATATCTTAAAAATCTCGGACGAGTTCGATAATGAGCGAGATTCACACATACTAATTAGGTGACCTTGAATCTTATTGGCTGAGCTTGTTACTCCCGTGAAAGTCATATTTCTCATTCGATATTTATCAAACTTGACATTTGGGCTTACATCATCAATATCGTGGGTGGATTCGATAATGAGCAAGATAAACACATACTAATGAAGTAATCTTGCATATGATTGGCTGAGTTTGTTACTACTCTGTTAGCCGTATTTCTGATCCTTTTTTGATCAAACTTGGAACATATGTTCAAGATCTCAGACGACTTCGATAATGAGCAAGAGCCGCACGTACTAATTAAATGACCTTGAATCTGATTGGCTGAGCCTGTTACCTCTCTGGAAGCCATATTTCTATCTTATTTTTATCAAACTTGGAATATATGCTTATATCAATATATTGGACAAGTTCGATAATGGATCAGATGCACGCATATTAATGAAGTGATCTTGCATCTTACTGACTGAGCTTGTTCCCACTCTGGAAGCCATATTTCTGATCCGCTTTTGATCAAACTTGAAATATGGGCTTATATTATCAAGATATTAGATGGGTTCAACAATGAGCGAGATCCACATATATGGATGATGTAATCCTGCATTTGTGATCTAATTTTGATCAAATTTGAAATCAATGTTTATATCATCAAGATCTTCGAAAATTACGATAAAATGCAAGATCGCTGCATATTAATGAGGTGATCTTGCATATGAATGGCTGAACTTTTTACCACTTGCAAGATAGTATTTATGATCAAACTTGGTAAATAGTCTAATATCAACTAGATGTTGATGTTTTATTTATGAGCGAGATCTATTTATATATTTATGACTTGGTCTTATATTTTGTATTGGAATTTGATAAAACTTGGTAAACAGGACTAGGTCATCATGGTCTTGGTTGAGTGTGATTATGAGCCAAAATTCATGCAAATTATTTGATGTGACCTTGCATCTGATTGGCTGAGTTTGTCAACAATCTAGCAAATATATTTCTTTTTAGATTTTGATCAAACTTGATAAGTAGGTTTATGTTATCAAGACGTTGGGTGAGTTTGATTAAGAGCAAGATTCACAATAGTACTCAGGTAATCTTGTATTTGATTGGCTGATCTTGTTACCACGCTAGAGACCAAATTCCAATAGAATCTTGCTCCAGTTTAAACTTATATTATCATTGGCATAGACAGATTATATATAATAAGCGAGATCAGTGCGTAATATTGAGATATCTAGCATCTGATTGTCTGGGTTTGTAAACACTCTAGACATAGAGACTATGTTTCTCATCCAATTTATATGCCACTCGGTAAATAGGTTTATATCATCAAGATCTTGGATGACTTCGATTATGAGCAAGATACTGTACATATCAATTATGAAATTGTCTTTAGAACAAACTTTTATCAGGATATAGTAAAATAGGTAAAATCAACATGACATAAAGTTTTCGAGATAGTTTAATCAGGTTGTATTCTTACAATAGTAGATGATCCTGCTTAGTGAAATGGTCAATTGTTAAATTATGTACGCAAGATGAGCGATATCATGTCCACTTCGACCTCTTGTTCTTTGTGTAATGCTTGTATTGTGCGTGTCTTTGACCAATAAAGTTTGTTGTTGACAATTTTTAACAAACATTTTAAAAAAAACAAAACAATTATTTCTCTGGTCGAAGGTGATATCGTAGTGATAACAACCATCCATCATTTGTTTTGGTTGTTTTGTTAAATCAAACTTCCAAATGTGGGTTGCTTTTTGGGCAGAGGCAAAACCTTATCGATTTATAGGCTGCAAGGTCAAAGATCAAGGTCACAGAAGGTAAAATGATGACTTTGCTATTCCCACGACAAGTACAGTACCATAACCATTTATATAAGACCGTTATAAGCAGTGTATTGTGACGCATGTGCAGCTGTCAATCTGATCTGTCTTTCATTTCGCACATTAATTAGAGTCCTCCACCAGCTTCCGTTACGAAAGTTTGCAACTATCTTGCACCTTGGATAAGGAAGAAACTTATCAATTTTGTGGTCAAAGGGCAAGGTCATTGTGACTACATGGGCCTCGTGGGCCTACAATTCATCTTTATGAGATGTTGATATAAACATTTAAAGGTGAGTGCTGAAACATCGTCGTTACAAAAACATTTTCCTCTGTTTAGCAAGGTTGTGGACATTTATTTCGTATCTAAATGTAAATGAACTAATTATTTTAAATTACATGTAGTTTATACAATGATATGCTACTACATAGAAATACGTGAGAAATTTTACATATGTTGAAAATGATGGCCTAAATATTGTCGAACCTGTCTTAAAGGTCACCTCCATTAAGCAAGCACCTTTCTTCAACAGTTACATTTTTAAGGACTTTACATCAAACATAGAAGAAATAAACCTATATAAAGCAAAGATTACTTGTCTCTCTTCCCAGATATGGCTCCTTAAGACAGGTTTGCCTGTATGAATCTATTAGGACACAATACACAAGCAAAAACAGTATCGGAACCAAATAATTTATTATATACAGTAGACAGAACAAAGTCAAACTACATGTAAATAAAGAACATCACCTATTTCACTGCAACGGATAAAGACCCATACTAATTTGTACATGGTATATGTCGGTTTATTAAATAAAATGAACGTAAATAATATGTATTTTGGAAATATCTACTTTTAGCTTAAAATAAATGTCAAATGTCCGAGGTGAAAGTCCGTCATGTAAATACTAATGTCTGGTTTTGATGTATGACTCGTGAGTTTAGTTTTGGAATTTAATGTGTTTGAGAAAATCATTCATGCATTTGACTAAATTCTTCTTACACTTTAATATATTCTCATGAAACAAGCTCAAGAATATTCATTTTAGTACCAAAACAATTCCGTCGTTAAGCTTCTTTGTAATAATGCCCTGAAACAAAATGTGTCTCCACTTTTCTACTATGTAAAATGCAATCTTTAAGCTTCTTTATAATATTGACTTGAAACAAAATGTGTCCCCAGTTCTCTACTGACCAACACCTAAACACCTATTCACTAGCAACTACACCTGCTAACAGAGGTACAAGAGTAAGTTAGAGGGTCAAATAGAAACCAAATCCCTAGGATCAAAACTAGAACTTAACATCCATATAAGTCTACAACCTCAACTCCCCACAACCCCTGTAAACAAAACAAGAAACAGCCGTACATCCCCTACAACCCCTAACATTCTATAGACCCAAAGGTGAGTGCAAGTAAAGAAAAGGGTAGGCATGCTCATACTAACACACGCATATACTATCATACTTAACTATCACACACCAAAAGGACAGAAGAGTGGAGGGGGGGGGGCATACATTTTGCATGGAAGATAAGCCAATAGACACAATACATAGACAAGAAAACAAACAAATATTTAAGACAGAGTTTGGGCAATATTGGAGTAGTATACCTGTTTCTGCTAGGTCTGAGTGGGGCTGAAAAAGGCCGTTAGTGGTTACTCCCCCCCCCCCAAAAAAAAAAAAAAAAAAAAACAACAATAAAATTGTTATCACTAGCGACACTGCTTCAGTGTTCATCGTCGCAAGCTTCTCCGCACCGTCCATACACCATCACTCTCTTCAAACACCCTTGCCTTTCCACGTAGACTCTTCTTTTCCATAAGACAGTGCCTGTGATACGTGTGGATTGATCATGTTGACTTGACATACAGTAGGTAGTCCGGATTTTATTTTAAAAAATATGGAAGAATTGTGGACTATTCTACACACACAATCATCTTGTTGGTTGTCTTGAAAATGAATGGCACAATTGGGTCAGGCTCGAAACTGAATTTGAGTCTCCACCAATCAGAACGTGTGTCACATTGTTCAGCAATGCCGTGTTTTCTATCCACCGATCATAACTCAGAAGGATTGGATTGTGACGTCACTTTCGGTGTGTTTGAGTGTGCCTGCAGTGGATACTTACACCTGGAGTCACAGCACTACTATTGCTACTGTGGCAAGTATTATTCCACCTGTGGTATCTTCTATTCCAGAGTATGACTTGGATTTGGATTTGGCTTTTTACGACGTTTTATCATCAATTGTTTACGTTACCTCCACCTACTTCTTCCCTTGCATTACTACCATCACTGCTAGAATATGTCGATTTGAAACAGAAACGGAATGAAGAGCTAGAGACGTTTCTACAATGCCAAAAAGAAGAAGAACAAACTTTTGTGAAAAAACAAAAGAGGAAAAGAGAAAGCAACAAGAGCTGAAACGATGAGTGGTGAACAGAATGATGTGAGTAAAAACAGAACTTCAAACACTCTCAATGTGTGACGGGACATTCTGTCTGAGCTATAACAACTGAGAGAAATGTATGAAGCTGCTTTGATTAAACTCAGGAGAAAGATACTTTCACAATGAATGAATTCTAAACCTTCCATGACATCGACTAATTCGACTAGCTCTGAGACACCAGCAGCGGCAACAACCACTACCACAGCAGCAGCAGTAGTGGTATTTGGACTGGGAAATATGTTTAATGCAGTTGAAAATGAGGTTGAAAAGTCCATGATTCTCTTGTTCAAACCCAACTGTCCTTTTCAGGACCACCATATATGTCAGAAAAGAGATACTACTTATTTTGCAAAAAAAAAAATAAAAAAAAAATAAAAAAAACCCAAACAGCATCCCTCTCTCCGAAACAAATATGTGTGTGTGTCAATATCGTATGAATAAAAAAAAAAATCAACACACTGACACACGTTTGGTAGGTTCTCGTTAATAAGAATCACAACATATTTCAAACAAATCACAAAAGTCTGTTTTTTGTCTTCTTCTTATGAATATATTGAATTTTTTCGCTGGAATGCATTCTTCCGCCTCCTCATCTTCTGAAATCTCCTTTTCTCCTCTTTTTTCTCGACCTTCACATTCTTTTTTTAATTTTCTTAGAGGATGTGAATTCTTTTGTTTTTTCTGCTTCTAAAAGCTCATCATTTTTCCCTTCTTTCACTTTCTTTGGGTGTTCTGGACACTTTGAAGACCGATTTCCTTTTTTTTGACAATGATAACAGGTATCTTTACTTTTGTCTCTGGACCTGATTTCTCCTTTCTGATAGGTTCCTGTTCTTTTACGTTGTTGACATCATATAGTCTAATGTCCTTTCTTTTGCCAGACATATCAGGCATCTTCACTTTTTTTTGCGAGGAGTATTCTTGAGTCTCTCCATAGGTCTTGTTAGACTATGCGTATATTTGAATCACTCGCTGTAAGTCTCTGACCAGAAGTGTAATCTTGGGTTGGTCTTCCATCTTCACAGGTTGAATGTGGAACTGAATGATAGTAATCTCTTGCCTAGGGGCTCTTTATATAAGGAGATAGAGAAGTAATCCTAGTCACATCAAGGTTGAATTTTCGCTGTCATGAAACGATCACGCCATTCCAAGGATAAACCAAAAACAAAGCGAAGACGACGCAGACGACGACGATCACGTTCTGTGTCACCCAAACGTTTCAGAGAAGGTTTGGCAGAAGTTCATCCTAGCGATTTTGAAGAGGAAATAATTGATCCATATACAATACCATCATACTCCTCCTCGCCAAGACTGAGAGAGTCAAGATCGTCCAAGAAAGAATGTCGTTCGGTAGCCACTGAAGATTATTTTCACATTCAAACTATTCACAAAATTTAGATCTACCGTTTACACTTGCACAGTCAAATATAAAGAGTTAAAGTCCCAAGTCCCTGCAGAGAAAACGGCTGGATGTATTACCAACTTATTGGAGTCCGTGTTGGATGAGTTGAAACGGCAGTGTCAAAGTGAAGATCGAGATCGTATACGAATTTGTATCACTCACGAAAGTTAGAAATCTCCAGTCTGGATCGAATTTAGTACACCTGCTGAATTAACATCTTCCAAAATCTTGGACACAATTCAACACGTTCAAAGATCGAACTATGATATTATTGGTGGCATAATAAGTTTGTTATTTAACAGTGTTGGACAAATTGTTTCTTTCCTTGCTGAATATGGTATTGTAGCTGTTTTATAATTAGTAGGTTTGTTACTTGCATTTTTGACCCAAGGTGTAAACAGAACATCTAGATGAGTAAGAGGTTAGAAATTTATTAAAAAAGTAAACTTTAGCAGCTCCATTTCATAGTCGATATTGTTTTCTGACGTTTCTAAACTGGGATGTGTCATTTGCAAGTACGAGTATCACAGTATGATTAGCATTATCATAATCCCTCAGGTCCACATAATTGTTAATCCCTTTGTCTTTTCTTGATCCTGTACAATTTCTTGGCATAGAACCACACATTGATTTTCAGCCTCTGGAATACCACTGTTTATTTCCTCAGTAATAATATTAGGTTTACCCCAGCTTAAACTAGTCAATGGAGTTCTGTAAATGGTTGTTGTATCCAACGATAATACCTTTTATCATCACCATGTGTCTCGGTAAAGATACTGTCACCACCAACAGCGTAGTCCAATTTAACTTTTGAGTATGACTCATATTGCTGGAATTTTATCATTATGTTATAATCTATGTCGTAACCTTGCTGTCCTAACATTAATAGCTCCATTATCTTTTTCGACAGTGTTTAATAATGTTGAAACATTATATGGAATTGGCTTTTCTTGTGTAAATACACTGAACTTCTATTTACTGTTTTTCCACATTCATATTTAGGTCTCTTTTTCATTTTTTTAAAATCTAGATTCTACATGTTCTTTATTGTAATACCAGACTAATATTTATATTTACGTTTGTAAGCAGCTGTAGATGTAGACTGTCCAAAACCTTGATGTACAGTTGTATGTTATTCTGGCCCATTATATATTAAGCATTTGTTTTCTCGCTTGATGTATCTCCAGTCATGACGTGATGGAATTCTAATATTTTTGCAGATCAAATTAAATTGCTTCATATCAATCCTGTTGTTATTTGCTTTGAATGCGTCGTCATTAGGTAAGCATATTTTATTTTCAGACGACAGTTTTTGCATCTGGAAATAAACACAAAATTTGTATACTAAGTTGACTAACTCTGGTATGTTTAAGTCTATGAAATGCAAACAATAAATCCCCCAAACAGATGTTGCCACCCACACAGTCCAGTTTAGATGAGTCTACCAAAATGTGATGCCACACTGTGATTTGTATCTTATGACAGAGCCATCACAGTCAAAGTTTAAAGTGTAGTTATCAAAAATGTTTAATGGTTTGAGTGCAAACAAATTGAGTTTCAATAGAGCAAAGTTTGATCTCGAAACATTCACTTGATATGTTGACTTTGTTAAGGTGAGTTAGCCAGTATAATACATTAAACTGAGTAGCATGGCATGAGTAAGTCGTTGTACTTGTTAACTTTTTCAATACGGAATATATTTATCTAACATGAAGTTTTGGCCTTGCTAGCAAAAAATGAATGTGTTGAACAATGTTCACCAATATTTTGTATGTGGAATTGGCTTTTCTTGTGCGGATACACTGAACCTCTATTTATTGTTTTTCTATATTCACACTAATTTCTCTTTTCGTTTTTTTCTCGAATATGTTCATATTATTCATTGTAATACCAGATTAATATTGTTTTCTTTACACAGTCTGCATATCTTATATTTTATATTTCATTTTTCCATTTCCTCTATCATTTTTTTTCTAGGTTGCATTTGTAAAATTTAAAACTATCTTTCTTTCTTTAGGACAAGCATCCTCTGAATATGATAGTACCAATTACTTAAGTAGTTTAATTTCAATTACTATTAAATGAAAGTTCTGTGAAAACTGAATTTTTAAAGATCCGTATATAAATATACTACGAGATGTGTATCGGGTTTTACTTCATCGATTTGGTGTAAAATTCTTCCCATATCAACTGGATAATGTTGCGATAATTCTTTATGACTGAAGGGTTTACGGACGAGATAAAATTCTTCATGGTAATAATCTTGTCCAGTGAAAATGTATAATTTGCCGAGTATTTGCATGAATTGCTGCAATACCTTCTTTAAAAGAGAATTGATTTTATTTTCAATGTACTCATGATTTAAACAACATCAATGTGATCTTTATTACCTTTTTTGAATTAAAAATCTAATAGACCAACTTCGTATTTTTTATGTTATCTCTTTTAATTTCTTATGTTATGTAATTTATTACAATGTTAGGACATTGCATACATGCTAGTCGTCTTATCACGTTTTTCATGTGTACCATTTTATTGTTTATCTGTGACGGTTTTCTATGTTCTTTCCTTTTCCCTTCTGGTTTTGTGATCAATACAAATTCACATCACATGCAAGTTGTAATTTCTTCATTTTCTAATGCGCCGGTTTCCACATTTGTTACATTCTATAAAATCCTTATGTTTCAAAAACTCAAATGTTCATGCTCTTTCATAGTGCTATCTATATATTCTGCTTCCTCCGTCATGTCCAGTGGAGAGGTGTGTCTTTGACATATCATTTTGTTTAAAGTAAGAATGTGTTCTACTGGCTACCACCTGTTTAACGATTCATTATATCTTTTCCATTTAACAAGTATATACTTTTTACCTTTCGTTATTTTGGTCTTGAAATTTTTTTTCAATTTTGTATTTGTCATCTTTCATGTAGTATATAGATAATTCTTGTTTATAAAACAAACCTTCAGTATCCTCTCCATTTAAGGTTCCAAGATTATAATCAGCAGGATCATCTAATATTACTCGCCTCATTTTGAATATTTCCTCTGTAAAAGTTACAAAGGTAGCATTTTGCAATTATTGTTTTATATTTTGAAATTCTGACTGTTCGTCAATTTTAATTTTAGGAGATTCAAATTTATCAGCTGTTAAATAACTAAATAGATTGATTCATACTTTTGATCTATTTTCTTCTTTGCTCGCTTCCACGGAGTCATGTCTACTCACGTGTAATGTGTGTTATAGTATCCATAAATAAACTTTGACCAAACGTCAACCCATATACTGGTCTCATTTTGAGTGAAATGCTTCCTAATTCTAGTCTTCAGAGTTCTGTTAAACCTTCCCACTGCAGACACTATTTTGTCTGAGTAAGTTGAAAAGTGCTTCCTTTTCCTAGCAATCCATAACTTTTTTCTTGTACAACTCTTTTCCTTCATCAAGCTTTATCTTTCTAGGCTTTCGATGTTGGAACATTTATTTGAAAGCGTCGTGTATATCATCTCCCTGTTTTGTTTTACTTTTTCACCCCATGCGTATTTTGGAAAGATATCTATTACTGTCAAAATGTATTTGTATCCATTGTTATATTTTTCATATGCTTGCATGTGCATATTATCTTCCTGCCACTTGCCATCCAGGCGACATACATACATCTTTCTATGAGGAAATCTTTTTACACTTTCCTTGTATAAAGTATAGGTAGATTGTTCAGTTAATCACTGCTTCAATTCAACATATTTTATTTTCCTTTTGTCTTGTTTAATGAGTTTCCAAATTTGATTTATATTATGTAAGAAACTGTACTATCAGGATCGTATTAAAGTTATTTTTTCAATAATTTAAAACGGTCTGAAAAGATCCAGCGAATATGTTACGCTTGAAAAATTGTACTTAGGTGTTATAAAAAAAAAAACAACCAGAAATCACCCACAGCAGGAACTGTTATTTTCATCAGTTTACAACGTTTCTTCAATCTTCAGTCTAGTGGACGTGCTTTTAACAAAGTGAGATTCTTAAAAACTCTTCCATCGGATTGTTTTAAAAAATTGTACAAGCATTTCAGAACCATTCATATATATGTACTCACTTTCGACATTTTCCATATCATTCCAGATTGAAATAATTTATACAAGAAACCACTCTTAAAAACTAACAGAAAGCGTTTTGAAAGTCGTCGAAAGCACAATAAGTCCCTTTACTATTTGTAATATACATATTTATAAGACTATGGATTATAAATATTGCATTAAAAGTTTCCAACCCTTTCTTAGATCCAACTTGAGAATCACTAATTTTCCTATATATTAATCAATTCATTAATGTTTGATTAAAAATGCATGGAAACAAATTTTTGAAACACAGCTCATTAGGGTAATATCTTGATAATATCTGGATTCAGAATTATTCCCACCTTTAAATATTGAAAAATCACCCCCTCACTTGAAGACTTATGAAGATACCCACAATCAAGTATTGCATTACAACGTATAATTAAAATAAGACAACATATATATTGTCCAACAATAAAGAGCTCAGTAATCATTTCATCGATACTGTCTGTCTTATTTCGTTTATAATTTCTAATAATAATTCACCACTAAAATAAAATTGTTTTAACAAATCCAGTTTTAGACTAATCAGCGTGCTTATTCAACTCCTACGTCTTTGGTTTCTGTGTTGAAATGGGGTGGTCATAATCCACTTCAAGCAAAATACTGGGGTGTAAAAGCTAGGGTTGCTACGTAGCTTTTGCAAATTATCCTTGCTTTTATTTAAGAAATAAAATACTCATGTCAAAGAAATCAGAAGAAGTGGCACAGAAAATCAATATATCTCTCATTTTCATCGTATATTTTTGTAAATTATCCCACTAGATCCCAATATTTTCAAACAACAGAGAGATTTTGAAAAGCACTTTTAGCAATAGAGACAGGAATTCGACTGAGATGGTATGATTAACAATGTAAATTGTTATTACGAACAAATCCGGATTTTGGAATTATCCGTCCGTATATCCGCAGCTGACGAAAACTCCGCATAATGCAGACAAAATGCACACATAGAGGTCGGCCTGTACAACTTAAGACGCTGAATAAAGCAAGGGATTATTTATCTACTCAAGAATAATTTCTGTAACTATTTATAATTCTCAGAAGCTTAATGGGTGCTTTAAGAGAGGCATTTAATGCATACTAGTTGAAAATGTTTAGAACATGGATAATCTTATAAATAAATTGACATAAATTATCTTGAAATCAGCCATCAAGCATGTTGGTGTAAACGATATATAAATCGGATATGTGAATTTACGGAAGTATATTGTGTTTAAATTTTATGCTGCTTACTTGTTCCAGTAGAATAATATAAAGTATTATTATTATTATTATTATTATTATTATTATTATTATTATTATTATTATCAATATTATTATTATTATTATTATTATTATTATTATTATTATTATTATTATAAAATATTTCGAATATCTGAAGAAAAAAAACTGAAACAATATTTATATCATTATGTATTTATAAACACAAATGTTATGCTTGTGTTAATGTCTTATCTTCACTCCTGAAATCCTTGATTTTTTTAAACTCGTAAAAATAAAACTGATATTTTAGGTGGACTTCCTAATGTATGGGGATTTACAAGGTCCTCCTAATTTATGTAATGCTTGTATACGTGTGTGTGTGTGTGTGTGTGTGTGTGTGTGTGTGTGTGTGTGTGTGTGTGCGTGTGTGTGTGTGTGTAGATCCTCTACGTCCAACTGTTGTCTGTAATCGAACAGAACATATATAAGCTGGTACGGTGTTAAAGCTAAATAGAACACATTCCTGTGGAAGCTGGTTGTATACCCAAACAAATTCAAATAAAATCTGTATATGCCATATTTATGGTAGTCACCATTTGCATGAAAACGTATGGCAAACCTTACTTTTATGATATGAACTTGACTGATAAAAACTGCGCACCTTTATTTTCTTCATTTTCATCTAAAAGATATTATAACATTGATGATATCCATTCCTTTTCAGGAAGTCCTTTTCCGTGTGCATAATACTTTCCTGGTTGTTTGATGAAGTCCTTTTCCGTGTGCATAGTACTTTCCTGGTTGTTTGATGAAGTCCTTTTCCGTGTGCATAGTACTTTCCTGGTTGTTTGATGAAGTCCTTTTCCGTGTGCATAATACTTTCCTGGTTGTTTGATGAAGTCCTTTTCCGTGTGCATAATACTTTCCTGGTTGTTTGATGAAGTCCTTTTCCGTGTGCATAATACTTTCCTGGTTGTTTGATGGTAATATCTTAATACTGTACGTCATCAGTTAAATAGTATTTGTTTCAGAAACGTAAAGTATTAGTTTTTTTATTATTATTATTTTTTAGAGGTGAGCAGACGTTTTTTCATTACGTACTGGAACTAGATAAATAAAATAAAAAATTTTATAGTAGAGAATATTTGGCCGATTATGATATTTTTAACTGCAATCATGCACGAAACATTAAAAAATATGTTTGTCAACAGCGAAATTATTAACTTTTGACACTACTTCGTACATACAACGCAATACAAAATCTTCTACGGCTTCTTTGGTTGATATTTGAAACAATTCATGGTCGCATTTGCACCGTAGTAATATCAGATCAGCATGTACATACTTGCTTATGGAAAAATGATCGATCCCGTAGAATTGGGGATTTGCATTCATAAGGTTCAACTTTCAGAGTTAAAAAGGTATACTAAAACTGAGGGAAACTTTCTTGGAAACTACGAAAGATCACAGATATGATGGGAAACCTATAGACTGGGAATTCAACAGATAGATGTCTCTGGATGAACAAACCAGATCTATCTTTCCAGAGAACAATACATAAGGCCAGTTAAAATACGTGTAAGGATCACTTTATATGAAGATAAGGAATTAGTCACACAGGTCTGTATATGTTTTGCCATTGATATATTAAGCTAAATACTAGCTACTTTTTCCGCTGTTAGTTGTATCCATTCAATACTCAATACCATGAACTAATGCAAATAAATCTCATACGTCAATTTTTGTATTATATTATATGAAAAGACAACCCTTACATGAACAACAAAATATTTTTATGTTTCTTTCGAGAATTTACATTTGAGGCTGTGCTTTAAACAACGTTCCTGTCTATACGTCAGGGCCAAATTAGGGCCTTTGGGGGCCCTGGGCACAGCCAACATTGGGACCCATAGCTATCTATGCCTTGTCCATAGATATCGGCGGATCGTTATAGGCGATGACGAAGCCGATGCAATAAAATAGTTCCAAGACCTTAGTTACAGTAGTCAAAAACACAACCTGTGAAAACCATACGATATTATACGGGGGCCCCTTAAGCCCGGGTCCGGGGCCCCTTGAGCCTCGGGGGTCCTGGGCAGGTTGCCCACCTTGCCCAATGGATAATCCGGCCCTGCTACACGTCATGTCGGATAAGATTGAAAATTCAACTAGAACTATATCTTAAATGAGTCTTAAGCCTCTGCAGGCAAAACATTGAGCTTGCGATATTGTTATCAATGATTAGTGCTTGAAGTTCCACATGTCAGCTGTAAAGTTACCTTTGACTGCAAACTTTCGAATGTTACAGTTCTTCAGTCACATTGTATATTCATGCTGTCCTGCCAATTAATCATTTTATTTTGGTACGTTATCGGGAATTTTTTGACGTTTATATCTGGTAAAATCATATCCCATTACTTGAAAGGTTAGAACAATGAAAGATTAAAAAAGGAAAAACCAGCAGTGCAAACAATTGCAATTTTCCCCTGGCACCACGATTGATTTGCGGCCATTACTTTAACAAGGTGACATCCAATTAAGTAGATTTTCTCTACAATAATGCATCGAACCAATCATTAACCATTCCACACAAATGTCAGATCTGTTATTTATTTGGGTCCGTATTGAAAGATTACAGCTCCCTTTGACTTAGTATCTGTCTTTCACATTGTATGATATTTTCCAGAGTAAACAAAAGAAACAAAAGCAAACATTCAGGGTAAAGTATCGGGGATTGAAATATTTTCTTTCCGAATGTTATGTATATTGAATTTATAATATGTGTCCGCGATTATAACTTGTACTTTAGTCAGATTATGGTCATTTTGGTAAACAACATGTTTACATAGCATTTGAGTTTAAGACCGGTTTTGTTAGTAGCTGGACTGTTATTCCCATGTCTTGTTGGAACAAAAGTCAGGTACACAAAGTAATTTTCCAATATAATTGCTCATATTGTGATGTGACATAGGTCATGTAGGCATGTGTATTAATATACAGATTTTGGTAAACAAATTCATTCTTATTCTAGAATTTCGGTTCTAAAAGACCAGTCTGTAAGGAATCTAATTTTGTTGTGTTGTTGAAATCAGATATAATTTGAGAGGAATTATATATTTACAATATTCATTGGAAATACTAAAGTGCTCATAGATTTAAGGACTTTTTTGGTGGTTTATGTGAATTAATTCCAAACATTCCGGATTATATCATTGTGGTACATCAGGACATTCAAGACTTTTTGTACATCAGGACATTCAAGGCTATTGGAATTCATTCGGAACATTACATATTTTTGGACTTGTGATTAGGACACTTAGGATTATTTGGACTTTAATCCATGTCATTGCAAGTGTCTTTTGAATTTTCACTTTAATTGTCTAGAAATAAATTGTTTGCTGATTTTATTTGATTTTTTTGGTTTCACTTTCTTTCTGTTACATATTTTTAGGCCATAGAGTCGTAACACTAAGTGATGGAATTATGCTAAACTTCCTTCCGAAAACATTCAAAAAACCGATATTCAACGTTTTTTGCGACATTGAAAAGGGCACGAAGACAAAATGTTTCGGGTACGGTATGGTTCACAAATCGTCAAATACGGTACAGGAAAAGATACCGTATATACTGGCGTATAATGCGATACCAACTGCAAACTGCATAGACCCAGATCTGCTGGTGCATTATGCGCCGGTAGATCTGGGTCTATGCAGTTTGTAAGGACTAATCAGTAGAAGAAACAACATAAACCCTGATCTGCCGGCGCATTATGCGACGACAGATCAGGGTCTATGTAGTTTGCATTTGGACTTGAATTATACGAAAGTATATACGGTAGATATGGAAACATTTTAGAAGCGCTACATAAAGGACCGAAACAGTCCGACATTGTACTCTTGGTTGTAGAAGAGGGAGTGTAACGCTCAGAAACTTTAACTACGGAGTAAAATGTGACCAAGCTGTTAGTAAACGAAGATGTTGTTGAAAATTGGTAAGAGACGACAAGGAAACAGTAGACAAACTCTACGTTGAATCGGTTACTAAAGGCGTTACAGTTGCAGTAGCTTTTATAGACGATGCAAAATAAATTGCTACAATGTTTCGTAGGATATTCAAAAAGACACACAAGCATCACCAATTTTAATGAAAGGTCTCATCACTTGCATCCATTTTTGGGAATACCATTAGAAAGACAATTCATGAAACAAATTTTGACAGCAAGAAAATAAAACAGTATTGTCAGATATGGCTTGTTGAAAAAGTATTTCTCTGGCGAAGTTGATTCGGATTTATTCTGTGAAAAATCTCCCGTTAATGTTAACAATACACGTTACACCTCTTGAGTCTTTGGTCATAAAATGGGTGTATCATTCCAATTATAGATCTTCCACGGGGTGGTCATAACATGGGTGTATCACTCCAATTATAGATCTTCCACGGGGTGGTCATAACATGGGTGTATCACTCCAATTATAGGTCTTCCACGGGGTGGTCATAACATGGGTGTATCACTCCAATTATAGGTCTTCCACGGGGTGGTCATAACATAGGTGTATCACTCCAATTATAGGTCTTCCACGGGGTGGTCATAACATGGGTGTATCACTACAATTATAGGTCTTCCACGGTTGCAAGCTTCAGAATAGATTCCCCGCATACATATATTATATTAACAACACTTGCTGTTTTGTGAGATTTACATATTTGTCACGACTTAGTTTTTACACCAACTTCTAAGGCGAGCTCTTTCCGAACTAAGATCAAATTAGTTTACTGCACTGGAAAAGCTTCACAGCAACGTCGTACATTGGAAAACAGCTTTTTAACCAACTATAGTTGAAGATACCTGAAAAATGTTCAATGTGTGCTACATTATGACTTTCAACGTATCTAACAGGATTTGTTTGTCGGTCGGTTGTTCTGTTTGTGCGTCCGTCCGTTTGTATGTGTCTTTATCTGTTTGCATATGTACGAGTAAAATACCAAAGCTTCTTTTCAACCTAAATTTCAATCAGAGATAAAATACTAACAAGCGACATTATATGTATTAATTCATCGGTTGGTTCATTTTTCTTTCAGTAGTATCTATGTATAGATTATTTTCTGCAATCATAAAATTGAAAATAGTTATGTAAATTAAGCACAAATTTAGGAACTCTGTTAAATCGGTTGCAAACGACGTTACAGCACAAGCATCAACGATTTTAATGAATCAGCTCATTACTTGCATGCATTTTTGGGAATACCATTAGAAAGACGATTCAGAAAACAAAAAATACACTGCATACTATTGTTTTCTCTCGTGTAGTTGTATTTTATTACCAACCAAATCGTTTCTGACAAAGTTATCTCAAGTAGCAATCGTCCGCCCACTTAATGGCTCAAATAAGTTTTAACTGTACTCTATAGTATTATTTCACTTAAAGCTTTGGATGTACGTTGAGATAAAAGAACAAATTTAAAGCAGACAAAGATAACACATATCAACTACATTAAAATAACAACATCTCAGGATAAATTACTATTTTTAACACGCCTTATTTTATGGTCCTGGAACACCACAAATAGGAACATGTCAAACAACATATAAGTTCGCAACAATTCATAATCTTATTTGCTTTTTCTGTACTCTGTCAACGCAGCTGCCGATTCACTGGACATAAAGAGACAAAAGGAAACCAAACCTCAAGGGCAGAGGTACTAATTGATTACATAACTCAAAAAAAGAAAAAAAGGAAAAAGGCAAGGACCTCCACCCGCAGGATGATGTGCATGTCGGGGTGGGGGTGGGTGGGGTGGGGGGGGGACAGTACGAGCCGAAGTTCTTATCCAAAAGTGAATAAAAAAACTCAAAAGAATATGACAGAACCAACAAAGATCAACCTCGTGCAAAAATAAATTCAAAATTCAAATATTTTATTTATTTTATACACAAGAACACAACAAAAAGGGAAAGACAGGATAAAAACACAATAAAAAAAACATGTATTATTAGAAAACACGAGGGGACACCCTCTGGTCTTAAGTCAGTCAGATATGGCTGGGTTGAGATTAGAGAGTGCCGACAAAACCCATAACATGCAGAACTTTCTATATGAAATTTCATTCAAGTCGAATCATTTATATAGTCAGGCAAAACATGGTCTAATATAACATTTGACCGTCAAGAACTACAAATGTTATTAATTACAGTATCAGATGTTGCCGACCAATAACCATGTTTATATGTCTTTCAACTTGTGGCGTTAATAAAGCCTTTCATTGTACTATAACAAAAGAATTATCCCTAACAAATATCATTTTTTAGCATGAAAAGTCCCTTTCTCTTAGAAACAATATGCTGATAACGACAGAGAGGATATTTGCTTGAAACGAGTGAATAACTGATATATTTCATATAGAGTGGGTGAAAAACTGAAATACTTGAGTGTTTCACCCACTCGATGAAACATCCGTTATTCACTCGGAGCAAGCCAATTTTCTTTTTATTTTATGCTCAAAGGTATTGGCTAGCAATATGTATAATAGTTTGAAGTAGCTGATTTCTTCCTGTATCCCGCACAATAATGTCAGCGGTTTACCGTTTATGTTCTACTGTGTTTTGTGTATATTCGCACAGAAAAAATAACTAGTAACGTAATGCTCCTTCCCAATTCAATATAAAACAGCAGATAAAAAAAATTCAGAAAAACAAAAGCCTTTTGCCCATTTTTGGATTTGAACTCAGATCATTTGAATGCGAGGCGGCCATACTTACCTCTAGACCACGCAAGTGTCTTATAATAATATAAAATTTCTTACTCATAATGTTATCAATGTCTATTGACGTACAGCGAAAAAATATTGTTATAATTTCACTCCAGTTAAATATCAAGATTATTTTACTTGGAAATCAAGTAAGTTACATCTTATCATAAAATAATAAGAGCACTTTATTACAGATCTAGTACAATATTTTCCAACCAAGTAATCCGACAATATCAGATCCTTTTATGTAGATTCTTTTTGTGAAAAGATCGCTACAAAGGTTTCGATATTTTTGGTAAGTAACAGAGATGCCTTCCAGAGTCAAGAAATATATTCGCATTCGATGAGGTAATCCCAGAAACTATGACCTCAACCAAAATCAAATAAAAACAACGATCATTCTAGCTACATGAAATTACTGACCGTTTGACGTATCTCTCTGAAGCAGTGTAGCAACCATCCTCTTCCCGCCGAGAACTCTATTCATCGGAAGAGAGGATTGTTCATTCAAACATTTGTACTACTTGACCTTGCAATACGTGTTTTTTTTTACATACAGACGCATTCATGACAAGGTTATTCACTGTTGTAGGAGTCAAAGAAAAAAAAATACTTGTGTTTCCTCCTGAGCCACTGAGATCGATCCTTGTCTATCAAAAGTTCTTCTGTTCGGATTAATCAGTTTGATCGAGCATCGGTTATTTCAGTCGAAATTCAGTTCTGCGCCAATTCCGCTGTTTTGGACTTCAGGTTTTTCATAAATATTCCCAGTTTTTGCAAGACATCATGGAGATATTAATCGATTGCTTAGCAAATACTATGATCGATCATGTTGTGTCCGATTCCAGACTTAATCAAAGTAATAGATAAAATACAGGCATTGAATTTCTATGGAACATTTTCCAAATCTCCAGCGCGCGCCCTTTCCCTCCCACCCCTCTCCAAAACAAAACAAAAAAATGTTTAAATATTAAGAATTCCAATCATCCAAGAAGACGTTTCGGTCAGTGGTGGTCTAAATCGTGTATGACAATTTGTACTCAATTCTACAAGGAGCGGACTCGCTGTTTCCGTGTTCAAACTGATGAAAGGGTAACCTTCATGTGAAAGTATGTGTTGTATATATATATATATATATATATATATATATATATATATATATATATATATATATATATATATATATATATATATCACTTAAATTTAAAGATAATACGCTATATATAGTAACCATCCGAACGGAAAATTCACCTTCAAATAATCAAAATATACTTTTACGACAAGGACTTGAGCGTTCATAAATTTACTTAATTTTTGACATGCAGATATTTATATATATAACAAAACTGATTCTAATAAGGATAAACAACCATGATAAACAATCGTCTTCTTTGAAATGCCGATTTAAACGTACACATGTATTTTGCTAGAATTTAAATATTAATAACTGTACACGTTATGGTCATCTGTCAAGTAACACTAGTTTCGGAAATATTTAGTATGTCACTTTTTAATCTAGTTAAGCAGATTATTTTGTTTTTTAAGTAACGTATTGAAACCAGATAATTGAAATTAAATTTTTTATTGCAGCCGAAGTATAGCCGGATCAGGTCATTCGTAACTGCGGTCATATTCCTGGCAGGAAACAATTGTCGTTGTCATCGGAGGAACAATTGACTTTTGATCTGCTTTGGTACATACAAAATCAGATAAGTCTCTTAAGATGATACTAGATAAATTCATGACCGACTTCAAACTAGAGCAACGTCAGATCAGTACTTTACATGCTTATTTATGAAACAAATCATATATCCCTAAGGTTTTGACATTCGTAGTCCACAACAGATTCACCTTTTAGAGTCGAAAGGTATATTCGCAGTGGAGGAGACTTTCTTGGAAACCACGAATGGTCACCCATAGGAAATGAAATCATATACAGGTCATTCCACATACACATCTTTCTAAGGAAAAAGAAAACAAAAAATCCCATACGTCAATTTTTGTTTTATATGGAAGGCAACCCTTACATGAAAAGTAAATATGCTTTAGCGAGAATTTAAATATGACGTTGTGCTATTAACAACGTTTTAATCTTCACGTCATGTTGGCAAAATCTGACAATCAAAATAGACTTAGATCTTAAATGATTTCAAGCCTTTGCAGATTTGCTTGTCATCTTGTTTCTCAAGGACTGATACTTGAAGCTCCACTGGTCAGCTGTAGAGTTACTGGGACTGAAAATTTTCTAATGCTACACTTTTTCAGCCACATCGTGTTGTCATTTTCAATTGTCAATGAATCATATTTTGTTTAGTAAGTTATCTGGGCTTAATGATATTTTAGATTATTATATTGACTGTCTACATTTTGTCTAATTGTATCACTCCACTATAAATATGAAAAATTCAAACAAACAAACGGCAACAACAAGAACAAATGGCATTTTCCACTTGGCAGCATGATTGACTTCTGGCCTTTACTTATACAAGCTGACATCCAATTAGGCAGATTTTCTCTACGATGATGACTATAACGAATCGTTAACCACTGCACACACAAAGGCCAAATCTGTAAATTTACACGGGTGCTTATTGAAAAGTTACAAGTAACTTTGACTTAACATTGGTCAGACTACTTACTGATACGTTAAGTAGAGTCAAAAAATATGTTCGCACTTAAAAAATCCTATTGGTAGCTATGGTCTTGAGCATGATGGACATCGTAAATGCATAGTGATAAAGATATGATTGTAAGTACCTGGATCCATAATTACATCTTTCGAGAGGTATATCGCAACAAACGATTAACTTTACTCTGAGAATTTAATGCTTTGTGGAAAATTATTTGTCCAGATTTGCAAGGCACTGGCCCCATCAATCTGAATAAAATCGAGATATCCGACATAACGGAGATCTGACAGGCAGCAATAAAAGTTAATGTTCTGGTGACCTGTGCAATTCCTTGTCCACTTATTTGTAGTAGCCGACCAGATAAAACCTTGCATTTCGTGTTAGAGAGAGTCATCGTTGGTAATGATGTGTTCCGAATGTCGTAGTCATCGTTGGTAATGATATGTTCCGAATGTCGTTTCTCACATCAAGCTGTATGAAAGCTGTAATTTGATTTGTGAATAAAAAGGTCAACAGAACATGACACTGCATCGATGCCTGTCAGATTTACTTACTAATAAGTAGGTCTAGATTTTAATTAGATTGCTGGCTCCATGTATGCGTGTTATATAGAGACGACAGACGCCTGCACGAGAAATGGTAACCGTGCGAGATTCCAATCAATTGACATTTTTGAGGATGACAGTTACTCGTCATTTTGCCCTTTCGTTGACTAATTCTATCGAAAGCATTGTAAAGCAATATAAATAAAAGCAGGTATATTGTTTTCACTTTTTTTTTACTCTCTTTTGGACACAGACGACTTATTCAATTTCCATAGACCCCAATGTTAATGTTTTGCAAAATCTACTATACTTTCTTGGTAGGACCGGCAGTTCATTGTGCATGATCTATCCAAGATAAAAATCTTAAAACAATGAAAACGATTTGCTGCACGGCACGTTTATAAGACGAATTCCTTGTGCCCACAATCAAAATCTGGCCCGGCGATATCTCTCCGTTTTCATCCTGTAAAATGAAAACGGTCTTAGATTGAAGACAACTATTGTGCACAGTCTACCCATACACAAGCTTCTTCTGCCAAAATTACTTTTTTCCCTGTATTTATTTTCAGCCAATCAGACAGCTTTATTCTGCTAAACACGGCTTCTAATAGTCCACCTCATATAGACTGGTTCAGTAGCTCGTAAAATAATTAGTTGTCTGTAACCTAAGTTGTAAGTACGTCGACAGAACTGGCAAAAGTGATTAATTTCTATCTTACTTAACAAAAGCATGCTTACTTATTCGAACCTAACAACTTTCAAATAACCTCTGTTAAATTGTATATAATATATTTCGCAAAAAGGTGTATAATATTGTTTAAAATGCCTATGCGATATTTTTTCTGGATCCGCAGAAAGAAACCTTAGGATTCAGTGTCAGGAATTTAAATATTTTCTTAACTGAGTTATGTAAATTTATTCTTTCTACAACAGAGTTGCAGAAGAGGCAGCGCAACGTTAAGAAACTTTAGTCACAAAACAAAATCTGGACCAAACGATTTGTAAACGAAGAAATAGTTGAAAAACGGTAAGAAATGACACGGAAACGGAACAAATGGTATGCACACGATACATTAAATCGGTTATGAAGGATGTTACAGCTGCTTTAGCTTTGATAAAGGACAGGAAATAATTGTTAACAATATTTCATAGGATATTTAAAGAAAAACACAAAACACATTTCAATCTAGCAGGTTATCACTTGCAAGCACTTCTAATACCACTAGACAGACGATTTAGGACACAATTCGTTTTCTATGCTTCGCATTAGAACATATCTGGCACCAGAAAAGCAAATCAGCGAGAGTAAGGGTCGAGGATTTTTTTAGGTCTAGCTTGTCATTAGTGAAATTCTCTGGGAAAATCATTTATGATTTATTCTGTGACAAATCTCGCAAACAATTTAAGTCTGAACGTGTATACGTTAGACGAGAAATGAAGACACTGAGATATTCAATATATTATCAACTGTTTTAACACAAATATGTTTTAATTTTTACAATTAAGTCGTTTTTGAAGTTTGTGTATTGAAGGAATCAAAGTCAAAAGATAATATTTTAAAATTATTAAACATAATATATTTAACAGACAAGAAAAATTATAACAATGCTCTACGGTTTAATGTTTAGCATTAAAGAACATCCTTACGTCATTTTGGTCCTGTTTACATGTACGAGTGTGGATGACAACTGGGTAAAAAAGAAACACTTCCTAGGTACGTTAAAGAAACGCAATGAGCAGGAAATTGCCGAGAAAGACAACGATTATAAGCACTTGACATGTACTAGGTACAGACTGATTTGGCCACTTTTTGCAAAACACAACATTTCTACTTCATTTATATGGACAATCAATCATTTTATAATTGCTAAAATATTTTTATTTACTCTTCTGGCGGTGAGCGAAACATATTTGTTCGTACGTGGAATATTGGTTGATGATCAATATATGAAATGATGATGGAAGTTATCAGACACAGAGGGTAGATGTAATTTATTGATCTAGTCGCAGAACTGACGCTTTTTCGATACCTCAGTACGTAAGTCGTTTTGTATGTAATAAAATCATATATTCTGTGGGAAGGAAGCATGAATGTTGTGTATGGTTAACATCATATCTTTATTCCTAATTGATTGATAGTTTAAAGAGAGCTATCGGTTCAATTTGCTGACGATGAAATAGATTTTGTTTCCCTTGAAACCTTTGTTTCAAATGTTTTGAAATATGTGCGCCACTTCAAATGACCGCTGCGCTCATACGTTTTCATGCTTTTGGGGAAAAATGATTACATTAATTGTATAATCCTCATAATGTTTGGCAATTTTTAAAAATCTCTCTCTCTCTCTCTCATTATCATAACAGCTGCTATGATTTCTTAATGACAATGATGGAGATGAAATCAGTTGAAATATACTGACTTTAATGCCGAATCAGCAATCAATAGACTTCAGTTAATCTTGAATGGGCACTAAGGATTAGTTCTTTTGTATTTAATTTCATTCGAGGACCTTGTTTAACAAGTCAGACACACTGCAGAATTGCACACCGCATTCTGTACGAGTGGAATACAACTCAGTATTGAACACGGGAGTCTGTACCCGTGGAATACAACTCAGAACAGGAATCATACAGGGACTGATTTAATATTTAGGTTCTTGGATCGAATGCACTCTGCTCGGGACATCACTCTTGGTTCTGGGATCGAATGCACTATGCTCGTGGCATCACTCCTGGTTCTGGGATCGAATGCACTATGCTCGGGGCATCACTCCTGGTTCTGGGTTTGAATGCACTATGCTCGTGAAATCCCTTATGAGTCTCTGGTCATAAAATGGGTTTATTATATCTCATAAAAGTGACATCGTCATCCTAATGGAACATTAACTGTCTTGCGTGAACAATGTTTATATCTCCCCTTAAAATGGGCAACAAATGTATATTATTATACCTCATAAAGGTAACAGTGTCAATGATTGAATGTCAGTGCCAGTGAAGAAAAACATCATGTCTACCTCACGCGATCGTTTTTCTCTGACATTACCCGGCAACATCGTACATTGAAAAACAGATTTTCTTTTCCCAAATATAATCGAAGATGACTGAAAATTCTCGATGTGTCTTACGATATGACTATTAATGTATCGATGTGGGTCTCTCCATCTGTTTGTCTGTCGGTCGATCGATCTTTCAGTACGTTCGTCTGTGCGTATATATGCACGCTTGTGTGCATATGTATGTCTGTATGAATGCATGCATGTATTCTATTTCAATATTTGATTTAACCTACCAATTACCTACAAGATTAGACTCGAAAATCTTCTGTTCAACCTTACTTCCAATCGAATGTACTTTTATTACCGGCGAGTGTATGCATTAATTCATCTGCTGTTTCATACAACGTCAGGAACTGAAATAGTCTCTTATCTAAGTGATGCATCTTATTATAGCAATCAATTAGGATATATTCAAGGTACGGTTTTTAAAATTGTTATTTACAACAACATAGGAAACAGTACGAAGACGAAATGCTGTCAGAATAAAAAAATATTATACTCTTTGTTGTTCTAAAATAAAAGCTATTTAAGACTGATTGTTGGTGATAATTGTACGTTCAGTGCCCAACTAACGACGACGTAATCAATTCATTACTAAGTCATTATTATGATGTCACTCATTATATCTACCGTATATACTCGCGTATAAACCAGTACCAACTGCAAACTGCATAGATCCATATCTGCCGTCGCATAATGCGCCAGCAAGATCTGGGTCTATGCAGTTTGTAAGGACTAATCAGCAGAACAAACAACATAGACCCTAATCTGCCGGCGCATTACGCAACGGCAGATCAGGGTCTATGTTGTTTGCATTTGGACCAAGTTTTTACGCGAGTATAGACGGTACGTAATGTCGCGCTGGGAACTATGGGACTTATTTAAAATAAAACGACAGGGTTATATATCCTAGATTTGGTCTAATGATCCTTATTATTTTAGGGCATACAATTTGCAGAGCCCAGTCCAACACAATGCACACTAACCGACGCATTTTTTGAGTTGCAAAGTTTTTTTTACTCTGGGTAATGCTGCAAAACTATGGATTTTGGGTAAAATCAAAATATTTTGAGGTTTCAAAAGCAATCTGTCTGAATTCAGAGAGGATTCTCATCCCTTAAAAGTCATATATAAAACATTTAAACTGCACAGAGGTGAGGTGGAACACATTTCATTCTTTAGAAAGTGTTGATTAAATCCTACATATTTCATTTATATTCAACACCTTGCACCTACCCTCAATCCCCCCCCCCGACCCGCCCAACCGCCCCTCCCCCACCAAACAAACACAAGACAAAAATATATATATACATACATGCAGATACAGATCAGCCTGTAAGATGCTGAGTGGTAAAAGAGTGTCTAGATCCTGTATAATTGACTATCGGATCCTCTAGCAGAGCCCATATACAGGTGCAGTTTTAAGCTGATAAAGCGGTAACTGTCAGGTAAAAGGTACTCATATACAAAGACCAATTTTAAAAAATGCAAAGTTTTATATGAAAATGCAAATCACACATAAATAATATAGTAGCAAGACTTTTACTTTGGCAATGTGCGTTTGGACCATGAAAATTTCAAGTCTAAAGTTACGTAAGTTTTGAATTTGGATTCTGAGAGGATATACCGAAATTCATTCTCATAAGCTTTATCACTAACAAGCCTTCTTCTACGCCATATTCTAGCTGCACGTACGTTCTCATTAGCTTAGTGTTCAAGCCAAATTGTACCTCCCACCCACAGACCCACCCACACACACACACACACCTCCAATTCTCCCTCACCCGCAAACCCCCTCCCCCCATAACAAAGCAAAAAATTAAAAAAAAAAAAACCTGCTGATTACTCTTGGCCTTCTAACAAGTATAAGTCGTTTTCAGGTAATGCTTGCAACTTGATCATAAAACTCTCCACACAAATGTTCGATCTGCAGCGGTACGAAATGGTGCGAAGTAGTACGTAAACAAAGACAGCGGTACGAAATGGTGCGAAGTAGTACGTAAACAAAGACATGTTCGGAAAGCGGTGGAACTTAACGTATCACTACATCAATGGAGCCAATGAGCTGTTTGTGTATCCTTTTGCCGTCCCAAAGAAAATCATGAAAAAAAAATTTCTCTGATTTTACCGTAAGATTTTCTAATCAGCAAAGAATGTTATTAGATTTCAGCGGAAAGTATCACCCATTCATATTGAGAAAAAGAATTATTTATTGAGTTCACCCTGTTGGCGTCTTGTGGAGGATGACAAAGAAAGCAGGAGTCATTCAATCGTTTCCGGAAAACTCAGTTACACCAAAATTCGAGGCATTTAATTCAAATGCAACTATTTCCAAAAAATGCAACATAACATATACTGCTTTTGTTTTATATATTGTGTCCAGTTTAGTGCCTAAAATAAATCAGATAGTCTTGATGTCCAAGTTAGTGCCTAATATAAATCAGATAGTATTGGTGTCCAAGTTAGTGCCTAATATAAATCAGATAGTATTGGTGTCCAAGTTAGTGCCTAATATACATAAGATAATCTTGATGTCCAAGTTAGTTCCCAATATAAATCAGATAGTCTTGGTGTCCAAGTTAGTGCCTAATATAAAACAGATAGTATTGGTGTCCAAGTTAGTGCCTAATATACATAAGATAGTTTTGATGTCCAAGTTAGTTCCCAATATAAATCAGATAGTATTGGTGTCCAAGTTAGTGCCTAATATAAATCAGATAGTCTTGGAGTCCAAGTTAGTGCCTAATATAAATAAGATAATCTTGGTGTCCAAGTTAGTGCCTAATATAAATAAGATAATCTTGGTGTCCAAGTTAGTGCCTAATATAAATAAAATAATCTTGGTGTCCAAGTTAGTGCCTAATATAAATAAGATAGTCTTTATGTCCAAGTTAGTGCCTAATATAAATAAGATAGTCTTGATGTCCAAGTTAGTGCCTAATATAAATAATATAATCTTGATGTCCAAGTTAGTGCCTAATATAAATAAAATAATCTTGATGTCCAAGTTAGTGCCTAATATAAATAAGATAGTCTTGATGTCCAAGTTAGTGCCTAATATAAATAAGATAGTCTTGATGTCCAAGTTAGTGCCTAATATAAATAATATAATCTTGATGTCCAAGTTAGTGCCTAATATAAATAATATAATCTTGATGTCCAAGTTAGCGCCTAATATAAATAAAATAATCTTGGTGTCCAAGTTAGTGCCTAATATAAATAAAATAATCTTGGTGTATAAGTTAGTGCCTAATATAAATAAGATAATCTTGGTGCCCAAGTTAGTGCCTAATATAAATAAGATAATCTTGGTGTCCAAGTTAGTGCCTAATATAAATAAGATAATCTTGGTGTCCAAGTTAGTGCCTAATATAAATAAGATAGTCTTGATGTCCAAGTTAGTGCCTAATATAAATAAGATAATCTTGGTGTCCAAGTTAGTGCCTAATATAAATAAGATAATCTTGGTGTCCAAGTTAGTGCCTAATATAAATAAGATAGTATTGGTGCCCAAGTTAGTGCCTAATATAAATAAGATAGTCTTGATGCCCAAGTTAGTGCCTAATATAAATAAGATAATCTTGGTGTCCAAGTTAGTGCCTAATATAAATAAGATAATCTTGGTGCCCAAGTCAGTGCCTAATATAAATAAGATAATCTTGGTGTCCAAGTTAGTGCCTAATATAAAAAAATAGTCTTGGTGTATCGGAACTTAGAACGTATTCACTGGATTTTAGAAAAACAAAAATAGAGAAATGAAGGAAATATAAGTAACTTAATTAGTACAGTAATACCTTAACAACCGGTACGAAAACGGAACGGTATGATTGGAAAACAAAACGATGTGCTAAAGGTATAAACGGTATGTTCAATTGCTTACTAAGACATTACAAGAACTATATATTATGCCGGAGGTATGTAATAAACGTCTAGACTGTTCTAGCCGCATTATTTGATTGACATGGCAACTTATCATTTGCATGCACTCATAAGGATACCAATGAAAGTATATGTTCTTGTTGACACTAGTGCATATATGGGCAGAAAAAGAAGAAAAAAAACAACAATAAAAACTAATTAGAGACAGCTTATGAATATATTCTAAACTAGCTTTCCAGACGTGGAAATCTCTCGAGAATTCAGTTAATGTTTATTCTCTGACAAATATTTCGTACATGTTTGTCAGAACTTTGATACAGAGGATTTCAAATGAAGACATTCAGTATCAGTTAGAGGCTTGAAAACACCGATATTTGTTCTTGTTTTTCCTTCTTTTTAGCTAAAATATTTTTTCTATACTCTTCTTTTTTTTTTTTTTTTGTATTTGTACTGTACTGAATGACTGAAAATGGAATAAAAAGTAAGAGGAATGTGAAGAACAAAGATAAAGGAACTATTTACAGCATTTTCAAATAGCGTATTGAAGAGACAAGAGATGTGATAAAATTGCTCCATGTTTTATTGTCCTGAGGATTTTTGTTACTGTATTTAAGCACATTTTCGATTGTATATGACACCTGCAAAGAAACGGGACATTTCCCATACTGTACAATGGGTACTTAAAACGTTCTGAATATTAGTGCGCTGTACAACATTTTTTTTATTAGTGAACAGTACGTGAGTGCATTCCCTCAAAATACTCACCATTCACGTATATACACTTTCTCAGTTTGATTATCCAATTATTAATGCTATTTTGTATTCACTTTTCGGTATGCTGTTCATTCGCTGGAAAACTGCACTTCCTATTGCATAGCGGCTTTCAAATCGACTGCCCCTCAGCGAATCTTTGATAACGGGATTCAGCCAAAAATCACTTCGAGCTAAATCAGAATGTATGGATGCTGTGCTCATTCAGGAAGCCTGTCACGACGGCGGATGTATGCGCCGGAGAGTTGTCATGAAGTTGATATATACCACAGATACCAGTGCGCGGAGAGGTGCTTCGGTAGTGTTCCACAACTTTTGGCACACTTTGATTGCATAAAAATATTCAGTGACACTAGCAGAATCAGACTTAGGTACCTGGACGACTGGGCGTTTTGCATCGAAAAATAATGCGTATAAAAACTCCACAACTACGTCGAGTGATTTGTGGTCTCTGCTATTTTTCTCAGATCAGCACTTTATTGGTTTCTCTCGAGTCAGGTTCCGGGTAATAAATCCATGTTTCATCACCTATGAAAATCTCATACAAACGTCTCTGGTCACTCTTTTCATATTTGGCGTGTAGCTGTTTGGCGATTTCAACTCTGGTCTGTTTTTGAACAGTCGTCAACAAATGCGGGACCCATCTTGCACAAACGTTTCTGAGCTTTCAAATGTATCTTCAGTATATTTTTAAAAAACAGCTGAAGAATTAATACCCGTGATAATTGAAATATCTTGTACTGTGTATCGAGCATCATCATGAGTTGCTCCCTTCACAGCAACCACATCCGCTTACCAACAGCAGACATCGGTAATCCATAACGTGGCTAATCTTCCATGGATTCGCGACCATCTTTACCACGATGACACCACCTCAAAATTGTAGGATATGACAGAGAATTATATCCGTAAAGTTTAGCCAAGTCGGTCTTGATATCAAGGGGAGAGTACTCTAAGAGCTCCCGGATTTCACAGTATGCTCTTCGCTCAGTAGCAGAATTGTTCTCCGTCTCCAACAATTTTTAAGGTCACTCTCAGTTACCTATGTTACGTCACACACATATTTCTGCAGGTTTCTGGCGCGCTGCACGTGCAGCTGCAAATTATTTGAAAGAACATTAGTTTTTCTATCGATCGGTGTTAAATTTATTGACAGGTTCCAAAAACCAAAAAGTTACAACAAAACATTCAGAATTTTTTGAATACCCATCGTAGCTTCACAAACAAAGTACAAAATACAATTATTATTCGTCTGAAAAATGTTCACTGCAAACGAAATAACTTCATAAAAAGGAGTGAATACTCTTTTTTCGAAAAAAAAAAAAAAAAAATACGTATATGATGATAAAATTTTGCATGTAAAATATCCAAGTGTAAATATGTTCAATAAAACAGGCATCCAGGAAATATAGATGTGAAATGATCAGTACATAGATACCACTTGAAACAGAATCTGGGGTGCATTGTCAATGCGCTAGTTTAAACTAATGTTGAAAATTTGATTATCGATCCGTCAAAAATGTAGTCACATAAAAGGAACCAAATGTCCCATTACTCTGCCAACATTCATAATGATTTAACATATTTCTCAGTGCAGGACTATTAACGCCATAGTTAATATTAATAAAGACGTCTCATTCTTCAATTGCGGATAAATTTGACTGGACAGTGACAAACTAGTCTTGCCTCGTGAATGTAAAACAAAGAGTGCAATTTGCAGTAATTATCTTTCAGAGTACTGTTTTAGTACTTAGCTTGACTATCATCTGTCTGGGTAGGATATTTATAACGATACGAGTATTTGTTGTTATTAGAAGATATGTTTAGCAAAGAGACGAGGAAAAAAATAACAAAATCTAAAACTAATGGCCAAACACATCGGGAATACTATAATGGTTGGTGAAATTATAATGTGGATTGCTATACATATTGCTTAAAGTTTTATAACAGAGACTCTCGCTAATAGTGGATATTGATAATTGTTTAGACATGCAACCACTTGCTAATCTAGTAATGTTTTTAAATTCGCAAAACTTCACATTGACTGAAGCATAAGATTTGAATCTAGCATCCATAAAATTAAAATGTGACATTATGGTTCTGATGAGTTCTACAATATCAAACACGTCATTATTTGCAGAAGATTATTCAGTTTAGTCCGAAAGACTCAAATACAAAGTGTCTGAATTTGCACACACAAAAAAAATGAAGAAAAAACAATTAAAAATAATTAAGAACCTGATTAAATTAGGATTTGTAAGCCTAATTATTTAAGTACTCTCTCAATTTAGGTAATAAAATGAAAATAGAAAGTGACACAACACCTAACAAAGCAATAAACACATGTTTGCATCACTAAGCAAGACATTTTTTGTCAGTGAAAATTGAATATGCCCCCCCCCCCCAAATAAAAAGAAAGAAAAAAAAAAAAAGATTTCACTAGTGATAGTGCAAGGAAGCATTAAATTCAGCTACTACTCTTACCTAGTTTGGGAGAGTAAGACACACACAAATATACAAACACTATATCTATATAGACAAGTATCTGTATATATAGACAAACACAATATACATATATATATATATATATATATATATATATATATATATATATATATATATATATATATATATATATGTGTGTGTGTGTGTGTGTGTGTGTGTGTGCGTGCGTGCGTGTGTGAGTATGTATGTATGTATGTATACACACAACCTCTACATTAAAGCGTATAAAATACCCTGCTTAAAAAACGAAAGCTGTTTCTGGCGAAAACAAATACTTAGTTGAAGTGGGTAGAAGTAAAGCCACTTTGTCCAGAGATTACATTGGAAAGATAACATGTACTTTCATAAATCAGGTTCCTTTGCATTTGAAATACTCGGCTGAAACGTACTTAATAGTTTTCTTATTATTACAAACATAATAACCACGGGATTCGGGGAAAGTCTAAGATGACGTGCAAGAAACATATTTTTCATTTTGTATGCAACAGATGTTGATTTGCAAAATTGTTTTTTTCGTTCCTCATATTCCTTGAGAGACGTGAACTAAGGCCATGAATCAAACTTGGTATCCGTAAATGTCAGATTCTTTTTCGTGTTTTTTTTTTTGTATGTGCTCGACCGGGATTTTTGAAATACTGATTAAATAGCTAGTGACGGAAATACGCGTAGGACAGACGGACAGATTAAGGTTATAACTACCATTGATGCTTGTTTTGTTTTTTTAGGCACAGGGATAAATAATGAAGCCTTAAGTTTGAGACGACCACATGTTTCAAAAAGATGCAAGCTTAATCAATACTCAGCCACTATAAGAAATAGAGTATACAAAAGTTAAAAGTCTATGCTCCAGTGACTGCCAAATATTCAAGTTAATCTTATAAACATGTAGAACTGATATTAACATAAAATGGAAATTGTTATGATGATTGTTATGGTGGTTTTCTGAAAGTTTGATGGTTAATTTAAAGACTGATACTATGACTACGGCACTTCAATATATGTGGAATTGCTATTCTGTTCTAAATTTGAAACCTTAATTGCTGTGTCTGGAATTAAAAGGGGTAATAATACACTATATTTTCTTCGTACGGCCTTACATACATAAATACACAATTACCACAATAATAATTCATTCAAAGAAATTTAAAAAAAAAATAAATAAATAAAAGAAACTTAAAATACTAAGACTACAGCTCCCCAAGCCATTGTCACTGGGGCAAGTGATGATAGACATATACAGGAAATGGTTTCTCATATTAGAACTATTAAACTACTACTAATAATAATGGTAGTCCTTAGAGTCCGAAGATGACGGGATCTGTGCAATCATCTGTGGACACGGAGATGGCTCTGCAGTCCCAGTCTTGACTTGCAGTGTCCATGACTGATGGAACATTGAATTCCGTTGTAGTTGCAGGGACAGACGCTGACCTGTGGCGACACTCCCGGGCTGCTTCCATCTGGCTCTGGCTTTCCTTTTAAAATTCAACGGACACTTTGCAGGTGAGGGTTCGGTCTTGTGCGGTTATTTCCAGCTCCGGTAGTTTGAGGCCGCATCACTTTAGGCTGTCTTTCAAGGTGTCTTTGTAGCGCTTGCGTGGTCGGCCTTGGTTTCTTCGACCATGTACCAGTTCCCCAAAGAAGATCTGTTTAGGCGAGCGGGTGCCATCCATTCTGATGACATGGCCTGACCAGCGAAGTTGGACCTTAAGCAGCATTGCCTCGAAAGTTGTTTTCTTGGCTTTATCCACGATTTCAAGGTTGGTAACCCTGTCCTGCCGTCGGATCCCAAGTGTAGAGCGGAGAACCCGCATATGGAATTTCTCCAGCTGCTTGATGTGTCTGCGGTATACAGTCCAGGCCTCGCAGCCATAGAGCAGGGAGATGAGGACCACTGCGTTGTACACCTTCACTATTAAGCTACCTTTGATATAAATGCATATGTAATGATTTGGATTTGTCCTGAATAAAATTAATACTATTTGAAGAACACCGTTTCTCTTGGCAATGATATATTTAGCCGAATTGCCTTGGCTCTAAAATGTCTAACATTTTGTTAGCATCTAAATTAAAATATAACGTGATACATTTGTATCAAAATCCACTTTAAAAGAACATAGAACAAACCTGCAATGAAATGATTTTGATCACTTCTTGTGAGAAGAAAATTGTAATATAAGTGTTGTAGCGTACTAACGGGGTGGGGGGGGGGGCGGACGGGGCGGATACCCCGGGCGCTAGAGGTCTTGGGGCGCCAAAACAGCTGATACAAAGTCGGGCCTCGTATTCTGGCCCTTTGGGCCATCATCGTCACCCCGAGCGGCATTTACCCTTAGTACGCCACTGTATAAGTGCAGTATGTTTGGCGCGGTCATATTTAGGCGAATTCGATTTGAAAGAGGCGTGGACTTATTTTGGAGCTGTTTATGTTTGTCGGATATGAGACTGCTGATGGAGTAGGGCATTTTTGTAAAGAAAATTTTCACGCCAAAATTATCTGATAACTTACATTAATCTTCCACAAATTATTGAAATTCAGTGCCCTGCGCCTTCTGAAATAATGCGTATATTTTATGCAAACAATTGCGATTTTAACGTGACCTATGCATTACATCTCTGCAACAAATTAAATCATGGATTTCTTTAAGCAATTATATAAAACCACGTCAAAAGCATTATGATACCTTAATACCTTTATGAAATTATTTACACAATTTCAGTAAAAAGAAAGTTCTCTAGTGAGTTCATGCTTGCAAAAAGAAACTTGGGAATGTTTCGACCAAAAATGCGTCATCTCAGTCGAGTCGCCATCAGTGAATGCGATTATGGTGTGCGACGTGCTCATGGCGTCATTTGGGTATACAGGGCACATGTATATGCCATGGCAATTATCGTAATGTTTCCTAGGTGTTTTTCATTGGCGGAAAAGTCCCGAGTGTATAACTATTGGGGTGTGACTGTCATGTTTGCGCACGATTCGTCATTTCGGTCAAAGTCGATAGTGCTTATTTGTATTAGATATACTTACATACTTTAGTATACGTTTGAAATAATTTGTAACCGATTTTGACTTACAAACTTGAACTCAGATACAAATAGGTTGACATTTATGGTTGGCGGTTTATTAAAAGTGGTATTTCATCTCAGCTTCAGCAAGCAAATGAAACCTTTTACTAATGTATACAGAATAATGATTACATTTTATTGAATAACAGACAGATATATCTAGCCATAGACTATATTCTGTTCGAGCAAAATGTCCAAAGATGCATCATTTACCATAAATTTAGCGCGTGAATTATGTTTTATGTTTACACTGAATTAGAGACATTGCTTTATGATAAAAACTTAAAATTTAAAAAAATAATCAATGCAACAAATAACGGGCAATATACCAAAATGTTTGGTATCTTTCAGTTTTGTTTATTTTATATACGTCCTGCAAGCATAATTTCAAAGATAATTGCTTTTCACGTGTGAAAACCTGCATTTATTATAAGGTCTCCCTCACTGCAATATTAAAGGATCATTTTCGACAGTACTTTCAGGAAATGAAATTCAAACGAACCCATATGACAGTACCGGCAGAAAATAAAATTAAAATGAACCCGTATTACAGTACTGGCAGGAAACAAAATTCAAATGAACCCATACGAATGTCCTCATTGCAAATTTTCTTTTTTTGGAGTTATCTATCAAATTCAGTCCTTCATGATTTTGCAGTTAAGAGATCACTCTGATATGCTTAATTAGTGTTAGAAATTATTTTTTTTATTTTTTTAAAAAATAAAACAACTTGTAAAATAAACCTATTTTCAGTGTTGAAGTGGTTCCGTTTTCTTTGAACATCTATCGATTACTTGACTGAGAATACCACTATCATTACCATTAGGACATAATTTGTTTTGAACTCTCGAAAAAAACAAACACTCAGAGATTTACATGAAATAATCAATTCAGGAATCATGAAAATAGACTTTAATAGAAACCTGAGTCTAGGGTCTACGATACAATCCAAAACAACCCGTGTATATTGCACGAGCTTCATTTTGCTTTAAATGAGGGTGTTATATTCGACTGCATCAGATGATTCTTCATTATCTTTGCCAGCCTTCAGTGGCGGCGCGACGTGGGGGGGGGGAAGGGTGATGGTGGCCAGGAGGGGACAATTGCCCCCAGGCGCTGGGCGAGGAGGGGGTCGGCGCCGTTGGGAGCTTCTTTTTTTTTTCTAGCTGTAACCGGGGCGTTGATGGAGAGGTTGGCAACTGACATAAAACCTATTCTCTGTGGCAAAGATGGTGAGCCACTAAAGAACACATCGAACCCTCGCGTCCCCACTGCCAGCCTTACCCTTACGGCTAATCAAACCCGATTTTCTAATAATTTATCTTATGCCCTAAGTTCCTCCAATGCGTTTATTTCTTAAATTATAGTTACTTGGTTTGTGGAGAGTCAAGTTGGATATATTGTGCAAAAACAAAAGAGAAAAACAAAAGCCTTGCCAAGAGGAAGATGCACAAAATGCAATGCTGTTGCAACCGTGTTTACGCCCAATACAAGTAGATATATGTTATATGTTATATGACATGTTAATACCCGTGTTCATGGGTCTGTTTACCTGATGATCAAAGCTTGGTTTGTAATAGCCGAAATGTACTAATCAGATGCATACACGCCGTGAAAGTTATGTCCGTGGCGACTAAAACTAGTATTAAATATTTCCGTCTGTACTCGTGTATAAACCGATACCCACTGCAAACTGCATAGACCCAGATCTGCCGTCGCATAATGCGCCAACAGATTTGGGTTATGCAGTTTGTAAGGACTAATCAGTAGAACAAACAACATAGACCCTGCTCTGCCGGCGCATTATGCGACGGCAGATCAGGGTCTATGTTGTTTGCATTTGGACCCGGATTATATATGCGAGTATATACGGTAGTTCTTTCTTTTTATTTTTTTTCTTTCTTTCTTAATTTTTGGGCGAAACTGGCTTATTGCGGTAAGACACATACAGAAGACTTCCTAGAAAATAAGGTTTATAATCTTTCTCCAAACGAATGCATGGTGCTATTAAAACTCCTCATGGATCTATATATAAGTATATAACCGCATTCTACAGACATCCTCACCAATGAAAACGGGTGGCCATTAAAAGTAATCTCACTTGGACTAAGGAGTATATTTTTAAACGAGAGTATTTATGAATTCTTCAGAGGATATTTCCTTTAAAACAATGTATTGATCCGTGATTTCGTCTGAGTAATTTTAAATTCAAAACTGAAATCTACGATGCTTTAATGTTCTACAATAAAAGCATATGTTGCAATGAAAACTAAGTAATCTTTATTTAAAGGTTGTATGAGGCGAAGTTTGTATGAAGCGAAAGCGGAAATATGAGCATAAAACAGGTAAAACACAATCCCCAGTAAGAGTTAACTGTGGACTATTTCAACTAGCTATTAAAATAATAATTACCAAATATTATCCATCAAGACAACACATATACACACACTCAAACCACCATTACACACTTAAACAAATACATACATACATACGTACATACATACATACGTACATTCATACATACATACATACATACATACATACATACATACATACATACATACATACATACATACATACATACATACATACATACATACATACATACATACACACATACGTACATACGTACATACATGCATACATACATACATACATACATACATACATACATACATACATACATACATACATACATGCATACATTCATGCATGCATGCATACATACCTACATACATACATACATACATACATACATACATACATACATAAACACATACATACATACATACATACATACATACATACATACATAAACACATACATACATGTATACATACATAAATACCTACCTACATACATATACATACATACATGCATACATACATACATAGATACATACATACATACATACATACATACATACATACATACATACATACATACATGCATGCATGCATGCATGCATGCATGCATACATACATACATACATACATACATACATACATGCATGCATGCATGCATACATACATACATACATACATACATACATACATACATACATACATACATACATACATAAACACATACATACATGTATACATACATAAATACCTACCTACATACATATACATACATACATGCATACATACATAGATACATAGATACATACATACACACATACATACATAGATACATACATACATACATACATACATACATACATACATACATACATACATACATACATACATACATACATACATACATACATACATGCATGCATGCATGCATGCATGCATGCATGCATGCATACATACATACATACATACATACATACATACATACATACATACATACATACATACGTACGTACATACGTACGTACGTACGAACATATCAAGATCTTTCTCGTACTTAGAGAAATTGTCTGTTTCCTCTCGAGATACAGATTACTCCGGTTAACAAAAATTAATGTTAACCGCAATAATAAGTTCGTGATATCCGAAGTTTGTATGAAGCGAAAACGGAAATATGGGCATGAATTGGCGATAGCCCCACTTAGATGGATAGATAGACAGATAGATAGATAGATTCTTTGTCCATTTTGTGGTCGTGCTCAAGAGTTTAAAACTTTGCAAGAACCATACCACAACAGTGATTGAATACCTATTGTACCTTAGTTGCATTGAGTGTCTTTTATTTCATTGATTGCGTCCTAAAATTAGAAAATGAAGGCAGAATAAACCATGAAGATGGAGGGTGTGGAAACAGGAAGACTGAATGGTTGGAGCAAAGGTATCATAAAAGAAATACTAACTTTCTCTCTAGTAACCTGAACAATGATGTGACCAAAATGGTCTCTACGTATCCTAAAGTAACGGTTTTGTAAAAATTAATGCAGGTAACGACCACATATCTTCATTCCGGGTTTGATCATTTTCTTCGCCTCAACGACCACTGCTAGCTTATATCGTTGCTTTCGAAACTGCTTAGCTTTTGATTTACCAAACGTCGTTGTTAAATCTGACTAGTTAGAAAATAACTATTGCTTAAGTGTGACTCAGTGTTTTATAGAAATACTTTATCATATAGTATAGTGTTAATATTGCTAGTAAGAAAATATTAATGGCATTAGAATCGTTTGTTGGAAATATCTGTTGCTTTAAACTAAACTCAAAAAACGTGCCTGTCACCATTTTTGCGAACTTTACCGACAGATAGTAACTGTTAAACTTTGAGTCGTTGACTATAATAACTTCGCCCCATAAAAAACATAACCAGAGGCATTTTTTAAAATGAATTTCATAACTCCTATGTATCCTCTGTAGAATTACCTTTGTCTTTGAAATTTAAATTTTCGATTGTTTGTTCATCTGGTAACATTTTAACATATTTAAATTTAGGAAAGTTTTGGAATTACCTTTTAGGTCTGAATCAGTTTTTTTAATTTTTTTTAATTTTTATTTTTTTTAATAGTATTCACAAAATAAAATGTTTGTCCAAAATGGGCATTTGTAGCTGTAGTGTTAGGGAGGAAACATACTGTTGTTTGAAACTGGTGAAGCGATCTACTCATAACCTTTCTGCTTTAAAAGTCAAGCCAAATTGCTGTAGATATCTTACCCACAATAATGCATTCATATCATACACATTTTGGGGATAAAATTTCCTGGTTTGGGTGTAAAGCGACGACTTCCTGGGGATATAACTTCGTGGCGTCACACTGCTTACCTTAACATTTAATCAGCAATATGATCTTTCATGGTTGATTTATTTATTTATTACAATTTTTTTTTTTTTATATTTTTTTTTTTTTGGGGGGTAATCATCTTTCCATATCAAATAAAAAATACCGAAATTAAATACTCGACAAACAGACCTGATTTTACAGTATTTACATCCAATCCAGAGTAAATCAATATAAAATGTTCTAGCAAACATTTTCATGACTGCATATTGTTAATAATAACCGGTCCCTTTGGTTGTGACCTTTTCAGTAAATAACGGACACGACTAATGAAGGCGATAGGTATATTCTCACCGGGCAGATTTTCTCGGAACCTTTAATCTTAACAATGATTTTATATTGGTCATCCTAGAGTCATAAACATCTTGACCAGCAGATACCTCTCCTTAGAGGATTATGCCAGCCATATGTTCCCGAGTTAAATTGCATCCGTTTGAAAAAAGAGAAAGAACAATGCAGTAATTTAGGTTATCGCTCCTTGCAATACTGTGATAGAACGGTAGATATAGACGTAAATATCGAAAATCGAAACTGTGCTTCTAGGTCAGTCGATGTGTTGCCAGATACCAAAAATTAGTATTTGTTGCTCCACGTTTTCCTGGACAACCATTGGAATCGTGTTTTTCAGTACTTTCTAATTAGACAAACCCACATAGAATTAATATTCTGTAGTTAGTTTCTTGTTTTTAATACGTCAACAATATGACGAACATAACTCGTTTCCCTGTAAAAATGAATTATATACAACGTACGATTTAGATAGTCGAGACAGAGCATGTAACGGTTCAGTCTGAGAGAAAACTCAATTATTGGATGGTATCTCTCAACAAAATAAGAATATATATATATATATATATATATATATATATATATATATATATATATATATATATATATATATATATATATATATATATATATACCTAGAATGAAATGACTTTGGTACAACGTTATGAGAATGACTTTGGTACAACGTTGTGAAAATAACTTTGGTATAACGTTATGAAAGTGAACATCCTTCTCCCAAGGTAACCTAACGTAATTTATAAAACAATGCGTTGAATTGACATTAAAAAATCTGAACAGAGGGCACCAAACAATATTAAATAAATACTCATACAAGATCTTTAAAACACTCAGCCACGATTTTTGTTGATAAATTATTTACGTGGTTGTTTGTTAACCTCTATACATTCAGAAGAATAACGCCAAAAAATGACACTTTAAAATAGCTATCTCTGCTTGACATTTTCTGCATTCTTTTAGCAGATATAAATCAGGGGTGATAAGCGAATACTAAGGCGATATATATTAGCAGTGTAATCCCCAGTGGAAATCAATACAGAATGATTTCAGACAAATCTGGGGCAAATAAAAACCATGTCGCAGATTCATTGAACGTCAAATAAAGGCACTGAGCATCATACAACGTTTCCAAGACTTTACCACGTTGATTTCTGCTTTTGGTCGTTTTGGATACTTTACCTAGTATATGTATAGACGTACATAGAAACAAAACACATGCCATATTGTAAGCATACATGTGTATATATTTATCCTGTGTTTTTTTGTGTTTTATTAAAATGTCTAACTTAAAAGATAGATAATAAGAGTTCATTAAGGGATGGAACACCCCTAAAACAAATTTCATTATATATTTTTAGAGATCATTGGAACACTTTGTATATGCTTTCAGACAGCTGGATCATCGTCAGGAACTAAACATGATCTAGCAATACAGGAATTTATGACGCTATGGAATGAACTATAGATCGTTTCTGTAAAATACCGTTTCGATCATTATTTCCTGATCTTTGGAGCATAATTCTACCCCTTTATGGACAATATTCCAGTAGCTATTTTCCATACATATGTTAAAATATTCCTTTTAAATATAAAGAGACAAATTGTACATAGGTTGGTATTTAATTTACTCGAAGGTGGTAGAACTCATCGGTTACAGCTGACAGTTGAAAAATGATTATGGAGTCAAGACTTTTGGAAAATATGTCCTAGAATGGAATTACAGTATATGCTCCAAAGTCATGGTCTTACCATACATTGGCACGGCATACACACTGCGAGGCGGAAATAGACGATATGCACAATCATACCGTTTATACTCGCTATTAAATCGGGTCCAACTGCAAATTCTACAGACTCAGATCTGCCGTCACATAATGCGCCGGCAGATCAGGGTCTATGTAGTTTGTTAGGAGTAATCAGTCGAACAAGCAACATAGACCCTGATCTATCGGCGCATTATGCGACGGCAGATAAGGGTCTGTGTTGTTTGCGGTTGGAGCGATTGCATATGGTACGTTTGGCAACATCCCGTTTTGATTTGTATGAATGTACATAGTATCACAACAGTCTGGATAATTGATATCTGTATACTTTGAAAAGTAAAGACAAAGAGACAAAGTCTTCGTGGATAAAAATAAATTACATCATTACAAGGAGCCTCCGAACAACAATAACTTCAGAAAAAAAATTGATATGATTAGGTTGAAGAGAGATATGTTACTTGTGCAAAATTCAAAGATCACTGTACTCAGATCCAGTTTAATTACTTTCTTCTGAAATTCCAATTCACTGAGATTCTTGTTCACGGAGAACAAATTATAAACTTAATTTAGAGCAATCGAATTTCACTCTGACTTCATCAAAAGTGATCGAGATGGCGAAAAGAATTCTGTCTTTATGCAGAAAGGAAATCCAGTAGTTGAAGTTGGACACGAATGATAAATACCGTCTATACTCGCTTATGTGGTACAAGTTCCAATTCTAGGTTAAACTGTGGTTATAATATTGTGTGATGAGATGCACGAAACGCTTTCTAAATTGGATGATTTGATCGGAGGTAAAATATAGAGGTTTCTGTTTAAACTTATTTTGAATCTACCATATCTCAAAATCCCACATTTGTTGATATTATAAATTTCAACTATATCGATTACGAAAAACTGCGTTGAAAAGTTTGACCCTCACAAAAGCTGGCAGAGGTATTATTATGATATGTATGCGGAAGTGACGTATGACTAGAACAAAACTCGCTAACGTGAGATTATAGTTGTCGGGAATTCGTGATGAACGAAATGAACAGTGATCCTGTGGAAATTTAAGAAATTGAAACGAGTAATGCTGCACCTACAATCAGTATAGTCATCTACAGATCGCGAGAAAAGAAAAAAAAGCAAATAATGACAACTATTTTTAAAAAATTACGAAAATAATGTGCAGACGCATAAAAAGCCCTCTGAGCGCATTTTCTAACTTTAATATTATATAAGCCACACTGAGAAAATAAATATATCAGATCCCTGTTTTTAGTCAAAATTATAGACAATAACTCTTCGAAAATATAATGCAGTTCTTTAAAATAGTACATTGGGGACTCCATCCCATTTAAATGTAACACCTTTTCTCCGAACTAAATACTTTGCTATGTTCTACTTGGTATTTGCAGCTCATTTTTCTCCATCATAAATCTGCAAAACAAATGTTTAATGAAGACATGTGTTTGTAATAAAAGGGACACAGTTGGATCGGTCCTCAAATTAGCGATAAATTAAAGTGTTTGTAAGAACATTTGTTTTAGTTATATTATGATTACTATATGTCCACTGTAACATATATACATATATACATATGATATAATGAAACACTGTTAAATAAACCGTTGTTTCTAAATGGGCGTTTGTTCGTAAAAAAACCTCAAATTTTGAAATATTTATGCATCTTCAAAGTTCTCAAAAACTACTAGCGCAATCGAGAACATGTTTGATTTTTTGACAGAAGACACTTTTCTGTAACCATCTAACACTTATGCAAATTTCGTACGTGCTCTCGTTTGCGCTTATCCCTAACGAACAGAAAAATGAAGACAAATTGTGTTCTTAGCGCACCCGTAATATGTCCGTCGCCATATGGGCCTACGTTTTTTCTTATTTTTCTTCTTCATTTTTCCTTGAAAACTGACATTTTATGGAAGATTGTATCTTTTATCTTTTTTTCTGATCGCGTTTTGGGGCATTCTTTATCGTCAATCATAATCAATATGAATATTGGTGTAGCTAAATATAGAAGAGGCGCATGAAGGACGTCGACCGACAATAACAACAAAGAAGCAACCTATGCTATTATTTTACGAACGGGGTCCGAAAAGAAAAAGGAATGATAATAAGAATTAATCAGTACCATGTATTTTTCCTTACCATTATCATTTTAAATTGCATTTATTATTTTAATTGGTTTTGTAGACTATACCTACCACTGTATGAGTTCACAATCTCGAACACTGACAAACATGATCAGGATAGAAGATAATAATATGAATCATACCTTAGCTATGAAAGTATTGAAATCAGCATTGAACCCAGTTAGCATGCACTATTGGTTAGCATCATTATTCACGTGTTTCCATTTGATGAATTACTTTAGTACACAACTTCAAAGTATCCTCAGCAGTAGAAAAAACTGAAGACTATATCTTGGTCTCCAGCTGACTATAACACGGAGAAATAAAATTGATTGCAGTAGTTCTCGAGGAAATATTTATTGAACAAAGGTATTATATTGTACAGCTTGTAATTTTACTATACTTTTGATACAAAAAAAAAAAAGATTTGAAAAGGGAGACAAATTTTGCCTACATAATTGATGTTACCCTTTGTAACGTCACAAGGATTCATGCTATCTATATATATAATTTTCCTATTATGTTGCTTTACAGGCGCAGTGGTGTACAAGTATCATAAGTGTTTAACAATCACAAAAAGATATTAGAACAACGGTTCGAAGCAAACGTCGAGCGTTCCTTTTGGTTTTTAATTCATATAAATAGGTTTCCTTGCAATTTTCCCTTCAGTGATTCTTACTTATTCCTCCTTCACTACTTCTTTATTTCTGTCTTTCTTTCTCATGTCACATAGTTGTAATGAATAGCTGAAACCGTTATCTCTCCGAATATTTGAATTAGCTATAAAAATAACCCTGAAAGCAATTTTTTTTTTCAAATACTGCTAGCTATTTCAACTTGTTGCTTACACGATTACTGTTGTCTTTTTGTCATTATATAGCTCATTTCTTGTGTATCATTCTGCTGTTTCCTGAAGTTGATTAGTACAAATTTTTGCTCGTGACCATTCATGTGTGTGTGTGTGTGTGCGCGCGTGTGTGTGTGTGTGTGTGTGTGTGTGTGTGTGAGAGAGAGAGAGAGAGAGAGAGAGAGAGAGATGCTATATAAGAATACCGTACCGATAAAAATATAAAAGCGACAAAGCCTTTTGTAGCCTATCCTTCACATCTTTGCCAGCGTTCAGTTGCTGGATTTTGAATGTCATAAACATTTTCTTTGATCTTAAAATGTACATGTGCGTTACATAATGTGTCTGTGGATCGTCAGAATTGGGCGCTATGGTCGACCATAGCTGCTGCATTTTTAAAAATAAAATTATAAATAAATAGATTGATTGCCAGCCTCAGCCCTGGTACAAACGTTTCTTTGTCCTTGAGTGCACAACATTTGTAAAAAGAAGTCCTGATGTCCCCGAACTCGTGTGTGTGTTTGCCTGTTCGGGTGTGTACGCACACGCATGTGTGTATAAATTCTTCTTATGTATGGACTCCATATTGATGCACATGAAAAACATTTTTGAAATATTTTACAGCTGAACGTTTGTTGATTTCCCTGGTGACCCATCTGATTTAAAATAAAAAACCAGTGCCTGTGTGAACAAAGAATATATCAAAATTGATATCCTCGATCTATGACGTAATAAAACGCTGGTATACGTCTTGCACACTTGCCTCACGCGCTGTATGTTTTGCAGCTATTGTACTCTCACTCTCTCTCCCTTGAAATTTTATACAAAATTATCAAATTTGTAGGACCAGTCATCATAAAGTATACTTTTAGTGAGTTTTTAGTAAATTAAAGTAAGTTTTTCCTCCAAACGATACATACACAAAACAGCTTTGGTCGCTGACGTTTGGATCATTTTTATTCAATTCTATACACTGTAGCAACATTCGGCTATTACAAATATACAAAATGTTTGCACGGTATTTTTGTGCAGAAAATGATTAAGAAATACATAAATTGCCTTTTCTGGGGCGATTCTGGCAAGATTTTGACAGCAAGTCAGTACTAAACATAAACATGAGCGAAACGTTCTAAAAGAAAACGAAAATAGGTGTCAGCGGTAATCAATCGAACTTATTGGAAATATACATAAAAATCAAGTTGTAGACGTCTTATCATTGACTATGATGCATATTGTATGAACATGCACAATTTAAGATATATATTCTTTCGTCGATTAGCGTGATAGTTTTTTTTTAGCCACCATATCTATAATCCACGAGAATAGGTGCCAACAACAGAGGAAAAGTCCATTGGCTTTTGAATGATTGATTTCCTTAATTTAAAAGCGGTCCTGAATTAAAAAAAAACACAAAAAAAAAACAACAACCCCCCCCCCCAAACAAATGCACATAATAAAGGCCTAAATCGACCTTTATCCTACCTTATCCTATATGCATCCTATCATAGGAGACGATTTATTTTTTCAATAATCTTGTTCTTTCTCTCTCTCTGTCTCTCTCTTTCTAGACTCTCACTCGCTCTTTCTCTCTTTGTCTCTCTCATTTTGCTCCGATAATTGCCTAAATGATACATCTAACTTCAATTTTTGAAAGAATTTGTGGCGATTTGATCGTTTGTAATATGTTTGGGGGAAAATGAAAATGAGCGGTAGAGAGCCTGCTCGGAAAGCAGTTCATAATACTTTCCGGTTTGACACAGTATAATCAGCAGTGCCCCATTTTCTGCATCTTTATTTATGTATAAATATAAAGAAAGGAGTAAAATTGCCTTTGTCTATTTTATTCTTTTTTATTTTTTTATCACAATTTGTGACCTTGTACTACACAAATCCGTAAGTTTTACTTGAAATGACAATGAAATCATAATGCTTCTACATTAATACCTGGTCTAGAATAACATCACACATAAACAGCAAACTGTGCCTTAGTCCAGAGGCGATAATGCAGTCGTTAATTTTGGACAATCAAATCCTGCTTTAATCTGAATGGTAAATTTCGAGAATTTTGGTTACATGAAATTTACCAGAGAAACGGATTTTTAATCTACAAATAATGTACTTCAAAAACCATGACAAAATTACATTTTGAAGATATTGACCCCTAAATTATCAAAATAAATTGCCAGCTCACGAATATGCAGACTGTCTTTGAACTGCTTCGATCCCTGAGAATGATAAACTAACCAAACATTAAATAAGAATTATCCTAAGTGGTGTTGGTGTAGTTATATCTATGGTAACTATAATGAATGGTAAATGACACGAAAGCGCTTTAATGTAATTTCAAGTCAACGTCCGCGGTTTCTTATGTCTAGTGTAAATCAGTGAAATCCGATTTCCACACTGTTGTTGCGAAAATGTCAACAGAAAAGCAATCCTTTGTGATAAAATACGTAACTTCTGTTTTTTTTTGTATAAGTTTACATCCAATCTAAGTACGCTAAGTTGATTTCAGAAGAAAATATTGGAAAACAGCGTGTACAGTTTATTTTAAATATTTACATGCTATCTTCAATTGGAACATAATGAAGCATAGCAAAATAAATGAAAAGAAAAAAAGTATTTATATGTCTAGTTATTACAGTACAACAGTTTTATTTATTTTTACGCCAGTATCGTTAAAGTCAAAATATTCTTCTTTGCCACGATGGAGATTGGTTTAATTTGGTACTAAGTAATATATTTTGGGGAAGGGAAACATGAATGGGTCATATTTTGTCCTGTATCTATTACGGTGCTTATTGTAAAATAAGGAATTCATTGCCTAACCCTTGACTGTTTCTAATGACATAATATTATTATTGATCGGAACAGAGAGGAAAAAAAAAACCTCTGCAAATATTTATAAAATTTAACCTTGATAAAAAAACATGTTTTCCGTGTTCATTTTGATTGCATGATCTCCATTTTTCTGCGTTTCTTTTTGTCGACTGCCTACCGTTTTAATGATTGATTTGCCATCATTTTTTCAACCTCTTTTACACTTCTGTCATGCATTGATAAATCGTGTTTTCCTCACGCACCTTCTAGCCATTTCCTTTACGCACTGATGTACGTGGAGTATATACAAGTATATACTGTAGTGTGGAGTATATACAGTAGTGTGGAGTATATACAGTAGTGTAGAGTATATACAAGTATATACAGTAGTGTGGAGTATATACAATAGTGTGGAGTATATACAGTAGTGTGGAGTATATACAGTAGTGTGGGAGTATATACAGTAGTGTGGAGTATATGCAAGAATATACAGTAGTGTGGAGTATATACAGTAGTGTGGGAGTATATACAGTATTGTGGAGTATATACAGTAGTGTGGAGTATATACAGTAGTGTGGGAGTGTATACAGTAGTGTGGAGTATATACAAGAATATACAGTAGTGTGGAGTATATACAGTAGTGTGGAGTATATACAGCAGTGTTAAATATATACAGTAGTGTGGAGTATATACAGTAGAGTGGAGTATATACAAGTATATACAGTAGTGTTGAGTATATACAGTAGTGTGGAGTATATACAAGTATATACAGTAGTGTGGAGTATATACAGTAGTGTGGAGTATATACAGTAGTGTGGAGTATATACAGTAGTGTGGGAGTATATACAGTAGTGTGGAGTATATACAGTAGTGTGGAGTATATACAGTAGTGTGGAGTATATACAGTAGTGTGGGAGTATATACAGTAGTGTGGAGTATATACAGTAGTGTGGAGTATATACAGTAGTGTGGAGTATATACAGTAGTGTGGAGTATATACAGTAGTGTGGGAGTATATACAGTATTGTGGAGTATATACAGTAGTGTGGAGTATATACAAGAATATACAGTAGTGTGGAGTATATACCGTAGTGTGGAGTATATACAGCAGTGTGGAGTATATACAGTAGTGTGGAGTATATACAAGTATATACAGTAGTGTGGAGTATATACAGTGGTGTGGAGTATATACAGTAGTGTGGAGTATATACAGTAGTGTGGAGTATATACAGTAGTGTGGAGTATATACAGCAGTGTGGAGTATATACAGTAGTGTGGAGTATATACAGCAGTGTGGAGTATATACAGTAGCGTAGAGCGATCAAAAGGATATCCCGTTTCCCAATGTACAATTCAATTTAATAATATTACTTATGACATATTTCATAACGAGATATTGAAAAGTATCAATGGGAGAAAATTAATATCACCACAGTGGCGATATCACTTTTGTAACTACTTTCTTTTCTCATTTAGGAAATATATCTGCCGTTATGTCTGTTAGTCTGTTATTCAGACTTGTAGTTTTCTATTGAGGCTTATTTCATTTGTCTTCTTCTTCTTCTTCTCACTCACTCACTCTCTCTCTCTCTCTCTCTCTCTCTCTCTCTCTCTCTCTCTCTCTCTCTCTCTCTCTCTCTCTCCATCAGGATCAACAGATCTTAAATTATCGTAAGGCTGTAGTATACATTTTTGTAATCAATGAGGAATTGTCATAAAATAAATGCCTAAAAACAAACACCAAATGACAAAAATCAGTCTTCAAGTATTAACTTATATATATATATATATATATATATATATATATATATATATATATCAAATGAATCGTGCAAACTATCAGTGACTGAACTTACATGACCTGTTTCTATTAGATATTCAGTGTCATCCATGCAGTAATAGAATTGTTTATGTAGCGATTTTAATCCTCATCACAGTCATAATCGTGTTTGAAAACGACGGAGAAATCGGGAATAGATTAATGTTGACTGCAAACCGAAACTGAATGACAATCGAAATTTTGGTGCAGCATCTGTTACCGAACTAGACTGTAAGCTTGCCAAAGCAACACAATTCGCGTTTGAATGCAGAAAAAAAGAAAATAAAGAATCAACAGCTTTGTTTACAGATGTTACACCATGAAGTCTGTTGGATACGACCACTCTGTTTTGCTTCTAAAGTCACCCTCACCCAAACAATGTCCACTGTATCAATCCACGCAAGAAATGTGTTAGGAGGCGCTCTACAGATATTATGTACTTCTGAGGGAGTGACAGGTGGAAGGTGAAGTTGTTTGAATTTGCAACAGTACAATGAAGAGAATGTTGGCATACCTCTATGCTACTTTCAGGAACTGTGGCTGAAATTTCTTTACATATTATACTTGTGGAAATTATACATGGTTTAAGCACACGTCTGACAAAAATGGTGTCTCCCATGTGCTCGAAAAATCAGCCTGAACTAGTCCAAAGTACACTATTTTTTAGCAGTTATTAAAATAGGGAAAACGAATTTTGCCAGAGTAGGCAACACCAGCTTCTGAAAGTACAATGAATGAATTACAAAATATATAAAAAGTAAAAAAAAAGTTATTGGCTCTTTCTTTTAAAATTTACCTTTGAAGTCCAGGAAGTGAAAATGACCAAGCGGAGCTAGCAGTTTTTTGATAGGTGCACATCTGAAGTAAGAACAAGCTGTATACTCTATAACCAAAATTACAACCATCAATCATACACCAAAATAAAGTGAATTAAGAGTTTGTTTTTTTGTGGGTTTTTTTTTAACAATGCCTAAGATATACAAGGTCTTTTTTATATAGCCAGGAGAACTAGTGAGGAAAACCTGGGAAATTCTTGTCTTTAAAAATCTAACCTTATGCAAAATACAAAAACTGTAGAGCGCCACCTTAACAAAAATAAAAATCTCTACATTTTCGTGTGAAAACAGTCAGTCATTTGACAAAATACACAATTTGAAGCATTATATGTACGAGCTAAACTTGTGAAGAGTCACTGTCCTAAAATTATAGTAAAATTTTTGAACTTCATTTTATTGATGTAGTAATACACCGTTAATTTCATTCGCACAGAATGGAGGATAAAAATTCATGCAAATCGACGGTTTTTGCATTAAAAGTTCAAAAACAGCAAACAAATCTACGTTTTGGTTGGAGATGTAAGGAAATATTTCACATGTGAAGTCAAAACATTTTGTATTGTCACTCGTGAAATATTTTTTTATATCTACTCAAAAAAGCGTATATATCCTATATGTCATAAACCCATTGCATATTATGATAGTTAACTAGTAAAACGCCAATTATGACATCATAGAAGTGCATCACACTCTGATGTCATGCTTAGCAAACTTGTAACGTTAAATTTGTCCGATTGAAAAAAAGTAATGCAAGTCACAAAACAACAGTGTTTCACTATGTTATAAACAGGAACTTATATGTATGGTTAATTGACGTGACTGATGAACTCGTTGAATAATTTGAATTATTTGGTTGCAAATTCTTGCAAAAAATATATATTATTCAGTTCATGTTCATAATTCTGTCATGAAATTACTTTCGAAAAATGTTAAATCTTCTCTATTTAAGGCAGAAATTTGAACATCACGACACATAGATCCGCTAGGGATTAAAGGGATTAAAGATTGCAATATTTTTCATAAATTTCTAAACTTTTTTGATGGTTGGTAAACGTAAAATGTTACGTTTTATTTCTGTTAGAAAAGATAATCTGTCGAGAGCGGTAAAATGAGTTGTCTGAATGAGAAGTGCAGATGGTTGAAGACAGATATTGAGTTTAAGATACTTCAGCGTAAAGTCTAGGATCCAGTTCAACCTTTTTTCCTTACGTTGTGGAAACAGGGCTGGATTGTATGCAAAAATAGAGTTGTCATACCTCTCTAGACTAAATTGGCATTAGAGATCAGCATGGGCATATCAGCTAGAGATAACTTGTAGTAGAATATATAACACATAATGAAAGACAAGTGCACCTGATATTTTGTTTTTATTTAAACCAATAACAGTGAATCATGGCTGGTCTCGAAGAATGTGGGGTTTTCATGATATTCTCAGAAACAAGACAGAAATGGCTTCGAGGAATATGCTGTGACTGACCAATAGAGTAATAGATTCTCAGATGTTTGTAAAAGAATATCATATTGGAATTAGGAAGCTTCTTGCGGGACTTCCAAATGAACATTCAACTTTTTAGTAATTGCCAGTTGGCAGAGAATGGAGAAAAAAAATGTACTGGAGCAAGCTTTGTTAAACTTGTAAAATTTGAACATAACAAGAATAGTAAGATAAATACAACGCAGAAGGTGATGCTTGCTAATATCTGGATGCTTTGTTATAATGTTTGATTAAAACAATACTTATTTTTCATAAACCGAACCAAATCAACGACAAGTCTTTAAAGAAAACAAAAGACATGCATTTTTGTGTCATTTATAATGTTCGTTACAACAAAACAAAACAAAACAAAAGAATACCTTTATGAAAGATTGTATACCTATTTAATAAAACACTTGCATATAATTCATGTCAGAGGATCCATGACAGACGCACCAACCTAGACCACCTGTTAGCTTTGTTCATGAGATAATTTATTACAAATTTAACTCCAGAATATGAATTTTTTTATAAAAAAAACCCCTAAACAACCAAAAACAAACTTTATTTTCCACGTTTATTAATCACTTGTTTTAAAGCAATGTGTTTACAAGCAGCACATGTACAGGTGCGTTAAAAATCAATAACCTAATGTGGAGGATAATTGCAAATATTGATTCATTCTTATCACTGTGGCGGATCTTGCCAGGCATTCCCGAAATTGGAAAATTGCTGATAACAGCAGCATATCTCTGAAATTGCACTATATAGTTATCAACGACACGTTGTAATTCAATGATAAGCATGAGTCATTCAATATTTTAATTTTTGTATTATCAGGTGCCAAGCAATATTTTAGTTCAGTTGCATTGCTTTAATGACCCATACACTATTGTAGAACGTACTAAAATAGTCTCATTAAAGCCATTACCTGTAAATATTGTTTACATTTCTTCATTGTTTTGAAGAGAGATAAGATAATAGATTCAAGCTCATTAACAAAAGATGCGTAAAATACAGCATATTGGAGGATTATTTACCAATCAGAAGAAGCTAATTAAAACGAGTTATCTAATTCAAAATCAACATTATATCCACACTTTTCTATATTATGCTTTCTTTCCGTTCATTTCCATCTCAATCCTTATACCCACCCAACCCCAACCAGACGAGAGTTCCTGTATGTCGTCAATGTTGATTCTTCAAGAACTGGTTTGCTTTGGACAAAGGAGAAGGATTAGGTTCCAAGATAACTCTCTAGTAGACATTTCTATCTACTGACCATTATCAAGCTGTAGCATTTTACTCAGATCCGAATTATTTCGATACGCTTTGATTTGTTCCATTGCTATATAAGAGCTAAGTTAAATTCCACACTGATGAAGGCGTGGATAAAGGAAAACAAACATGGTTGATTTGAGGAGCATTAAGGATTGCATTGCAAGGAGTAGCCACCACCAAGGATGAAACGTATTTCAGTTCAAGAGATGAGAGATAGTTTCAAGATTAGATAAAATTGTCGAAGTACAACATAGTTGAATACAGTTGACAAACTCAAACAAGAGTCCACTTAAACAACGTATCTGCATTAAAGCAACATTGTCTCCAAAGTTTCTACATTCTCCATTATTGACATTAATCTCAACCTAAATACTTGCGCCACCCAGCTTAAATTAATTTTCAATTAAAAATCCAATAGCACTGAGCTTAGCAAAGTATTTCTTCAAATTATTAAACAGATTTCTTAAGAAGCAGTCTGAAACATTATGGTAAGATATGAATAATACCGTATATCTCGCGTATAATCTGATACCAACTGCAAACTGCATAATGCGCCGGCAGATCTGGGTCTATGTTGTTTGCATTTATACCCAAGTTATACGCGAGTATATACTGTACTTGCTAGGCACCTTCACAGTTGTGTTATACACAGGCAAGCATGCACGTAGGTTTAAATAGCATTGTCTGCCCGTCTACTTTGAGGGAATGAAATCTCACTACTAGTCTTGAACCCTTGTCGTTCCAAAGATGTAGTATTGATTGCTTATATGTTACTTTAAAATTTAAAAAAAAACACAACAAAACGCTAGGACATTTAGGATTTGAAAAGAACAAGAAGCGCCTATAATTATTTTTATGACAGATCAGATTTACAACTTCAAGAATATATCAATATCGCTTCAATTTAGGTAAGTACTCACCTCGCTTAAAAAATCAAATAATCAGCACCAACCAGATGCTATGTTACTTATATAGCGGTAGTTATATTGAACACTCATTTCAAAATCTGAGATAATAAAACAAAATATTGACAAGAAAGATTCAGTCCCTTTATTTACCAAAGCAATTGTAAAGAGTTTAAATAGAACTGCAACTTTTTAAAAAAAATTTGAGAGAGTTCACTGAAAGCATGAGACTATATTGATGATATAGAACCACCCTCAGAAATATCTAAAGCAAGCATTGAGGACACTATCATTTAGCAAATCTTCTAATCCAGCATTGTTTCCTGTGTATTTTACAAATGGACAACTAATTATCCGAGATATAATCTATGGTTACATAATTTTATATTAGGAAATAGATGGCGTTCTTGCTCCTCCTTTTGTAGGGCAATACCAACCAGGTTGCCATTTAATCATCGTAGTTCAAACCAATAAGGCGCGACATCCACAATTTTGAAATAATACTTCTATTAGATACATAATCGTGTCAAGTTTTGTCAGTTCAACATTTTCTTTTGCGTTTATTCTTTGTCTTGTCTTGTTTGTCTCTGTTTTGTAATTACCATTGAAAAAGACTCAATGACAGTCAAAAGGGCTTTGACTGGATAAAAACATTAATTTGCACTGTTCTTTGTCAGTTTGTTTTATATATATATATATATATATATATATATATATATATATATATATATATATATATATATATATATACACACACACACAGACAGAGAGAGTAGAATTTTGAAAACTCGCTCTGAGGGATCACATTTTTTGTTTGAGAGTTGTATATAGAATGAGACTTTGGGTGCAATATAGAACTATTTATATATTATTTTCAATTTTTATCACTGGAACTTGATTACTCACTGCTCGCTTCTCCGCAGCAGTTAATCATAAAATCAATCTTTTTAAACAATATCACACTACAGAGTGCGCCTGAAACCCTCATTCTCTTTATTACAATGGAAAAACAAATGCATACAAAATTAATAATCAATTGCTCATGAAGACAATGTTTCATATATAATTTTAGGATTCTTTTGTTTTAAAATTAAAACAAAGCAATAAATGTTTCGTTTATCATGCGCTAAAATATCCTATTCATTTTCATCGACTAATAGATGGAATGCCTAACTGCAACAAATACTTGTGCGTTATTTTCCAAAAAAGAGAGGGAGGATCGGACAGAATTAAGAGATAAAAAAGCTTATCTATGCATATCTGGTAGAACTGTTAAAGTCTTTTCCAAAATATTAAGTCTCATATTCACAGCAGATTAATGTCTAAACAACTATTTAGTTGAGTGTTATACAATAACCGCTATTATACATTAGTCACAAATAACAATATAATAAGATAGAACAATCTTACTCGGTACTAAAATCGACAATGATATACAATTATAATCAAACGTAGAAAAAAAAAACCAATAACCGCTATGCCCAATACTAACTTTAGGGGTTCCATCCATATATAACGAACTATACAAAACTTGTGTATTCTTGTGTATTCTTTGTTAAAAACCTGCATGGGGAAAGACAAATTACAAGGACAGATGCAAATTAAATCATTTTTCTAACAGTGATTTGTTTGCTTCTAAAGATCTTTGTTAATATGTTGCTATGCTGTTATGGTGCCTTTTTTAAGTCGGTTATTTTAGTCTGATTACTGATTTAGACAATTCCCTGGCTTTTTCAGTAATGCATTGTTCCATGAATTCGATTCTTTCAATCTATTGCTTAGCTAAATTCAAGGCTTATTCAGTAAGATTGTCATCCGCTGTTAAATTTAGCAGTGCTTCAAAGGATACTTTACATCCGTGTTTGTAAAACAAAGCTGGTAAATCAATTATAGATAAATTTGAAGTTGTGTTAGACGTTTGTAAGAAATGTTTTAAGCCGACTCTCTTCTCGCTTTTTTCAATATTTGTAACTTAAATAACTGTGTCACATTTACTCAGCAACCTTGTTCATCGTAATGTTGTACATTTCATAATTGAATGATCAAAGGAAGTTCATTGTTTCAGCAATTGTCCTGAAGATTGAATAAACAGTTACGGTTTATCTCAGATCTTAAATTCCGTATGATCACGAAGTGTTTAATTCCTTTGCACACCTTCTTTGTCCTTAAATGAGTCCTAAAAATACAATTTTAATCGTAATTCACACAACTCTGTAACCGGTGTGCCGTTTAATTCAACCTTAAGTAATTCTATCACTTTCTTGTTTACATGTCGAATACTCAATACATTGATTTTTGTTTAAAAATCTCTGGTGTAAAAAAGTAAAAAAAAGTCTTTGTCGTCATAAAAATTGAGTCTGTGTTGGATTGAAGTAGCTTCAACAGATCATTGTATTTGTTTTAAACTTGTTGCAGTAAAATTCGTACATCATTTGGATAAATCTATAGCCGTGGAACCAATGTAGATAGGTTTGGTTAATTTGATTTCCTTGTTTCTAGGACGGGCTAACAATAAATCATCATCAATTATAGTTCTTCTCGAGAAAGATTGGTTCCCTTTTTTTTGAAATGTTTGATGACATCCTGAACATTCTAGTAATTATCACTGGACATGTTGGAGCTGAACAATGATGAATGCTATTTTGTTCTATCGACAGGATAGATGTCTCACGGCACCTATTGAAACCATTGAAGTATTCACATTCCTTAAATATTTAGGTTACATTTGTTTAAAATGTTAAATTGTCTCTATAAACTTCTCATCGTGTTCTTTGAGTGGTCCACGAACCTCTAGCAGTGTATAAACCCAATTGTACGTTTTATATTTTGACATTTTTAGAATTTAAGTTGTAATAAATCAGAGCAGGACCTCAGTATTTCCTGGTTAGGAGATGATGACCCCTAACTTTGTTTCCAATTATCATTTTTCCCAGATATGAGAAATGTTTGTTGAATTAAACTGTTCTTTTTCTTCCTGGGTGAAGATCATAGTGCTCGTACATTTTAGTTTTTAAGTTTGATATACAAGTGTCGTAACCTTACCCAATTCCTCCTAATAACCTTAATACAATCATTACCTCTGGCAACAATTGAAATTAATTCTTTGTGGATTGATTTGCGATACATATCAAATCCCGAGGGAATGTGATTAGCTGTTTTTTACTGTGTAACTTTGTGATGCTGAATCTTGAGTATCATTATTGTTTCTATAACACTCTCAAAGTCACAGTAAATGACAAATGGGACCCGTAGTTGATGTTGAAATGTTTCTAATTCAATAATTGAACCTTCTTCAAGGATGTTATATATCTTGTTACCTGCATTGTAACATAATCTTCTTTGTTTGGTTAATTTTTATTCAGTATTGAAAAAGGAAGCACTTTTTGCATATGTGCTTTCGTCCATTTTTGTTTTTTTAATTTGAAATGATAACAGTCTTGATAGATCCTTAATACTTCTGTGATTGTAGTTTCCTTCTAACACTTTCACACATCCTTTTCTAACTATAATTTTTCGATTCTTAACTCGTATTCATCATAGGAAAAATTCTTGCGATATATTTAAGCTAAAATCTTTCCATATTTGCTCACTAGAACGTTTCGATTTTTGAGTCATATTCGTCATAGGTAAAAAAACAGCTTTCGATTTGTTTCTTTCAATATTTGCTCACTATAATTTTAGATTGTTGACTCATATTCTTCATAAGTAAAAAGACAATCTGATTTTTATACTCTAATAAATTTCAACGAGTTATACGTTTTTTCATGAATGTCTTGTGCATTTTTGACTTTAGATGCGGACTCGTAGAGCAGATTTAAACAAATATGACACATTCACATTTTAGAACATTGGGTATTCTATTTCCATTATTCATGCTGTATTTGCTTTATTCGCGCCGTTTTTACATCTAATCCATTAGTCACTTAGTTTTTGCCATAACAAAATGATTTTCTAACGACAAAAATATATGTTGTTGCTCAGAGTGCGTTTTCTGCACACATGCCCGTATCATATATTCGAGAAGAATTTCTTCCATATATACCAGTCTGGTAAATAAAGGCGACATTCAGTTAGTGACTTTGAGTAACGAAAAGTAGTATTTAGTGAAATTTAGACTGTTACTTTTATCAACTGTTAGTACCATTTACTACGTGACCATTTAGTACATACTGTGTGTTTTAGCTATTTAAATGATTCTCATCTCTAAGCAGTGTCTTTATTATCTACACTCTACACGAGACATGTGGAATCTAACGAGTCATGTAGAAAACAAGCATCGTAAATCAATATATATATATATATATATATATATATATATATATATATATATATATATATTATTGTTGATTTTCATAACTGTTTAAGATTGCACTGTCCAACAAAGCATAATCGAACTAATAATGTAATACTAGACTAGCTGATTGCTCATAACGTATTGTGTTGTGGATTTTTGACCTTAGATGTCCACTTTTTGATGATATTTTAACAGTTCTACAACATTTGAATGGATAACATTTGTATTACTTATTACTCTCTCATTTTTAAAAACATGTATTAATGCTGAACATTTGATGTATTATTTCATAAAAAATAAATTTGACACTTTTGCTTGTGACAAACCAAACGTTAGATGTTTTCATTTCATACCAAGATTTCTCTAAATATCTACCAACCATTGTTTCTTCGTCCGCTTGATTCAGGAGTTTATTGTGGAATAAATTTTTCTAGTGTAGTATATAACATAAGATTTTCTGGCGCACGATGGAATATGCGTTTGTTTCATTTTTTCAAAATTAGTATATGTTGATATAGTTGCGTAGAACAGCGGAGCTGCGAGCCACGTAGCAGCAGAGCAGTTATGATAAAAATTGAAATAACTGTTGAATATTTTAATTCGTATTGGACCAGAACTAGCATTTTGTATACTACTTTTGAGTTCTCGGTAGTTTCGAGTTCTCCGAGGTCACGGACAATATGTTGTTCTACAGAAGGACTGATTTAGCATTTCGAGTTACGCCGAATATACAAGTGATTGCTCTTTGAATTATCATGATTTAGCATTTCGAGTTATGCTGAATATACAAGTGATTCTTCTTTGAGTTATCATTGTTTACTGTATATAAATAAGTCACCCTAATCTGTACAGAAGTAATCACAGAGAAACTATTGTATCAGTTTGTAAGTTTGTACTCTTTAGCAGGGAGAAAAGAAAACTATTATGAAAATGTAAGTACTTACACTTACTATACTTGAACTTGTTATACTCACCTGATGTGTTTGTTTAATATGTATATATGTAATTTGGGCCGGTGGCCTATATTACTGAATAAAGTTTTCCTCCATTTATCCATCCATCGCTATTGTGCTTCAGGCTTACATTCGAACTAGTTGTCTCTCTTTTCCATTCTACACATATGCTAAGTCCCACTGTTTTTAGACATGTAGTTAATTCTTCTAGTAAAAAGTTCTTTTCTGCAGTTTTGACATATTAATTATATTGGAAAGTTTAGCTTCTCTGTACCAAAACGTAAATATTATTTGCTTTGCGCGTGTGACTCGTTGTGTACGTGTATCTTTGTGTATGTTCACAAGCTTACGGAAACGTTAATGTTTCATTATCCCTGCGTCGTTTTCCACCTTGTGTGTCATTATATACCAGATATGATGTTGGTTGTCATTTCAATTGTGTTTCTTTCGGACTTGCAAATTGGGCGCTTAAGAAAGTATTAGTGTTTGGGTATATTGATCCTTAAGCTGAGGCGCTTAGGTAAGTATTCCAATCTCCGTAGGGTACGAATTAAAATTCTGTAACCTGTATGATAATATTATTTATTCGTATTTAAAAATTATGTTAATGTTATCAAGCATTCTCTTGTAGAATCCAGGGATAGCACTTTCCGCTCTGTTTGGTGTATATTTGTAATTCTCTCTCTCTCTCTCTCCCTCTCTCTCTTTCTCTCTCTCTCTCTCTCTCTCTCTCTCTCTCTCTCTCTCTCTCTCTCTATATATATATATATATATATATATATATATATATATATATATATCTGTGTGCGTGTGTGTGTATAATAACTATTGCAATAACTAGATCATTGCAGATACATGCACCTATGAGCAATTTTTATAAGCGATATAAGCAATACAGACAATAACAGCTACGGTACAATACTTTTGTCAATCCGCGTGGTTTCGAGTCTCGGGCTCGGCCAATGTGGATATGTGAGAAAGCTTGCCAGTAGCTTCCCGTGGGTCGGTGGTTCTTCCCGGGGTTTTCCCGAGTTCTTCCTCCACCAGATAAAACTGGCCGCCATGTATAGCCTATCATGTGCTGAAAAATGGCGCAAAACCCACAACAACAACAACAACTTTTGTCAATGTTATCGGACTCAAATTTGTTAACTATGGTTACGTTTGCTACAAGGAAAGTGTGGAAGGACATTGGTTCCAGCAAGATCCAAAATCCAACATTGTATAAATTTGTTAAATAGTATGAAACTCTATCATAACCATATTTAAAATGGCGACATGACTAAGAATTCTACCATACTGACCTATCGATTCGCTAATAGTCAGTGTCTCAGCTTCTGGAGCAAAGATGTGCAAAATATAATGTTGACTCTCTAAATTTGTTTCAGTAAATACGACTGTGTGAAACTTCACTGGTCAACTTCCAGTTCAGAAATCTAGTGTAAGAAGTGGATAAAACTAGGTCATATATCATATTCCAAAGTTTAGCTTTGTATCTCAATGGTTATTGAAGCTATGCCAACAATTTCCAGTCACCCTCGCAGCTTTGGGTTGCGAGATTCAAACAAGAAAAATAATGAAAATGTCCTTGCAAGGCCCCTAGCAACGTCATCAGCGGAATTGGATGAGTCAAAATAGGCAATGTAAGGCTTTGGTGAATAAGTTTTATTTAAGTTTGAGACAGACAGACGGACAGAGACAGATAGAGAAAGACATAGGATGCCGGAAATATCTGGAAGATAATATATTCCCTTCCCTACCTGCCACAAACCCTCGTTTAAACTATAGGTAGGTCAGAAGACTAGTGAACATAATATGTTGGAATCGTATGAAATGGTAGGATCAGTGCAGGTTTATGTAATACCAAGGCAGTCTGGGAAAAGAATAAAATATCTGTCTACACAGTCTCATTGCTTATAACTTCAACTGTGTGCAAATACTTCGATAGAAGATCTTTATGGAGAACGTGGAAGGGTAAAGAAGTCGATGGTACTTTAAAGACATCGGCGCAAAAAGAAATATAGCTGCAGTTTGAAAGAATATATACGTTACAATGTTTCAGTGTAAGTATAGGATTTTTATAAAAAAGAATATATACCTTACAATTTTTCAGTGTAAGTAACGGATTTGTATAAAAAAAAGAATATATACTTTACAATGTTTCAGTGTAAGTAACGGATTTATATTAAAAAAGCACACTTTTCTTGATGGCGTCCACATCCGCCATCTAAGATATTTTTGTTAGGCCTGTTTACTTTCTTGAGGATATGAGTATTCTATATCCATTACCTTCACCTTACAAATGTCTGACGTTTAACAAACACAATAAACAACATAGTGTGAATCATTTGCACTTTAGATCGAAGCATAGATATATTTATCATGAGTGTCATTTGTGTCGCTTTTTAAAAAAAATAATTCGTTTTGTACTAAGTTTTTTTCATCGATACCACTTTACTGGGGTCAAAAGCAGCAATTCATATTTTGTTTTATTGTATTTCAAGTTGAATTACCCTTTCAGTGGCTTCAAACCAAAATGCTTGTAATTGTTCTACAGGGAATTTAAATGAGATATTGCTATGATATCACTCCAAGCTATTATTCGAATGTGCCTTCAAATTTTGATAAAATTGTAAAACTTATTTGTATTGGCCCTGGATTATCGAAAACGACACATTCAATTACATCTAATAAAGTTAACCTAATGTGCTGCTGAAACTTAAAAAAATAGATATATTGACCTTTGTATCCCGCAGTTCACGAAAAAATTTGGAAATTTCGCATGTGTGATGTCAGCGATATTACTTATCAAGACGGAAAACTGCAGGTATTGACTATCAAACCATCTATCTTTGTCAGAACGTATACAGATTATGTAGCGGATGTTTCCTTAGTTCTACGGGTTCCTTGCTATATTTAGTGGCAGCGGGGACTTTAGCTTTAAAGACAATGCATAGACATGTTCACCCAGATCCTGGTGATTTGACGCTTTAGGTTCGCTTACGTTATTTATGCATCCATGTTAACGAAATAAAACTTGCTGCTATATTAACAAGTACTTTTGTAGTGGTTCCGAGCGCTTGAAGCTGCCAAACAAACAATTGCTATTTTCAGCCTTTTAGTGTGATGGTTCATAGACTGCGTTGAAACCATTTACGTATTTCTGCGATGTTAAGAAACAAAATCTGGACTCAGTTCAATGCATTCTAAAAAGTTTGGTCTTCATCGTTTGACTTTTATTTCCGAGGTAATTGGGCTTTGCTTCCATTACCCATCTCTGCTCCGATTTCACCATGCACGCAAGCTTCAGGGTCCGATAATGATAAGAATTATCATACAAGATTGTTTCGCGACTGGCGCAATGTGTGCCACTCGAGCTGCTCTCACAATTTAATTCATCTCCAAGAATGTCTTATTTGCTCGGAGAAATGCACTTGTAGCTAGTAATTCCCATATATTTTGATAACTTAAACTAGAACTTCAGTTTAGCAGTCCTGGTTTTAAAATACTGCTGCACAATTTAAATGATGCATTGGTGCACAAATATTGCATACATAACATCCCTATCTGGCGCGAACATTAATGCTTTCACAAGTGAAGAGCTTTATGTAGTGACATCCGTATCGGAAAAGTAGTCAATTGCGGTAAAAAAGCGAGAAAATATCTCTTACAAGAGTGCTGAAGACAACATTTTGGTTAATACCATATGCTGTATGGACGACTGTAGCAAAGCAAAGCAGGTTCATGCAAAGTGTAATCGCTTATTAAGCTTTATGACTACTTGAATCCTGTAAAAATATGAATTTCAATTCTTACAATTACAAATGGTTATACAAATAATAACTTATCTCATGAAATAAATAACAGAACTATAGTTTAATCATTGCTTACAGATATCGTGAAAGCACATAAGAAAGACCCATGAATACGTATATATTTTCTTTCTCGTGTTACGAGCTAAAAACTTCTAGGTCTCTGCGTCTCATGATACGATTTTAACCAATTTAAATGCTTGTTACAATAGACTGGTAAAATGTGTAATTATAACTTTATTAAAACTCGCTTTTTCGTCATTTTTTATTCCGAGTGAGCGGTCAATATCACGATTGAAAAGATATTTATATATAGACCAATTTAGGATGAATTACAATTGATGAAAAGTAAAGTCATTTGATATATATAACAAGACAATATTTTACAGTAAGATACCTTATTTCAATATTAATTTTTAAATAAAGATAAGAAATAATCGGAGATGTATTGGGGATTTGCGCCATAGGTAGTTTGATTTTTCCTATCAATTTAATCTCTTCACACCATACTTACTATTTTCTTTATTCCTAGTGGGTTGAATATAAGCATAATTTCTAAAGTTTTGATTATGTTTATTTTATAAAAACCCAAGTTCTTTTTTTTTATAGCTTTCCTAATTTTGTCTAAGTTTGTACTAGGCTTCTTCAGCTAAATCCCTGCGGGGAATCTAGAATAATTTCTACCCTTCTTCTATATAAAGACCTTTGATTGTTCCAAATAATTAATCTTCGCGAATGTGACATAAAGCATAACTTGGATGATAACTCTCCTAATAGAAGCTCGTATACAAATTAAAAGATTAACGAAAATCACAAATTAAAATTTCCAGATCGAATTCTCCCGGCTAATATGTTATATATAGAATGAATGTGGAGAAACCCCCTTGAACTCAGACAAGCAAATCCTTGCGTAATTAGCAGATACCTTTATTTAATGTCTTAACTGCTCCTTGATAGATCATGAAATATTTTCATGCTGTGTAAAAAAAAAATGCTTTAGAATTAGAAAACATCTAACGTTGTGCATATCAGACTGACCACACCTGCGGATTTTTCAGCAGGTTGTAGATTGTGATATTAACGTGCATGTAGATGACTCTAGGACGCGGCTAAAGTTCAATGTTTTGCGAAAGTATAGACTTGTCTTACGTGCCTGTTTTTGAAACAAAGAGTTATCGTTCGCAGATTAGTTTCAGAGCTTTAAGATTGTGGCTTTTGCTGATTTTCTTTTGCATGTTTGCATCTTTTTCGTAGATTTTTTTGTGGTCACCATATCTTTCGTAAAATAATAATTGATTCGATATTGAGACGTAATAACATTTTGCATATTCTTTTGTATTCAAATGCAGGAAAGCAAAAAATTAAAACATTTTTAGCAATTTCGGCGGAGTGGTTAAATTCCATTTGAAGGCAAGAGCCTTGCAGGAAGACAACAACGAAGTCGAGTTCCATTTATCTTTGTTTCCTCTCTGTATGACAGGAATGCATCGAAATGGCATATTTATAAAAATACACAAAAAGACAAAAATTATGCATTTACTTAGTTCGTAACACCTGAAACATCTTATAAACCGATAATAGATCTCAATGCAAAAGTAAGAGAATGATAATGTAGTTTCGTAATGAAGTATTTCAAAGTGTCATTACATTCAAGTATTTGACAGGACATCAATGTATTTTGTTAAATATAATTTATCGATCGTTTTATCACTGAAAAGTTAATTATATCAAAACTTGAGATGCCGAATAAGCACGTGCTATTTGATTACACCCTTTCTGGAACTTGTATCGGTAATATATCCCTTTAATGTTCCGAATGAGCATACACATCATTTAGCCTTATTATGGCAAGATAGTTTTACTGGAGTCAGGAGACTGCCCTAGAGTTTACAGATTTCGTGTTTAGTAGGAAAAGAACCGTTTTCGATCTCGTTTGTTGGTTTTAAATGTCAAAGTTTTTCCAGTTTACTGTGAGCCCCTGACGGTGTAATGCTTTCCGCAGCATTCGCATGAGCGTTGATGAGCAAAATTTGATAATTAAAAAAAAAAAAAAAAAAAATATTAAAAACAAACTGAAAACAAAGAATTTGATAGAATCCTGTGGAATATATATATATATATATATATATATATATATATATATATATATATATATATATATATATATATATACACACACACACTTAAGGTGTTTCTGTTTCCATCATAATTCATCATGTATCCTATTATCTCATGTCCAAAAATATTTCGTAACAAGTCTTATTTTACAGTATCTGACCAGTAACACTAAGCAGAGAGCATTCTAATGTGAGTTCTAATGTGAGTATTCTAATAAGAAAGTGTATCAAATCAGTGTGCGCAAAACTGGAAACGTAAGGAAAACACTTTTGAGAAAGTGAGCAATAGGATGAAACAATCTGAATTGTTAATATCAGTTTTGAAAACCCCATGTGTATAGGTGGAAAGTAATTTTTACAAATATTTTCAGTTAGCCTTATCCTACATTTGAGTCCGTGTTATATACCTGAAACATCTGCCAAAACAAATCATAGGTCTTAGTACTATGTTGATGGAAAATGCAAGAAATTAATTAGGAGACTTTACATCTATATCCACCGTCAGACATGGTTTACCTTTTGATAAATGAAGTCTAACAAATCCTAAATTGCAATTGCAGCTAATTAGGTCCCACAGAACTGTGAATGCGATGTTAAGTGGGTCCTTTGGCAAAACACATCCTAGCTTTCAGAACTGTGATCTTGCGCAGTCAAGGAAATAGATTCTACAAATGCCGTCCGATACGGTCTGCCTAGTGATACATTCAGTGTAATAAATCGTTTTACGCAATCGCAGCTAATTCAATTCCATGTTTTGTGAAGGAGCTGGAAGGTGAGTCCTTTTCGAAAATGCATCCTAGATTTCAGAACTCTCGCATGATCAAGACAAGGGCATACATTTACCGTCATATGCGGTCCAGGGGTGGTTCCATGAATATCGTTGGGAAGGGGGCGGGGGGCTAAACAGTAGGCGAGGGGTCTGGGGGATGGAACCTCTGGTGAGGGCGTAGGGGGCAAAATCCCCAGAGGTTTTGGGATCTTAAGCGTTTCCAGGGCATAATTTTATTTGGGAGAGGGGGGGGGCGCAGGTTTACCCCCTTCCTGGATCCGCCCCTGCCTGTCTGTGCATAGATAAGTCGGTCCAACAAGCTCTAAATTCTGATAAGAGCAAATTACATTCCCAGGAGTTGTGATTGTGATGTCAGTGACTGAATAGTTTGCTACGCGTTGACATGGCTAATAAAAATATTCTGTTGTTTGAGATATCTCTATATGGCTAATACAAATATCCTATTGTTTGAGATATCTCCATATGGCTAATAAAAATATCCTATTGTTTGAGATATCTCCATATTGCTAATAAAAATATCCTATTGTTTGAGAAGTCTCCATAGTTCACAGGTTTACACTAGAACGAAACTGTTTCTGAAATGCAAATGGGAAATGAAATGAAAGTTGTAAACTTGTAAAAAAAACAAAATGGTTAAAATGAGAACGATTAAGATAATCATGAAATTTAAACACGATTTCGCCATCTTTATTTTTAAATCACGAATGCCCACTAAATACCATCCTTATGTTGAGCTTATGTATTCTGTCGCCGATTTTCAATTGAAATGCTCTCGGTTATGCGAGTTTGCTTTTAAAATCTGAAAGCACTTGTAATAGAAGCATGACAAATTATTATGATTTTGTAACCGATTTTCTGTTTTTGATATCTTGATTATGTTTTGCACTTTAGAACTTTAAATCATTTGAAGCATCGTAAAATAACCTTATGAAAACTGTATTATAATTTATTGTGTGTGTGTTTTCCAGAGTATAGTTAATGGTATGTCAGGTCTGTTAATTATTCCAGCATTGTGTAAAATTGCATATTTCGTTTCATCACATCAGCCTGCTGTTTATCTGGTTTTCCTTCAATGTTTTATGGTAGTGAATTATGGTGTAATATTTCACAAAGCGATCTTTCTTCATTGAATAAAACTCTGAGGTATTTTGACAAACATTTACAAGGCTTTCCAACTCGTGCAAGATCAGATATTGCACTTGGACATCAGCGCAGTCCGAAATTGATAGGAGAAACCTAATTCTTTCCATAGATTATGTTTAATGCGTAATTAAGAACATACAAAAAGTGTTTAAGGTTGCATTATTTCACTTCATTTTTAGTGGATGCAAGTCAAGCTATGTATATATATGATACGTTAAAGAATTTTGATCTCCTTCAGCATCTAGCTGATTATTTGCAGCATTATGACATTCCTGATAAACAAAATTGGAAACAACTGTAAGGTCGAAAATTGCTGGTTTTGAAAATAGCCTTTGGAGAGTTTGAATGTCTACTGAAACAGACTTTGACAGGTTCTCTTCGTTACATGAATCTTTCCGACCTGCCTCAGTATGGCAGAAGACTAAAACAAGACAAAATAGTAACTTACTTACTTATATAGCTGGACCGTGGACTGCTGTTCCTGAAACACAGCTCGACACGTGTATTTGATATGGAAATGTTTATACAGACTTGATACGTCATATTTGTGTTGCATGTACTTATATGTAAATTTCAGAAATTCATTTTGAGATTTCCTGACTGATAGCTTTCCACTAACGCAAGTTGTCACATTATTTAGCGCCAATGATTAGCTGCAACTGCAATATCTTCTCGGTAAAAGTTTACCAGAAATGATAATGCGGTTATTTGTGCGGTATGAAGCATACTTTGTCATGTAGTGTATAGCTATGTTCTACAAACAGAGGTTTTGTAAGCAGCAACTTTCGCAGATCATGCAAAATTAAAAGATGAATATAATGTAATGTTATGTATGATGTTTGTATAATATTATAAATATTTTAGGAAATTATAAATGTTTCTTCACTTTAATATTTGCTTAAATCTTAATGTTATCAGGAAAAACATGTTTAACTAGTGTCCTTGAATTAGGTTGTTTTGATCAATATGTTTTCTCAATTTGAAGGTCAAGGTTGATTTTTGTTTACAAGTAAAAATTCCATTAAGATGACTCATGTTCTAGAACATTCTGTCATGTGACCAATCTTTATATATACCATGTTTGGTGGACATTTATTCAGTTTTGACATTACCATCAGTCTTGTAAAGAGCTATTACAGTTGTGAAAATTCATTACAAATTCTAAGAGAGGAATTATTTTAAATATTCATTGGATTATAACAGTGCTCATAAACTTTTGGATTTTGGATTTTTAATTGATGATTTTGGAATTTATGTGAACTTATTCAGAGATTTTGGAATACTTCATTTTGACATCAGCACATCAAGATTTCTAGTACATCAGGACTTTGGAGACCATTAGCACATCATAACATTCAAGGACACAGCCGTGAATTCGGAACATTCTATATTTAGGACTTGTGATTAGAACAATCATTCTTATTGGATTATTAGGATTTCAAAACACATTACTGTAAGTGACTTTTTGATTTTTCATTTTAATTATCTAGTAATAAATTGCTTGTTGATTTTTTACTTGATTTGTTGGTTTCACTTTCTTTCTGTTACATTTTTCTTAGACCATAGAGTCGTAACAGAAATTGTGGGCTCGTCCGGGATCTGGGATCTGAATTTCTTTAAAGCATATTAGAGATATTAAAGTTATTTTTGAAATTCATATTGATTTTGTCTCGGAATTTTTTTTTGTCTTTGGCAAAGATTTTATATAGAGAAATTTTTTTTGTGTGAAACCAACAAGCATTTACAATGACATCTAATGTTCAGAATTTCATTTCAAAACCTACCCAGGAGGGGTTAGAGTGCATGAGAAAGGATGAGTTGCTCGAGCTTGCCAGAAAATACAGTCTATCTGAGGCAAAAGTATCATTGACAAAACAGGAGATAAAGATTATTTTAATTCAATATTTAGTAGGAAAGGGAATTATTGAAAATAGTGCTTTAAGTTTGAAGAGAAAGCCTGTATCTAGTTCTGACAGGAAATTAAGGGAATTAGAGTTAAAGAACCAGATGGATTTAGAATTGGCAAAGCTTCAGATTCAGAGAGAGAGAGAGAGAGAAAGAAGAGAGGCAGATACAGATGGAGAGAGAGAAAGAAGAGAGGCAGATGGAGAGAGAGAAAGAAGACGGGCAGCTACAAATGCAGAAGGAAGAGAGGCAGATACAAATGCAGAAGGAAGAGAGGCAGATACAAATGCAGAAGGAAGAGAGGCAAATACAAATGCAGATGCAAAGAGAAGAAAGGGAAATGCAATTTAAATTAAGAGAATTAGAACTGGCAAACAGAGCACACTCCACTCCTTTAAAAACAAGTTCAGGTTTTGATGTTACTAGATATATTAGGTTAGTACCCCCTTTTCGGAAAAAGAAGTAGATAAATACTTTCTTCATTTCGAGAAAATAGCTGAAAACTTGAAATGGCCCAGAGAGCATTGGACTTTGTTATTACAAAGTGTACTTATTGGCAAAGCTCGTGAAGTCTACACTTCACTGTCATTACAACAAAGCACTGATTATGATGTGGTTAAGGAGTACATCTTGAAAGCTTATGAGTTGGTACCAGAGGCATATCGACAAAGGTTTAGGAATTGTAGAAAAGAAACTGGACAAACTCATGTCGAATTTGCAAGGGATAAAGAACAACTATTTGATAGGTGGTGCTCAGCCAAGAAAGTTGATCAAGGTTATGATAACCTCCGACAGCTCGTATTAATTGAAGAGTTCAAGAGGTGCATCCATAGTGATGTTAAAACCTATCTTGACGAGCAGAATGTGGAAACTTTGGAAAATGCTGCTCGTATGGCTGATGATTATTCCTTGACTCACAAAATTTCATTTGGCAATAAGTCGTCCTCTCAGCAGTTTTCTGGTAAAAAAACCATTTCAATCTCATTCGAGTACTTCCAAATTTCACAACAGCACAACTGTTAGGAATCAAACATCTGATAAGACTGATCAGAAATCCTTATCTCTTCCTACGTGCACTTATTGTAAAAAGAAAGGGCACGTTATTTCTGATTGCTTCAAGCTAAAAAATAAGCAACAGAGAAAAGACAGAGCTTTTCCAAATGCTCTTATTTCTACGAGGTCAAGGTCACGGTCTTGTATTGAAAGCAATACATTTGTTGGGTCAAACAAACCCCAGTCTGATTCTATTTTGGAGGCTTATGAACCATTCATGTCAGAAGGTTCTATATCACTTATTGGTGATTCTGCCAAACCTATCCCAATTAAAATATTAAGGGACACTGGAGCTTCTCAGAGTCTTTTATTATCAGGTACTTTGCCTTTGTCTGAGGAGTCTTCTTCAAGTGAAAGTGTTCTTGTTCAGGGAGTAGAGTGCGGCTTTGTAAATGTTCCTCTTCATTGTGTAAATTTGGCATCAGACTTAGTTTCTGGACCTGTGACTGTCGGGGCAGTGACTTCTTTACCCATAGAGGGTGTTCATTTATTACTAGGCAATGACCTAGCTGGAGATAAGGTTGTGGTTAATCCACTTGTAACTGACAAGCCTTGTTTGGATCAGAAAGTTGATCCTGTCGAAACTGAAATCCCTGATTTGTACCCTGCTTGTGCAGTTACTAGAGCTATGGCAAAAAGAGCTCTTGAGAGTGATGTTGATCAGGATATTATTCCTTTAACTGACACATGTATTGGTCAGTCTTTTGATGAGGTCACTTTTTCCTCAGGTATTGATCAATCAAATGGTATTGATCACAGTGATCCTCTTTTGGCAACTCATTCTCTTTGTTCTAATCAGGATGACAAACGACAATCCCTTGTCGTTGAACAGGAGCAAGATCCCGAGATATCTTGTTTGTTTCAGAGGGCTATTAGTGAAACTGAAGCCACACAAGTTCCAGTGTGTTACTTTGTGAAAAATGGGGTCCTTATGAGGAAATGGAGACCACCTGATGTACCCGCTGGTGACGAGTGGTCAGTGAGCTATCAAATTGTTGTTCCTAAGTCATATCGACAGGAAATTCTTAATTTAGCCCATGAAACTCCTTTAGCTGGTCATTTAGGAGTCCGTAAGACTTATCACAAGATCTTGAATCATTTTTATTGGCCGAAACTCAAAAGTGATGTTTCTAAATACTGCAGATCTTGTCACACTTGTCAAATGGTAGGAAAACCCAATCAGAAGATACCTAAGGCTCATCTGCAACCTATTCCTGCATTTGATGAACCATTTAGTAGAATAATGGTAGACTGTGTTGGTCCTTTACCTAAAACCAAGTCAGGCAACCAATACTTGTTGACCATCATGTGTGCATCTACAAGATTTCCAGAAGCAATTCCTCTGAGAAATATAAAAACTAAAACTATTGTGAAAGCTTTGGTGAAGTTTTTTACACTTGTTGGCCTTCCCAAATCTGTCCAGTCGGATCAAGGGTCAAATTTTATGTCTGGAATTTTCCAACAAGTTATGCATGAATTAGGCATCCAACAGTTTAAATCTTCTGCCTATCACCCTGAAAGTCAAGGTGCTTTGGAAAGATTTCATCAAACTTTGAAGAATATGATTCGATCATATTGCTTTGATACAGAAAAGGATTGGGATGAGGGTGTTCATTTGTTGTTGTTTGCTGTTAGGGAATCAGTTCAAGAGTCGTTGGGTTTTAGTCCCTTTGAACTAGTTTTTGGTCATACTGTCCGTGGACCATTGAAATTATTGAAAGAGAAACTTCTTTCAAATGAAGATTCAAAGATTAATCTTCTTGATTATGTCTCTGATTTCAAATACAAGTTGTCAAAGGCCTGTGAAGTAGCAAGAACTAATCTTCACACTACCCAGTCAAAAATGAAATTAAGGTATGACAGAAATTCACAGGAAAGGAGTTTTAAACCTGGTGACAAAGTTCTGGCTCTCTTTCCCATACCTCAAAATCCTCTTCAGGCTAAATTGTATGGTCCTTATACCGTTGAAAAGAAAGTAAATGACTTAAATTATATCATTAACACTCCTGGGAGACGGAAACAGAAACAACTTTGTCATATAAATATGTTAAAGGAATATTTTGACAGAGATAGCTCAGCTAATTATTCAGTTAATTTAGTTGTACCTGTCCCACACAGTGAAGATATCAACGATGGAGTACAATCAGACTATAGTGACTCTGGTATAACCAATCTTCGGAATTCAGAAATATTGAACAACCTAGACCAGAAACTTTCACATCTACAACAACAGGAAAGAAATGAACTAAAACAGCTATTACATGACTATGAGCACTTGTTTCCTGATGTTCCAACACGAACAAGTAAAATTTATCATGACGTTGACATTGTAGATTCTGCGCCTGTGAAACAGCATCCTTATAGGATGAATCCTCTCAAACAGAACTATCTGAAGAAAGAAATTCAGTATTTACTAGAGAATGATTTCATAGAACCAAGTAAAAGTAACTGGAGTTCACCATGTATTCTTGTTCCCAAGCCAGATAATACATTCCGTATGTGTACTGACTATAGAAAAGTCAACAGTGTCACCAAAACTGATTCATTTTCAATCCCAAGAATGGACGATTGCATTGATAAAATTGGAAATGCGGAATATGTCACCAAGTTTGACCTTTTAAAAGGATTCTGGCAAATTCCATTGACGGAAAGGGCAAAAGAAATTTCAGCATTTGTAACTCCAGATGGACTTTATCAATATAAAGTCATGCCGTTTGGAATGAAAAATTCGCCTGCAACGTTTCAACGTCTGATGAACATGATAACATTTGGTCTTGATAATTGTGACGCTTATATCGATGACGTCATTATCTACAACAACACCTGGGAAGATCATTTGGAAACCATTCGAAAATTCTTCGATCGACTCAGCGATGCGAATCTGACAATTAATTTGAGCAAAAGTGAGTTTTGCCATGCTTGTGTCACATTTTTAGGACATATTGTGGGACAAGGTCAAGTTAAACCTATAGAAGCTAAGGTCAAAGCTATCTCTGAATTTCAAGTTCCAATTTGTAAAAAGCAACTGATGCGATTTCTAGGTATGGCTGGATATTATCGGAAATTTTGTTCCAATTTTTCCAAAATTGCTGAACCTTTGACAAGTTTATTGAGTAAGAAAACCAAATTTTGTTGGTCTGACAAGTGTCAGGAATCTTTTGACAGGTTAAAGGCCATGCTTAAGAATGCACCAGTTCTTTCTGCACCAAATTTTAGCCAATCATTTAAATTATCTGTTGATGCAAGTGATGTAGGGGTTGGTGGAGTATTGATTCAGGAAGACAAAAGTGGTGTGGATCACCCTGTGTGTTATTTTTCTAAAAAACTAAACAAGCACCAGAAAAATTATTCCACAATTGAGAAGGAATGTTTGGCTTTGATATTGGCTTTACAGCATTTTGAAGTGTATGTCACCTCAGCTCTTTCTCCAATTATTGTGTACAGTGATCACAATCCCCTTACTTTCATCAACAAAATGAAAGATAAAAATCGGAGATTGTTGAGATGGAGTTTGATATTGCAGGAATATAACATTGACATCAAACACATCAGGGGAAAAGACAATGTGATTGCAGATGCACTCTCACGTGCCTAGAAATGTAATATTGCTTGATGTAATTAAGTCCAGTATCATAAAACATGTTCTTATGCAATTTTGGTTATTGTAGTATTAGATGTATATTCAAAAGAAAGCTTTATTACATAAATCTTTCTTTTTCTTTATGAGGGGAGGTGTTATGTATGATGTTTATATAATATTATAAATATTTTAGGAAATTATAAATGTTTCTTCACTTTAATATTTGCTTAAATCTTAATGTTATCAGGAAAAACATGTTTAACTAGTGTCCTTGAATTAGGTTGTTTTGATCAATATGTTTTCTCAATTTGAAGGTCAAGGTTGATTTTTGTTTACAAGTAAAAATTCCATTAAGATGACTCATGTTCTAGAACATTCTGTCATGTGACCAATCTTTATATATACCATGTTTGGTGGACATTTATTCAGTTTTGACATTACCATCAGTCTTGTAAAGAGCTATTACAGTTGTGAAAATTCATTACAAATTCTAAGAGAGGAATTATTTTAAATATTCATTGGATTATAACAGTGCTCATAAACTTTTGGATTTTGGATTTTTAATTGATGATTTTGGAATTTATGTGAACTTATTCAGAGATTTTGGAATACTTCATTTTGACATCAGCACATCAAGATTTCTAGTACATCAGGACTTTGGAGACCATTAGCACATCATAACATTCAAGAACACAGCCGTGAATTCGGAACATTCTATATTTAGGACTTGTGATTAGAACAATCATTCTTATTGGATTATTAGGATTTCAAAACACATTACTGTAAGTGACTTTTTGATTTTTCATTTTAATTATCTAGTAATAAATTGCTTGTTGATTTTTTACTTGATTTGTTGGTTTCACTTTCTTTCTGTTACATTTTTCTTAGACCATAGAGTCGTAACAGTAAACATTTTGAAGTCTAATATTCTTTTTTTATAACAGAGATGAACTATGTTATGATAGTCCTACTACATGTTTATTTACATCTTTGTCAGCACAAAATCATTTCTGTCGCTTATTCGTCCAATTTTTGGCTTTCTCCACTCGAGGTCAGGTTGTATAGTATACCTACATCTTTCTTTTTTGTATATACTAGTGTATTATATCATGTAATCTTCTACGGAAGGAAATAAAGATGATGATGATAATGTGGAGGATGAGGAGGTCTGTTAATTATTCCAGCATGGAGTAAAACTGCATATTTCGTTTCATCACATCAGTCTGCTGTTTATCTGGTTTTAATGTGTCGAGGTGTTGTTGCATAAACGAGCAGAAGAAAAGGGATATCGATTGTAGATCACGTGATCCTCAACAATTTGAGAACGGTCACAAGTGTGTTGTCGGCGATGTGACTCATCATGATTGAAATTATGTAAGTATTTAAAAAGTGTGACAAGGTTTCTATATACAACAAACTGTAGACCAGAACGAATTACCGCTTAATGTATATTAGACAAATATTATCCATGAACGGTGCATTTAAAACTTGATTCTAAAGAGCAACTGTCGACTTATTTATTTTCTCGGGTATTTTCTTTCTCATTTCTTTCCTGTTTGCAAAATTAGCATTTCATTTGACCTCTAGTCCATAGATAAGCCCATCACGGGTGAAGGCGCTATTTTCTTCAAAGATGAAGCGGTTAACGATGGGTTTCCAAATTGTAATTAATTTATCAAGCATAGTTCGATAAAAAAATTTACTTGACGAATAAAAATGAAGGTTCGTTACACCATGATGGTCAAACTGAATTATATCAAAATTTTAAAATATTTCAGAAGATAATCGTAAGCCATGTGATTGTCGTATAATATGTATATTTTTGCAAAGAATATAGCTTTGAAAGCAAAATTGATGCACCTTAGTATTATCTCCAATGTATACTAAAAAGAAAATGTTTATGAAACAGTAAAAACATTTAAAGCCAAATTTTCCAGTGTGAACTCTAAGGAGTAAATATAGGTGATATTTATATTTGTATGACTATGAAGATAAAGTAAGCAACGCCGAGATAAAATAACTCATTATCGAATTTAAAAATATCCATTCTGAGCTCATGTTGATTTTTATTCTGCGAACATCAACCGAAAAAAAAAAATGTTGAGACTGACTGATGAATCAATTTTTTAAACCTGCATTTACAAGATGGCCCAAACATATCAAAGACGAGTGTGTATGCAATCTTTTCGGGATGAACCATTTGTCTCTCCAAATCATATACGATCGCGCACACTCATATCTAAGACTTTGCAATGTTTGATGATCTTTACTCCTGGTTAGACTGAATACTCTAAAGTGAAAGAAAGGGAGATTGCAATAGATTCGTCAAAAGTATTCTGAAGATTTGTTTGTACCCATGGTGTAAGTAACAGATGTAAGCAGTTTAACTTTTTATCCTACAATGCGATACGAAACTCAAGAATTAATTCCTTCTTAGCTTACTATTGTAAACGACACAACGTTTCTGTTTTGTAGTGAAGCCAGGTGCTATTCATGCGATTTAAACTTGGACAATGCTAGATACGCGTGCATACTTTGGAGTAAATTTCATGCATTCCATGATTGTATTTGTATTATCATTGCTTCCATATGCTGACAAGTGTATTTAAATGCCTTAGCATGCCTCTCCATTTGAGCATTATCACCTACCTCTGTACCATCGTTCGTGTTTACGTCTGTACGAGTGTAATTCAAGTAGTATGGGTGTGGTGATGTGCTTCTTTAGCAATCAGGTATTCGTCTCTAATTTTTCTCGGGAAATTGCAATCGTGATTACTCACTGTTGCTCCTCTGATACTTTTCTTAGCAATTTGAGTGGCGTAGATATTAATATGTACCACAAACTCATTGCTGATACCCCCTCCCCAAAAATAAAATGTCAGCTGCAAATTACACTGAAGTTTTCTACTCTAAGAAGTGCTAGACATCTCCAAACGTTTAAAGCTTTCTTTCCTCTTTATACTAGAGATATTGGGGAAACTCTTATAGCATCATTTTTTAATACCATACCGGGCAGATTCCAATGTTCACGGATGAATTATATATACTTTTGACTCTTTTAGAAATTTGGTCCCGGGTGAAATATTGCCGACTGAAGTGATGCATAATATAGACTTTAATCTGTGTATATTCTCAAATTTGGTGTATCCTAAAGGCTTCCGCTACTATCATATCCATTGACTAGTACAACCATACCATTCTTCAAACATCAGAATTAGAGTTGATTGGGTCATTCTATTACATTCCTTTTAATCTACAGACTTTAGCGTACCATACCTAAGAAGTTTAAGTCCAATTAATTATGTTTTCTTCACCGGAGATGTTTCTTAAAAATTGGCTATTTTTTCATATGTTTCGTCCATCTTCTCCCCTTTATTTTACTAGTCATTCTCATTTGTTTAAAAATAATAAGTGTTTTTCTATGTCCGTCAAAGCTTCTTTCACAGAAATCATCCTTAAGGAGAAAAAAGGAAAGAAATATCGTACAATAAATGACTTTGCTATGAAGAAACAAAGTCACAACACGGTACTTAATACAGTCTCAAGATCATTCATATATATATATATATATATATATATATATATATATATATATATGCTTTAAAAATATATAAAAATATTCCCTCTGCCGGCGAAAAAGGGATGGGCGTGGCCCAAACTCTCTACAAACTCAGGGTAAGGCCAATACAAATGCAGTGCTAGTAAAAAAGGCCTCCAAAGTATGACATCGAGGTGCAGAAAGTTTAGGCACGTGATGACAAAACTTTGTGAAAAGAGTGAGCTATAATTCAACATGACTACATAGAAGATACTCTTAAATAACTTTCCAAAATGCCAAATCTCTTCCACCTTACGCTGGCCATATTTAGTGACTACGCTTGCAAAGAAAAGCCAATTCAGATACACGACAATACACAGCAATGATTTAACCTTTAATGCTTTAGTATTGAAAGACACTTTACCATCCTCTCAAAAAAGCATATAAACACGAAAGTCAAGTTTAAAATTCATATCTGTCAATCACTTTTAGACTCGCATATGTAACGGAGAATTTGTGTGTTTGCACAGAACAGGAACAATAACGGACGACCATTTTGCTGCGTAACTTCATTAGTAATAATAGGTGGCGCTGAATATATTGATCTAAGGTCTTGTGTTACAGGAAAGCATTACTAATCGGATGTACCTGGTAACTTTAGTCGTGATCATATCCTGTAATATACCCTTCTTCTACTCAATTTTGACGTTTATTTCGGGAAATACATTACAGAGAGGTTATGTTACCGGATATTAACATTATCAAAGTTATCAGATAGATGTAACTAAAATCTTGTACTATAAAATAGCGCTATTAGTTCCAGCTTGGATTTCATAGTTGATGAAATGCTCTGTCAACACCGGATAAATGACGGTAATATCCACAGTTTGTAAGATGTAGTGTATAAAGGAGAGAGAGGGAGGGTAAATTTAACACTAGTATATTTTGACGTTTTTATTTTAAATAGACAGTCAAGCAGAAAGGTTTTTTAAAAAACAAAACAGAGTCTTTCGGTAAGTATTAGAGCAATATTTTGTTTCAGTCTAACTCTATGCCTTAAATTGTTTCGATTGTTAGTAATTTCCCTTTAATACCTGTTCCAAACGCAAATGGTGTCACCACAGTGCACACAATTTAAAAGCCGATTTCGCCATCACCTTATTCAATGATAGTTCTTTTGAAAACCCTGTCATATAATTTAAAGTCCTTACAATAACTGAAATTTCTGATAGTCTTGAAAAAGACTAAATAATAAATGTTTAAAAAAGAATAATATTAAATGAAAGAAACTATGAAATTTCTTTACTAATGAAGTTAGGTATTAGTAAACTGGAACAATAATTGAAGTTTCAACTTCTCAAACTTCTAATTGAATTACAAGGTCCTACAATTAATCACTTGTATGTGACGATCAAGTTAAAATTGCACTATTATCCATATATCGGTAAAAACAATGTTTATCTCGAAAATAGAACGTGTATGATGAATATATCTTGCACATATTCTGCACATCCGAAAGATTCATGCCTTTCTTGTATATATCGCTTTAGGAATTAGATCTTCACAATTTTAATATCATCCAAGAAAATTTCCGTGCATGCTACCGAAGGACAATCAAAATACCGGACCCTCTCTGCCTGGAATGGAAATCCAAAAACCCTACTTGAAGCAAATAAAAGGCGTAACATTTCCGTCGAATTCACTACCAAATAAATTTTGGATTCATGACGAAAAAGGTAAACTTTATTTGCCTACTACTATTCTTTTGATATGTGTAAAATACTAGCTTAATTAGCAGGTTTTGAACTAATTCGACAACATCTGCTGCAACTACTATTATTACTACTGCTACTACTGCAGCAGCAGAAGCAGCAACAGCAACAACCACTGCTAATATCACTGCTGCTACTACTGCTAATACTACCATTGCTAGCGCTACAACTGTTACCATTTCGCTCATTACTACTATTGCATCTATATCCTTTCTCCTCCAATAATAACATCAACAAGCACTATTAGCAATTAATGTATTACAAAGGCCACCGCTTAGTACAAATTACTCGACAGGACCTTAACAAAAGAACTTTGTACTGGGAAAGCAAAGTTAGGAGAATGGGCATTCAGGAACCATAACTCCTGTAAATTGATGATGCTCAAGCTGGAAATCCGACTCGCTCTTGGTCTCGTCAATATAAAAATCTGCATGCCAAATCTGGTTGAAATCCGACAAGTCTTGCTATAGTTATCCTGTAGAAACTGAAGCTAGGATGATGAGGGATTAGGATGCATAACACCTTGGGTACTGGAAATGTAATTCATTCAGTATAAATCTGCATGACAAATTGGGGTGAAAACCATCAGACTTAGTAAAGTAATGATGGGTAAACAAGTAGTAAGACAGACAAATAGTGGACATTATTACCGTAAGTTATTTTGCGGAATGCTAGAAATGGACCAAATTCAAGGACTTTTCAATATTAAGGTGCATGCTCAATTTAAGTGAAATTCAAGAATTCTTATTAACGTTATGCAACAGAAATAAAGTCAGGCCAGACAAGTACTACTCCAACTACTACATTTTCCACTATAGTATTTGCCTACCCTCCTGACAGTTTGTACCCCTCTACCGATTTTAAAAACGAAAAGCATCAAGGATATAAAAAATGCACAAAACGTTGTCATTTCATTCATTAATTTACAAAATGTACAATTTCTAACCTGAATATCGCCAGGGGGTCCAGAATACTGTCATCCATACTTCGTTTCAAAACAAACGGAAGTTTTCAGGGTAAACAACTAGCCTGCTTACTGTCCTTTTCCGGTTCCTGGAAAAGTTTATTTTTAATGATACATTGTAGGTAAAAACAGTGTCCTCTGCATCCAATGCTTGCAGTGTACTGTTTTAATATTTCAAAAAAAAAAAAAAAATGAAGAAATTCGCAGAAGATGAACAAAATCACTCCTGTGGTCTGAAAAAATAGACTCGCCCACTCAAATATGGCGGCCGTGTTTGTAAAGAAACACCCTTTGTTTTGGAAACGCGAACCAGATGATAGTGTTCGAGACCCCTTGTCGACAATCATGTTATAAATTATAAATTGATGAATAAAATGGTAAAGTATTGTGCATTTTTTATATCCTTGATTCTGTTCGTTTTTAAAATCGGAGGGGGTACAAACTTCGGGGAGGGTAGGCAAATACTATGATCGGAAATGTAGTAGTAGGAGTAATAGTTGTCTGGTATGACTTTACTGTTTGGGTGGGTGGCGTGTAAACGAATACTATAATACTAATACTTCTACTGAAACTATCCTTTCTCTCCTCCATTTATCCGTATTATTCATGGTAACTGTTCTAGTTCTTGAAGGTTTAAATCTTTTTGGATACTGTTTTATTCGATTGTTCCAAATCTCAAAAGGAAATGCATTGCTAATTCGCATTAATAGATCTCAAAATGCCAACAACATAACATGTTTGTGAGGGAATAGGAGCCTGTCGGATGTTTGTTGGTTTCTTGAATGTAGAAAACTAATTTTTTGCTATGTGCCATGGATTTTATGTTTTGCCTATTTGAATTCTGAATAGTTTGTAAATACAGATGCTTGATTTAAAATATTTTCATCTAATGTCGAGATAAAGTAAATAAATGTTATGAGCAGAAAGAGGTCAAGTGATGTTTAGCAAGAGCTCATCAAATTGGCAAATACTAAAGCCTCAAACAGAATATAAAAGTTGCATACTTAAAAATCTCTGTTTCCTTAAAAGTTGCATGCAGGGGTTATCACACCTTTGATAGTAATACAACTTAACTACATTCTTTATCCATACGTGTCAGGAAATGTGTTTGGCATCACGATAAAATATAGATTCAGAGTATGAAGTAAAACATTCCTGAGCCATACGTATGCAATATATTGAAATTGGATAAAATCCAACGCCTAGTTGTAGATACATTTGAGGAAGGATGCGATACGAAGCTTACGTGAAGGAATGTCTGTGAAATATGGCAATTGAATGGAACACCGTATCATGTTAAACTATCAAGAAACTACTGTGTATAGGACAATATGTAATACATATAAAGAGAAAATGCCATGTTGCAAATATTCCTGTCATGAGGAGATTACACTGTAATTATAATGATTTATATCGGCTTTCTTCGAATAGCAAATCTGTTTCATCTACTGTAAAAGAAAAGAAAACAAATTAGTAACGTTACACAAGCAAAGTTTAAATTTTGTCCTCTCCCGCGACACGACTGCGTGAGAAGGTGTGCATGAACGTAAATAATGTATATATATATATATATATATATATATATATATATATATATATATATATATATATATATATATATATATATATATAGCTGATAGCATTTATACTATCTTTTTTAAACTGATGAAATAAAATGTATTATAAGTCATGCACTAAAAATATATTAAAAAGAAAGCGAAAAAAATATGACGGGAATGGATACATTATATACAGTTCAGGGTAAAACATTTGCACAAGGTATAAATATAAAATCTATAAATGTATTTAAATATGCAAATCTTGAAATAAAATATTAAAAATTAAGTAATAATATAACATTTAGAACTTGTGTACTTCTTGCACAACAAGTATTGACAGTAGTGTTAAAGTAAATAGTCAGAATTGTATTAAAAACTAGTAGACATGTGGGTACTTTAAACAAAAATAAACACCAAAATTCTACCAGATCGGATAGTAAAGAAAACAAATTTGCAATAAATATACAAAATAATGATGATTATTGATTTTATATTCACATAATGCAATAAGATATCCAACAATTACAATATAAAAAGGACCAACTAATTATAATATATCACCACAAAGAATACTTTAAATTACGTCCAATACACTTATACAAAGCACTGAGAAAGACTGAAGTATTTCAATATCAGTTTAACAACCAACAGAAGGAGAACAAAACTTGCTTCATTATATTCAGGTGATAATTATCAGGATATGAATCACTATAATTTACCATTATACAAAGGTCACTATACAGCTAGTATCAAGTTGGCAGCTTTTACAATAAATAAATAAATAAATAAATAAATAAATAAATAATAGAAAAGGAAAAATAATTATAGAATTTATATTTGTCATAATTGTACGTGGTATGTGGCATACATATTCCATAGAGGAGTTAGAAAATCATAAAAGTTATGTTACAAAAATAAGCCATTACTGTTAGAGCCAGCTAATAATGACATTATAGAATTGAAAAATCATAAAAATACAGTAGAACATCCTTATGCAGTTTATGCTGACATTGAATGTGTTCTAGAAAAACAAAATAGAGTTATTAGCAGACATGTTATGAACCAAACGCTCATCGCGGAAAAGACTGTCTTACACACTTTGTAAAAGACTTACGGGAAATAGCAATTGATTTTTATAGAAAGGATCGATATAATTCATTTTGCCATCTTATAATGCATTGTCTAGAAGGCTATGATTCATTCACATTTATTAATAAAAGAATTAGTTTAAACTGAAATAGATCAAGAATTAATGATTATACCGGATAATGCAGAACGTTATAAATCAATTAATTTAAAAAAAAAAATTATAAAAGAAACAATTACCAAGGCTGGAGAAAAATAAAACTATATAAAACCGAAAGACTTATTGATTCACTTAAGTTTTTGAATGAATCACCCGAAAACTAAGCAAAAAGTCTTTCAGATAGTGATTTGTTACATACTAGTAAGCATTCTAAAGGTACTTCCTTAAAATTCTAACGAAAAGATGTTTGTCCATATGAATAAATAGACTCATTTGAGAAGTTTAAATAAACAAAGTTTCTACCATACATCTTACTCCATAATTTCTTAAAATATGATAATATAAGTATAGAAGATTATAATCCTGCACAAAAAGTATTGGACAACTTTAACTGTGAAAACTTAGACGATCTTCATGACTATTATTTTAAGTAAGATACATTAGCAGATGTGTTCAGAAATGAAGGATACCGTTTTCTTGGATTAGTTTCAGTATACTACTACACAATGACATGCATTTCGTTTATTGTATTATTTATATCACATACCACTGGGTTTTGCTCCTCTTTATTAACTATTTCGTATTGGTTTTTTATGTTTACTATCCATGTGTCTATTCAAATTATATTTATCTCACTCTATCATTTAATAAGTAATTATTACCTCATACTCCCTTTTGTTCGCCCTTTGATTCCCTCTCTCTCATATTTCAAGATCATTTAAGTACATTCTTAGATAACTTCAAGATAAGGTAGTAAGATGCCTCAAATAAAAGCTAAGATGACAATAAATCTACTTGCAAGATAACTTGAAATTTACTTGAAATCATCTTCAGATTAGTCACACCCTCTCAGGCAACTTTCACTCATTATTCTCTATTTTACTCACTCAATAATAGAGCTCTGAGGTTTTGCTTAAGTTCGCATGACTTAAGAGTTGAACACATTCTTTACTTGGAGTCAGAAATTTATAAATTGTAGTCTTATTGTCCATTTTTATGTTTAAATTACATTGAGTCCTTGGGAGATGTTAGAACTTTAATGTCTCTGCATTAAACGCCATTAATTATAAATAAAATAAAAATGTCGCATAAATGAAAGAATGAATTTTCAGGTAAGCAGTTGAGAGAACTGTTATGGTGTAGCGAAAGCAAGTAAAGAGTTCATACAGCTTATATTCACATACCACGTACATACATTAACCAGATGGAATATATTTATATTTATATCTTGTCCGTTAATGACTCCATTTTATTTGTCTAGAACGCATTTAGTGTCAGCATAAACTGCACAAAGATGTTCTATTGTAATTTTATGATTTTTAAAATTTTATATATTTGTTATTAGCTGGTTTTAACAGTAATGTCTTATTTTTGTAACATAATCTTTTATGATTTTCTAATTCCTTTATGGAGTATATATGCCATGAACAATTATGACAAATATTAATCCAACAATTATATTTTGTTCAACTCCAGGACTACCATACCATATATTACTGAGGGAGGTTTTTGCAGTATTTGCCAAATTGATATTTAGAGTTTCCAGGTGGGACGAATTCGTATGCCAAGAGTTGTGATGAATTCGGTTTTCTTTTGTACATGGATTAATATACGAGCATAAAGATGACCTTATATGCAATATTAGACGGATTAGAGAATAAAGATGACATTATATTCAATATTAGATGGATTAGAGAATAAAGATAGCATTATATGCAATATTAGATGGATTAGAACATACAGATGACATTATATGCAATATTAGATGGATTAGAGAATAATTTAGCTGCGTACTAAAGTGCCACTTGCATTCATCTGAGGTAAAGCGATGGTTCATGTGTTTAGCACAGAGGATTTAAGTTCGAAATGCTCTCAGACAAAGTCTAAATCCCTGATTGTGTATCGTGTCAGGTATCTGCAGCTAAGATTTGCAACCTGATCCGTACACAGTTGATCCATAATCAAGCTTAGAGCTTGCTCAAATCCTCTGTAACCACTGCAACACCTTCAGGTCTGATCGCCAATCTTTTTTTTTTTTTTTTTTTGCCCGACTCGTATTAAATCCAGGGCTTTTTTGTTTTACATTTGTCCCCGTGATATCTATTGTGCTGAAGGAAAGTTAAGCTTACAGTAAAAAAAACCCTCTTAATTGTAGTCTCCTCCACAATATGAATTAGGGAACCTACCAGATATAGTTTTGGTAAATCTTGAAATATATACAGTGGCAAAAGAGCATACAAACAGTTGGGGTTTTTTTTATTTAGAAAATCTGAACCTGTATTCTTTCTGACTATTTCTAAATTTGCCGTACCTCCATGTCGTATCATAAGCTTTCTCCAAATCGAAAATGATGGCTACTGTATGTTTCTTTATAAAATCTTCTCTTTTAAATGTTTCAAGTCCGACTAGATGGTCAAGTATGCTTTTCTCTGATCTCCGAATCCACATTGATGGTCTGATAGGAATTTATTGCGTTCAAGATACAAGTATCTTCCATTCCATGGTGTTGCAAAATACAGATGGTAGTTGCAAAGGTCGGTGTGGTTCCTTCCAAGTTTTGGAACTGTTGCTGGAAGTCGCCAGTTTTCAAACTTTTATTGAAAATGTTTAGCAGCATACCGAGAGCTGTATCAGGTAAATGTTTCAGAACTTGATAGTAGATATCATCTGATCCTGCTGAAGTGACATGGTCTCGATCAAGTGAGTCTGGTCGTTCTCTGAGAGTCAAAGGTTTATCTTCAGAGCTAGCATATTTAAAATTTAAAGGAACCCTATCTTTCAGATTTTTGACAGCGGAAGTTTTAAGAATAGTTCTCTGGTGAAGAATATTTGGAGAATGTTTCGACCAATGTATTTGAATTTTCTGGTAGGGTAGTAATTAATTTATCAGATTTATTTAGATGTTTAATTAGTAATTGATTGATTATTTACATGATGAAAATATCTGGGTTTTTTAATTTATTACTTTGTATACCATATTCCACACTAATTTAGTACAGGAGCGAGAGTTTAACGTATAGACATAAGGTCTCCATGTTTCCTTCTTGCCCTATCTAATGGTACGTCGTAGGTCGAGCTTGATCTCGGTATATACGGTATTTATTCCGATTTTCAGCTGTTACATTCGGGCTAAAATAAGTAAGGAACTTTGTTCCGTTCCTGATTGTGTCTTTGCAACCATCATCAAACTAATGTCTGTTGGCACGTTTTTTCTTCTTCTTCAGATTAGATTCCGTGTCATAATGCATAAGATGGTGCAGTGCATTTGTTCATTTCCTCGAAGTGTGGCTGTAAACACTTTCAAACTCTTTTAAGGAATTATAATGATGGATGACATTGTTGCATGTCTCCAACGAGAGATATTTTAATTCATTCCATTCCACGTAGCTAGAAAAACCCCAACTTAAAACAATGAAATATTTAACTGATTGATTGCTATGCAGTGGAGTATATGACATAAAAACCTGATGAAATTTAGATTGTGCCTTGTTTCATGTAATAACATTAAGGCATTACTATATTGTAACTACGTTACTCCTGTTCACCTAACTTTGGAAAACAAAACTCTATTAAGGTATTTAAATTAATTACCAATATATTTGAATGTCATTTTCCATTTTCCTACTCTTATAATTTAAAAAAAGAAGTTTTTTTATCTGTATAGTTCAGTTTCCATCATTCTTAACCAAATAACTTAAATACCTAAGTTGATAGTTTTCGATACAGAGTCAATCTGAGCTTAATTTTAACCTTGTTTTATCTTTAATTTGGAAAATAGTCGAGCCATTTCACATTTCTATGTAGATCAGCTAGGTTATATCACAAGAGTTCTTTATTCTGCAAAGATCAGAATGCTATTCGTATTTCCCCTTATTACCCCAGCTAAGACCAAGCTACAGTTGCTCTACATGTGGCTATTTCGCCGAAATGTTTTTCTTGAAAAGATCTATCGCTTTATATGCTTGTTCTTGATAACAGCTTATGTTCTGCATTTAAGTTGATTTGGTAACATTACATGTTTTATGTCATGGGCACATGCCATTTTTACTTTTTTTGGGTCTCAAGTACATGATTAAAAATTACATTAGTCCGACTTTGCCTTTTCAAAATTCACACAAATTAGATTTGATACTCCTGTATAATTTGGGATATTCCAAACATGAAACATTGATATACTGCATTGCCTGATATGCACCAATTCCGTTAAGTTTGAAACAGCAAATTGAGTTTCTATATACTCCTGCGAAAGTTTTTATTCTCTTGGGCAATCAACTTACTGGTAATATTAGTGCATTTTGTAATAGAATTGTTGCTTATTCGCACGGTTTCCCACGGGGCTTTATTTTCATTACTTTTTCAACAGTTTATTTCAATGTATGTCCAACATGTGGAGAAGACTCTGTTGGATGTATATCCTTTTGAATTTGTCAGTAGTCATATTGTTGTATAAAGACAACTACACTATATTTAAGAAGCGATTGTTATGGACCGTACAGATCATTAGAAATTTAAGATATTCAAAAAGAAGTACTATCATATTTACCAGAGATTCGAACAGTCGTTCGAACTCCTGGAGAGAGAGAGAGAGAGAGAGAGAGAGAGAGAGAGAGAGAGAGAGAGAGAGAGAGAGTCAGCAAGAAATCCATGAAATATGTAAGTATGGTTGGTTTTAAGTTAAACATTATGCGCTATGTACTCTTCTTTCTCGGATAAATAGGATAGTTTCCTTGCTCAATTCTGCTCTTTCCAGTTTGTAGCCTCAATGCAGTGTATAATGCGATAGAGAAGACTATGGGTACGTTGTAATAAACGTGGGTTGTGGGCATTCATGCGCTGTTTAATGCGATAGAGAAGACGTTGGGTGCACTGTAATAAAACACATTTTTTAGTGGATCTTACATGAGTGCGCATTCCAAATTAAATACACGAAACGAGCCATATAATCTATATCTTTTGCAAGCTTTGAAAAGCAAAATACTGAAATTATTATACTAATTTCATCAAGTCAGCACAAATTAAAATCTTTATTATCACACGACAGAAGATACTGGTTTTATTTCCCAAAACGCATCAAAGTAATCAAATGACATTGAAATAAGTTCGATGCCAATGACATTATGGGTTTGACTTACATGACATTATAACGTTATTTGTGACGTACTGAGGTGTTATTAAACGCGTTACGTGTCTAATAATTATGATATAGGTACCTTTGCCCCCACCACCACCCACCCCCACGCAGTGGTCAGGTGATAAAAATAAAATAATACAACATCTGCATCATGACGAATGCAAAGGGGAAAGTTATTGATAAAATTGAAGAACAAACTAAATATCCCCCCCCCCCCGCCCAAATGATTACAACAAATTCAAATCAAGCTTCTGTTTCTGGAGAGTTACTACATATTTATGTAGAGTCTTATCTAATTTGCTGAATGCAAGGGGATTGAATCTAATAATTACTAGTACGCGAAATAAGGGCAAAGACCGAGAAGGCTCTGTTTGTTTGATTGACGCGCCCCAATGCAGGTGAGCAAATAAAATAAAGATTGAAAAACTAACCAGACAAATTTAAATTTAAAATGAGTGAGAAATGTTTTATGATACCTTGGAAAGTGTACCAAATCTGTGTGTGAATATAAAGGCTTTTATATAGTTCAACCGGATCTCTCAGTAACAGCCATTATGATCTGAAAAAAACCATGTTAAGAGATGTGAAAATGCTAGTCTATCAATGTCGAACTTACAGCCAAACTGTTTCTATTAATCAATGATGGTTTGTCTACATTACTGCTCTCTCTCTCTCTCTCTCTCTCTCTCTCTCTCTCTCTCTCTCTCTATATATATATATATATATATATATATATATATATATATATATATATATATATATATATATATATACACGTAATGACACAAAAGGTACAAAACGGCGCGGGATAAAAAACAGTTTCCCTACGTTTCGATCTAAAGCAATGTCGTCCTCTGGGAACATTAAAGAACACACACACACACACACACACACACACACACACACACAGAAACACACACAACGAGTGGCACTCGTAAAAGCAATAAATATTTATTTTTGACACAGAGAAGCTAACTAGCCGTTATAGTGAAGAGGTCAAAGCTTGACAAAAGGAAGAAAATAACAGAAGAAATAACTACATGACTAGAATGGGACAGGAAAAAATCTATAAATAAGGAAAACAACGCTTGGTGTGACCTGTTTATTGCTTCATTGGGAGAAAATAGGGTTTCATTGTCCCCTGAGGAAGACCTCGCTTTAGGTCGAAACGCAGGGAAACTGTTTTTATTTTCCACGCCGTTTTCCAGCTTCTGTGTCATTACATAATATTTAAGCTGTTGGTTTGTATTCCCATTGCTTTTCGTTCGATTCTCTTGGCAATCTGGCTTCCATCCAAGCTTTGATTGATGGCTATGTATATATAAAGTAGTATATAGAGATGAAAGTCATAAAAGAGAGGTGTCCAGGGTTCAACACGTAGCCCCACGTCCCCAAATTGGAAGGAAAATAAAATTAAAATGTCATATCCTCATTAGGAAATGTGACTACAAAAAGCTATAAAAGTAAAATATATTATGAACGGGACAAGTTGAAAGCAGATGATGTAAAAATACATTATGAACGGGACAAGTTGAAAACAGATGATGTAAATTACATTATGAACAGGACAAGTCGAAAGCAGATGATGTAAATTACATTAATCCGATCAACATGTTCCAACTGGGTCAGTATTGATAAAAATTGATACTTCAGAAAAAGAAGTGAAAGACAAACCCACTAAATTTGGTCATCAGCAGGTGATTAACTCTGTCGCTTCTAAGTTGATGAATATATGAAGAAATCGGAATTAATTTTTTCTCATAATTTTGCACTTTAGTAATTGAGTTATATGAACTGATCCTCTCTTTTTAAATCTGAAACTGAATCAATAATTCATACTTTTAAGAAGGTTAATAAAATAAGACAGTTATCGTCATCTGGAATTTTTTCTGAAAGATCGCTTTCAAAATTCCAAGAGATTAATAATTTCACACTTACAGGTAATCTGGTCATGCCAGCATATTTTTTTATTTATAACAAATCGAATTTACTAGAATAAATACATTTTTTCAACATGACATGTTTCTTTTTGGGTCCGTATATCTGTAACAAGCACAGTTATAAATATTTCTATTTAAGTACACATTATTTTAACGCGAGAATATTATTAGAAGCTAGGCATTTTTAATCCAGTTTTTAACACAGTCATGGAGACATTCGCATATCGACAATATTTCACATGTTTAGAATCATTAATTCTCAATACCATTCACTCTCCTGTTCCATGGGGTGATAAATTACCTGTCTTAGTGGCTTAAATACAGTTTTTGTCCTAAATAAACCAAATTTATTCGAAAAAGCGGTTTACGAGGTTATTTAAGAGTCCGGTTTTTGTGAGGTTTTTTTTATAAAAAAAAATACGTACGACCAAGATTGGAAGTTAAACTTTGACAACCCATAAATTTGATTATCTCCGTTACCTCTATATTGGGTACCGTCTTTTGGAATAAATATATACTGATGTAGAACTTGTATATCAACTGCAAACTGCACAGATCCAGGTCTGAGTTTGCGTAGTTTCTTAGGAGTAATCAATACAACAAACATAAACCCTGATTTGCCGGCGTATTATGCTACGGCAGATCAGGGTCTATGGTGTTTGCAGTTGAAATCGACTTATAAGCGGCTACATACGGTATTTAATTTTATGCGCGCTATGTAAATACAGTTACGGTTTGTTTTAATGACACATTTAAGAAATGCATAACCCTATTTCAACCAAAGGGCACGCATTAGCTTAATCATTATAGATGGCAGATTTTCATCTAAAAAGTACCAACCACTTTTTAAAAAAGAATGATTTACCAGACATTAAACCATAATAAAGACGCATAATAAAAAATGTTTCTCGATACATTAAAGGTATGTGTTAACGTAATACGAATAAATCTACAAATCTAACTGTCATTGATATTTTAAGAAGATTTTATTGTAAAATTTAGAATTTAATCAAATGTGTTTATCGTTTTGTTGTTTTTTTAATGGCAGTTTTATTCTAGAGTCTTTGAAAAATAAATCTACTATTACAGTCCTGAGGAGTATCATGTTTTCAAATATGACTTAGCTGTGCATGACATCTACTTAAGAAGTAATGCTTTAAGATTGAAAATTCCTACAGGTATAGGACAACTCACTATCACACCAGTAAACATGATTTTAAATAAACAAGAAAAAGGTGAGACATTATGCAAATAGGGTCATAAGACAATGTATCGTTTGCAGTTTGGAAATAAAGAGAAATATACTGCGTGGCAAAATTACCCACCTCATTTGATGATATATTGAATATGTTACATAGGTAGATATAAAAATAAACTTCATAACTGGATCAAAGCTTTTTTACAAAGCAAATTGACGCGATCAAAGGTTGTCATTCATCTTTACTTCCTCCTTGAGGAGACTAAACTCGGTATATTAATACAGTTATTTCATTTAGGATATTTATAAATAGAGGATCTTTTCTTTTCCTACGTTAAATCCGGATATGTTTCATCGTGTGGTACCAAAAACGTGATATTAACGAGTGGCGAAGCCACGAGTTAAAATATACCGTTTTTGGTACCACAAGATGAAATATATCTGGTATTAACGCAGGAAAAGAAAATTTTCTTTTTATTATATACCAAAGTTGCTCCAGAATCGAAGCTTAGAAGATTAAACTCACTATTCAGCACCACACTCCAACCTCACCCACCCCTTTTTTCGTAAATTCACCTCACTTTCATAGGCTGGTCATACAAATATCAGTGACTTAAGATAGCGGTATGATTGGGTTAACCTAATCTGTCGAAGTAAATTATATTTTTGACATTTTGTAAACTAATTGATCATATTTGACAACGAAGCAAGTCCGATTCATCAATGCATCACAGCGGGTTTATCATTGTTGTCTAGGAAGTAAGGGGAAATAAAAACTTCATAGAGACGCGAACGGCGTCGACTAAAATTTCGTCTGCAAAATTTAATTTCCATGTCTGAAATGTAATGCAGTTTCTATTTATTTGTTCTAGCTCACAAAATGCTCGTTTTTGTTGCTGCAGGTATAACTTCTGTAGGCACACACAATCCAGCGTAGCATGGCATGATGGGAAATCTTATATTTTCACATGTGAAAATATAAGGATATATTTTTCACATGTGAAAATATAGGAATGAAAAAATATGAAAATTATTTCGCCAATAAGTTTCTATATTTCACACTAAAGTATATAATAAATATCTTTTATTTGGATGTTATTTCGTGTCATTAGTGATACTTCAGGAAGTTATTAAAACTGGGCTTGGACATTTTACCACTGAACTGTATTACGAAAGCGACAACTTGAAAGTTGTGTCTGATATTTTATAACATGTTACATCGGGGCGAATCCATGGGGCGCAAAACAACCGGAACGTTTCCTTGAGAACATTTTCTTTGGAGTTAGATAGTTAACAGTATGGCCTGAATACGCTTAAAATGAAGGTGCATCTAGTGCCTCCACCAATGGTTCCGTCCCACAGATCCCTCGCCTACTTTTTTACGCCCCCCCCCCTAGAGTTCTGCATCCGCATTTGATTACATAGCTGTAAATTTTTAAACGCATCAAGTCATTGTTAGGTTCAGACTTATTAGCGTGGTATTACATTCAATAACGTAATACGTAAGGTGTTAATTGAAGAAGGGTTGTGGTTGGGTGGAGGTGTGGTGGTACAGATAAAAATAAAACTAAAATACCTGCTCCTAACGTAATACTTCAATTATATACAAAATATCTACGTGATTATCTTTTAGTCTTACAGTAAGGAGCATGTTCTTTATTAACAATTGTTTACTTTTCAAAACAATTGTACCTTTGTACATTTTGGACCGATTTCATTTGTAGAAGCTTTGGGGCACCAACTATTTAATAATGGGAGACGGGGAAGGTTCCGGAATTTTCTTACGATACAAAATGTTTCTATTTCGCGAGGGAAATGATTCCTTATATTTACTGAAAAACAACACAAAAAACCCCTCCAAAAACAATCATAGATTTTACTATTATTAAATATCTTCTAAGTCAAAACCGTCGATTTGCATGGCCTATTGTTTTCTCCATTCTGTGCCAATGCGATGAACGGCTGCATTTCTATATCGATAAAAAGAAGTTCCGAAAATTTACACTAATTGTAGGTCAGCGACTTTTATAAATTTAACTCGTACATATAATACTTCAGAATGTGTATTTTGTCAAGTTAATGACTGCTTTCATACCAAAATAACGCGATTTTTATTTTTGATAATTACTTCTTGTGAGGATTGATACAGTGAACATTATTGTGCTTGGGGTACCGTAGAAACATCACACAGCGTCTGGTACTATAGAAACATCACAGAGCATCGCATCCAACAGACTTTAGAGCATAACACATGTAAACAAAAGATTTTAATCATTGTATATTTATTTATAGTGATTTTAGTTCTTTATTTTGTTTATTTCTGCATTTAAACGTGGGCTGTCTGGTCTTGGCAAGCTTGAAGTCTTATTCGTTAACAGACGCTGCACTCACATTTTGATTGTCGCTTTATTTCTGTTTGCAATCAACACTCATCTATTTCCCGACTTCTCCATCGTTTTCAGGCATGATTATGACTTTGACGAGAGTTACAATCACTACTTAAACAATTGTATTACTATATATTTAATCGAGAGTTTTTCCCGAAAGATTTGTTCCGTGTCGTAGACTTTAAAAGGTATACAATACTGTATGGGTAACATTACTTCAAGTCTACATTTTGTTGTTTGGATTTCGTTTTTAGGTATTTTTTGATGGCACATCCCCCTACCGCCCCCCCCCCCATCATTACATAAATGTATAAGATATGCTAGAGCGTCTAAAGTCTGGATATATGTTAAGATTTGTTCACCCTGATGGAGAGAGAGAGAGAGAGAGGAAAGGAGAGAGAAGGAACAGAAGAAGAAGAAGGAGAAGATAAAAAAAAAAAGAAATTTGCCTAAATATAGAAATACAAGTTTGAATAAAATGCATAAGGTCAGATATATTTCCTAAATGGGAAGGAAAGTAGTTCCAAAAATGATATCGCCCCAATGTAGAGATATAATTTTTTTCTAACTGATAGATTTCAGTATCTCATTATTAAATATATAATAAAAGGATTGTATTTACAAAACGAAACTTAATGATAAAACTAATTTAAAAAACCTATAATATAGTGTAGTTAAATTAAAGGATTTAACCTCATTCTGGTGCCACAGACATTACGCTCTTGCTTTACGTCATGTCCTGGCGCCATTTTTGACGTCATGATGTGTTATCACATGATTTAATATCGAACCATTATGATATGCCTTCATAAACCTAGATAACACAGCAAAAGTGAAAAATTGTGTTTAGCAAAAAGAAACAAAAGCAAAGACTTGTGTCAATCAAAAACTCATACAGGTTCATTTTTAGGTAATACATAGACATGTTTTCTTTTCCTTCAACGCTTCAGTTGGGAACAAAAAAGATCTTCTAATACTTTGAAGATACAGACATCACACAAGTCATATCAGAATATAGCTTTGGTTCTCAATTAAAGGGCCTATTAACCAAAGTTCTGAATGTTCTAAATCTGGCGAAATTAGTCATTTTTTGCTGACCTTCACCTACTTTAATGGCTATTTTCGGCCTTGTAAATGGAAACATCCATTCAAAAATTTATTTTGCTCAAAGTCCAAACTTTGTTTTGTGAAAAGACGTCAGATTTATCTATTTGTACATATCGTGAAAACAATGACCTATTATCTAGGCCAAAACAAATGTCAACCCCTTACAGTCAGTGGAAAAATACAAACTTAAGTTTAATTTGATATAAAAAAAATTCAAGAAATATTTTACAAATAGATGGCTACTCTGCCTCATAATTTGTAAAAACTGTGAATACAAAATAAACGAATTGGTACCAAAGGAGTTATGAGTTGGCATGTACTTAATATGCAACGCAATACTTTTCTAAGATCTTTTTAATTCCCGGCTGTTACAAAATCTTTTTTATGAAGCGTTTGACGTATCCCTTCTGCTACAGCAAAAGAGATCGTTCATGTCCGTATGGGTTCATTCTGATAAGAAAAACAAGATTATTTTAACGAAGTTCACTAACTCACCTTTGACACCTTCCCCAAGCATACTTTCCGTAGCTGTCAATTATGCGCTCGTCTTCTTTTTTTCCTGATAATAAAATGGCATAAACCTGCCTCAGCATGATAATGGGGTGATACAATTCTCAAAAAAGGAGCTCATTAAAAACGCACAGAGAGAACATAAATACAATTAGTAACAGCTACGAGTTATTGGTTGAAATGGCTCAGCCGCTTGTTTATAAAGAGGAAATTCCTACTATTCGATATTGCAGAGGCTGCATATAGTAAAGGACTGGTTTGTTACAGAAAGCAAAAAGCTCTTAGTTACTCTTTCTGAATATAATGCACTATACATACGCTGATACGCTTACTGACATGTTATCTGATATATATATATATATATATATATATATATATATATATATATATATATATATATATATATATATATATATATATATATATATAAGGGTGCAAATTTCTGTCGATCTATAAAGAGAACATTAACTTGGACAGAGAACAATTAATTAGATTTATGAGGACAGGGTGCGTAGTAAATCGCTATGCTGCGAGGATTTTAAGGTCTGTGTTGTGAGAGGAAGTGATTTTTAATTAAGCATTCGTTTATTTAAAAGTCCGACAAACTGGAAGGGGACAGGTTAACTCAATCTTTGTATCGAAAATGTCAGAGTTGAGATTGTCCAGAATCAGTTATTTGGAAATCTAGAGGGTCAGGATGACCGCAAATTTTGGCGCCTATTTATAAAAACGGCGGTAGATATATTTAATCCTGATTGGCTACGCTAAATAAGGGGCGTGTTTCCCACACGAAATTTCATGGGTTTAATATGCCACATCGCAAAATTTAGTCAGTCTAAACTCCTGCAAGAGGAAGATATTTTTGGCTCCGAGATTGAATTTGCAAGAAATTATCTCGTAAAACAATTATCCAAGGGACCGGATGTCTGGAAAGTTGACGGACACAATTCTGGCGGTAGAAGCGAGCAAGGCTTGAAAGCACAAGGGGAAATAGCTCCACTGACGTAATCCACTGACGTATCCACGTACCTACGTATCCACCTACCCACACAAAGTTTGAGGGCCAACAGAGGCAAGATAGTCAGAGTGAGAAGAAAGCGAAGGAACCAGATGAACAGCACGGTGAAGCTGGAGTGAATCGGAGGAAACCAGGTTATGAAGCTGTAGAAGGCAATGACTTCGATTGTTCACTCGATGCTATGATGAATTAATTCTATCATTTAAACAGATCGGCTATTTATATAAGTATATTTGTGTTTAAAATTCGTGAATGATTTATTTCAAAAAGAAGTGTATCTTCCTAATGGAATGCATTATCACAGTTTGTTTATGTAATTGATTAAATTGTTATATTTCATATACGGGGGCTCGTTTTAGTCTGTTCTATATATCTGCTCAGATCTCTATTCATTCCATCTATAAGTTTCACAATTTATATTATTATTTACTCGATCCGGGCAATAACACCGAGGTCAATCATCCTCTAGATAACGATAACTACAACCACCACCGCCGCCACGTCACAAAGTGGGGGCTCGTCCGGGATCAGAACATTTTATTCGAGTAAAGAGTCTGAGCAAATATAGAATAGAATACGTATCTAAACATTGATAATTTTGATAGTGCTTGTCAAGAAATAGTGATCAGAGTGAATCGAATCATTGCTTATTTTTGTATATTCTGTGCATGCAATTTTCTTGCCATTTCTTTTCATATTGTGATGAAAATATTGTAAGAGATTGAGGCACATTCCTTTGCTGTTTCGGGTCGTATTCTAAAAAATTGTGAAGTTAAAGTGAGGAATTACCTTTGTATTCTCTTGGGAGAAGAGATATTTAGGCCAACCCCGCAGTAGTAATTACGCCTTGTTTAGTGTGTAAGCGTTATGCTGAATTTGGGGAGAAATTCCAGCTGTGAACTGCCCGTTTATTGATTGTTGGTGCAAGGGATAGTCTGGTTGAATTGAGTAGGGCCATACCAGAAGTAGGGTAAATACGTGTGGGGCTATTTTCGAGTGGGGCAGTAAAACTTGAGTGTAGGTAAAGAATTTGATTCTTGTGTCACCGTACAAGTAGACCAGGATGGCGACAGACAGACAATTAGTTAGAGAATTTAAGTCGATTGGTAAGGACGAATTAGGTTACGAAGGGGCCCAGTTAGCTGAATTTGTTGAGCAGAGTGTTAGGGAACACAAGGAGCAATTAGCCGCAGAACGAGAGAAAGACAGACAAGCAGCTGAGCGCGAACGAGAAAAAGACAGACAGGTAGCGGAACGAGAGAAAGACAGACAGGTAGCGGAACGCGAGAAAGACAGACAGGTAGCGGAACGAGAGAAAGACAGACAGGTAGCAGAACGAGAAAAAGAGCTCGATTTAGCCAGATTGCAGGCCGAAGAAAAATCTAGAGAACGCGAACATATGTTAGCAATGGAGAGGCTGAGGATCGAAGCAGAGTCCAGAAGGAGTGAAGATCTGAACGAACGTTCAGGACCCACAAGTAGGCGTTCTAAAGACAGACGACCAATACAGATCACCATCCCCATGTTCAACGACAAGGACGAAATCATTGACAACTTTTTGACACAGTTCGAAAAGTTGGCACTGGTTCATCAGCTACCCAAAGACCAGTGGGCTATCAACGTTTCGGCATTCTTACAGGGAGCAGCGAAAGACGTCTACCATAATATGACACCGACCGAGGTAGACGACTACGACACTCTGAAGAAAGCGCTACTACGGCACTATGAGCTGTCGGCGGACACGTTTCGGAAACTCTTCCGAGAATCGTCGAAGAGAGCTACCGAAACGCACGCGCAATTTCATAGCCGCGTACGCGTAATTTTTGATAAATGGATGAAAATGACTGATACCGCGCTAACGTATGAAGGCATTCGCGAGGAAATTTTGAAAGAGCACGTCTTAAGTACCTACAGAAAAGACTTAATAGTGTTCTTAGCGGAGCGTGAATTCTCAACCTTGGATGATATAAGCGTGATGGCAGAGCGCTATGAGAGCGCGCACTCGCGTCCAACCACCTGGGGTGGCAGGGACCGACCTGGCATCGGTGAGCATAGAAAGACCACTGAGGTGGTACCCCAAAGACGGAATGGTCAGAATGGTGGGAGGCCAGGGGCCGGAAATCCCAGCCGAGAACATTTCCGTGGGTCGGGGAAGACTCAGGGGGCAGAGAAGGATACCACTGGGAGGAAAGGTGAGCCGGTGTGTTACGACTGCAACAGACCAGGCCATGTCGTTAAGGATTGTAGGAAGTATCGTCCGACAACGATTAATTCGGTAACTCCGAACACTGTTAAGAAACAGAAAACAGTGGAGTTGACTAACACAGCGGTAGCTACGGTTAACGGTGAGATGGCAACCGTGCTGTATGATACCGGCTGTAGTCATCCGGCCTTGGTAGATAGTAGATATGTCAAGCCTGGAGATTACACAGGCGAGACGGTTGAAGTCCAGTTTGTTAACCGGACGAAATATTCGCTCCCGGTCGTTAACATTGATCTTGATTCGCCGTATGTAAAGGGACGAATTCAAGCAGCGTGTTTGTCGGGACTGTCTCATGACGTAATATTAGGGTGTAGGTATGTGTTGCCACAGCCTAACCCTATGACGTGTACACCTGTACACGTGGGGTCCGTTGAGACGAGGGCTATGAAGCAAAGGCCAGGGTCGAAGCCGCTAAGACCCACGACTTCGCCCACAGACAATTTGCTACCTGGCGAGTTGAGGAAACTTCAAGAGGAAGATTTGTCTCTCAACAAGGCACGCGGGTACGCAAAGGATGGGTCCATACGGAAATTGCCAGACGGAGAGGTGAAGTTCGCAACGAAACGCGGTATTTTGTACCGGTACGCCAGGAAAGGGACCAATACGTTTAAACAAGTTGTTGTGCCCATAGCGAAGCGAGCAGAAGTGCTTAGGCTGGCACATGAGGGTCTACTTGGAAGCCACATGGGCGTGGCGAAGACCAGAGATAGGGTAGTGAGGGAATTCTACTGGCCAGGTGTGTATGGGGATGTTCGGAGGTTTTGTTTGTCATGTGACAAGTGTCAGCGGGTGGCACCTAAGACCTCCCATCGCCCAGTGCCACTAGGAACAACCCCACTGATTGACGAACCTTTCTCGAGGTTGGCGATGGACCTAGTAGGTCCGATAAAGCCGGCGGCAGAAAGCGGTAATCGTTATATACTAACGAGAGTCGATTACGCCACCCGATACCCGGAGGCCGTTGCTTTGAAAAACATTGACTCAGTCACGGTGGCTGAGGCCTTGTTAGGAGTGTGGTCGAGAGTTGGTGTCCCTGAGGAGATACTAACTGACCAGGGGACGCAGTTTGTGAGCCAGGTGATGGAAGAGGTAAACAGATTACTGTCCATTAGACACCTGACAACTACCCCGTATCACCCGCAGTGCAATGGTTTGGTGGAGCGTTTCAATGGAACATTGAAACAGGCTCTGAAGAAACTCTGTGAAGGTCGACCCAGGGATTGGGATCGATACCTTCCCGCGATACTTTTTGCGTATCGAGAAGTACCACAGGCTAGTTTGGGTTTTTCAGCTTTCGAATTAGTCTATGGGAGGACAGTTAGGGGACCCATGGCTGTATTAAAGCAGTTATGGACGGATGAACAAGCGTCCGAGGAAGTGCGAACAACATACCAATATGTTGTTGATCTCCGCTACAAGCTGGAGGAGGTTTCTAAATTGGCTCAGGAGAATCTTCGCGACGCAAGGGGACGTCAAGCCAATAATATTACAACAAAAGGACGAAGGAACGTCACTTCGAGGTGGGTGACAAGGTGTTGTTGTTGCTGCCGTTGGAGCACAACAAACTTCAAGTCTCATGGAGGGGAACATTCGTGGTAACGGAGAAAAAGGGTGGGCAGAACTACCGTATCCGGGTAGGAGACAAGGAGAAGCTGTACCACGTAAATCTCCTGAAGCGTTACAGTGAAAGAGAGACCCCCACAGAGTTCGTGGTTGCTACAGTTGTGACTGAAGAACCCGACGACAACGGAGGGGAGGCGGAAGTACTCCCTAGTTGTCCTTTGACGAGGGAAGAGACCTACGTCGACGTTGTCTGTGACGAGACGTTAACGTCAGAACAACGTAAGGAGGTGGAGTCGTTACTCCAAGACTACTCCACCTTCTTGACAGAACGACCTGGCAAGACGGAGTTGGAGGAGTTCACTTTGAAGCTACTGGATGAGAAGCCAGTGAAGTTGAAACCATATCCGCTACCCTAATTAGAAACTGTCCGAAATGAAATTCAAGCTATGATAGATTTGGGAGTTGTAGAACCAACTGAGTCAGCGTATAGCTCTCCTGTTGTTTTAGTACAGAAAAAGGACGGTACACACCGATTTTGTGTTGATTACCGGAAGTTAAACAGGATCACGGAATTCCAGGTAGAACTGTTACCTGATCCTGAGTCCATATTTGCCTCGGTGACCAACGCGATATATTTCTCGAAAATCGATCTGTCTAAGGGATACTGGCAAATTCCAGTTCGAAATGAAGACAGAGCAAAACTTGCCTTTGCCACTCCAGATGGGACGTACCAGTGGGTAGTCATGCCATTCGGGGTCCAGAATGCGCCAAGTGTCTTCACGCGTATGATGTGAAAATTACTTGAACCGTTAAGGCGGACTGGAGTTTCGAACTTCATGGACGATTTACTCTTAGCGACCGCTACTTGGGACGATAATATCATTTTGCTGACAAACGTTTTAGAGCGACTTTGACAAACGGGACTGACCGCACGACCATCTAAGTGCCATGTAGGGTTTAGAAAACTAACCTACCTAGGTCACACCCTCAGCGAAGACACGTTAACCCCAGATAGTTCAAAAATCGACCAACTTATTGACGCTGAACGACCGACCACTAAGACTGAAGTTCGATCTTTCTTGGGACTGGCAGGATATTATCGTCGATATGTTGCTAACTTCAGCGCTATTGCTAGCCCATTGATTGACTTGACTCGGAAAAAGGCTCCGACGAAAGTTATATAGACAGAGGCATGTGAACGAGCATTTCAGACGTTGAAGGACAGGCTGACGTCAGACGCAGTAGTGAAATTGCCTGATGTGACAAAAGATTTTGTCTTACGTACTGACGCTTTTGATAGAGGTTTAGGGGCAGTGCTATTGCAGGAGCATGATGGAAACCTGTTCCCAGTTGCATACAGTAGTAGGAAATTGTCAACTGCAGAACGCAATTATTCAGTCTCTGAGAAAGAATGCTTGGCAATTATCTTTGGGATATCTAAATTCCAACGTTACTTGTATGGACGAAAATTTATTTAGGAAACTGACCACCAACCACTCGCCTATTTAGCACAAGCTAAGTTGACAAATGGACGGTTAATGAGATGGTCATTATTTCTACAGCAGTACCAAGTCCAGGTACGGTATATTAAGGGCAGCGATAATGTACAGGCTGACTGTTTAAGTAGACTAGGGACGTCTGAGGTGAAAGGTTCACCTGAGGACGTGTAAATGACTCAGATTACATCTACAAAAATTTGGAGAGTAAAAATCCCTGATTTTACTCTGGGGGGGGGGGGGGGCTATGTAAGGGTGCAAATTTCTGTCGATCTATAAAGAGAACATTAACATGGAGAGAGAACAATTAATTAGATTTATGAGGACAGGGTGCGTAGTAAATCGCTATGCTGCGAGGATTTTAAGGTCTGTGTTGTGAGAGGAAGTGATTTTTAATTAAGCATTCGTTTATTTAAAAGTCCGACAAACTGGAAGGGGACAGGTTAACTCAATCTTTGTATCGAAAATGTCAGAGTTGAGATTGTCCAGAATCAGTTATTTGGAAATCTAGAGGGTCAGGATGACCGCAAATTTTGGCGCCTATTTATAAAAACGGCGGTAGATATATTTAATCCTGATTGGCTACGCTAAATAAGGGGCGTGTTTCCCACACGAAATTTCATGGGTTTAATATGCCACATCGCAAAATTTAGTCAGTCTAAACTCCTGCAAGAGGAAGATATTTTTGGCTCCGAGATTGAATTTGCAAGAAATTATCTCGTAAAACAATTATCCAAGGGACCGGATGTCTGGAAAGTTGACGGACACAATTCTGGCGGTAGAAGCGAGCAAGGCTTGAAAGCACAAGGGGAAATAGCTCCACTGACGTAATCCACTGACGTATCCACGTACCTACGTATCTACATACCTACGTATCCACCTACCCACACAAAGTTTGAGGGCCGACAGAGGCAAGATAGTCAGAGTGAGAAGAAAGCGAAGGAACCAGTTGAACAGCACGGTGAAGCTGGAGTGAATCGGAGGAAACCAGGTTATGAAGCTGTACAAGGCAATGACTTCGATTGTTCACTCGATGCTATGATGAATTAATTCTATCATTTAAACAGATCGGCTATTTATATAAGTATATTTGTGTTTAAAATTCGGTGAATGATTTATTCAAAAAGAAGTGTATCTTCCTAATGGAATGCATTATCACAGTTTGTTTATGTAATTGATTAAATTGTTATATTTCATATACGGGGGCTCGTTTTAGTCTGTTCTATATATCTGCTCAGATCTCTATTCATTCCATCTATAAGTTTCACAATTTATATTATTATTTACTCGATCCGGGCAATAACACCGAGGTCGATCATCCTCTAGATAACGATTACCACAACCACCACCACCACCACAACCGCCTCGCCACAATATATATATATATATATATATATATATATATATATATATATATATATATATATATATATATATATATATATATATATATATATATAATATATATATATATATATATATATATATATATATATATATATATATATATATATATATATATATATATATATATATATATATTGAAATATTGGCGTTTCCTTTTATTCTTTTAAAATCAGGTATTAGTTTAGATATTTTCATATGTAAGCAGAAATTGCAGTGACAGGCTGTAATTCAATTTAAAGTTTAGAGTATTGAAAGTCTTTTATCAAGTAGAGGTTATATGCATGGCAAGCGAAGTTCACGAAAATTCAGGTAATCTATACATTTTCTGGCACGTATCCCTATATTACTGTAATTATTAGCAATATCTCCAGATAATTAAAACTGGCAGGTAATGCCATTTTATTTATGCCTTTCTGAGAATTTGCATTGCCTGACGCACAATGCTGAATGAGGCTTGCAAACTTCACATAAAGTCAGGTGAGATAAAGTTACTTCGATAAACCTAGTTTATCTACCATGTATCTATACATTATCTGAATCTGATTAGTATTATATGTAGACATAAAATTGGCAGATAATTTGAATTTTATCTTTTCTTTTTTTTTGGTGAAATTGCATTACCTGACACAAATGCTAATTATGCCTCCCGAAATTGACAAAAAACCTGGTTTATAAGGCATATATCTATATATTATCTGACACTAATTCGCATTATATGCAGGTTACCATAAAATATTCGAATTTGTGTTAATTTTGCGGCAGGCATATATAAAATACCTCAGATAAGTTGGGTTTCAAGGTGGGTAATGCTAATTAAAACGCAAGCGGAATAAAAAAAAGTCAGGTGACATATAGTAAACTCGGATAATATAAACTTACCTCAGATAAAGCGAACTTCTCTGCCAATTACACACACACACACACACACACACACACATATATATATATATATATATATATATATATATATATATATATATATATATATATATATATATATATATATATATATTGTTCACTTCATAGTGTCAACACATTGTTTACTGATATGGAATTCGTTTACCAAGTCTTAAAGAAAAAAAAATCAAGGCAATATGATATTACAGTCCCAATGAAGGAAAGTTAGGCGAGCTAAAGTATCAAAGCTATTTTGAAGTTTATAGCCTCAGTCCTCGTCTATGTTGTATTGAGTATCTTGATTACGAGCAATGTGCAAACTCAGATGATTATAGGTTATATAATGATAAAATGCTATATTGAAACCACATAAAGCTAGTAACGCCCAGTCAGCACTTGAGGCATTACACAGAGACCAGTTCCTTCCAGAAACCAAGAAACATTTGTTCAAAGATTAATTCTAAGTGAAAGGCGCTACTACTACGACTACTATATTCAATTCTACTACTTATATGGCAATTTCGTATTTGCTCACTTATTTATAGCCTAACATTATGTCAGATATGGTGTGCCATATACAGCCTAACATTATGTCAGATATGGTTTGCTATATACGGTCTAAGATTATGTCTGATATGGTTTGCTATATATAGCCTAACATTATGTCAGATATGGTTTGCTATATACATTCTAACATTATGTCAGATATAGTTTGCTAAATACAGTCTAACATTATGTCTGATATGGTTTGCTATATACATTCTAACATTATGTCAGATATGGTTTGCTATATACATTCTAACATTATGTCAGATATGGTTTCCTATATACAGTCTAACATTATGTCAGATATGGTTTGCTGTATATAGACTAACATTATGCCGGGTATAGTTTGATATCTACAGTTGTGTTTTCTAAGATCAGAAAACAAATATAATCCCAATCAGAATAATGTATGTAACATATTGAAAAATTGCTCACTTTGTTACATCATACAACAAGTCAAAATAGCAAAGCTTTAAGCTTGAAGCAGAACATTACTACACTGGGTATTTAGAAATATGTGTTGCTTTATTAATGAGAAGCGCAGTTTATCACACATTCACGGTGTAACGTTTTATTAGATACTCTTTGAAGCTCTGATTGAAAAAGAATTCGGAGCTATGAAAAATGTAGAGTCACGGCTCATGCTTCAATATTCCTCAAGTTTACTTACTAGAGAAAGCACAAATGGATACTAATGAATAATTTAATATTAATAACATTTTTGGAGGGAAACATAATAAACCTATGTGACAGAATGAGCATGGAGTATGGTTATGGTGCTGAATTATTTTCTGATTTTATGATCTGAGAGAACTATAATATAAATTAAAATGTTTATATTAAGTTTCTGGTTATAAAGTTGTATCGTTTGTAAAGGATGAATGCTAATGCGACCGGGCATGTACTTTGGACTAGTACAGGCTCCTTTCTCGAACACATTGGAGCAGCCATTTTATCAGCTGTCTGCTTTAGATCGTGCATAATTTCCATAATTATCACATGCAAAGCAATTTCAGTCACAGTACATAACAGTAACATAAAGATATGCCGTCATTTTCTATAGTGTGTATGTTGCCTATGCAAACAACTTCACCTTATACCGGTCCCTCTCTCAGAAGTACATAATAACTGTAGAGAGGTACCATAAAGATCAGATAGATATTAATATTGTATGATTTAATTTTGATTGTATAGCTGAAGCATTTAAGTCGCAAGCATCTAAACAGTCCTTTTGAATAATTCTCATGTATTTCTTCCACAGAAGAGTATTCATTAGATTAGTAGCAAAATCCCACAAGCCCAGCTCCCCCCCCCCCCCATAATGAAAAGTGAGCTATTTTAAAAATGCGCATTGCATTTTCTCAACATAGCAACCAATGTGATGCCAAAAGAAAGGGACATGAATCTTGCCACAATTATTCTTGAGATGTCTCTAATAAATTTTACAGTTTGAACAGGGATAGAAAAGATCAGGTTCACAGAAGTCAAAGGTCAAAGGGTAAAAAGATTGTTAATTCTTCTAAAACTAGTATATACAAGAAAGCGAATCTGCTTTTTCATCATGTTTTCCTTAATTTTATTACAATGAATGAAAAGAAACATTTTTGCTATATTTTTCTTTCAATTAATCCAACAGTTTTACATTTAAGTTGGCTTTACTTCTGTGTTCTAAGACTTTTAATTTCCCCATACGTCGATTCTGCAATTAGTGCTAAGGATGAAGGAGGAAACACATATAAATGAGAATTTGTGCATTCCCAATATCTTCCTGTCAGTAAATCGTATTTTGACAATATGAATATTGATATAAAAAGAAATCTTGAACAAAATAATATATTATCCCAAAGAAAGGTCACCGTGAAACTACAATTTCAAAAACGATTCTTGATTGAGTTGTAACTCGTGTACCGAGGAGTAGTTCGATAACGAGGACATCGAACTACTGTATATGAGGGAGTATGTTCAAATAGGTCTTTCGTAGCACGGCAACCGTCTTGAAATCTATGGTCTCCCAAGGAATGAATGCTTTAAGAAATGATGCCCTGATGCAAGAAAATGAATTCATCCAAACAATGTGCTCATCGACAGAGTTCCAAACGATCGTTCCTAAAAGCTGGCCAAAATCTGTTGATCCAGACAGAAAAAGAGATTTTTGAACTCTCTTTAAAATGAATTCGTCCAAACAATGTGCTCATCGACAGAGTTCCAAACGATCGTTCCTGAAGGCTGGCCAAAATGTGTTGATCCATACAGAAAAAGAGCTTTTTGAACTCTCTTTAAAACAACAGCTCATCTAGAGAAAAAAGTGAAGATACCTGTTACATCTGTCAAGAGAAGGGATATTGGGCCCCAAAATGTCCACAACATGAAAAAAGGAACCCTTATCCTTAGAAAGGAGAAAAGAGGTTCAGAGACAAAGGCCAAGACGAATGTTTTGTGTGTCAGGCACAAATTGGTCAGTGTTTGTGGGTGATGGTCAGCAGGTGTATGTGCTGGTCGGTAGATATGGGTACTGATCAGTAATGCTATGTATTGTTTAGTAAGCGTGAGTCCTAGTCAGTAAGATGGATGGTTGCTCAGTAGGTTTTGGTGATGGTCAGTAAAACTGTGTGTTTGTTAGTAGGTGTATGGGATGGTCCGTAGGTGTATGTGCTAGTCAGTAGATGTTTGTGCTGGTCAGTAACACTGTGTGTATTGGTCAGTAAGCGTGTGTGCTGGTCAGTAAAACGGTGTTTTGGTCAGTAGGTATGGGTGTTAATCAGTAGGTGTGGGTGATGGTCAGTCGATGTAGGTGTTGTTCAGTATGTGTAAGGTCAACCTAGTGACATTTTCAACATTATCGTTTCTCTTGTCCCTATACATTCTTCAAAGGTGACGTTCTGGGGACAAAATGGAGGCGTAATGTTAAATTCCCACAGCTCTTGTACTTCAAAATCCATACATCTTATAGAATATTCTCTGGATAAGATTTATAACACTCACAGTAGGTTAAATATGTTAGTTTTTAGACATCAGGTGCAAGCGAGTTGTCCATTTTGTGGAAGTTTCAAATTGGTCTTTGAAACAATATGCAGATCGATATTATCAATGTCACTGAAGCGCTTAAGGCTCAGTGTGTTTATAATATTAAGAAGTAAAAAAGTGATGATTTATATTGATTTGTGGGAGTTATGTCCCTTAGACCAAATTACCATAATTGCCATAATTTTAGCAAATCTACTGAATCTATGACGAATTTGTACTGCCATGGTTTCACTTTTATTCAAGGCGGTTATCTATGAACAAAAACCCCAAATAAAGTAAATATAGTACGAATAATGGGTACAACAAAGTAATTTTTAATCTTCGCATGTACAATGTGCCGTCATGTTCTTCAGCTTTCTATTTGTATACCATACAGTCTTGAGATCTTATCTCGAATCCCATCGCATATTGTTTGGCTGTAAAATATGTTTAAACTCAGTAAATTAAGTAACTTAGTTGGATCTAAGAGGTTTGTTATAAACTTTTCATTGCATTTATCTATATATCTATCTATCTCTAAGTGTATTATTCATTGCATTTATCTATATATCTACCTATCTCTAAGTGTATTATTCACTGCATTTATCTATATATCTATCTATCTCTAAGTGTATTATTCGTTGCATTTATCTATATATCTATCTATCTCTAAGTGTATTATTCATTGCATTTATCTATATATCTATCTATCTCTAAGTGTATTATTCATTGCATTTATCTATATATCTATCTATCTCTAAGTGTATTATTCGTTGCATTTATCTATATATCTATCTATCTCTAAGTGTATTAGTCATTGCATTTATCTATATATCTATCTATCTCTAAGTGTATTATTCATTGCATTTATCTATATATCTATCTATCTCTAAGTGTATTATTCATTGCATTTATCTATATATCTATCTCTAAGTGTATTATTCATTGCATTTATCTATATATCTATCTATCTCTAAGTGTCTTATTCATTGCATTTATCTATATATCTATCTATCTCTATATCTATATATCTATCTATCTCTAAGTGTATTATTCTTATTTCAAAGTAAGACCGCTCATCCCCTCCCGTGGGGTTTGATCCCATAACATTTTCTCCGAAGTGTGTGAAAAGGTTCAAATTTGTAAAACGCAAATATAAATCCTTTTTAGATTGGTAAATGTGGACGCCAAGACCGACACAATGTGTACAGTGTAGTAAAACCGCTACCCTTTATTTGAAATGTTGGCCAAATAAGAACTAAGGTGGATATGATAAAATCTAAATGCTCAAAATTAAGAACAACACTACAACCGTTGAATCCATTTTCAGTTATATTTGCTAAAGGACTTGATACACAATGTGGTAGCATAAACGACGGTAATCTAGAATCCTTTTAATTGGTCTTGGCTGATATTCTTATTCCGCGTTTTTGGTTAAGACTGCTGTCTAGTTTACAATTGTTTTTCTGGACGAAGGGCTTTTAAAACAGAAACACACGCTTTGATTTTATTTAAAACGTAAGTTTCAATCATACAGGAGACCTTCCTAGGCTTTCCTGAACAAAACTCAAAACCGATTCATAGAGTCTGATTCCAAGAAACACTATATTTCATGACGTTCTACGAGAAAGATCACTGACATTTACAATCACAGTCCACTCAAATTCTTCTTCCTCGAGAATTCTTTGCTTACATTTTCTTTATCCAGGATGATGATTCGGTTTGCTTGCAATACCATGGACTAAACGAGCATTTAAATCGGAAAGCTAACAAATTGCTGTGCCCTATTCCATTCCTTCGACGTAACGATGTTCTGGTGTACATCTAAATCCACTGTGTAAAGTAATTCTTTCATAATGAATTATGCGTTCAATCCTAATGGCTATATGTCTGTCGGAAACTTAGCTAACTACGTTTAGGTTTGCTTACTTACGATTGACCACTGCAAAGTACACGTGCAAAACAAAGCAGGCGTTTGCTGACCAGTAAGATAATGAGTATTTCGTTTTGAAGTCCTTGTTAATTTTCTCCGAACAATCGAAAATGTTGTCAAATGTTGAACACACTGGCATATGTCACAACATTTCATTACATTACCATTTATCTCTTTTACCATGGTTATCACTATTGCTGTTAATTTTGACTCTCTTCACTACTTAAGACAGTAAAATATTGACTGAAGACAAAATTATGCTTTTTATCGTCTACCATGTTATCAGCACAAATCTCCGACGGTATTACAACGGGCTGGTATTAACTTTATAAATATAGTTTAAGATTTATGTTTCTCCGAAAAATGAGAAATGCTTGTCACCATGAGACATTAAGACCTGTCATGTTTAAGAAAAATAATGTTCAACACCTGTTTGTTCTTTTTTTGTACAAAAAATATGTACTTTAAAAAGATTTTAGCACAAAATATGTAATTTGGCATCTTTACTTTCTTTTTCCTTTAGGCGTAATTTTTGATTATATGTGTTGAAGCCTTTATAATAAGCTTGGAAAGCTTATTGCATTATGGATTGTAGTGGAATACAGGGATAGTTACATTTCCTAAAATTATGTAATCGACTTGTCGTCTGCTTTTATTCTCTAATTAGAATGTAATTGCTGACTATATACATTGTTTCTCTTTCATATATATTCTTACTTTGCCTCTTTAATCTTACCGGACTCTTACCGGACTCACTAGGAAAAAAATTGTTCACCACAACTGGCTTGTTATTCATGTCATTTACGAGATTTCAGCTTTGATTTAGGACAAGAAAAATCTGAACCCATTTATTAGAAACACGCAGAAGCCAAGGTGGGGAGGGTGTTAAGGTGGTAAGTTGCAACTTTATTTTTTCACGTAGATTCAGGCTTAGCGAACAACTTTTTCTTGGAATATGGACTCAACATGGAGGCTGCACAAAAAACAATGCACTCTAATGCACGATCGATGACGGTGGCAGCGCGATTTTATAAAATATAAATTCATAAAATAAAAAAATATTTAATATGTAGAAACTAACGGAATGTTTGTTTCAGTCAAAGTAGCTTAATAGCTAATATGAAGACACCACAATTCAAAGAGAAAATAAAGGCAGAAAGACTTCAAAGGATTCATGAGAACGTTGTAAAGAAAAAACAGGAAAGACATCTTGATCACAATTCCAGCTTTTATCTATGTTCTGTTAACAGTAATCTATATGCAGATTAGATGTGTCCAAAAAAGACATGTGGAATATGTTTTTCAATGAACCTGTTTAAGGTACATAATCAGTAATATAAAATTGCAGTTCTGGCTTAAATAAATTGATCTCTCAACTTAAATGTAATAGATTGATCTGAAGTGCAATAGACTGAACTGAAATGTCAACCAAATAGATTAGAAACCGATCTGACTAGCTGACACATATGAGTTGGGTTAGGATGCTCCACACCATTACTACTGGGATAGAGGACTGTTATAAATATTGACAAACTTCCGAATGAAAATATTTTACATTTTGATGTGTAGGTAACTCGCGGACGAAAACCGCTTTTGTAGTTATATCTCTCCAAATAACGGACAAATAGGTACAAAAATAATTCTTTCTCAGTAAGCAAGGATATCTCTTACAAAGTTTATGCAAATCTCAGAATCTTTGCTCTGATCATGAACGGCAAGGCAAATGTGATATTATCACAGCATCATCCATGTAAAACATAACCCACATCTTCATCTTTGATAAACGAGTACAGACATTTTGCAGCTGTTGGTAGAAATTATGTTTATGCTCAAAATGTAGAACATGGGAGATATGTGGGTTGTTATCAATTCAGCACCCATGTGTCGAGTTGAGAGCCTCCAGCTGACATTTAAACAGTTAAAAATAAAACTGATGAATGGCTGATTTTATTTTGATGAATGTGTATTTATATCATGCAAGACTCCATAAATCATGATTGTGTTTCTTTTTTAATTGTCATTTTGGACCTCCACCTAAAAATCTTATATTTCATTAGTTTGGCGTTAGATCACTCTTTGACATTTGATATTTACAAATGTCTGTTGATTTTGATATTGAATAAAGTTGCCCTGAATTGTGTCAGAATAGATAATTTCTGCGAGGTGAAAAACTGTTTTGTTCCTCTTCTTTACATCTTCATAATTTTTCGCTCTGCATCTTACTTTTCTATGGAACACTTGTCCAACTGGAGACAATTGGAAGAGTTACTATCGTTATCCCATTTACAAGCCGAGGAAGACCAAGCGACAAATATGTTCTTCTTTGAAATAAATTCTGGGGAGTATTTATATCGAAATTACAGTTATCGAATCGATGTCACAAATCAACTATAATTTCAATAAATTTAAATAATAATAATAATAATAATAATAATAATAATAATAATAATAATAATAATAATAATAATAATAATATTGATAGATATGTATCTCATTGGTGATTTCAGGATATGATCTCCATTGTTCATGTCCAGTCGTGATTTGAAATGAAAGTAAACATAGTAATGTTTTCGCATCCCTTACCTGCAGCAAATGCTACGCACCAATGCCTATATCCACGACTAGGTTACATCTTTTTGGAGGACGAGGGAATTTGGGGGCTAAAATAGAACTGATGAAAACATCCCTTTCAAGTGAAAAACACTTCATAATCTTTGTCATTTTCAGCAATATCTAACAAAAGATAGAGGGTCAAATAAACCTTTCTATTCATCAGTGTTTGCTATAAGCGACGTGAAGTAAAGTTGCTTTGTTAGCATAATTAATGTGAAAAAAGTTAAATAATCAAATTGTTTGCCATGAGATATTTGTCTTTTGTTTAAAAAATATAATTGAAAATATTCCACCGACTCCATTGTTATCTGTAAAGTCTATAAACAATACTTCACACAAGGTCGGGAGGCGCCAAAAAGGTGTCTAACGTGCAAATCATCACATTTGGCTGTTCTGTGGTTTTGTGGGTTTAACGCCATTTTTCAGCACACGATAGGCTATACATGGCGGCCAGATATATGGTGGAGGAAGAACCCGTGAAAATCCCGCGAAGATTCACCGACCCACGGGAAGCTATTTCCCAGGACTCGAACCCACGCAGACAGAGGTGAGATGTCAGCGATCGGTCAATATGAGCGCCTTAGACCACTCGGCCACCCGGGGACCCTTGGCACAGCAAGGAAACAACCTAAATGATTTTCATCAATACTAAATGCACGAGATCGATTTCTTTGTCAAGACTCGAATATTATTGCTGAACAAAATATAAATCACTTTCGAATATTACTTATACAAATCTCGATCCATTGCAAGACTGACAGTAATATGTCAGCTATAAACAGCAACTAATGTTCCAGTAAGAGATTGTAGTTAGATATGATATATGTGCACGTTGGGATATTAGTACATGAATAATAAATAGAGATATATTACAACTACAACAATAATAGAAACTTCGGAAAACCTCGTGTCAACATTTTAATAAGATCAGATGTTTACAGAGATAACTGCGAGTGGGGTATATACGTATACTGCATGAAAATAAAGGTAATTTGCGGCACAGGTGTTGTGTTTGTATTTACCAAATATCACTACAATGCATAACTACACAATAATTTACATTTTCTAAAGTACTTCCCTAATTTTCATAAATATTCATCTTAGCGATAGAAAGAGAACGCTATTACATTAGTCTGGTTGAATTCTAGACTACAACGATTCTATTGATCAAGTTCGCCAAACTTACTTTGATAACTTCATTAGGACCAAACACGTTTCCGCTTGGTGTCAATTATGAACTCATCTTTGTAATTCCCTGGTAATAAATTTATATAAACTTGCTAACAAATGTTATTAAGGTCATAGAATTTTCAAATAGCAGCTCATTTAAAACTCGGGAATGAAAATAACCCCAATTAGCTAGATTTGCTATTTTCCGGCTGAAAAAGTGCAGACGTCATTTACATTGGAATTCCTGATACTAGTCGATCTAGCTAGTGAAACCAAGAGTATAAAGGTTTGAAATTCAAAGCCTGATATGTAGTTTTATTGACAAAACATATGCTCGTTTGAGGAAAAAGATTGTAAAGTGTGATGACCAGAGGGAAATCCTTCTATATATGACATGATACACTAAATACGATAATACTGTGTCACACATTAGATAACATTTGAATATTTAAAATAAACATATATCAAATGATTTTGAGGGATACTTCAGATCGGTTGAGAAGAGAAAGTTTTTAAAGACATGTATTTTAGTCTTTTACAAAGCACGTATTAATTGCGATATCTTATAGAAATAAACATAAATTGCAGCGGCACTCTGTAATTGAATTTGTAGGCTACTGTGTTGGACGAGCTCTGTCGATAAGCATCACAATGAATTCCGGTTCCTTTTTCTTCCTCTCTTCTTGCCTTAAATCGTACCCGTAGAAGCATCACAATAAATTCCGGTTCCTTTTTCTTCCTCTCTTCTTGCCTTAAATCGTACCCGTAGAAGCATCACGTATACCCTATCCATCCGTATCCCCGCCAAGATCCACTAACAGAAATTCCATTTTTTCCTGACAAAAGAAAAATCACCTAAAAAAACCATGTAAAAACAAAAATTCCCAAAGTACACAATTGTATGCAAATATAGTGTAGATTTGCATGAATATTCGGTTGTTATCATGCCGACTCCTGCTGATTTTAAGTGTCTGACGTTGTGACATCAGCACGTTTCGAATAAGTACACCTATTTTGTGTTAAAAAAAAACAACTTTATGCTCTAGTTATTTCGTATAAAAAAGTTATTGTTTTTTTTTTATAATGTATCATCTATTAAAAGATCATACACTTTTTGCAAAGTTTATTTTTGCGCCATAACATTGGAGAAGAATTTTCAAATTTTGATTTATAACCAGACTTTATTTTCATCTGCTGCGAAAATTCTCAAAATTCAGAACCTTTTGTGCCAGTATTTCAACTCGTATTTCTTTTTGTGGAAATAGTATTTTGTTATTTCGAGTTATAAACATAGTAATGCATCTATCGTAAAATATTGGAGAGGTTAACAAAGTTTCTAATAGAACAATACAGCATTGGCTTTTAGAGAAGTCATGTTGTCTTTACTGTGCAGCGGTATTTATCAAACATTAAACCAGTGCATCAGGGCGTAGTTTCGTGATAGTGAATCAAGGCGAAGTTCTCGATTCATTGCCTCTGCGATAGCCAATGTTTTGGCAACAGGCCCCAGATTATATTAAAATTGAAGTCAGAGCTGAAATTGGAATATTCCTTAACACACTCTCACACACACACACACACACACACACACACACACACACACACACACACACACACACACTGAAAGTGGATGCAATACAGCCCCATGTCATTGCTAATACCATTTTTGGAGAGAAACTGAAAGCCATCTATGATGGACCGTGCACACGCACACAGACGTACAGACATACAGACATACGGATATGATACACGACTGATTACCTCAATATGCATGCTAGTTATTTTTACTTTTTGGAACTATTTTCTTGGATTTTGCAATATCGAATAACGCGGGACATATGCCCAATTCATGTCAATACATGACATGCTCAACCAATTAATATATTTAGGTTGTTAGCAATCATATTTCTATATTTTCATCGGTACTTTTAAAGGTGTCAATTTACCTGTCAGTTATTGACTTGTGAAATGAAGTATACATATATATTTATAAGCAATATCTGCCTCAAGAACAAAACATAAAAGGATATGTATATAGTAGCGTTTTACGGCATTTCAGCACAATGGTGGCTATATGGTGCCAACTCAAGGTAAAGTTCGAAAATTTAAAAATGAATTGCGCAAACTTTTTAGAAAGATAAACTCTTCCAAATAAATGTAAATATGAAGATACAAATAACACATTTACAATCCTTAAAACATATGTAAAATATAACTGCATCAGATATCTTATCATTATTTACGTTTCTGAGCAAATATACAAGTAATTTATAATTAAAAACCCATTACGAAACTAAATTTCATTAGAAGAAAATGATTCTAATGAATTTGGATTCCTAATAAATTTCCTTTTAAGAGTAAAGTTGCCGCCATTTTTAGGGCATATTTGTATATAACCTGGATATGTATATATATATATATATATATATATATATATATATATATATATATATATATATATATATAAACAAATTATTAAAATGTCTTTAATATTTCTTATGATTGGGCTCTTCGTGAACACCCATGGAACTTAGAACAGTGTAAGAATGGACTTTATACGAATTCACATTTCAATTCAATGTACCAACCTTGAACACACATTTCGCATATCTATTTAAACTGTTTATCACATTTGACATTTACCATCAATGTTGCATTTAAAATGTTTTAAACGTTAATTTTCAGCAAGCGATGAATAATGACGCAATTATTCTGTAAGAAAAGATTTGCTTTTAACACGACATCTTTCTTAATGTCTTCCTTTAAAATTTATTAGCATAGCTGGCGCAGATCAGAAACATTTCCCCCAATTTTTACTTCCCTGTTATTTTCAAAATATCTGCTGATCTTGAAGATTTAAGTATCATTGCTTTTCTTTGTTATTCTCTTCCGTGTCCTGACATTAGGAAGACTTACAGTGTTTCAGTTTGACAATTCATACAACACAGCATTTTAATGTTGATTAGCAAGAAAAGCTGAAATATTTGATATGAGCGTCATCGTAAAATATGACGCTGATGCCACACTTTACATCTGGGCATGGGCTTCGGGTAAAACATATCGATGTCGGTCATTAGTGACTGGTTAAATAAACAATTGATGAAAAAACTTAAATCGCGCTTTCGCAATCACGCTGTGAAGAGAGGGTGTTGTTTCAATAAGAAAGGTGTTGTTTCAATAAGAAAGGGTGCTGTTTCAATTATTTGGAAATTATGCTTGCAAAACAAAGACAACTTGGGTTAAAGGTAGAGTGAGGGCAGATATATGTAAGAATCTTGATCGGATCGATTTCGACACATACAAAGAACTGTTACAAGTAATATAAAGCCATAATTATACCTTCCATTTGCAATCATATAGATTGAGATTAACACCTTTGCATTACAAATAAAAACCGGTGCATTTTGAAAGTAATTACAACTAAGCACTTTTAACGACTTACGTTCACATTATCCTACATCACGTAGAAAGATTGTATATATCCTCAGAACGATATATATATATATATATATATATATATATATATATATATATATATATATATATATATATATATTAATCGTGGTATTCATACAGCATTAACACATCGTTAGCATAATTTTGGAAATTATTGTTTTCAGAATAACGGATTGTTGGAAAAAAATAAGAATTCCAGTTCCATTATGGATATGAATGACCCCCCCCCACACACACACACTTCATCTTCCCACATGTCAAGACTTTGCCAACCATTTTATTTCAGTAACAGTAAATTACATGGGCTCTACCAACACTATGTACAGTCTTACATCATTGTTCTTCCTTTACTTTTACATAATAAATATATGTTTCGCCAGCTTTACAGTTAGTAACGCTAAATTAGCATTATTCTCCATAAGGCTTCCGTTATTTTGTATCGTGAGGAGTTCCCAGATGCACACTGTATGACATTTCGCCATCTTTTCCGATCACGGCCACACTCATATATGCACTTATATTTTTGATTTCTGTGTCCATTGTGTTATAAATGTGTTGCAATATTCTCTTAATTATGTCAAAATGTTTTTTTTTGTGAGAAATAAGAGTATTTCCTTAGCCAGAACTATGAAGTATTTCCTCTTAATCGCAACCCCCCACCCCCAATAATTTATTTAAATTATCTTTATTTATTTATAACTTTATTGATTCTTACCCGGTCTCATTTACCTTATCGGACTGACAAAGAGTTAGAAAAGGGAAAAAAAGGGAACACTTTCATTAAAGGCACGCGGAGGCTGGTGGGGGTGGGGGGTGATGCTCAGGAGTTGAGTGGAGTTGAGGCGATGATATATTGCATTTCATGTAGATTCTGTCTATGAATCGAAATTACTCTAAAATACTTAGCATTACGCCCGTTAAAACTGACAGGATAATTTTTATATAAGTAAGATTAGTTCAGATTCATATTTTCACATATTGACCATATTAATATTAGAAGTTCAAAGAAATGTTTTATCAACTGAAAAGAGCACAAAATTATATATGAATGCACAAAATTATATATGAATGCACAAAATTACAAAATTATATATGAATGCACAAAATTATATATGAATGCTGAATGCACAAAATTATATATGAATGCACAAAATTCTATATGAATGCACAAAATTATATATGAATGCACAAAATTCTATATGAATGCACAAAATTATATATGAATGCACAAAATTATATATGAATGCACAAAATTATATATGAATGCACAAAATTCTACAGAGTCAAACCAAACTTCAGAAGATTGATAAAAACCATTTAAAGAAAGATAGAAACTCGGGCTCCAAACTCCATGCTGTTAACTGTGGTGAACAGAAAAATATAATGTATCCGAAAATTGAAAACAATTTCTCAACGCGGCAAGTTTTTGTTAGGATAATTAATAATATTAAGTTGTAGCTCAGGCAAAAGGAGCTCGTCTTTCAGTTGATTGCCATGTGAATAGAATACTTCTGACCGAGAGAAAACATTCTCCCAAAATAAATAACAAACTTACATAACTGGCACATATACGAGTTGCGTTAGGTTGCTATTCTCCGTTACCATCGGGGTGGATGAGCATTACTGAGATCCATAAAAGTACGAATACAAATTCAAAATACATTTTATGAGCGAGGTAAAATCACTTTTATTTCTATCGCTCAAACTTTTGAATATGAAAGAACACGTTTGATTATGATTTATAATTTTACTTTTTTTCATAGATTACTGTGCAAACACCAGCCCCATTTCTCAGAATGAGTCTACGAGTCTCACACTCCTCGTTCTTATCATAAATGGCAAGCTACCGTGATACTATCAAAGGTTGATCTCTGTAAAACATAACCTACATCCACATCTGATGTTTATACTCAAGGGTGAGAACATAGCAGAATCTCGACTTCATCAATACATCCATCCACGTCTTTATCAGTGCTCGCCGCAGACACCTGAAAATTTATACCCAAGTTAAAAAATAAATCGATTGAGTGGCTTCATTGTCGATGTTTGCTTATTTATATAATTTACTTCTGCGCAGATCATGTCAGTCTTTCTTTCTGCTTCAACATCCGTGTGTTACTTCCACCTGAGGAGCGATAACATTAACTTAGCATATTTGTAAGAAGTTCGACATTAGATCACCATCCTCTTGGCAGTTAGTCATCAAAATATGCACACCGAATGTGTTATGCGTAAGGACTAAAGATGATTTGATGTTTATAATTGTTATGAACATTCCTTCAAAATATGATTTTGGCTGTGTACTCCTCCTTAGCCTGAAAAGGCCACAGAACTCCTCGCCTTTATACCTTAAACCAATTTTCCTCCATAATCTCCATCTCTGATAAACATTCGCTGAAAAGGAGGAGACATGAGGTATAATCAAGAGGTAGAATATTTCTTCAATTCCTTGCCGAGGAAGTCCACGCTTTTTTTTTTTTTTTAAAAAAATATTATTTTGTAAGGCATGTATATTCACCCAATGAAGTCGACCTTGAAATAAATTTTTAAACAGTATCTTTGTCAAAATTATCAAATTGACGGCAAATATCATCCATAAATTCGCTCAGATGCTTGCTACGATAATAGTGACACGCAAAGATTCATCGAGCAAGTCCTATGGTGCCTGTAATATTAGTGAAACTGTGTCGCATTCGATTTTTAAACGAGTGATGATGAAGTTTGGCTCAGAAAAGACGAAGTTACAAATTAAATATTTCTTTCGCGAGAATATGGTTAACGTCTTCGACCTTGCACATATGCATGACCTCTTTTCTTTGCAACCAGTATACTTCGTGGACGAACGAAACATCTCTAGATCATCACCACCATATATTGTATATAAGAATGATAGTGTGGCAATTCTAAATTCGAAAAGAGGATGGATACTAATTGATCAATTACCAGAAGCAAGATAGCTTCGCCTACTAATTAGCAAACCATTTGCGTTCAAACCAGATTATTTCATTAAAATGTTTAATGCATTTTTACAGACATATTTTAGGTTGATATTGAAGATTTCATTCAAACTGGATGGAAATTAGGGCAGTCAACGTCCTCTATATTTGACGAGATTAGCCAAACAGATGGTTTAGGTAACAGATCACACGTTTACCTTGGTCAGGAGTGGCTAGAAGCCCATTGGAATTTGAATAAACAACAATTAATTAACAATTGCTGGTCGATACGTGGAATATGCGGATTCATCAATTGTCCATTTAAATTGTAGGAATAAGAAGAAAGATTTACATGTAACTATTTACGATTTGTGATTGGACTTAACAGACGGAAATATGCAATATAATTTTTGTAATATTATTTCTTAGGGCGATTTATTTTCTGTAATATTACTTATTAGGGCGATTTATTTTCTGTAATATTGTTTATTAGGGCGTTTTCTTTTACTTTAAAGCTTGGGTCCATATTTAAATGTATTTCATTTGGAATCAATATTTGATTAAGCGATTCGGTGGTTAAAGAAGTTCGTATGAGTAGTCAGTTCAAGAAAATAACGAAACCGTTACGTCCACCTTTACCGAAATGTATCACTAGCATACCACAACTGTACTAAAACGAGGCAGAGGGAGTTGGTTTCCAGTACCATGATAGTCAGCAGGGAACGAAACGTTTTTCTGCTTTATCTTCGCAGGAGGCGATGATGGTATTTTACCCGTTATTTCAGGATACAAACACCATTGTTCGAGTCGGTTTTCCTGTGACACGGGCGAAGACACAATTATGTGCTTGGCATCCGTATCTGACATATGTAATGCTAATTAGTTGTAATACTAAACTAAATAATATATACCTACGCGTTTCAGCAGTTCTGAAAACCAAAATCTCAAGTCCCTACATAGGATTTTAGATCTGGTGGGAAACGGTAGAAACAGACAATTTTAAAACGGATAGCCCTAATGGTGCCAACTTTTCCATGGCATTGATTCATCTACTGAAATATTGATTATCTGACTGCAGTGATATCATAGCCCTAATGGTGCCAACTTGTCCATGGCATTGATTCATCTACTGTAATATTGATTATCTGACTGTAGTGATCTTGGAAGGCAGACAAGCGTTAAGCTTTCCTGCTGAGACAGATCGGTTCTTAGAAACAAATTTCCATTGTCATTCGTGATAGGGATATGACTGTACTATGCCTGAGTGAAGCACTCTGAATATATATATATATATATATATATATATATATATATATATATATATATATATATATATATATATATATATATATATATATATATATATAGTGTGTGTGTGTCACCAATAACATTCAGTGGTTAAGATTTCCACGTCTACATGTGACAAACCAATTAAAAGTATGCCGAATGAACAATAATCAATTTTCTTGCAATCTATTTTTCAAAATAAAGGAGTATCATTTGAATGAATCTTTTGTGTTCATCTCGTTTAAAGCAGGATAAATTAAGCGCATACTGACTGAATCTAGTCATTACAGAAAAAAAATATATGAAAACAACTCTCATGAAAATTAATTTTGAATTTGTAATTTTCCTCCATTTTCAGAAGGATGCAAATATCATAGCTAACGTTCTACATCAGTGCATCAACGATTGCGTTAAGCAACGTCAATTTTCTTTTCTTAAAAATTCAAACTTGATTTTGTGTACTTTAACTTCGAAATGAACGTGCAGCACGTTCAGTTGATTTTTTCCGAGTGCTGAAAGACCTTCTGTCTATCGTATACAGTTTTAGTTTTAATTACGTCGATTTAAATATGCTGCGGACTCGGTCATCATCTACACATTTTTAACATGTTACTTACACAGGTTCATCTGGCGCTAAAAGCTGGTCCAAATCTGGGATTATCGTAATTTATGATGGAATATTCAGGAACATATATGACTATAATAACTACCTTAATGTTGTATAACTTAAAACTGTCAGGGTTGCTAGATTTTCTTGAAATTACGATTTTGGAAAATACCACGTGTTTAATTTTCATTACTTTGACACCTGATGACACGAATTCTTTTGCTTCCTAAATTTCATTGAGGTTAAATTTTTGCGTTTTTCACTTCGACCGTTGAGGACGTGAAAATGAAAACCATACACATTTACGGTTAATCACTTAATCAAGAGTAGATTTTGTTTCCCAATAAGAAGAACAAGATCCCAAAATCTAATTAGCACTGTTGATATAAACTTGATGTTAAACTGACAAGAATTGTAATGAATAGCATCCATTGATGTGGTAAGACGTGTTATCGGAAACAACTCTAGCTTTGATGTACTGCTTAAAAGTCAGGACAAACTACGGATAGAAAAAAAAAGGATGCTACATTTGAAAAATATCATGTGTCTGTTGTGAATATTTACTGCCAAGCAATGGCGAAATAGTTCCGCAGAGAATTTCAATGAATGCGCTCAGATTAGTCAGCTGAATGTTCTCAGATTAATTTTCAACACATTCCTAAATGTGTTTCTTGATTCAGATTCGATGAATTAATATTTATACCTCAGTCAATTATCAAACTAAAAATTAATATTCATAGAATTGCTCAGTATAGTATCAGAGCCGCCTACTTTAAGAAATACCCTTTGTTCTTGTTGCAGCTGATCCTCAGGACTATATACATTTGTATTCTTCTGCTACCATGGTTAAGAGGCTTTGTTACTAATTATATAAGAATGTACATCCCATAATATCTCTGTTGCTAGGTTCGACTCCTATGACAAATATAGCAAATGCGTCCAAACCTTGGTTTCTAATGGGTACAACGGTACAAATGTGATCACATTAAAACAACTTCCTCTACACTGGCTGGCAAAGTAGTCTGTGTTACAGACAATTCTTAGATCTATTTCGTTCAATCTCCCTTGGCATGGGCGGATCAAGAAAGGGTTTTGATGGAGTGGCTCTATGACAAATACGCTAAAGTCAACCAGCATTATATATCAAAAAAGGAAAATGAGAATCATAGTGAGTGACTACATCCCCCATGTCCATCTCGGCAGATTTTCTTATTCAGTTTACAGTTTTAGTATATAATTTATTATTGTTATTGCTATTATTATTATTATTATTATTTATTTATTTTTCAGGTTCTGTGGATTAGGGTGATAGATCTAAGTAGAAATGTGTTTATTATATATACGTTTTAACAACGACACACGCTGGGACGTTTGATTGAATCTACCAATATATATGCAATTTTAACACCGCAAGAAAGTTGTTGCAGCATTTTGCGCTGACTTTCCTAATTTAAATATGCGATTCTGTATATCAGTGGAAATAGTTCCTATTGAACAAACCCCGTTTGAGTACAAATCCATCTAGTAGATTTCTCGCGTTGAAATTATTCGTATATGATTTGTTTACATTTTCTCTCTGCTTTTTAGCATAATTAAATTTTGTTGAAGATAAGACACCTATAACATTAACAACAACATATTGGTGCGTTACTAAGAAAAAGACTCCAATATTTCAACTTCATTCTTTTGAATTTGATGAATGGTTTATTCATTCACCTGTGAAATATCTAGACTTTTGAAGCAATACTAATCTTCTCTACATCTATTTTAAAAAAAAGTCTATTTTGTCTGCTAGTAGCACCCAGTAAAACCACTTTCCAAACAGAAAAATATCTTTCTTCCCTTCATATACTTTTAATTTACCCCAGTCTATCAATACATTGTGTTTTGTTCTATTGTTTAAATTATACAATATTTTGTTGTTGTTGAAAACTAATGTCTTTAAAGGCAAGTGAAAGCTTCGCTATTACATTGGTTCACATCGCCTATGACTCATTTCAATTATTGATCATTTGGAGACAACATCCTCTTCCTAAAGTTTTGATCTTGTAATGTTTAATGCTTACTTATAATATCGTACCCATGACAGACAAAATATTCAACACTTTAGTGTTGGTTTATCATACATCTAAATACGTATAGCTTTGTATACAAGAATATAAGCAACATTGTTAAGTTTCTTCTTCTCTAATATAATATTTAAAGTAATATTTCTCCACAGGTCAAATTTAAGGTCTGTATATGTGTATATTTGTTCTCTATCCATCAAATATATATTTCTAACAGGAAGTAACAACTGAACATTCTTTACGTCAAAATCGTATATTCTATCGATGCACATATTCGTGCTTTAATGTTTTTTTTTCTAGGATTTGTCCAATCGTTTTTTGGCTTACCTATGCCATTACAGCCATATATTTGTCTTGCCGTTAACCTATCCTGAATATTTGTGCGATAAGGCATTTTTTTTTTTTTTTTTTCTTTCTTCTTCTTCAGTTTCTTCTCTCCAGCATGTTTCCCTTTTGCATTTCACATTTCACGAGTCATAATTGTGGTGGTGTTGGTTGTTGTGGAATTCAAGAAGAGACATCACATATCAATGCAATCATACCGTCTTACTCGCGTATAAACCGATACCAACTGCAAACAACATAGACCCAGATCTGCCGTCGCATAATGCGCTGGCAGATCTGGGTCTATTCAGTTTGTAAGGACTAATCAGTAGAACAAATAACATAAACCCTGATCTGCCGGCGCATTATGCGACGGCAGATCAGGGTCTATGTTGTTTCCATTTGGACCCGATGTATACGCGAGTATATACGGTATTTCATTTTTTTATACTTCAATATTTCTGTTTTTTTTATTTTCTTTCTCTTTCAATTCTTCTTCAGGAGCAAAATAATTTTGTTGTCTGTATATGAATGATAGCAATATTAATACTCGTATTGAACCATGTGCATGTGCTATAACGAAATCAGCTCTTGTATTTCAATTTGATTACATAGTGAATGGTTCTGGAAACTCACCGTTAATAATATCAAACAATGTGAAGTGTTTTATGGTTCTGTCTGCTATGTTTAGCATATGACTTTCAACACATTTTATAGAATATGGGTAGTAAGATAAAAATAGTGGCTATGAATTGTCAGTGTTTAGGGGATCTGGGGAAAAAAGAGACATTTTTAACTCTTTAAAGTGATACCCCCCCACCGCAAAAAAATAAACAATCAATTGATCTCTGTCCTTTTAAATAAATAATGGGAGACTATCATAAGGTTTACCTGTGGCTATGAATGTTAATTTAGCTTTGACGCAACAAATTCAAGATGGTAGCTATTCTTGTGAACAATAGCTTTAAATTTCCTATTCATATTTGAACATTTCAATTAATCAACAATTATTTTTCGAGACTTTGTTTTTAGCAGTTAGAGAAAGATTATTTCAATTTCATATTCTCCATGCAAAGAAGATAAAAAGATAAACTGGAGAGAGACTACTTATTCAAGAAACTGATGATTTGGAACAAAACTATCAAAGTGATCGATTATAAGTTTTAAAAGGCAGCACAAAATCAATTGATAGATAGAGAAGACGAAATGGAAGATATAGGAATTAGGTCTAAAGTAAAATGGATTGCAGAGGAGAAAAGCCATCAAAATATGTTCATAGCTTTGAAATTAGAAATTATACAAGTAAGATGATGCCTAGCGTAATAAACATAGATGGTTCTTTAACAAGCAGTCAAAAAGATATGTTAGAGGATAATTCTTTAACAGGCAGTCAAAAAGATATGTTAGAGGATGATTCTTTAACAAGCAGTCAAAAAGATATGTTAGAGGATGATTCTTTAACAGGCAGTCAAAAAGATATGTTAGAGGATGGTTCTTTAACAAACAGTCAAAAAGATATGTTTGAGGATGGTTCTTTAACAAACAGTCAAAAAGATATGTTTGAGGAAACAAAATCACACATAAATGTATATTCATTTACACATGTTGATCGTTCGTTTCTTCTAAAGTAGACTGATATTTCAAAACTTGATCACGATCAAAGAGACTCACTAGAAGGGCATATAATGTTTGCTGAAGGAACGCAAAGTTTTTTTTAAAAAAGTACCCTTTAGAAGAAAAGCTTACTGTCAGACGGATATATTTGGAGAGATATTGATCAGTTTTTGTGATAGCAATAAACGGTTCTCATAATACAGGATAATTATATTCTACTTAGAAGGAAAGGATAATAACCTATATCCCCAAGTGGACTAACTAAAACAGTACTTCTAAAAATGGAGACATGTAGCCCTTTTACATTTGTTTTAAATTATATCATCAGATTGTATTGCTAATAGGCTAGAATAAAGTTCTTCCTGATATTGTAATCATTGACCAAATTGAATTTATTAAGGAGAGGTGTAACCGGGACAATATTCGTAACATTTCTGATCTTGTATTTCTCATAAAAATGCAACAATCCTGCTCTTTTATTTCTATCCGATTTTGAAAAAGCTTTTGAATTTTTGGCATGGCTTTTTATAGGCAAAATGTTAGATTTTTTAAAAGTCTAGCTCTGGTTTTAAACAATGGATTCACCTGTTCCATACTAGTATTAAATTATGTGTACTAATGAATGGACAATATTCACAATGGTTTAAATAAATAGAGATGTTAGACAGGGAGATTCAATTTCACCTTATACTTTCATTCATTGTATAGAGATGTTGGCCCTAATGATCAGGAAAATGTCACATATTAGAAGATAGATGTAAATGGAAGAGCACATCTAATATCAGAGTATACTGATGACACTTCAATTACTATGGTTGGAACTAAAAAAAAACCTAAAATATGCATTAGATCTTATACACCAATTTTCAAAATTTTCTGGACTCAGTATACATATTGTAAAGACTAATAGTCAGGGAGTAGAATAGACTGCAATATTAACTTTGGCCCAGAACATAACCTGAATTGGGAATCGTCCGATATAAGTTTTTTTAAATAAAATTTTCCTTGAATTTGGTTAATATGATTAAGTTAAAAAGTATAATCATAAAATTAGTGAAATATAGAATTTACTTCTTCAGTGGTCGAAATGATTAATTTATTAAACCCATTAGGAAACATTCAATAGACATGCTTTTACCAAAGATTTACTATGGTATCGTGCTATAGGATGAATGAAAGGAAAGTATAGAATAAGAAGAATTAACTATATGCCTGTAATCCATATCTGTTTAAAATATTTAAGTTAATTTACTTGTAGTTGAAGTACTTCATAGGTATGTATTCTTACTATTTTATCTATTTCTTTCTTCTTCTGAGTCGTTAATTTTAGAAAAGAAAAAAAATGTTTCAGACAAATAAAATATTGTTCTAACCGTTTATTTATTGCACGATTTGTGTATATTTCTATTTTTGAAAATAGTAATGCTCAACAATACTCAATTCATGTTTGTGAGTTAGTTTCTTAATTTGATGGTCCCCAACGAATCTATATTATTACCTAAATCAACATTATGGTAAGAAATGTGTTTGTCCCTCCGTAGCGTTTAGCAATTCGATTTTTAAAAGAGATGCGTGATATAATGAACGATATGAATAGTATAGACACTTTTCCTAGATATTTCAAAATCATCTGAAAACATCAAATGTCTGTCTCTAACTAGCATCCTTTTCATTTATGTTACGTCTTGTGTTTATCCTTCTTCCTCTCTCTCTCTCTCTCTGTTAAAAAAAATAAACTTCAGTCTTGCAACTCAGTTATGTGTAATCGCTATATGAAGACATTATACTCTCCATTGTACTAGCTTATTATTTAAATTAATTAAGTTAATGATCTTGAAAGTTATTGTTTGGAAATATAATTGTTTTGATAACCTTGGGACTATTATAGAGGGTTCTTGGCACTGGTGCAACAACAGTAACTGAATCCGTCCGAAAAAAACTAGATGTCAACTGATGGAACCACGTCAATATCAGGGTGCTACTGGAATGATACGAAGGGGGGAAAAAAAAGTACCCCACCCCCTCCAAAGTATCCAGTGCAGGTAGTGTTGATGCATGGTTACAGGAGAGTTAGACAGTTTTATATGTATCATAATTTTTGTTTAAGCTTGATTTGAAGGAGTCCGGATATTGTGGTATTGATATCTTTACACGCAAGGAACAATAGGAGCAGAGACCTTAAAAGCAACCACCCAAAATAATAACCTGAAACGTTTCTAGTTTATCAGGATTAAATGCAATCGGTAGTTTTGAGAAACACAAATTCAAGTTAAATTTAAGCTGGCTTAATCTCATCGTTGTTAGGTCAGTGAATTGAATCTGGGATTCGAATCGATTTGGTATAATTTTGCACTTGAGTAATTAAGTCCTACATGGCTCGTGTGAAAGTTAAGTAAATGAATTCTAAAGTAAAGGTAATTTGGGTGCATTGATTGGTCTTTATTTCCATTCATGTCCAATAATAAAGTTTATAACCTGGGCCAAGCAACACGTGGTGACGGTGAGCAATAATACCGACGTAGAAGCTATACTGCAATCCAGAGTGACCATGTAACAAAGGAATAAAGAACTACACACTGAATTTGAATACTAGCTTTCGAAATCGGTTTGATCATGTACTACATACAGATTTCTGACAGTGGCAATATTTACATGCGAATTCGATAGTATCACTAATTACTATCTTTGCACGTTAAATGTTCATATTAACAATTTTGGTTTAGTTAGATTTATTTCTAAGGCGAGAAAAAGTGCAAGGTTACCGCATACTAAATAACAAATATTAAGACTGTCTTCTTTGAGCTTTCTTATACTCAAGCACATATTTACACATATATGCATACTTAATATCATAAATTCAGGTAATTATTGAACATAATCTTTGATACCTTAACGAAAACTATTTCCATCCTCTAATTATTTTGTATCGCAAATAACATGTTATATCTCTGTCATATAGATTCTTAAATTTGATAGCTCTTCAATAATACGGTGTTTAGTGGGTTCCGGTCCTGCCTCAAATTGAGAAGTGTTTGAAAGTGACCGAAGTTTAATGGTATTAAGTTTTTATTTAATTTGGAAATAAATTTAGACTGGGTATTATAAAGTACATGTTTTAGCACTATCTCAGAGTGTCTTCATGAACTTGTGAGTTTACATGACGAATTAGTAATATCTATCCTGCTTTAGTGAAAAGCGGTAGGTTTCTGGATTAAGCAGTACATATTTTAACTGGCTTATAAACTGGTTAGTCGTGTATCTCCACAATGTAAAGTTATAATACTTTATTAACTATTTAGTTTATCACCTTTGTCCTGTGTGATGTGTGTTTTCAACAGTTTCAAAATATACCATATGTCAACAGGGAATCGGTAGTCCAATGTATCAGCGATAGAAAGGATGTAACCTGGTGACGTCACATCAATATCCAGCGGGTTGACTCTCGTATCACAGAAATATCGACACTAATGTTTGAAATTAAGAGGACGTATCTTTGAAACTGCACAGTGGATGTGAGTAAACATTTAGTATATATATTCATTCACTCAGTATATTTGTTCAAAGCGCATATAAAAAGAGTTTCTTTGAACTAATGTCGGCTCATCCATTAGTGGCTTATTCTTAGGCAAGCGTGAGCTAATAAAAAATTATTAACCTGGAACACTTTGCGAAAACGTATTATTCTATATGAAACCAATGTTGGATTAAATGAAATATCGGTTTGAATTAAATGTAGGATTAACTGAAATACAAGGAAAATCCACAAGTAGACCGATACGCGTATGCACTTTCTGCTGCTTGTCTCCATTTAGATTAGAGCAGAATATTTAATTAACTTTTTGAATGCCGCTTATGTTAGAGTTACAATATACTCACATTCTTTTATTGCCCTGATGTACCGATTCTTTTCAAAATACTGAACTGTGACAGCGGAATGTATGATTTAATTAGATTCAATATTGACGCATTGAAAGAAGATCTGCGGTGAGATGTATAATGCATTAGAAAATCTTGCCGTTTAACACGTCATTTATTTCTAACATACATTGTCATTATGCTACTTTACTGATAATTGGTCGTTTTCATTGTTTTGATAAAAACTTTGATAGTGTTTTAACAAGTTAAGCATGTGTCGCGTCTCTTGAAAACAATTGGTTTTCATGGAATCAACAGCCGAAAATCTCTAACCGCGGATGTAGCAACCTCAGTTCCTGAGCGGGCTAACTCAGAGGGAGCGTTTCCCTCTTCAAAACCCAAGGAAGTCTTTGTCTTGAAAAGCCGGTAACTTGAAATCCACAAGTGAATATTACTGACATTTTGTAGATATTGGTTTGGTCTCGGTGGCTTAAACTGTCACAACAATATGGTCATTAATTATAATAATTTATCACTCATTGTCTTTAGACGGCGTGAGTGCACTATGGGATTACTAGACTCGTTGTCTATTAAGGAAGAGTTTGCACATGAGCAAACAGGGAACCAAACGTTCAATATTAAACATACGTCGTCTCGAGGGATAACATGTGGGAGATTTCCATTGCCGCAGCCTCATTGCTTGAAGATCGTTATGCTTATAAAGAAAGCTGAGTCCTTCAAAAATATGTAAAATGGTATATAACAGTTAAATATCAACCCTGGAAGTGAATAACACCAGGAATATAACAAAACAGGCTTAGAGTGCATTTGATGATATTATATGATTGGAAATAGACAGCTTTAAATGCAGACTAATTGTATATACGGTACCCACAGCATTAAGCGCAGTGGCGGCGCGAGGGTTCGAGGCGCCCGGGGGCAATGTCCTTTTGATGGCGCCTCTACTTAGTCACAGAGAACAGTTTTTATGTCAGGTGCCAACCTCCAACCCCCTCCCCAATCTACGCCCCGGTTCAAGCTGCCAAAAAATAGCTCCAGACGGCGTCCCCCCTCCCCTTGCCGGGCGCTTGGGGGCAATTGAGTCCCCGACCCCCCTCGCACCATAATGATTAAGCGTTTGAGTGGCGCACGCAAGCACAAAATAAGCAACTTCACTGGCACTACCATTGTTATGATCAAGGGCATTCATATTCAACTAGAATTTATGAAGGACGATACATAATGAGACACACACACTGAAGACATTAATTTATTATTGATTGCCTGCATGATGAATTACTTTCTGACTGAATTTGATTTGGAATTTAAGGACGTGATTGTATAAACGCTTACTGAGTCACACATTACTCATTCCTAGGTAGAGTATTTGCACAGTATTATTCATTATTTTATATTATTAGTAGAGATGGACTTATGATAATATCAAGTCACAGTCAACTCCAGGTAATACGTAGAACAGTAAAAATCCAAAAATATTTGTATCTATCAAGTTTATGTCACCATAGCAAAAAACAAAATCAAACCAAAATGAAAACTCTTTCCTAGCCACATCAAAGCTTGACTGATTAAAATTTGTAACTTTCGAAAAACGCATTACGACATTTTTTTATATTTTTATTTTCTTTCTTCTTCTATTATCTGGAGCAAATATATCTGTTTGATCTACAACTATTTCATTGGGTACAGTGACGATTGTAGAGGCATTACTCAGTTTCCATGCACATAGATGTTACTGTCTAAATTAGTTTTAAGTAATGTTAGTATGTGACTTTCATGTAGTTCCATATCCCGAATTTCTTTATATGAAAGTGAATACATGTATAAATCACTTGTTTGGAGGTTATCGAATTGTGTTTCTTAGTTAGTACCATATTAGAAATCACTTGTTTGAATGTTATCTAATTGTGTTTCTTAGTTAGTACCATAATGTAAATCACTTGTTTGAATGTTATATAATTGTGCTTCTTAGTTAGTACCATAATGTAAATCACTTGTTTGAATGTTATCTAACTGTGTTTCTTAGTTAGTACCATAATGTAAATCACTTGTTTGAATGTTATCTAACTGTGTTTCTTAGTTAGTACCATAATGTAAATCACTTGTTTGAATGTTATCTAATTGTGCTTCTTAGTTAGTACCATAATGTAAATCACTTGTTTGAATGTTATCTAACTGTGTTTCTTAGTTAGTACCATAATGTTAATCACTCCTTTGAATGTTATCTAATTGTGCTTCTTAGTTAGTACCATAGTAAGTTAGTTTCTATTTCAAGTTAAGAGCAATGATTTTCATTCAAACAATTAGCATTAACTATATCAAGATAGTGAATGTAAACAATCATACAAGCATCCCAGCCTATGAAATTTCACTTCTCAAAATTGATCATATGTAACTCGGGAGCAACAAGGCAAAGAGTGAAACGAATATATTTATTTTTTCTAGAGCTTACACAAAAAGGAAATTAAAATCCTTTCTCGTTTTAAAAAGATCAGTTGAATCTGTAACCCATATATTGCTTTGTAGAAAAAAAGCTTGCTTGAAGCGTTGCATTTCTTTATGCCGTCCGAAAACATAAATAAATAGTTTCTTACTTTACTTTTTTAAGGAGTGGTCGGAATGATAAAAAAAGAGTTTAAACTGTAACGTTTGAGGCTCGCTCAGCAAAGGATCATTTTTGTAGACAATTAATTATTCTTTCACATGAAATTAAATTTTCATCTCTATAAAAAATTATTTCTACCTTATATTTTTTGATCTAGTTATACAACACAAACCGAAGCTTATAAGCGCACTATTTGTCACAAAATGGATATAAGGTAAAAATGTTATTGAAATATTAGGCGCTGAAATTGTTTGAAGTGAATCTTTTTTTGAAGATGGGTATTTTTTCCATTTTGGTTGGTACATATCTCCTGTTTTTCATGTAAAGGTCAATCCAGTTAATCCAGTTTGATACACTCCAAGATATTAACGCATATTTACGATTGCAATTTCACATACGGACTTCAAGCATTTTATAATACATTATATTATTTATTCGATCGTGTCCAGTTTTGTATATTTTATATGATTTTATGCCTTTCTGCTTACTTTCCACGTCACGAATTTCATCACAAGCAGGACTTCTTTTGGCTTTTGAAAGTTGATACAATTAGTCATTTTGCATTTTTTAGTTTCAACTTGGTAATCTTGTTCTTTTAGGCTATAACCTGTTTGTTGTCAGGTGTCTCCAATTTCTATGTTGTAAACTATGTTGTGTGTTGCATAGTGATGAAATATTGACTAGATCGACTGAGATAAACCTGCGAGGTGTTTATGTAAATACTTTTCTAATGGTATGATCCATCTATAGGGTGAGCAGGTTGTACTATTTTGTTCTTTGTAACATATAAGATAGAAATTAATAATTATTGTAGATTTAAGACTTGCAACAACTTATAGTAAATTCTTAGCATTTATCTAAAATTCAATCTGTTGGTTTGTCTCCAATGAAATGCTTCAAGGTTCCCTATAAAATGGACTCCACTAGCTGTGTTTGCTATTCCAGTTTTATCGCCTGTGAGCTATATAACTAATGTTACGGCATTATATATAATTTTTCTTTTAATAATGGTATAGTTTATTAGTTTATGATCTCTTTTCTTAGTCTAACAGCTGTCGTCTTACCGTGAGTACACATACGGTAAATTGGATCAATATTTCACTGAAGCTTTAGTCATGTCACGTGATCCAGCGCGTGAGGGTGTGAACTTCTGACATAGATTCTATGATTCATTACTTTATTGACTGTTAGTAACGTCAGGGCACAAGTACTTTGGCGATGTCACGCATAACCTAGTTTCTGATTGGTTCGGAGAGGGTTGTAATTTAGAAGAAAATTATTTCGAAATACCAAGTTGTTTATCAAAGACGTAGTACGGGTTTTATTTCGATTCGGCATAGTAAGAGACTATATATTAGGATTGATAGCAGCATTCTAGCATTCTTCATAGCTACACTGGATTGAGAGGTCATAAACGAATTTGGTTCTTTTTTGTGTGTGGATAATCTACTTTAGTGATATATATCAGTATACAGTACATTCCGGATTAGTACTGTCTCTTAAACCTTAATAATTATACAGCTCAGTGGAATTATCGGAAACATTTCAAGAACTTGTGATATTCCATATTCATAAAGACTATTTGGAATTTATAAAACTTGGATATAACTGATTTTTATTAACACATCAGTACAGCAAAGGTTTCATTCGGAACCTACTTCATTCGGAATATTTGGATTAACTTCCGGATCAGTGAACTTTAGAACAATTTAGGACTTTTAAGGATATTCTATACTTTTTTCTATATTTTTAATTCTTTCACTTTGATTGTTTGTTGAAATATTTTAATATTTAAGGCAATTAAATATTTGTATTTTAAATCTTGAAAGCTTGTTTGAGTCTTTTCTTTTGTTACATTACCCCTAGTCGTAACACTAATATGATTGATTTGAATTCTATATATCGTAAAACCATCTTTCTCGGTGTCCACAACACTGTACTGGCAATGTTTTTTTTTGTTGTTTTTTTGTGTTTTTTTGTTTTAATTTTGGATTGACAATTCTGGTTTAACCATTACGCGTCAGCCAGAAATTCTGTCGAGTCTGAAATGCTGCCAATCGAGTCCAACCTAGGATTCACCGACTCAGTGCGAGCACGAAAGGAACATTTTGGATTTTTGCAACTAAAAACAGACGCTGAATTTGGCCTTAACGATAAAATGTATCCTGTCCATTGCAGTCCCTCTGTTCTCACAAAGAGTTATTATATTACACTTTTTCAATAATAATTGATCTCTAATCCAACCTCAGAAAGTTTATTGACATAATTCTATATTATTATAATTATTATTATTATTATTATTATTATTATTATTATTATTATTATTATTATTATTATTATTATTACATGCCCCTATTATCCTACAGTTTCCTTTGTGAAAGCTACATTTTGGTATTCCCCACAGCAATTTTAGCATAGCGTATACTTATATTGCTATTCAAGCTCATTTAAAATATATCACCCTGCCATGTAATTTTCGATAATCAGGGATATACCATTCTCTCACATGTTCAATTTGTATGTTTTATTTTTCGGTATATATATATATATATATATATATATATATATATATATATATATATATATATATATATATATATATATATATTCATACACATAGATGGAAACTTGCAATTGCAGCATATTCCTTTCTCTTTCATTTTTGTGTTCAGAATTACTTGCTAGCAGATATCAAATATATGAGAAACATCACCTAAATCAGTTAATGGTGTCTTTCTGGTTAAAACATAAGAAAGAATCCATTTCAGTCGTGGAATAAATCATTCTAGAGGTGTCATCGCTGTGGTGAATACATTAGGAAGTCAGCGCCCAGAAAATCTGGTTCCTAAGATAACCTGAAGATTAGATAACAACGAATTAAGCAGCTTAGCGATAGGGGTCAAGCTAAGACCTGTCAGGACAACCTGATGGTCGCTTGCTACAGCTATGTCAGTTCTAGAGCACCATCCTTGTAAACTATGAAAAGGAACAGTAGTTGAGACTTGCATTTTCATGTGGTAGGTGGGCGCAATATACAATAATACAAACACTGTCATTTATGTATTAAATAACCCTTGTTGATACCTGATAAATTGTATTTAAATGTATCTCTCGCACAATAAGAAAGAATTCAACTGTTCTTGAGAAGAAATATTATTTTAATTATTATGTATGATTTATACACTCATAAATACATATGCGTTATGGTAGTCGAACTGTGACACCGTGTTACGTAGTAATAACATTTATTGTGTCCTACGTATGTTTAACAGCGCCGAATATGTGACTGACAACGTTCAATAAGAGAGGTCAATATTGGCTCTTGCCACATAATGAATTTGCATATTAAGCATGAGATGCTTATATAATAATTCATTATACTGCACCGTCGTCGTGAGATCATTTACTTTTAATATGCATGTAAGTAGTAATGCAACTGTGGAGTATGAAAACACTATTTTCGTTTTCCATGGTCTCGTACTCGCTATCGCTCATCCTCGACCCGGTAAAATGTCAATAGTGTTTTCATCCCGCCCACAGTTGCATTACTACATACAGTTATAATCAGCATTTTGGCCAGCTTGGCGGAAATATTTGACACACAGAGTTACCTCCTTTGACTGCTGAAATATTTGGCACACAGAGTTACCTCCCCTTGGTTTACTGACATGAGTTGCGTACCTTTGATTGTGTACACGAGTTGCTTCCCTTGACTGCAAAATTAATTTTTAGTAACGTCAAATATGCAAATTTAAATAACCGTAATCTTGTCAACGTAATATAGCATGATATTTATACAAAGGAAATTCTATGTACAGACGTACATGACGAGATTCGTCGCACACGTCTATAATTCAAATTCAGTCAGTCATGTATAGTTAGATGCATCATGGTCTGTTTGTCTCACAGTGTCGGCCACTCTGTCTTGATATTCGGGTTGGAGTCCAATGGGATTGCCTTAACTTCCAATATTAACACAACCAAAACTTGCAGGAAGTTGAAAAAGTTATGGGCTAAAAATCCGCCTCCAAAAGCCGTTCACACAAACATTAATGACAAAAATTTTCGCTATACCTTTAACTTTGCTTAATGCAATCATAATATAATTGTATAGATAGTTGTACATATTTGACGTTGTAAATTGTTTTTGCTTAGACCTAGTTCACCAAAGATATCAGGGCAGGTACATCATGTACTGGTTCTAAGATATCTCCTCCCTTGTTTCGAAAGTGGCCTTGCTCTCTTGTGCTTACGACGTTATCAATTATATAGCGCTTGTCTTCACGTCCAGACAGACCAATCTTGTTTAGCACCAGATTATGCAGAACGTGGTCATCAGATTCGATTGTATCATGTCATACTGTTTTTCGCCAGATAGAGCTGCAAAGTAGTCGTCGCGCGTAATAACATTTTTTACAACGCCCTTTTTCACGCCCTTTACCCGTTTTTCCGAATCGTTAAGCAGGTTAAGTAAGTACATTTTAGACCGTAGTGCTACGACCCCCTGAATCTCAGCAACATCCTCTTCCTTGAATTTGCCGACAACCTACATGTTTGTCTTATCATAAAATTTACTGACTTTGCTATCTTTTTCAGGGTAATCAGAAAAATCAAAATGTTCTTTCATAGCAAACATGTCCTCGTAAACATCGTCTGTTTTGATTTCGTCGTAAGCAGCAGCTTGACTCGGTCAGCATATTTCTTTTTGATTATGCCATAGTGATATTTTGACAGTTCAAGTACGGCAAAACCGACGTTGATAGGCTTGTAAAATTTGTGTGCGTCTTCTTTGTGTGGATTGCAACTTAGTTGTCATCAAATATCTTAATGCTGGCAAAAGCTGGATCGGCCACTAACTTGTCGCGTCTGGTCACATCCTTGACAGTTTCAACGTCGACTCTGCACCTGACATTTTCCATGCACTTGACAAAGATCTGGTTTTTCATGAGTTTGAAGAAATCTTTTTCGAGTTAATTTGTCCCTGCGGTTCTTTTTGCTTTATTAAATCAATGTAAGGTTCTAGCCAGGCTTCTTGTTTAAAACTTAAAACTCTGTGTATTTTATTTAGATTTAATTACTGGTCGAGACACTGCTGCAAGTTTCTATAGTGAATTACGCAGCGATATTTATCATGAAGATTTGGAATCGCCTTTGGAACCTTGAAATTGCTAACACCCAGTTTTTCTTTAAGATCTGCAAAATAGGTACTTAACATAAAGTCTTCAGCGGTCATGCTCTCTGACGCCAAGAGGTAGTCATTATATTTATATTTATATAATTTAGCAGGGTACTCGAGATCGACCCCAAGAACATAGCCAGTGTCATCATCACTGCGTAAAAAGTTTTCAGTTAAATTTTCTGGGGTCATCCACTTGAACTCTCCAGCAGGTAGCTTTTGTTTCATAGCATATCTATAAAGATTGTTGATGTCCTGATAGGTAATATATGATTCTTTTTCCGGATCGTAGCCATGCAGATACTTGTTATTAGCTACAGAATGCCTATGTGCGATTACTGAGATACCATCTCTGATTCCCTTCTCAAAGACATTATGCATGTCAACAGCAGTCAGCAGATCTAGATTAACCTCAGTCCTTTTGAGAGCTGCGTCCCTGGAAAAACCAGGTCAGGATCTAGTTTGTAATATGACAAGCAGAGGTCTCTGAAGTTTTCAAATACGTCTGTAAGCAGCAGCACATCGGTCTTCAGGTACAGGTCATGACAGTCGCCCATGTTTCTCATGTTGAATTTATTCCAAACATTTTTGGCGTGCTCGTAATCAGCATCAGAAATATTAGTGCCGCTCAAATGGCTGTAAAAATCTTCTTTTGCTGGCAGCATGGTCTCATCAAATTTATCCCATCACAACACGTACTCGTAAGGATAGATCCCTTTAACAGTTATAAGGTCATGTTTGTTTTCATTAAACTCTTCTGCATAATATTTGAGAACTGCATATAAATTACTGTCGACCAATTTTCTAACGTTATTAACAAGTTCATCTAGCAACTCAGGCATAAACTGAAAACTGTCGATAAAACGCAGATTGACAAGAGAAAATAACAGGTACTTTTCCATGCTATTTGTAATGGAAGTAATCCTTTTCTTGAACTTGCGAAAGTGCTTTACATTGAGATGCGAAACAGCTTCGCAGATTATGAAATACTACCGGAATGAATTCAGGTCGTCTTAATTTCAGATTGAACTTGTTATGAGCAGCACCACGATATCTGCCAGTAAAATGACAATGATCTCGAAATCTGTCGTTGCCAAGACCCTGATTACAGATTCAACATAATTTATCCTGAGAAAAGTCTTCTTGGTCCTGTTCATTAAAATTAATTCTTGCCGATCTTATTCCATGAATGTAATTAACTTCTTTAAGCAGACTCTGTATGAAATGTTTGCCACAGTTTTCTCCGCGATATAATCTTACAGGCTTACTTAGCGCGTTGTTAACGCAAACAACGTTGTATGCGTCGCCGCATGGAACATGATCGTTATCTGCACCCTCGACAGGAATCAACAGAGATTCGAAATCAGCATAGATTACAAAAGGAACCCGGGCCAACAGAAGTTGTAAAATTATATCGTATCATATTTTTTGTCTGGCATGATAGTTTTTGCAACGTCAACACAATCTTGTCCACGAGCAGCAAGTAATGTTTTCGTGGTGTAACCATAAAGACATCTTCTGCAAAAATATAATTTTCACTTATGTTTGCTGTACTGGCCGTACATTATTGCAGCATTAGTGGCCATCGTTGGTATCACCGTGAATTTAAAACAAATCAATGTAAGCAACATCACTGCTAAATAATGAACTATGCAGTGGATAAATTGCTGACCTGGCACCTACGCCAAATACGTTGACAGAGTCATTATTTTGTCGCTCAAATTTTGGAAGGTCAGAGATCTGAACAGGAAACTTGATGACAGAAAAATTTCGGACGTCCTGATACGGTTTATAATTACTAGCATGATTAGGATTCGCGCAGATAATACAGACCACATAAACACTGGTTGTCCTTATTTTGTACGTTAACGCAACTTTGAGTTCTCTTAATTTAAGTTGGCAGCTCCAAATACGATTTGCCTCGGATCAGATTGTACTTGGCAGTGTTAACGATACATGCTGTGACACCTTCTAAAGTCCAACCAGAGCGTTCCCGTTGAAATTTACCAATGCTATTTTGAAGCGCTTCCAAAATTATTCTGACGTCAAAGCTATGATGAAATGCTCGAACTGGCTTTGAAAGGAAACGCGCTTCAGTTTCAGTGTCATCTGCTTGCTGACAAAACAGTACGCTAATGCCAACAGAAAACTTTATGCCGCGATGCAGCTGCAGCACCCTGCACAAAATCTGTTTTATGATAGGTTCAAGAACTTTTGCAAAACAGTCTAACGGCATCAAGCTTATATTTTTTAAAGCAAACGATTCGTCATAGACGGCCAAGGCCTGATGATTTTCACTAAAGCTCATCTTTGTGCTCATTATACATATATAATGAGCACAAACATTGATAACGGCGCAAATACAAAACAGTTTCCCAACGTTTCGAGGTAAAAAAAACTCTTCATCAGGGGAGGAAACAAATTACACACACACACACACACACACACACACACACACACACACACACACACATATATATATATATATATATATATATATATATATATATATATATATATATATATATATATATATATATATAGTTAGGTGTAGATTATATCTGATATTTAATATCTCCAATATAGTATTTCGCCCTAAATCATGATACCCTAAGACGCATCAGCAAGTCGCTGTCATAGCAAATGTTGATTAATGCATGTTTTTATTTTTTTAAAGTAGTTGTCTCTGCTCGTCCGTAAGCAAAACTCGCATTTTAAACAAATTGTCTGCCCCAGAAGTATTATTTTCTTATCTCACATTGAGATTCAAATTAGTATATGATTCAGGATTTTGATACAGCGATTTGACGTCATAAATATGCAATTCTGGATGCTCCGTGGTAAAGTTCGTAATATATACAATTGTGTCTGACATGATATATAACGTTTTTGATAAAAATGTATGATTGAAATAAAAATGAAGATGATATTGTTCGCAACTACGATGAGTACAATCAAGTCGAAAATGCTTATCTGGATTATAACACAAGACCGCAAAGCTACAATAGAAAATATCATTTCAGAGTGAAGTTGAAGCGATTTAATTTGTCAAGCGATGAACTAGCGCAATTCAACGAGATATTTAACAGGTTTATCAAGATAATCTTACCAGGAAGACAAAAATTTATTAAGTTTGATCATGTCTTCCAAAATATATATTTATGTTGCTAGGTCTGCCAGACAAGGCGGCATGTGTTGCTAGCAAAACAATATTAGCAGAGTACGACATAAAAATTTCTCAATACTTGCCATTGGTACCCAAGAATTAAAAGCACCAGAGTAGCAGCTTCATTTCACAAGCGACTTGTTTCCGCGAATTATTTATGACATGCTCTATTCTAAAAACATTTTCTGTTTTTTGTAACTCCTGCTCATAGAAGGCTCCTGAAACAGGTTCGTCATTAAGGTCTGCGATCTTTTACGTTGCAGGAATTATTTTTAATATTTCTGTCATGCTCAACACTTATTCGGTCCAGTTTGCTGTATGACCCTTTACAAGCATTTTTTGGTCACCCACTTTAAACTTTTGTCTAAAAAAAATAGTCTGTTTGCCACGCTGTCTTGATTTTGCTTGTCGCTAGTTTGTTTTGGCGTCATCCCAATACTTCTATGCTTCGTATTATTATACTTGTCTACTAGCGACTGCAGCACATCTACATGTACTCATCTGACTTTTTGGTTAAGTGCTTCCACATCGAATTATTTAGCGTACGCTTGAATATTTCAACGACAACTGCTTTGTCTTGAACGTACAGGGATTATGAATTTTATTTTCTTCAAGCCAGTTCTCAAACGTACTATTGTAAAATTCGCTGCTATGGTCCACCCAGAGGTTTGCTGGTTTGCGGTTATCTGATGGCATTGTCATAGATGCAAACGCGTCTCTGATAGCTGCGCCAATTTTTTTTTAGTGGCAAGCTCTAGACATACTTGCTAAAAGCATCAATGACATTTACCAGATATTTGACGCCGCTATTATTTCTGGAATATTCGCGCATGTTTGCAAGATCAGCAGACCAAATGTCATTGACACCATTAACAATAACTCTGCGCCTAGGAAAACGTTTTCTTGCTGGCTTGTGCAATTCCTCTGCTATTATATGATCATCTTTTTTCTTGGCTGGCTTTTTTGTTTAGTCGCTGGTTTGCTGGCTTTTGTTTGACGACTTTTAGCCGCTGATTTGGTGCCAACGCCAAGTTTATATTTGAGTCCGATGTCGCCTCTGACAAAAGCTATATCAATACGTTCTCGCATCCCTTTTAGTTTTATCGCCGCCAACTCATCAAGCATAATTTTGTCGCAGCGGTTTATTTCTTCTGGATGATATCTGTAGCAAATGTCATGCTGCATCGCTGTGGCATCTACTTGGTTATTGGGTTGTTGAGTAGGCAGCGGTTGATTATTCACATCCAGTTGTTTATCCAGAGGATTCCACGGACCAGGATACTTATGTCCAGGCAGAGTCCAGCCGTCCTTTTGCCTAGGAAGTTTTCCAATGAGCGCATGAAAGCCAAGAACACTATCATATAATTTACGACGCTTACAAACAGAAGAATGTCCAACAATTGTATTCCCTTAAATACAAATATTGTCATCGCAGGCATGCAAATATAACGAGTAAACATAAAATTATGTGTGAGGTACGATAATAGGGTGGGCGTCAGCACAACCACCAGAAAATGCTGTACCAAACCTGTATTTTCGTTTGCTGCATTCAGCACATATTGCTTTCACTACACAGGGTCCTTTCTTAGTCTGAGATGAGTTTCTTCGAGACTGTCCGTATTATTTATGTCTGATAAGCACCACGAAGCTGTCATTATATCTGGCATTTACACAAAATACACTAGGAAAAACATACTTATTTCTGCTGGTTCATTATACTTATTTCTGCTGATTAATCTTACTTAAAACTAACTTGTCATTTCAGCTAATTTGTCATTTAATCCTTTTAAGCTTACTTAAAACTAACTTGTCATTATCTAAAGTTGGCAGCTGGTTAAATTCCAGTAAGATATCTAATGCGGATTGTCCTTGGGAACGTGATCTGATAAGGTTAACACAGTAAAGACCACAAGATGAACTATTCACATGCTGAATTTGTGTTGAGTTATAAACGCAGCCTTTCTTAGCGCCAGAAACAACGCTTTTGATAGCGTCACGTGGTGGCAGACAAAACGAGTCTCAATATTCTGCGTCGCTACTATCTGACAGGTTTCCAACGGCAACCCAATGTGTTCCAGATCCATCAAAATAATTCTCTGTTTATAACGCAGCTTTCTTTGGCTCTGATTTTTTTCTGGCATTCTATCTTTGGAAAAGACACCTCGAAATGATTTTGTATCTTTAAGCACGTTTTCTATGTCAAAATTGTTTAGCGGCTCTTTGTTCAGGGGTATTGCAATCATTGCGCTCTCTTGTTTTTGCATTAACACCTCCGCCAAAGAGACCGCCACAAAGTTTAGGTAAAAAGACGCCAGCAGTACCAGCGGTAAGCATGTGCAGCAGAGGCAGAGTTCTACCTTGTGTTTTGAGCGACGATGCTGAAAAATCAAGTATGAGACTTTTTCCTGCTGCGCTATGCTTTTACTTTATCATGTTGGCGTTTTGTTAGCTTATCGCTGCAATATTTTGGCGTTAAGCCTCAAAGATAGATAAACTAACTTCTTGATACGACATTTCTATATATTAATATGTTTATACAAAACTCTTTCTAGAAAAAAAATACCAGGAAGTTAGCAAAAATATGTCAGCAACTTAAGCAAACACAGTTTTAATTGTTCTGCGCCTGAGTCGTTGCCACTTACTGCTTTTTGTGTAGCTCCAAATATTGTTCTAGTCGCCGCTGCCATTCTTACCGAGTCAAGTACAGATATTATTGTTGGTCCGTATGATGTAAGAAGAGCTCAGATCGCTGATAACACACCTCCCATGCGAGATAGTTGCTTAGCAGATAATTTAAAGTTAAGCCCTTGCCTTTATGCTTTGCATTAATAAACTTTAAGCGGCACAACATGTTGTCATTCATTCAGTTGGTTGCTTCCAAGTTTGATTGAAACGCTAGCACGCTTTCCTTTAGCAGCTGCAATTGCTTGCTATTGCGACTGTGTCAGCATTACTATTGTTGAGTAGTAGCTTGTTTATATGATATTCCTTATTCCTTAGACAAAATATCTGAGATAAGTTTCTTCTAGACGATTTCGGTCGTCTTGCCACTAAGAGCATCCATTGTCAGAAATATGTCAGCGGTAATGAATGCATAAACATGATAGCTTACGACTACTCCTGGTGCTATAGTTCGAAGAGTCCACTTGACTTCAGCATCTGCCATGGAATCTTTTGTGCATTCCAAATGCTTAGAAACATCAAAGGGATAAATAGGATACAGACTTTCAAATTCATCTAGAAATATTTGTGTTTCTATATCAACCTCCTGATATTTTTGCATAGTCTCCGGAAGCATAAGATATGCTCGCGAATAATCTTTACTAAGTGGTACAAAATTACACTCACGTTCACGCTAGGGATATTGTCTGCTATTGACTCTGACAGTAATGCGAGTCAATTCCATATTGTCAAATACCTGGCTACTTGTCTCCTGATTTTCATCTCGTACCGCGGTTTGAAAAGCTATAAATATGTGTCTAGGCAGTTCACTGTCTGGCAATGTAGCTATTCTCCAGTTCGCAGATAATTGCAACACCTTTGTAGATTTGCATTTGCTCAAAATAGAGTTTCTTGCTAAACCTGGACAAACGATTATGCAGTTCTAGCGTATGATAAATAGAAGGCGTTATCTTTGGCATCCAAAGAGATAGAACAAATTGTCCATCAGCACCACCAGCTTCTTGACTCATAAGTATTGCTTCTTGTTGTTCTACCAGAGATTTGATAAGCAAATCTTGCCTAGCATCGTGCGATGTCGTAGTCTATTCTATGTTTTTTTTCCTCTGGCTTTCTTAAACAATGCGCTTCATCGCGCTGAAATACTTGTTATCCTACTTTTTCTGCAAGAACACGACCACGCAATTGCTGTTGCTGCTCTACATACTTGCGCATAAATTCAGTTTTATCCTCTTGCGTATCCACTCGTACAAACGGCGTTGTATACAAAAGTATCTGCATAAAATACTGCTGTAGCTGCAGCCTAGTCGAGCAAATGGAATTCGTCAAATCCGCGACAATGCATTTCAGGAACGTGTTCTGCATCTCTGTGAAATATCATAAAATTATGTTTGTTGCTGTCTATAGCTCTCTGATAAAACTGCTTAAATTTAGCTGCGAGTATGCCACGACAATGATCTTATGCGATAGAATCTATGTCGCGATTGTCCAGACCTGAAAACAAAACAAAGCAGCCAGTGTTGCGACGAATATACTTCGGTACGTCGTAGTAAGATTGCACCAAGTATATTGAATTGCAGAGCTTGTTTTGTGACAGCGAGATATATTATTTGGTAGTGTTCATGTTGTTGCGATTATCTTGATGTCATCAAATAATATTACAGAATCTTTGTCGCCCTTAAATTCTTCTACGGACATTGTTTCCTCAGACGATAATATTGAACAGTTTTTTTTTTTTGCGCGGCATCAGAGATGTTAATGGATTCATCAAAGTCGCTAAGGGTCTTGCATTTATCTTGACCAGGATTTAGCGTATTGATTATTACATTGTCGTAGTCAAATATTTTATTTTGCCGCGGCCCGTTGGACCAACGATCATATAGTGGCAATCTGATCACAATAAATTTTGTCTGAATTTCTTGATGTCTTCTGAATCAAATTTGATAATAAGCATTTTTATAAGCAGAGTATATATATAATGAGCCATTATATATCTGTTGTCACCGTTATTGGCGGTGCTGAATCGAGCACAACATCAACTATTTATAATGCAGAACTCTACAAGCACTTGCTAAAAACTGGCGACACGATAACCGGCCCGCTAAACATGCCTTTTCAAAAGATTACAAATGTGGCTACACCAGCAGATAACATAGATGCATCTAATAAACAATACGTAGATAAGTACGCAAATTCCAAAGTGTTGTTAAGAGATGTTAATATAAATTTTCCTCGAGGACGCTTGCTTTCAGTAGGATAAAACTTGCCATCGGTAATCACTGGCAAAGAAATGTTACTGTCAGCGCCCTATGTTTTGCCGCTCGCTGGTGGAACCATGACTAGCGACATCGACATGAATTCTAAAAAAATGACAAACTTAGTCGCGCCAGAAACTGAAAAACTTGCAGTCACCGAAGAGTATGCAGACACAAAACTTAGTGCTGATGGCGACATTTTTTGGTTAATGCGCCAACTTCTGCCGCCAATAGGAATATTGGTATGATTTGAGATATTCCTGTGGGCAAATCACTGTGCTTCGTTTTCGGTTCGCAGACAAGGCGGATTTTTATTCAAAGATCATCTGAGGTATTTTATAGTCCAATCATTATTCAAGCGCCAGAAGGTTTTAGAATTACCAACCATGTCAACTCGGTTATGTTTGACGTTACTGGCGCTGGAGTCAATGTAACTTCAGCACAAGTTAAAAATCTAGGTGTTTGTACAGATAATGCAGATGCGACAACTAAACTGTATGTAGATTCCAAGCGAATACAAATTACAATTGGGCATATTCCATCGATGGTTGTAATTCTGATAGTCGCAACGGATTTGTAGCCTCTGCCTCATCCGAATATTCAGCAGCCTTTAGAGTGCATCTCGCTTTTGCTGACCACATATCTACTAGCGAATGGGCTACAGCAGTCATTTATAAATTTTTTTGGATCAAAATAGATTGTCCTGTGGAGGTTACTTTTTCGCGCTTTCAACTTAGAGTCAGATCAGCTGCAACTGAATACACCAACAATAGGCATCTAGAAGCTTCCAAATCCAGCGCTAACTGCACCATGCTTGACACAAGTAAGGATACATTAGGATCAGCTCTGGCTACGTTTGATATCGTAAGCCCTGGTACTACAAAATATCTCCTCTACAGATTGTATTATATTTCTGCGATACAAATCAATCCCGGTCTGGCTTATTTGCAGATATGTACGCAAGATGATCTTATGTAAACAAATATATAAGATGTCACAATTCGTGAGAATTGCACGCGAATTTAGCACGTTGCTGTTTGAAGAAAAACACGAGTACCTTTTCTATGATGACGTGAGAACTAAAACGTATTATAATGAAATTGGTGACAAAAACAACTGTATAAAAAGTTTTTGACTGATCCAGAAAGTGTAAAAATAGATGATATCATGCTCAATCTCTTTTCAGTAACTCAAATGATAGCGTCACAGTTGCGGGACAAGCTAAACAAATTGGGCAAGCTAAAAAAGTTCTATAATGACAAGGCTGCGGCCAGCGCTGCTAGAAACATAGGAGTGCTCTTTAAAACCATACTAAATGAGTTGAGTGTTGGTATCTTACAGCTAGTGAACATAACAAAAAAAAAAACAAAAAAAACAAAACAAAAAAAACAAACAAAAGAAAAAAACAAAAAAACAAACAAAACAACAACAACAAAATTTAAACCAAAAAAAACTGAAGGAAAAAGAAATAAAAGATCTATATGCTGATTACGCATGAATGTAGAATCAAGTCTGGCAAAACAATTGTTAAAATCCAGGAAAGACTTCAGGATCAAGTCGACAAGTGATACTTTTGCAGAGAGTTTGGTTTGGATTATGACGACGTAGAAACTATTCTGGGAGTGATGGCGCTACATGACATAAAAGATCTTCCTAATGATTCGCAGCCACAACCTTAAACAGAAAAGCCGCAGTCGCAACCTAAAGCAGAAAAGTCACAGTCACAACATGAAGCAGAAAAGTCGCAACCTGAGCAACCGCAACTTAAGGTTCGTGAATCAGAGACCCCAAAAGCAGAAAGACCGCAGAAGAATCCAATGAATTCCGATGAAATTCTATAAATTATGTCCGAAGAAGCTTACTATCTCATCATAAGATATAAGGATTATGACAACTATGATCCAAGATTTCTTGGCGCTGCGCTGGAGCATGTTGCAATAATGATAGTCGAGTACAATCGCTCTTGCTACCTTTGATGACAAAATAAAAAAATATACCAAGCGGATACTTTGTAGGTACAGATTATCTGCATAGTGAGATAGTAGATTACCTTTATAATCGTACATTTGACATGAAACCGCATGAGGAATATCTTGAGAACAATCTGAAAACTTTTCTGAAACTTATTAAGGACAAACTGAACACTGAATTTTACCTGTTTTAAAAAGTCTTTTGAGGCTTTTCATATCGTTGGCAAGTGCTATGAAATGCACATCTATGATACTAACGAACTACATGCCGCTATTGAATTTACAAGTTCCAAATTCGATGGCAGACTTGATATCAGTTTTTCAAATTATGTTGCTAATTACACATTTTACTGCATGATGCTAATGACTCGACTCCTTGCTGCCTCAGAGTCTCATATAGCTATGTAGTTAATAGCTGGATTGTTCAGTTTTAATATTGTCTAATTGTGGGCTCATAACTTAAATTGACTGGTGGTAAGTTGGTCGGAGCCAAAATTTATTATTTTGTTTTTGGTGCAATAGCATAGGGTGTTAACTTTTATCTGCTGGTAAGTTGTAGTTTTTAAATTTATTAGGGTCTTGTTTTACAATTTATTTTTGAGGCGGTTAGGGTATAGATGTCAAACTTTTTTGTACATGGTATTGTTCTGTGGTCTAGAGAATGTTATATAAATATTGTTGTGCAACAGTCACGAGGAGGGGGGGGGAGAATAATGTGTTGTGTTTCAATAATTTTCTGAAAAATATTTTATTTTATCGTATTGGTTAGGGTGCTGATCTAAACAAAATTTTTTCGTAATGATTTATTGGCTGGGCACGTAAATTCATATGACTTGCATATATATATATATATATATATATATATATATATATATATATATATATATATATATATATATATATATATATATATATATATATATTACATGTTTGTATGTGTGTATATCCTATAGAACGGATTGCTTTATAAATTATGCATGCGTTTGTAAGTTTGTTACAGTATGTTATGCGGAATGAATGTCATTTGTACAGCGTGCATAATACTGTATTAATAGAGGCGAAGACTTAAATCTATCAAACTTGATTAATGTCAAAGGAATGTCGAATATATGTGTATTATTTCATGTGACTTTGGCCTTTAAAAGAGCCCACCTGAAAATGGGAAAAGCATTACGAAAATTGCACTTATATTAGTTTTCGGCGTTAATTGTTGTCAAGGTGTTCTTCCCGTTTTTTAAAAAAAATGTGTATTTGGTGCACATCAATATGCAAATAGATAGACTTTAATTAAGTTGCAAATAAAATCATTTATAATGGAAACAAATTGCAAGGATTTTGGAATCGTTGAGTTCAATGTATAATATTGTTCATCTGTTAATCTGAGCCCTTGAATCAAAAGCGAGTAGATTAATTTGTTTTAATGTAAAATAGCCCCAACCAGATAATAAATTAGCATATCATCTATAAGCAAGATCCAGCTGAATTTTTTGTTGTTGCAATTTACGTAAATAAACGAAACTATATCGACAGCTCTATGATTAATATGTTATTGTTAGAGTACAAGAAACTGCAAATAATCAAATGCACTTTTGGCCAGGACATGAAAATGAAGGCGCTGTGCTTTGTCTAATATTTGCACGCATATATATTGACAAGAAAATGTTTCTTCGTAAGTTTTATATTTGAAGCAATCAGCTTCAACCTTCCAAAACCCAGGAGTAATAAGCTTTAATCAGTCTAAACCCAGCACAAGAACCAATTCGCACCAAACACAACTTAAAAAAGTGAGGGTAAATTTAATCATGTGGCGCCCAAAAAAAAACAACAACAAAAAACCCCCAAAGCAAAATGACAAAATTGAAAACAAAAATCTCTCTATCCCTCAAACAAACGCCTTTTACTGAAATGATTAAGATATCTTAGAACGTTCCTTGTTTACTGGTGCTTTGTCGATAATATACCAATTATTTCATAAATTGTTGTTTGAATTATCCACATGTATTATTTGTGAAAGGAATCATTGTATCCAAATTTATATGCTCTTAGTAAATTAGGTGTCAATTTCCTTATCTGAAAATGGATGACTGTTTCAATGTTGCATATAGGTTTATAATATAAAAGGCAACCGTATGAAAAGAAAAGATACTTTAAAGTATAATATTTCAGATGAGAAACGAATGCATTTAACTTAAGACACAAGGCAAATAAATATATAATTTAATATTAATCTAGATGAAATGAAATCATTAAGAGAAGTGGATTTTATATTATTGTGGAATTTCATCTTCCAGGTAAAAACGCAGCAACTCAGGACTGCTGGTACGTAACACGCAGGTAAGTCGCATGTAAACATCCTCGACAGAGAAGACCCCAATTGAGATGCAAAGCACAACCGAGGGTAGCAGATATATATATATATATATATATATATATATATATATATATATATATATATATATATATATATATATATATATATATATATATATATATATAATTTGAATAACAAAATTCAACAGTCCGAAATTTTACTGGAATCCACACAACACAGTACTGCACCCAAAATATATCCATTGTAAATGCCGCACAGGAATAATAAAGAGAAAGAAAAAGAGAACGATTAAGTTCAACGACATTCACTTAGTGGAAAGAACGATCTGGAAAGCTTTTTGAACCACCCTGGAAGGTCTCAATCAGAAGCCAGTGGAGACGAAGAAAGCGGTGACATTTTGTCAGAAATAAAATTTCTTACTAATACACTGGAAAGACTGCCAAGGGTAGAAGAGATTAACAGTATAGTGGAGAATGCTGTGACAAAAGATAAAACATGAAATAAAAAGCTACATAGAAGAAAAACTGAGACATTCTGAGGAAACACTTGAATCTTACAAGTTGGAAAATAAAGTCTTGAGGAATGAAATTGAAGAAAAAAACTAGAAACGTGTTGCCCTTAAGAAACGGATGGGGTCCTTGAAAAAAAGGATAGATGAAGTCCGAATTGTAGTTAACAGAAACGAACAATATTCCAGAAAATAAAACATAAAAATGATGGGAGTCTAAGAGAAAAAGGGGGGAGACCTCCATCAGTTCTTTTTAGATATTATTCAAGAAAAAGGAGATATCTCCCTTACCCATAATGACATAATAGCCATACATAGAATACCCGGAAACAGTCAAAAGCCCAAGCCCATCATTGCTAAATTCTGCAATATGGAAGTCAAAAGAAAGATTATGAAAGTGGAAAAGGAAATCATGGAAGACACATGGGTGAAAATTCGAGTTGATGTGACTGGTGCCAACATAGGGTAGATGAACAGACTATATGTTTACCAAGATATTCAGTCAGCTTGGTTCTGCATCAACTGCCTGTGCGCAAGACATGTATCAGGTTCGAACTTTGTGATTAAATTGACGCAAATGTTTAAGAATTTTGAACCAGAAAACATTAGAAGTAAAAAGATCGGTAAATAGACAAAAAGTTAGGTATTGTTTCTATGTTTTATTTAATTAGAGTAATGAAACATTTATGGGGTTTTTCTTATTCCTTTTTTCATATTTACCCTTCTATCCTTGTGACATAACGTAAACTACAAAGTTCGTAATGCTGCTGATACAACATGGCGTTTTACGAATACTGATCTGGTATCGTAATACAAGGTTCTAGCTTCTTTTTAAAATCATTCTTTTTATATTTTCAATTACTGAGTAATATAAAGATGAATGCCTAAACTATAAGGTTAAGAAGCTTGATAAGAATTGTTTGTCGTTTGCTTTTGTCATCGAAGTATTTACCAAATGCTTCAGCGTTTTTGTGAGGTTTACTACGAACTTGGGAGTCTTGCTCTCGGAAGAATATTGTTTTTTTTTATACTTTTTGCAGTGTCACTGTACCAACTCTGTTTCTACGTCTTGAACCTTTTCATTATTCAATACTTGTTCCACTGATCATTTTACTTTTACAAATTGTGTTTCATGTACCCCTTTTCCAAGAAGGATATCGGCCCTAAATATATCAACACATCGATATGCAGTAGCCAGTTCAAGGATACGCTTTTACCATTAAATGTACCAAGTATGTCAAAAAAGTACTTGTTTAAAACTCTAACAATGGATACTATAATTAAAATAGCATCTGCAAACTGTCAGGGAATGGGAATGCCCACTAAGAGAAAAGATGTCATGAACGTTTGCAAAGGAAAACGTATAATATTGTGTGCTTACGACATACTCGCTTTACATCTAAGGAAGAGAAATATACTGAGACACAATGGGGATAAATATGTATTTTTAACTCGCATGAACCAAGTTCAGGAGGAGCAAGTATAATGTTCAATAAAAACTCTAAATTTAAATTACACAGATAAAAAAGATGGGGGTAATTTACTGGGAATAGACTTGCATATTTAAAAAGATAGATTAACACTTACTAACTTGTATGACCCTAATTCAGATGCTCCTAATATTTTTGAGTGGAAGAAATAATTCAAAGAGTTTAATAATCCAGTCAATATTTTATGTGGTGACTTCAACTTAGTATTGGATCCGACTTTTGATTTGGAAGGGTATGTAAATGTTAATAACCTAAAAGCTAGAGAAAGATTGAATAAACTCACTCAGGATCGCAAGATGATTGATTATTATAGAGTACGTAATCAACCTCTTGGCGCCGAAAAAAGATCCAATAAAACAAGCTAGGTTAGATTTTTTTCTTATTTCCAGTATACACTTTTTGATATTTTTATAAGTTTTAATAATGGAAAAAGGGGCACACCTATCTCATTTGCTACATATAACAAAGGAAGAAAATGGGGAAAAAAATAGTTCATGAAATTGATAAGTTAGAAAAGGACTTTCATACATATAGTAGAGAATTTGAAGAAACAAAAAAGATCCAATATGTAAGAAAGGATAAACTACAAGAGTATGCAATTATAAGTAGAACCCAGTGGAGTGAAGAGGGCGAAAAACCATCCAAATATTATTGTGCCTTAGAGAATACAAATTGTATAAACAAAATAATTAGTAGCATAGAAACTTCAGAGGAAAATGTTTTATTATTCTTAATGAAATTAGACATTTTTACAGTAACGTCTACTTTGAATCAATAGATATTTTAGATGTTGATTTTGACCAAGGTTAATGTCCCAAAATTAACAAAGCAGCAATCTGATTTTTTGGAAGGAGAAATACAACCATATAAACTACTTAGTGTACTTAAAGGTTGAAAAATGACAAATCTCCAGGATCTAATGGATTGACGTTGTAATTATTTTTAATTTGTTTGGAATGACTTGAAATAATTCATCTTGAGATCAAGTAGCAAAACGTATGATAAACAACAACTTTCAATCAGTTAGAGACATGGTATTGTTCTTTGTTTACCAAAAGGAGATAAACCAAGACAGGTGTTTTGTTTAAAAAAAAACTGGCGTCCTATTATCCTTGTAAATGTAGTCTATAATTCAGTATCTTGATGTATAGCTCAAAAGGTACAGATAGTGTTGAACACAATCGTATCAGAATCGCATACAAGATTCATTAAAGGCATATACATACGTAATAACACTAGATAAATATATAACTTAATGCACTACTGAGAAAAATATAATATTTCTGGTCAATTCATTTGTATTGACTTTGAAAAAGCATTTAATACAGGATCATAGACTTTTCTATAAAAAGTTATAAAGTATTTTTATTTGGAGAATTCTATGCAAAAATAGATTACGATATTTATAACAAATATATCTTTAGCAGTTATACAGAACGGTTTTATATCAGATTATTGTGCAGTAAGAAGGGGTTGTAGACAAAGAGATCTCATCTGACCATACCTATTTATACTTGTGCAAAAATAGTCAATATTTTTTAAGAGGTTATTGACATATTAAAGGTATAGTAGCTGATAATAAGAACATAAAATTACACATTTGGCAGATGATACAACACCTATCCTTGACAGTTCCAAGAAATCTTTCTATTTCGATCTGACTCTAGTCGAATTATTATCTTCAATATAAGGTCCAAAAGTAAATCATTATAAAACCAGAGTAATATGAATAGGAAGTAAAACCTTTAGCAAAGATGTATACCATCACGATCGCTGGAGTATAATTTGGGTGGAATCTCAATTTAGTCTTTTAGATATAGAGTTTTCGGTGAACCTAGATGAAATTATCGATATTAATATCAAATAATGATTTCCAGGATGCAATCACTATTTACTCAACGGTCAAAAAGAATATTGACTATTGGAAAAATAACAGTTCTAAAAACGCTAGCTCTCGCCAAATGTAACCATTTGTTGTTGGCTTTCCCCAACCCACCTAATAATATTTTAGAACATTTAAGTAAATAGTTTTAAAATTCATTTGGGATGGCAAAACTGACAGAATAAAAAGGGATGTAATTTTACAAAACTATGAGAATGCTGAACTAAATCTGGTGAATTTAAAATCTTCATTCAAGCACTGAAATGCTCCTGGATTTAGAAGAATAATTAAATCAAAAATTGTTGGCATCACATCTTTATGAGACTTTTTGAGAAAAAATTAAACATGTTGCAGATCTTGAGATGGAATACGTGGGGAAAAAGAAATAATACAACAAATTCTTTTTTGTAGAGATGCATTTAGTGCTTGGATTAAAGTCTATGAAAAAATTGTCTTCTTTGGAAGAATTCTTGAACCTACCTAGTTGCGAAAATTAAAATATTGAGATTGCAGATTATACGGTGTTTGTATAAATCTTGGTATAATAAAGGAGTGAAGTTTATAAGTGATACCTTTGATATTGTTAACTTAAGTACTTTTGAAAACTTTAAGACAAAATTTAATATTAAAAAGGGAAATCAATTATAACTTTATTTGGGTCTTTCTTCGTAATACTAAACAAAACTATCAGATCCAGAAAGAAAAAAAAAACAGTTCGTTCCAATTCAGATGCTTCACCCGTCTATACCAACCCATATTGGGATATTATTAAAAGTACATAAGGGTGCAAAGATATGAATAAAACTCTTAATAATAATATTATAATACCTCAATCAAGACAAAAATGGGAATTGCTATTTTTTAAATTTTAACTTAGAGATATGGAAGCTGATCTACAAAACTGTATTCAGAAGCACTGGTTATTTTAAAATACAATAGTTCCAATATGGAATACTTCACAGAATATTACCTGTAAAAGGATATTTAAACAAGATAGGTGTAATCCAACATAATCTATGTTGTTTTTGTAAAGAAGAAGAAGAAACTATTCAACATTTGTTTTGAGACTGTATTTATATTAATGATTTTTGGTCAATCCTTTCAGAATACGTAACGCAAAATACTGGATTACAGATTAAAATTCTAACCTCAGCCAATCATTCTTGGTGACACATAAAAAAAACTCAGAAGCACTAAGCTATATAATTTTTATTACTAAATATCACATTTATACTGCCAGTAAAACAACAAATAAGTTTAATTTACAAGGCCTGATTGAAATTTTAAAAATGTATTTATCTGTCTAGATTCTATATCGCACAGAAAAACAATTTAGTTTCATAAATTCTGCGGTAAATGGGGTATATTGAGTAGAATCTTTCCCTATAATAGAACTAATTATTAGAATAACTGCTCTCTCTCCATTAATCTTACCGAGGCTACACATTTTCGATAGAAAAAAAAAAGCGATTTATGTCTTACATATTTTCTTCATGGTCTAATACATTCCTATCAATGTTTTCTTCTTTTGTTGTATTTTTTAGACCTCAGACAATAGTGTTTGTGATTTTGGTGAACTGATTTTTATAATTTACAACCTCATAAATAGAAGTGTTTCTCAATATGCTGTTTTTGTAAACGGTGAGTCCAAAGGTCCCCAACCTTGGGGCACCGTACATGTCTGGAGGAATAAAAATAAGCTATAGCATCCGTATAATTGTACAGGTGTACACGTGTTCGATTAATAATAATAATAATAATAATAATAATAATAATAATAATCGAAATATATATTAGAGCCATTATAAATAGCATACGCATATTTCTAAATTGTAAGTGATTGAAACAATGCATAAATTGAAATTGAATGAAAACTTTACTGTATGCGCAAATGAGTCGACATATCGGGCAATTTTTCCGTTCATTATTATTCTTTGTATTTTCAGGTCATACAATTTTTTAAAAATAAAATAATGCGCATACACGTGCAATTTTATTTTGGTAACAAGTTAATATAATTTATTTTATTTCAGTAAAATGTTTAAAATATGTGGTTACTTTCAACAACAAAAAATAATAATAAAAAAAGAACTCAAGCACCTCAACCAGTTTAGATCATTATTCATTCTACAGGAAAGACTCTCAGAAAATTTCCCTTTTTTCAGTTTTTGCTCGACCAATAATGTTGTAAACAATGTAATGAATGCATGATAAATATAGACGGCAAATTACTGCGCATATTGAATGAGATAAACTAAAACAAACAAAGAAAAAACATTAAAGAAAATATTACGAAACGATTAATGTTCTGTCTAAATGTTTCAGAGTTGTTTTAAAAAGTTAAATACTGATTCAAAAGCTTTTACTCACAAATATTTAATACAGAATCCCTTATTAAAATAAACTGTGACTTGGTCGATCCGCACAGGAAAGGTTTCGCAAAATATTACACAAAAAGAACCTATGCATATTTCATGATAGGTTCTGTAAAGTGATAAATATGGCTAACAGTTGAAAACGATGAGCATTAATTACAATGGAGGGATCAAGATAGATTCGTAAAACTTAAAACGTAATACTATTGAAAGCTTAAAGTCAGAGTTGGGTTATAAAAGGAGGGTTAATTGTGCTGTGTAAGTGGTCAACCTCGGAATAGGCATCTCAATATTCATTTGTTTTATTTTTTGTTTTCACAGAGAGGACAGGTCTCATACATATAAGTAGAACGAACTGGTTTCAAAACACTAATTTTTAAGCGGAATGATTTGCAAATTGTAGTACCAAATAAAGGATATTTTCATTTGGACATTCAGTTACTGATGTGTGCTTCTTTATTCATTGCTGGAGAAGCTTCTGAAGTATTTATTTAACATTTTTGACTTTATCTGTAATTTATACAAATTTGTCCTTTCTGATCTTTTTCTATCGCCTCGTGTGTTGCACATAAAACTAATAACTTCTCAAAATGCCTTCCCTCTCTTAAAAAATATATGTTATTGGATTTAATTTAAATATCGTAAAATGTATTAGAGAAGAAGGTATGACAAATGGATACACAGACAGATAGGTTCAAGTTTAAAACATATCACGAACACTTTATTACAAAAATACATAGATGTAATTGTGTATCACACTTCCTAACTTAATGTAAGGTGAAATATTTGAGATATAAATTTTGTGGAAGTGTTCCAATCTTTAAAACAAAACGCTTTTCAGACTCTCCAGCAGTTACGTGGAAGCAGACATGAATGATGAGGCATGCAATTCATCTGCCGCTTTGAGGAGAAACGCAACTTTGAAAACTAAGCAGGATGGCTGTATCTTGAGAAGTCATTAAGTAAATAAGGTTTTACTGACTCTCGTGAAAGGTAATACGGTTTGGAATATAGCAACAAATATTTATTACATAACTCAGTTGAGACAGTGTTTACGGAACATAGTTATCTTAGAAATTGAAGAACATATAAGCGGCCTTACTGAAAGAAATTATCAGATAAATACTTCTTGTGGCTAATTGATTTTGAATTCGATGATGTCATCCAAGGAATTGTCAAATTCGAACTTGCAGTACTGGATGTCCTGCTATCAATTTCAACATGAAGAAAATATCTGTTCAACAGTAAGAATTATTACTGGCTGAAAAGTGACATTTCAGTGATCTACGTAGAAACCTAACAAGGATCCAAAGGTTCCTCCCCATAGCCCTAGCAAATGAGAAAGTATCTCAGAAGTTAAGTATGATATGTGATTATCATGCAATTAATGTGTTCAACCTCATTTTTTGATTGCTTCATATTTGTGTTTCTTTTTCTTTTTTTTTACAGTTTCTTATATGAAAGTGTTTCTAAACAACATTATGGAAACATATTATTATGACATTATAAGAAGCAGACACATAATTTGACAGTTTAAAACACTGAAAATCAAGTAACATTATGACTGTCTACACATATATTGTGTCCAGTAAAATGGGACAAGTAGACTACTTTGAATTCACTATTTTTCATTTGGTATCACTATTTATGGGTTTCTTGGTTGCAACAAACAATGAAATTAAAGACCCAAATAAACAATGAACATTCTATGGAATTTACAGAACACTTCTTTAAATTAAGTACCAATGGAAATGTCATTTTTCGAAAAACAATGTAAAGTAATGGCCAAAAAAAAAATGATTGCACATTAATTTCCTGATCAATCACAATCATATTTCCCTTGCTCAGATCTGTTTATAAATTATTAATGCAGAAAATATATTTTCTCTACCATTTCATGTATACAATTTTGCAGATTGTTTATTTTAGTCAATAAAGCAAATTTAAGAATTATGTCAATGACAAGTCATGAAAAGTGAGGAGCAACATATATTGTGTTCAAGACACAGAAGAAATAGTCTAAATAAAAATATGTGTGACCTGGTCTCAAATTGGTTTATGCTGATTTAGCAATCACCTGTATCATGAGTCCATTTTTGAACTTACAGCCTGCGTGTGATATTGAAACCTACCCAGCGATCAAAACAGAGCAGAACAGTAACTTTATAAAACATTTTGATGGTTTTATTTAAACAGTTGCTGGCCATAAGTCTGTGAGATCCTAAAAGTTACTTTTGAACACTGCTTTCACCAGGAGACTGACTTTGACAGGCTTGATTGTATGTTCATAATGATTGTAAAACAATTTTAAAAATCTATTTAATTTATCATTTTTCGTTTTTTTTTTTACTCTATGAATTATCTTTTTAATGCAAACTTTTATACACGTTTAGTTGGGCTTTTTTGTCTCATACTACTCATAAAGTCATCATATGTGCATATATATATATATATATATATATATATATATATATATATATATATATATATATATATATTGACACAAAAATTGATAACAGCACAAATACAAAACAATTTCCCAACGTTTCGAGCTAATCATGGGGAATAAACAATTTACATCCACAAAACAAACACTAAACACAAAAGCCAAGAGACATTGTTGACTCATACATGTTTGAGTGACGGGGAAATATACACACAAAGGATACAAATGGAAGAAAGAAAGAAGAAAAATAACTGATAAGTGAGCTCAGCAAATTTGTATAACAGAAATCAAAGGGATTATCGTGCCTATCACGCAAAGAACCAAAATGTTTTGATCTCTCTCTCTCGATATATATATGTCGAGAGAGAGAGAGAGAGAGAGAGAGAGAGAGAGAGAGAGAGAGAGAGAGAGAGAGAGAGAGAGAGAGAGAGAGAGAGAGAGTCATTGCATACGTTTTAATATGGTGGCTTGAGCTTTAGATATTACCATGGCACCCATTGTTGCAAGTGTTCACATTTGTGGCATTGTTTGAATTATCTGTTAACAAGGCTGAGCAAGAGAAGTATGTTACTAGTCTAATTTAATCTCATTACGACGTTACGCTTAAATTATAATTTCATATGTTAAAGTAATTAGCTACATTAAAAATGTGCAGATCAAAGTAATCTGTGGTAAAATGTTCATGTCTTGTCTCAACTCGGACTCTGAGTTGGTGGAATTTTTGCGCATGAAGTTAGTAAATGTAATAAGATACATTCTGTGCTTTGTGTAATGAAATTTTGTCTGTTATGCATGTTCCAATAGTATCTTTGGAATATTTGAAAAATCTTGCGGATCTGGTTACGTATAGTATTTATGTGACAGAATAAGTGCTGTGTGATTAGTGGAATTATATACATGCAGTAAACACCGTTTATAATGATACTGAATGAAACAAAATATCGGTTATCCGAAACATATGGCATGGTCACTTCTGGTATAACATATCATAAATTTCATCGGTTATAACAAATTTTGGGCACATGGGAGGAAATTAATTAAGCGTATTTTGGTTTTCAAATACATATGTGCTATGCATACACTGTGCCAGTACATGATAGACTGCAGATAATGGGAGTCACTTTTTCACACAACACAGTTCTCGGAGTGCACAGGCAGATTTGCGGCTATTTCGATGAAGAATTGATAGATGGTTTAAGAGAGGAGAAAGTTTCCGACTGGTAGGAGATAATGTGATATTTATTGTTGGTGTAAGCCATGAAAGGATGGACCAGTCCAAACACATGGAACATTGGTTTTCTTCTGCTGCCTTCATGTTGTCTATTCGCATTAATCACTTCTCTACTATTAGACCGCAAAAGTCCTACTTGATTTGTCTCCGTTGTGTTTCTTACCATACAGTAATACTTGAGACGTCATACGAATAGATTACATTGTTTTGATTCTGAAAGTATTATTTTAACATTTTACAGTCTTTCATCCTTTTACAATTGCTATAGCAGGAGTTAAAACAGATCTTTCAGCAAATGCATCGGATATTGCACATGTCCACCTTGTTATCCCTCCGTCAGTTTTGCAAAATAATAAGAAAGAAACATTATGTTTTTAAAAGTCTATAACTTGATCAAAAGGTAAGGGTACAAATTGTGAGTGATTAGCTAACACGAGAGATTTTCAGATGCAAAGAAACTGCGTTCTGATGGCCTAACTGCAAAGTAAAAGCTTGCTTATTTAACACCAATTACTTTTGAGCTCTTCCACCTTCAGATGGTTGTGCTAACAATGTTTTACAATTTGTTGTACACGAAAGATAGCACTGAAGCCGGGACTTTGCACGCTTAAAACGTAAATTTATCAAGGTCTGGAGCCAGTGAGGACGATGTAATAAATCACTATATTTATTGCAAAGAACTTGTTGTGTCACTCATTGATTACCACATAGTAGAGGTAGCTCTTCATTACTTTGATAAAGAGTCAACAAAGCCTGAACCCAATACAAATTCAATGAATTAGAAAGCAGTATTAGTGGCATGTTGTCAAATGCTGAGAAAACAGAAGCAAATAAGCATGCCATTGGTAAATGTGTAGACGAAATAGCTTTAACAAATGGCTCAAATGCCCTTTAGAACAGAAAATTCCGATAGGAGCTTTATTCTGATACAGATTGTACTTCCTGATAGTAGACCGGTCACCGTGTTAGTTAAGTTCATACAGAAAATGCTAATTTATGTCAGAATCTGGAGGAAGATGGTCTTACGGCATAAGCATGCCAAACAGAGACAGATTTTATACCTTTCCTGAAATAATTAATGTGTGTTTCTGAAGACGTACAAAATTAATGCCAAGTGCATACTATACATTTTGCGTTTCTTCTTTCATCAGTTACTTCTGATAAATAAAATAATTGCCTATGAAACATTGTATGGGCCATTTGTTGATATTAGAGGAAGCCATATACTTCCATTGCAGTTGATCTTGCTATGGAACACATTGTTCTCCTAGTAAAAGGTTTTCTGAAACCAGTGCCTTCAAGCAAAAGATACAAAACAATAGACAGGCAAACAGCTGCATTTGCAAGGATGAGCAGTATTGCAAAACCATTTCAAATAATATAGAATGTCTTTATCGGGTCATAGAGACATAAATTTGTATCATCTAATGATGAACCTTTAATAAATGATGGTATAAGGAGAGTGAGACCATTAGGTACAGTACAGGACTCAGTTAATGTCTTATCCAAAATTGGTACATAGACCATTAAATAAGCTTAATAAGGATTATCTCAGGGCATGAATCAGAGAGAAGCAATTCAGCTTTTATCATCAAATTAGATAATAATTCATGTCAAATTGGATGATAATCTAATTATAGTAAGTCAAGTGTTAATCAAAGAAATTACAATGATGTCAAGTGATACATTTTTATTGAAGTATCTCTAGTATCTTACGTTGAACGTCTGTGTTATTATTCCAGACATAGCATTTGACAAAGTATCTGTCAATCCAATGTCTTTGACAAGGACTTGAGTATTTGGGTAGTAGTATGGATTGTTTACCAATTGTTCCACAATATGAACATGAGACGGGGCCGTTATCTACAACCTTCTAGCATTGATGTATCTATTTAGAATACCTCTGAGAGAATTGTTTGCCAACAGATCCAGTGGTTGTGAAAATATCCAATCTACCTTTAGATCTTGTTGACAAATGTCATATCATTTTGAAGTTTTATTACTTGTATCAGTCAAAAACCCAAAATATAAATTGATAGTAGATCTGCTGCAAGTTTCAGAATTTTTACTGTACTCTGTTGTAGCTATGGTTAACTCGGGTCTCTGTACATCTGTGCTGTTGTAGCACAGCATAGTTGTGTACTGTGCTGCACTACTTCCTGCTAGCCCAACGTGGTGAATGTAATCTTCAAGTATTAATATTTCCTATATAGATTCCTGGCAATGATTTAATAGAAAACAAAAAAATAATTTGAATTTAAATTGTATTAATCACTGAGTTTCTCCATAGTTACAAATGAAACATGGAAGCATCTTATCACTAGTCCGTCCGTCACACATGGAAGCATCTTATTACTAGACCGTCCGTCACACCTTGGTTAGGTTTTGGGTTTAGGTCATTGAAAGCACTGTGATGTGGCATCCATGAGCACATTTAAAGCGTTTGTTTAATTTTTCTGGAAAAACCTTTTGTTTTTCTCATATCGAGGATATGTTTCTCTAAACATATTAAATGAATATATAATTATTCTATAAGTATACATGTGAATCCTCCATAACAGGGAGATTCTCTTATTGAGAGTCATAAATTGCTCACCGTTTCTTCATCCCTCTTAAGTAACCCAAGATTTCCTTATATATTGTACATATTTTTGGAAACATTTTTTTAAAAAAAATGTCTACACTATACCTTCCATGTTGTTGGATAGACCAGTATGCATAACTATTTCAACATGTCGATGATCTGCTATAGTTTCCAAAACAATGTTTATAGGACTATATGCCGGATCTAATGACAAGTTATTGAATACTATCTCCTTCTACTGAAGCCAAATTAGTAATGATTTCAGTACTTTTGATGATTTTTTTGCAGACTGGGAAATAAACCTTGAATGTACTAATGACAGTCTGTATCTACATAAGGCAAACACACTAGTATAAAATTAATGTTGACTTTTCTGCACATAATCATTTAGACATTCAAGAATATGTTATGCGAAGTATTTAATACCATACTTGTTACACAGAAGGAGAATATCAAGTAAGGTTTTATTGTCTTTAATAATAATACTGCCGCAATCTTGAATAATGTCCAGTAGGGGAAAACCATCGGGCAGTACGTGCACCTTGGGATGACAGGATAACAGGTTATCGGCTTAGTAAGAATTATTCTAGAACCAAAAGAATCACGATGGGTAAAGCTGCTCGCCTAATACAAATAAGGTAAAACAGAATTCATACTTTATATACATGAAAATATAATACAACACTAAACTAATTGTGCATAATTCTGTGACATCCACTTATCATTGCTCTTAATGATGGGTGAGTTGAGAATCCCTTTTTCTGCCAATAAAATTACGCAAGAGATACGTTCCAAATACGTGGCTCAGGGCTCATCAACATCGTGTTTTGGCTTCTTTTCTCCTTTTGGTTGTATAATTCAGAGTAAACTTGTAGCCAACGGAACAATGAATATACTTTGGTCTCCGAGACGTCAATTAGTTGTGATCAAGAAACTGTTCTCGACACCTTATGCCTTTAGTCTGCAAGAATATTGCTAGAATTTTTACAAACTTGAAACGATGTTTATTTAAAGAAACTTTTTGTCAGCATTATGAGTAAATCAATAAAATGTGAAATGCTGTGGAATGTGCGCCACAACCAATTCTCGTCAACTTATACTGTTTTCGTTGCGATACAACATTGGATGTGAAAATCATACATACATACATACTTTAAGAAACGAATTAACGGAAACATCTTTCTTACCAGTCCTCTTAAGCAGAGATGTTGAAATATAGAAATTAATTGGAATAAATAGTTCCTGCATCACTGACAGCCACATGCATGTTTGTTTTCACCTTTGTCTAGTTGGTAAACGTGTAGTGACAGTAAACTAAACTGAACCGTTTACACGTGTAAACGTTGCAGGCTTACATGTTTTCACCTTTGCCTATTTGGTAAACGTGTAGTGATAGTAAACTAAACTGAACCGTTTACACGTGTAAACGTTGCAGGCTTACATGAGGCAAACCTTTCTACTGTTCAACAAATGGTTATTCCTCAAGCAACAGTTATCCACTCAGACAATGACATAAACACCGTACCCACTAATCACGCTAACCAGGAAGGGTGTACACTTCCGTGTTCAAGTGGAAAACTGAATCAGGATGATATGTGTTTCTTGTTCGGGGACTATTTTGAGTCAGACGATTGTTCTAGTGTAGTTCCAGATTCGTTGGAAACCCATGTACATTTATATACCCTTGAGAAGCCAGTTTAAACCAAGGGTAACTCCTTTGGAATATTAGCTTCACAAAGTTTCCTACATTGTCAAAACTTGCAAGGAGGTTCCTTAGCAATTGCGGTACTTTGGTCCCATCTGAGCAACTTTTCTCTGCTTCTGGCAGATTTGTAACAAAATGATATTATATCTTTACTCTGATAGCATTGACACGCTTCTCTTTGTGAATAAGAAGTTAAAATCTGACTAAAAAGAGGTGGGCGCGGTGAAAGATGATCTTCATGGGACCAGTGCTCATACTTGGCCTTGCATCAAACAATATCCAATAGAGACAACAACTAGTGCTAGCATACAGGCGGGTACAGACTTACCTCCACTTCCTAATTCATCACAAGCGTAGAACTTAACGCAGAAACCCACTAATTCTTCATTCATTTTGAATTCTTTATTTAACTTTAAAATTTAGCATAAGATCTTAGATAGATCTTTGACCTTATTGAATGAGCCAGTATAAGTCAAATTATATTGACCTTACTAGGGTTATAACAATCACTGGAATTGTATTAAAGCAAATATTTGTAAAAACTTTAAGTTTGTTCTTTTTCTTATATCTTGTACATCGTATGAAGTTCCCCAAACCATGTCCTGAGGTAAACGTTTTCACCAGATTCAGTATTTTTAGTTTAAGTATCATGTCTCCATATAAACATCTTCATCTGATAAGCCATTTATATAATCTAGGAAATTATTTCCAGCATATTGCTTCATTTGCGTGCTTTTTAATGTTGTATAGCCGTATTTTAAATCAGTCATCACCTTAAATATGAATCTACTTTAATGATACACCATATTATTATGTCTGCCACTCTTACCTATGTTACAGGGCCGGAGAAGAAATTAAATTAGTTGTCTGAGACCTCACCAAGTAGTACATCTGGTATTAGCCAATGCCCACGTTCAGGCATTACTTCCCGTTGCATTATCGATTTTATCACCATGTACACATATGAAGCAGAACGAAACAATGTCACGACCATCCTAAAGATGTTTTACATAAATTTTCAGATATATTAATTAAAAAAAAAAAAAAAAAAAAAAAAAAAAACCCAACATTTCTTACAAACTGAATCATATCATAATAACAGGTAGAAGATGTACAGCATATAAAACAATTTCAAGTGGAGTGAGGGCTTGCACATTATAAATAGCTGTCAGCTGTTCAGTGAACCTAATGGGTTTACAGGGGGAACGATTGAGTTATTAATAGTTCCGATCAAACGGCATCATCTCGGTTATTGTAAACCCTGTACTCGTTTCGAAATTTCGGTAAACGTTGCAGCCGTAGCCTTATGGACAATTTGTTCTCTTCGGCTGGGTATGGTCCAATCAGCGTGGGATAGTCCTCAGAACACATCACCTGTTGGCCATAGAGAAGAGTCTTAACATTGGAACCATGGATTATATTTTCATCCACTGCTCATCTGATAAATCTATGACACGAAATTTAAAAACTTTGGTATTTCTTGTATCGTGTGGAACAGTGTAGACTAATAAACGCTGATGAAACAGACTTTTGAACATATCATAGGTGTAATTGTATCTTATAAAGCAACCAATTCTAATTTTGTTTCTCAGCAAGTTCATTTTTTTTTTTTTTTTTTTTTTTTTTTTTTCGGGCAGTGAGCTCGATAGAATCCATGACTAATCAACGATAATGTGCAACGAGACATGTTGCTGTTGCAGTAGTCCCGGCTAAAGCAAGAACAGCATTAAATGCAAAATGGATGGATAACTGAAGCGTGTGACCAAAACATCGAACATGCGGGTATTTTAGGGTCTTTTCATATACGAACATTTTTGAGGCGTTGTCACTTACTCGTGCACTAAATTGATACTCTTTTATTCCAAACGCGGCACAAAGCTTTGTAACACCTGATTTCGTCTGTATAAAGCGCCGTCAGCGTTAGGAAACCTTCACTGGCATGGCTTGTCCACGTATCAGTTGCTTTAGCTATGCCACATTGATTTTGAATGTTTTATATCAGAGCATCTTTCGTAGAGAGAAGAAAGATATTTAAAAATAATAGGGCGACTCGGTACTTTATAAGCTGGATTTGATTCATGGCAGAGACCTTTAAAACCGTCCCTGTCGACACTTTTTAGTGGTCTTAAATCTAGGACTCATATTGCAGCCAATTTGTCTTTGCATTGGATCCATTTATCATGAGACATGACAGGGACTCGGTAAGCTGTTATGGGTGGCTGTTTAGATGTTGGTACTTTTGATGCACTAGATGTCGACTGAGACGCTTCTGCATATGACGCATTTTAAGCATAAGATGATTTGCCATAGTGCCACTATTTCTCCCACTGTACGAGAGCTTAAATTGACATATATTGCATTTAACTTTTCCTTTCTTTCCATCGCCTGACTCAACTATGGACTTTCCATACGTCTGAACGTCTTGAAGTATTGCTTATGGCTGTTAGACATGAACTGCAACTTCTTACATTGCATGCACATACATGTAGTTCCTGTGTCACTGACAGCCAGTACACATTCGTTTACACTGTTACCGATTTTGTAAATATTTACAGACAGTAAACTAAACTAAGCCGTTTCCACCTGTAAACGTTGCAGTCTTACTAATCAGTGCCACTTAAGACAACTGGTACTTTGGGCCTGTGCAGCTTTAATCATGTGATCCATGGGCAGTAAAACACGATAGCTCACATTGATGTTCGAGGCACAATGCAATATACTTGTTCAAACGTGTATAGGTGTACACACTAAAGAAGTTGATGATCGGCAAGTGCTGTATGCCAGCTTTTTGTGTTTAATACTCAGCCACTTGTTAGGAAAGATAATAGTACACTCAAATCACCAATAGTGATGGGACAAGCAGCGTGTTTTATAACGAAAATCTAAAACTTTAAAAGTCAACGACCATCAAAAGTAGACCTGTAACAAACCACTACAAGAGGGCCTACCTCATTGAAAAGCGATGTTGATCTCTCTGATGATGGCCAAAGTAACGTCTTTAAGGTATTTATGTCCCATTGTGATTGTATGAAATAATCTTGCTGACTTTTCACGTGTAAATTGGACATGTCCTTATTAGGCTTTTAAGTCATCACCTGACTGCTCGGAAGCATCTGAGGTAATCCAACTCTTCCGCTTTGTTCCCAATAGCAAGTCAGACCTGAAAAGAGATAAATTATGCTTCAATAATCTCACAGATCACTATACTGCAAGTAAAAAAAGTGATAATGTGCTAGACATTGAGATTTCAAAGTGATATTAAGTGTTTAAGGAAATGAAAAACATTTACATAATGATACTCAAAAACGTGAAGCAATGAACATGCGTTAAAGCGCAAATTCATCCTCACAATATATAAGATTTTCAGTACCACATTAGCTAAAGTATCTTGATCATTTACAGGTCAAATAACTAATGGGGAACACCCGTTATGATATGGTTTAAGATGGCGGGGGAGGGGAGGGGAGATGCTTAATCATTTTCACAACATTTGGTACAAAGCAGTATACAGGGAGATTGGGTCGCAAAGTGGTACATTTAAAGATATTACAAAAAGTTAGTTAATTCAATATAAAATTAAAATTTCTAGATGTTTAAAGTGCATACAGCCTAATCAATACCTGTTAGGTCATATATAAATACGATTAGGTCCTATATCCGCAGCAAAATATGAAGGTATAATTAAGTGTGATCGCATGTATGAACATATGTTTGACGTGTATCTTTGTAACTTTTAAGATTACTTGGACAATGGTAATTACGATTGATCTATTGAACATTTTTGGTGTATATTAAAGAGTTTCAATCAACAATTATTAAGTAAAATAGTTCATGATAATGTAATACCAGCTTCTGCAACAATGATTCAATATGGCAATATAGGTATGAATCAAAATTAAAATAACACGGTATGCATTTTACGTTAGACTTACTTCTTTTTCAAAATTTCATACATCTAGGTTAATATGGGATGTAGGAAAGCACATTTCATACCTTTAATACAAATTTATTTTGACATACCTGATTTTTTAACAGTTTTAAATGGCTTAGAAGACAGAGTGGACTGCACTACAGAGTCTTCATCTCTGTATTAAGTACCATGTAAATATGTTTATATCTCTGTATTAAGCAGTATGTAACTATGTTTATATATCTATATTAAGTACCATGCAACTATGTTTATATCTCTGTATTAATAACCATGTAACTATGATTATATCTCTGTATTAAGTGCCATGTAACTATGTTTATATCTCTGTATTAAGTACCATGTAACTATGTTTATATCTCTGTATTAAGTACCATGTAACTGTGTTTGCATCTCTATATTGAGTACCATGTAACTATGTTTATATATCTGTATTAAGTACCATGTAACTATGTTTGTATCTCTGTATTAAGTACCATGTAACTATGTTTATATATCTGTATTAAGTACCATGTAACTGTATTTATATCTCTATATTGAGTGCCATGTAACTATGTTTATATCTCTGTATTAAGTGCCATGTAACTATGTTTATATCTCTGTATTAAGTACCATGTAACTATGTTTATATCTCTATATTGAGTACCATGTAACTATGTTTATATCTCTATATTGAGTACCATGTAACTATGTTTATATCTCTATATTGAGTACCATGTAACTATGTTTATATCTCTATATTGAGTACCATGTAACTATGTTTATATCTCTATATTGAGTACCATGTAACTATGTTTATATCTCTGTATTAAGTACCATGTAACTATGTTTATATCTCTATATTGAGTACCATGTAACTATGTTTATATCTCTGTATTAAGTACCATGTAACTATGTTTATATCTCTATATTGAGTACCATGTAACTATGTTTATATCTCTATATTTAGTACCATGTAACTATGTTTATATCTCTGTATTAAGTACCATGTAACTATGTTTATATCTTTGTATTAAGTACCATGTAACTATGTTTATATCTCTATATTGAGTACCATGTAACTATGTTTATATCTCTATATTGAGTACCATGTAACTATGTTTATATCTCTATATTGAGTACCATGTAACTATGTTTATATCTCTGTATTAAGTACCATGTAACTATGTTTATATCTCTATATTGAGTACCATGTAACTATGTTTATATCTCTATATTGAGTACCATGTAACTATGTTTATATCTCTGTATTAAGTACCATGTAACTATGTTTATATCTCTATATTGAGTACCATGTAACTATGTTTATATCTCTATATTGAGTACCATTTCACTATGTTTATATCTCTATATTGAGTACCATGTAACTATGTTTATATCTCTATATTGAGTACCATGTAACTATGTTTATATCTCTGTATTAAGTACCATGTAACTATGTTTATATCTCTATATTGAGTACCATGTAACTATGTTTATATCTCTATATTGAGTACCATGTAACTATGTTTATATCTCTGTATTAAGTACCATGTAACTATGTTTATATCTCTATACTGAGTACCATGTAACTATGTTTATATCTCTATATTGAGTACCATGTAACTATGTTTATATCTCTGTATTAAGTACCATGTAACTATGTTTATATCTCTATATTGAGTACCATGTAACTATGTTTATATCTCTATATTGAGTACCATGTAACTATGTTTATATCTCTATATTGAGTACCATTTCACTTTGTTTATATTTCTGTATTAGGTACCAAGTAACTATGTTGATAAACCACTTTTGTAAGCCATATAAATAAATATATATATCTTACTAGTATATCAAACCATTATAAGTACAAATCTCAACTGCTTGAGTCAACAATAAAAAGGGTCCGTTATCCACAGGCACAAAATAAATAAAAATCATGTTTTCTTGTATTTAAAGCCCCCACCCTCCATTTTAAAACAAACATACATATACTAAATATGAGGCTGTGAGAAGTAAGTATAATTTTTTTTTACTTCATAGCGAGACAAATGAAATGATGAGAAGCAATAAATATATCAATGTTTAATTAATTCAATTTTTCAATTAAAATTGTTATAATTTATAACTTTAATTTTCTAAATATCAAATTGTACAACTTTTGTTCGTTTTAATATCAGATACAAGATGTGTGCGAATGTCCAGGTTTGTTGCTCCAGTAGAGTGCTCAAAATAAGAGATTTTAAATCCTATTTAATCCCTCTTTTGAGAATCCTAACAGGGAACAGACCACCATTAATACATAAAGTTCTCCAAGCTACATTCAGAGCAAAATTCCAATCACACAAGGGTTCCAAGGGGTGACAGTGCCTTTACAGACCATATCACACACTGATTTTGCATGTGTACTTCCGCCACACTACTTTTACAGCTACAATGAAATGCATTAAAAAATGTATAATCGTTCTTTCCCAATTATCCCATGGAAAAATCAGTCTTTTTGAATGAAAGTCATAGCCAAACAAAACCTCTAAATTTAGATATGAATTACTTTGCTGAATACTGACATGGAAGCATATTATTCTTGTCTGACCCCGCCTCAGACACTATCAAAGCCCAAATCTTTGTTGTCTGAGCTTGTTGTATGATCGTCGCTAAATAGTTATGGTTAGAAAATAACTTTAAAATCTTTGCGAATCAGAATCGCAAATATGTTCTAAAAGAACGGCAGAATTATTAAGCTTACTAACACGCGTTTTCTAATTGAAAAAAAAATAGGAAACGGAGTGGACTCATTACAAACTACATTCATTTTAATACATCCAATAGAAATAAATTTTCATAATACGATTTTTAAGTAAAAAGGGTGCTGATTAGAATTCAGTTAATGCAATTATGTGTAATAAAAACTGCTCAAATCGTCTGCTAGGTGTGTATTGGTCCATATAGCACTATTATTGGAAGTGATCGCTGTTGACATATAAAGACAGATATGGGTTCGGGCCTCGGCTTGGCCGACGTGGGTATGTGAGAAAGCTTGGCAGTGCTTCCCGTGGGTCGGTGGTTCTTCCTCCACCAAATATAATGGCCGCCACGTATAGCTTATCATGTACTGAACATTGGCGTTAAATCCATAAAACAACAACAAACTCCAACTTTTCAGTCAGAAAAAATTCATGGGCCTACCGCACCTTGAACACCGGTATATGTACACAGGGCCGTCGTAAGGGTCGGGCGATACGGGCGACCGCCCGGGGCGCCAAGTCTGAGGGGGTGACGTTTCGCGGAGTTTGCGGTACTTTTTCCGACTGGGGGGCGCCCAAGGCGACACTCGCCCGGGGCGCCGTTTCGTCCAGTGCAAACTAGCGACGGCCCTGTATGTACATCATTGAAACGCTTTTCTGATTGTAATTATTTTGTGAAAGCGTTCGTAAGCCCTTATATCCCCAAACAACAACAATATCAACTACAACAACAAAAACATTTGAATATTGAATATTGATCACATCAGCTGTGCACCCTGATGCACCTGAGAAAATTCAAGAAATTTGTTAAGAAACAAAAGTGGCTGATGAGGATTTATACATCGACGAAGAAAGAATATGTACAATTCGATAAAGAATACGCAAGGCGTCGACATCAGAGGATTATATAAGAATATACCGTGTGTATCGATTATATTCCGAGCGCAATTTGAACATATTTTGTGGGTAGCCATAGCGTCTGCAACATGTTGATTAATGACGTTGAAAGTGGAGTTGTAGCTCCACTGACACAGCCTGTCCGTTTGAACTGTCCTTGAAATATTAGGGCTTGGTCCACTCGACAATTAGGTATCGCAGTGTGCGTGCGCTGTGCATGTTTTACGTGAGCTAGATAAATTTGCCATACTATAAATGCATGATACATGTATTGTAATACCTATTAATCCACTGGATTACGCCCCTTATACAGATTACACTGAAAGGGCAAACCGACAGGTTGACCTATAACTTCGTGTTTCCTGTTTGCACGTTATTAGGGACGAAAGCAAATTGAAGGTAACAAAATAAAGATGAGGAAAAAAAGCACTGTTATTTGCCTAGTCATACTTTCTGCTGTATTTTGCATTTTCTCCGCTTAAAAAATGTTAAAGAATAAAAATAATAATTATTTAAGCATCACTTGCATGTAATTTACAAACGCAGATACTGCCTCTTTAAGTATTCCAAAAATAAAATTTCTACATTGTGCGTACAGGTCAAATGGCCAGGGCGGAAAGCAACGTCAGATTTACAACAAACTGCTTCAAAAATATTGCTTTGCTAAAGGCTCAAGTCTTTGGTTATTATTGACTCCAATGCAGTCGATGAAAGCGCGGAAATTATACATTCTCTCATACATTATTTGGGTGATAAAGTTTGCCCAAGTTAAAAAGTCACGTGTGATACACCTATCTTATACGAGTGCGCCTGTCATGCCTGGATCCAAAGTGCGTCTGTCATGCCTGGACCCAAAGTGCGCCTATCATGCCCTTGACCCACAACATGTCCATTATAAACGAAGCATACTTCACTTAATACACGTGTGAATATAACCACGTTACTTTGTACTGTACTCAGATAAAAATAATCGATCATATGCAGCATAGCCTCAGCCTCGTTTCTAGCAACCTAATCTGACCTATCATACATCAACACGTTTTAAGTCACACGCAGCTAATTATTTCATGAGCTACGGAAAGTTAATGAAATACCGCATTTCAAAGAATAAAGGTATCTGATTAAGGCCTGCATCGAATTTCGCTGTCCACCACTCTCTGTACAAACTTCAACAAATGGCAGTCAGCATGAACAAAATCGACGCACAGGTACTACTGGATGTAAACGGCTTGATTTCACTAGGCCGGATTTCTATAGTGGGCACCTACAAGATAATTTTTCTCAAAAGCGATCCTCACATCTTATCATTTTCATTAAAGTTTCCTCTTGGATAGATCGTTAATAAGTCGTGAACGTGATTTGCCGGTCTTAGCACGAACGTATTCTTATTTGGCCAAGCATTAATATTACGGTTTATGGAAATTGAATTATTTGTCTGTGCCTATGATTGGTTCTTTTTATAGTGAAACCAGGTCTCACAACTATACACCTAAAACCAACCGGTTTTCAAAACTCTGTCTTTAGGTATCCCAAAATTATAATTTCTTCTGTGTACGGAGAGTTGAATGGACCAGAGATGCATGTAGCATCAGATATGCAATACACAATTCCACGTATATGTACTAGCTCAAGGTGTAAGTATTTGGGCCGTATCCATACCTGTAACGTTTGGTACAAATCTTTCTGCAATGTTTAAGATAGCGACCTTAAACCTTTGGGACTGGGTGTAGTCCGCGATACATGGAACTTTTGCATTAACAATGGCATGAATATCATCAGTACAGTAGATATATTTCTATGAAATGTCTAATATCCATATGTGTGTTATATCCAGTTGACTTAATCTTACAATGATTCGACACTAAATGCACTTTCGACTGACACCCCCCCCCCACACACACACACATCATTTAAAGACATTATTATTATCTTTCAATTTTTAAAAAAAATTATTGAAGTACATGACTGTGCTCTACAAATGAATTCGGGGATAGATTGACAGTTTTACAGAATTTTTATTGCTATTATAAAGAAAGTATTGCATTCTATAAAATTAATATATTAAATTATACAAAACCGAGTAAACAATACAACTGTTTTACTTTATTACATTCTTACAAAGGGAAACTGATCTAAATCCGAAGTCACTATGCTTAATAAGAAAGCTGTTGAGACTTATTTTTCTTTTTCATGTAATAATATCTCCATCTGGAATACGGTTTTGTTTTTATACAAGCATGAAATAATATATCCATCAGGAATACGGTTTTGTTAATTATGAACGTAATTGTGGCTGTTCTCTTGTGATTCCAAACACGTTGGATGTTATAGTAGCTTTTGTATAATTGAGACTCATGGGGAAAGGACCCGTCTAGTCAGGAGGATGTCGTCAAAGAATAGAAAATAATTTAACATTATTCTTAACAAAGTCAAATGACCTTGATCTATCAGGGTCATTAACACCTTACCATCATTCCTTTTAACTGCTTTAGGTGAACATGGGATCGACAAAAAAAAATGTACATTTGGAAATTTTGATTCACATAGAAACAAGATATTTTATTAAGGTACCTAACAGCCTTTTTATTCTAATTTTTGTTTCTAATATGTATTTGCTTATTGCACAATTAAGGTACTTTAATACATTTTATATTATATGTTGACCATTCTTCATTGGTTCTAGTACAGAAGGGCCCGAACTTAACGATAACTTAGTGTACCATCAACATAAACTAGTTTTTATTTTTTTATCTGTGTCTCCAACATTGAAACCTTGTGGCATTAAGATATATTTGTAAACAGTTTCTACTCTGTGGAGCACTGTAATCCCCTAATATCTAATCCATCACAAACTGTTACTCGCTTCCCCTATATCAATATCGAAACAGAAACCTTTTCGCATCGGGAAGGCGGTACAACAAAGATTAAACACAGCAGCCAGCTACTTACTGCATTAACAATTTTGCACATGTTCTGTCCATTATCTTTTCGAGCAATGGATTGTTGTACGAATAAGTATTAAATTCCATACTGTTCTCTCTCTCTCTCTCTCTCTCTCTCTCTCTCTCTCTCTCTCAATTTCATCTACGTTTTGTCGCGGTGGTGTCAATTACCTCGTTTGATGATAGATCAAACAACTAAAGTGGTTTAGAAATTGTTTTTTTTTTTCATGGTTCAGATAAGAAATGCATGTGTATCTAAATAAAGTCACAAATCTACACGCACCACACATGATGAATGAGTGATAATCTACACGCACCACACATGATGAATGAGTGATAATCTACACCCCTACACGTGATGAATGCGTGATAATCTACACGCACCACACATGATGAATGAGTGATAATCTACACGCACAATACATGATGAATGAGTGATAATACACACGCACTACACATGATGAATGAAGGAAAATCTACACGCACCACTCATGAATGTGAAAGCACCAAAGTTATTTTAAGAATGTATTTAATATTATCATTGACCTTCATCTACCAATGATAAAGTAAGACATTCAAATAAAATAGGATGAAATATACGTATTTGGTATCTTTTCTAGCAATAACTCTCGAAAAGTTCACATTTTCTATTGGGAACAAAGATTTAAATGATACCAGTAATAACTTCTCTGCACTTCTGCAGTTGATGTCGTCAAGGAATATCAGCAAGTTGTAGGCCATGCATAATGTAAATGATAAAGTGCAATTGTAGTATAATACATCCATTCTCCCAATTTCTACTGTGTTAGGATTTTTGAACCTAAAGAAAACTGCTTTAATATATTCTATACATAGACTTTTTCAACTAATTCTTTTTGCTTTTCCGCCATCCGGATATTAATCTGCAATATACGTCGTATATCGATATTAAACGGTTCATGGGAAACATTAATTAATAGCTTCTTTGTTCATAACATAAATATAAAATACCATTATTACACCGACTAGATTAAAATACAAGGGAATAAATAAGCAAATAATGAATGAATTATACACAGGCTAATCAAGAGAGATATTGATTAATATACATAAACAGATGAATCAACTTGTTATACTAGAAAGAAAGAAAGAAAGTAGGTGTAAAAATTAAAATGTGAACAAAGAAAAATATTTTATTGTGATAAAGATTTATTTTGCTAAAAACTATTTTGCAATTTTATTGTGGGATATTCCCGTCAGTAGTATGAATTTTGTTGAATTATGTATTAAGCAAAATATCCATATCATGCTCCTCATCGTGGTGATTCGTAAATTAGGTAATGATTTATCAATATTGGTTAACACAGTAAAAGGAGGCATTCCAGACGAGAGATTGTCCTCGAGGAATGGAATAACTTTTTCAATAGTAATTGTGGGCTCATATTGTCTTCAGCCTAGACATGAAATTTGTGAAGTTTGCGCTTTATTAACTAACTTCTTTGGACACTCTAGACGGAGATATGTATATATGTTTGAATTCTTAATTGTATTGTATAAACTGCCAAAAATAACTAAGAGAAATACTGTCTTTACTCACATATAATAGGAGTCCAACTGCAAACATCATATACCCTGATCGGCCGTCGTATAATGCGCCGGCAGATCAGAATCTATGCTGTTTGTTCTACTGATTAGTCCTAACGACTGCATAGATCCAGATCCGCATTATGCGATGGCAGATCTGTGTATGTGCAGTTTGCATGCTACAATTTAAAATATGTACGCTGACGGTTAAGGAATATTTCACAACAGAGTGTTGAAATCCAATGTATTATTTGAACTCATCTTAAAAGAAGTAGTACATTCCCCTTAAATGGCTTTAATTTTGAACTGTAAGATAGATACTTGGCGGAGTTAAAAACAGTCAGTAAAGTTGTGCCGATTTTCTGTTCCCAGTATGAGTTTGCTGGAAAGCTATGCACGATGTGTATGACAGAGAAGCCTAGTGTAGGCCTAAATCAATGCCGATTTTCAAGCTTGGAGTATCAGTGAGACTGCAAGTATAGTATGATTACCTAATGCAAGTAACGAATTATCCAACAGAAGTAGCAATGCGATGCAAGTAGCCCAACATAGCCATTCATTTCATATCAGCAGCACTAGACAAAAGAAACACTCTTTTTATTGTGGAAATGCTCTATCTTTGATTTGTTTCGTTGAAATATCCAGATTAAGTTGTGTTTCGTCTTGTCTGGCTAAATTAAATTACTTGTGGAAGAAAATCAGGATTACAAAGCATCTCTAATGAAAATTTCCATCAATGGCACAATGACTTTATAAAATTTGCCATCGAAGGGGAACGTTATTACAGGGAAAAAGTGACACTGTTATCCATTTAAGAATTAATATTGGAACAAAAATCCTTTTAGCACAATAGGAATCCAACCTGACTTGTTCTGATAAATTCACGATTTTTAGACGGGAAAAACTAATTCAATGGAAAAGATAAACACTAATACAAGCTAACTGTATCTGTAATGTCTCTATTCGTGTTAGTCATCTTCTAGTCAACATGGAACAATGTCCTCACCTATTTTCATGTTAAACATATTAAGAAGGACGCCTGGATATTGCGAACCGTTTGCATAAGGACAATGACAGTGATATATCGAATTAAAAATAGATTTTTAACATTAATGCAATATTAAATTAACCATCCATTTTGTGAGGACTCTCTGTATAATGACAATTTCTTAAAAGTTGTGCATGTGTCCAAATTAAGTTACACTTCGAATCATAATCCAAGCTAAGCGATGTTTTCACAAATGACATAGTGGTTCACTGTGTTGAAGTTGAAATGAATAAAATGTAATAACATGCTATGATGCTGAGGCAAGACAGAACAAGCCCATGTGAATCTACAAGTTGCTAATGAACTACTTGCTAATGGAACATTAAAGGAATTCTTTTAAACTGATTCTTGATTCATAAAGAGAAGAAGAAGAAAAAAAATCCTTAGTTATTTACACGAAGTTACTGCTGTCAGCTCTACGTATGTTCATAAAGATGGAGTTCCGGATTCCTTTGGAACTATTGGATGTATTAAGATGTGTTCAATGTGGGAGTTACTTCTTACTTTGTCTTCAGATGAACTTTGTTTATATGACGATGGGTGAGTATATTATAATCCAAGCAAATCTGTAAAATACGCATCATCCATCTATTTATCTATCTGTCTTATCTATCTATCTACCAAATGCATTAAATTCTTCGCCACATTATTTATATTAGTATGTATATCAACATGTAGGTATTCATGCATATAAACTTTAAAGCACACCTATAAAATGGGTAATATGTAATTTACTTAGCAGTCAGTTAAGAAAGTATGTACATGAAACTAAGTAAGGGAGGAAGTATATATATATATATATATATATATATATATATATATATATATATATATATATATATATATATATATATATATATATTTCTGTCGTATAAATCCAGAAGGACTGTATACTTAGATGAGAATTAATTACTGGGTCGACATGCGGCTATGTCTGCTACGTGCGAATCCTTATACCACCTTCATTGTAGTATCATTTTTTTTTTGTGATGTGTGTGTGTATGGTCGAGATGGTATAGAGGTTGGTGCTTACAGGCAAGGCGATGGGTGCCGTAACCAGCGGATCCGGGTTCGAATCTCCGTAAAGTACGAATTAAAATTCTCTAACCTGTATGCTATTATTTATTTATCTGTAAAAATTATGTTAATGTTACCAGGTATCCTCCTGTACTATCCAGAGATGGCACTTTCCACTCTGTTTGGTGTATATTTGTAATTCTCTCTCTCTCTCTCTCTCTCTCTCTCTCTCTCTATACATATATATATATATATATATATATATATATATATATATATATATATTCGAAGGAAATCTGTAAAATACGCACAGTCTGGAGAAAGAAGTTGTCTAAAAGTCAAGATTGTTGGAAAACAAAACTAATAGAGAATGAAAATTGAGTAAAATCAGATGATTTTGAATAATCATTTTAATTGCGTTGCCTTCATTGCCTTTCAATTGCGTTGCCTTAACACCGTTAAGGTTGACCAAGAAGTTACAATATTGTTTCTAAGGTCATATAGTTATTATGTAAAGAACACATTACTAATAAAACATGTTTTTGTCCACTGTCACCTTAATTTTTAGGAATTTAATAGCTGAGACAAAATTATGTACTGACTTTTTTGTTTTTTAAATATATGTAAGGATGTGAAGCTTGAGATAGGGTGACGTTATATTACTTGTTGAGATAGGGTGACTTTATATTACTTGTTTGAGATAGGGTGACTTTATATTACTTGTTTGAGATAGGGTGACGTCATATTACTTGTTTGAGATAGAGTGACATTATATTGTTTGAGATAGGGTGATGCTATATTACTTGTTTGAGATAGGGTGACGTTATATTACTAGTTTGAGATAGAGTGACATTATATTACTTGTTTGAGATAGGGTGACGTTATATTACTTGTTTGAGATAGGGTGACGTTATATTACTTGTTTGAGATAGGGTGACGTTATATTACTTGTTTGAGATAGGGTGACGTTATATTACTTGTTTGAGATAGGGTGACGTTATATTACTTGTTTGAGATAGAGTGACATTATATTACTTGTTTATATATCATCATAGCTCAGCGTATTGCATATTTGCTGTAAATCGACAATAACAAAACTGTTTTACCCCAAAAGTTGTATTTTCAATTTTGGTTTTTTTGTTTTTTTTTAAACAGTTTCTTTTTAAAATCTGGAGTCATCCACTAATTATATTTGAATCCGTGACATCAGTAACATTACACACACTCCCAAAACGCGGCACACTTAAGGTGTTGTGATTATGTTGTATTTTAAAGCTTGCTAGAACAAAGCTTTAGTGATAGATAAACGTTGAAGTTGAAGATAATTATTACCAATATATCTTATATGCTAATACTTTAACATAATGAACTTTCTGCCAATCGGTGCTAATTAAATTAATGGCATACATGCTTTTATTCAAACTATTTTAATCAGCGAGACAATATTTGTTTCATTTTGTTTTTGCTCTAACTAGGATGCAGTCAGCACGGCTATTTAGTTTACTGAATAGAAATTGTATCTTCAAAACGTTAAGTTCTGGTGTGCTTATTTGATGCCTCCTTCAGACAGTTGGCCACTATACTCGTCCTGAAGCGCTTTCCTGTTCAAATAACACACGATTTGCTATATCCAAACGTTTGCCGGAGCATGAGGGCAGAGCGTGAACCCCAGTGCGACTTCGAGTGTTTTAAATCTTTCTCAAAGAACTCCGGTAAACGTTTGTACACAATAACCATTTATTATCATATTTCTTACTTTATCAATCATAGGTACATACATTAGGTACCAAACGCCTACAAAAAGGAGTTTTATAAATATGAAAAAACCCTATACTCAATCAAGTAGCACGTGAAGACCCGATATTTGAGTACATCTGACGTCACAGAAGTGTATACGTCAAAACAGCCTTCTCCGAGTAAGTCATGCAAGAATATATCCTCATCTGTCTCTGATCCTATGTCCTTGCTGAAGAAGATAGATGTCATAATGTTGGCATACCTTTCAAAAGGAGACAAAAATCAACCTACAGCATTGGTTTATATCTCTTTGAATACAGAGTCTGAGTTTTTACATCCATATTTCATACAAACAACACTCTAATAGCGATTTGGAATGTGACACACATAAACTATAGACAACTCTCCTTAATGAGATTGTTAATAGGTTTGCATATAATATGAGTACTGGATGCACCAAGACAAAACGAAATACTAAAGGATATACATATCCTCGGCAACAGCAAGTAACTAAAACTATCCGAAAAAAACCCTCTATTATCCCTACAAAATATTGCCTCGGCAACAGCAAGTAACTAAAACTGTCCGAAAAAACCTCTCTATTATCCCTGCAAATATTGCCTCGGCAACAGCAAGTAACTAAAACTGTCCGAAAAAAACCCCTCTATTATCTCTGCAAATAATCCCTCGGCAACAGCAAGTAACTAAAACTGTCCGAAAAAACTCTATTATCCCTACAAAATATTGCCTCGGCAACAGCAAGTAACTAAAACTGTCCGAGAAAAAAATTTCTATTGTCCCTACAAATATTGCCTCGGCAACAGCAAGTAACTAAAACTGTCCGAAAAAACCCCTCTATTATCCCTGCAAATATTGCCTCGGCAACAGCAAGTAACTAAAACTGTCCGAAAAAAACCTCTATTATCCCTTCAAAATATTGCCTCGGCAACAGCAAGTAACTAAAACTGTCCGAAAAACCCCCTCTATTATCCCTACAAAATATTGCCTCGGCAACAGCAAGTAACTAAAACTGTCCGAAAAACCCCCTCTATTATCCCTACAAAATATTGCCTCGGCAATAGCAAGTAACTAAAACTGTCCGAAAAAAAACCCTCTATTATCCCTACAAAATATTGCCTCGGCAACAGCAAGTAACTAAAACTGTCCGAAAAAAACCCTCTATTATCCCTACAAAATATTGCCTCGGCAACAGCAAGTAACTAAAACTGTCAGAGAAACTAAACCCTCAATCATTCTTATAAAAAGCGAGCCTTGGCAACAGCTTGACTCTCAAAACTGTCAGAAAAATCTAAATTATCAGCCAATCACATCAGTTTTAAAATTCCTTTCTAACTAATACTAAGTTAATTAGATATGTTGCTATATACAGCCAAAATAAACGTTACCATAGGTTTGCAAGAAATGGATGGTGACAGTACCTCGTAAAGCTAAACAACATGAAACAAGACAGATGCAGCTGTAGTCTACAGCACCATATCAAAAGCTGTGGAAGTCGATGATAGACAGGAGATAGGCATCATAGATTCAAACTATATAGAATTTAACGTGCTACTGTCTGGTAACTATTGATAGAGGATAGCAGCTTTAGGAATGAATCTACTCCGACTACGAAAGTTTGGTATCGTTTTCGTTTTCGTTTGTTACCTGATATGTGTTGAAATTAAGCATTGATTATAGCTTGCAAACTACTCTTATTACGAGATGTTGTCACTGTTTAATTCATAGTTGACAACTGAGCATGCATATATAATGCTGAACAGTTTTATGTTGCACAATATGTTGAGAACATTGTATCTTTTTATGAGAGAAATATGAAACCGTTTTTTGCTTCAACGCATTGTTTGGACTTTTATTCATACATTATATTGTCCAGTTCATTCTTCTACGTACAATAATGAATCTGTATAAATCTTGGTCAGTCTCCTGCATTATCATATTCAGTTCGTGGCATTTATTGCAAATTAATTCATCTTTTCATTCATTTTTCTATCCCTACTATACGATGTTAATGTACGGTTTCGTAAAAACAATAAGTAAACTTTTTCGCCAAAATCTAACGGAAAAAAACTTTAACGACAACTCAAAACGAAGCTGACCTTGAGATCAAATGACCTGTGTTGTGTTTTGACTCTGTTGCCAGATAAAATTAATTCGCCCTCTTTGTTTTGGTATCTCTGTTTCTATGTTAGTACGATGCATATGACACTGTCACTAGTATATATTTTTTTTTTTTTGGGGGGGGGGGATGGGAGGAGTTGTAGTAGTCTACATAACAGATATAGTATTGGTCCCAAACAATTGACCCATAGTCTGGTAATGACCGCAGCAATACCAAGTATGCCAATTTACGTCATTTTTGAAGGCAATATGTCACGTTTCTTTGCACGAAAGCTAGAAGCTATTAGCTTTCTTGGTGATTTTGGTAATATGTTAACACCATTTCATCTGCTGAGATAGTGTGAAGCCAAGACAAGGGTTCTTTTGGACTTTTAGCACTAAAGGGCTTACCATTGTTTATGACCCATTCCTCAACGTTTTTAGGTCAGTTTATAGGATCAAATGCTTGCTTGAGCGTCATTTATTTTATTAAACAGACAAACATCCGCGAATAGATTGGACTTGTGATTTAATTGAAACTTGGAAATCATTTGCATGGCATACAAATAAGCTGGGACCAAACACAGAGTACTGTGGTACATTGGAATCTACGGTCACTAATTCGGAGTTACAACCATCGACTTCAACTCGCTATGTACGTTCACTCTATAAATTAAGAATGTATTAGTGACCTTCGTTATTATTACAAGAAGTTAATTCATCCTTGAAATTCAGCTGCACCAAGTTCAACAAAATATCGGAGTGATTATTTAGGATAGTGCAAAGATTCAGTGGTCCGAGGGTGCATTAGTCCGAAGGTTCTTTGGTCCGAAACAAGGGTTCAATAGTCCGAAAGTGCGTTAGCCCGAAGATTCAAATAGAATGAAAGAACGGAAATATTGAATATTCGAACCAATTAACATATTTTCAAATACCTTCGGACTTGTGAACCCTTTTTAAAATATTTTCGTACTAATGAACCTTCGAACAACTTTGATGAACCCCCTGATGTAAAAAACCTTCAGACTAACGAACTTTTGAACTTGTGAACCTTTCAACCTTTTTCCTTCGAAGTTAATAACCCCCGGATCAATGAATCTTCGGACTATTGACCCCTATATTCTTCGAACTTGCGAACCTTTGGAACAATGGAACTCTGGGCTAAAATGTTCGGAAGATAGAGCTATTGTACAAACTTAGTTCGGACTTCTGAACCTTCCGACAAATGATCCTTCGGAACATCGAGCAGTTATCGCAGTGCAATCTTGTTGAAAATTGTTACATTGCTTCTCTTTCTAGCTATTTTCATTTATATTGAGTAAATAAATTAAAGAGACGCTTAGAACTTAAACTTGAAAGTTGGTTTAAATAAAGAAAGTGTAGCTCTACAAACAGTGCATGGCTAGCGTTCCGAGCATTGAAAGCCATTCGATTACCGGCCTGTACAACGAGTGGCAATGGACAAGCGAAATAGCCAACAAACAGGGGGTTATTCAAGCATTGCGGTTTCTCCAATCCACTTGTATGCATGACTTACCATTGCTACTGACCATATGATTCCTTTTTCTCTTCTCTCTCTCTCTCTCTGTTGGGCGGTTTGACTCAGTTTTACCGTTGTAGGTCTAGAGAGAGAGACAGAGAGAGACAGAGACAGAGACATAGATATAGAGATAGAGAGAGATAGAGAGAGAGTGAGATATCTTCTGTCATTTAAATATTTTAAAATGATATGTTTTAGACCCTTGCTATAAATTAAATAGCGAAAAAAAGTCAGAACATGAAATAGATTGACAGCAGTCGTGTGCCACCTAGTCAAGGATTTGTAAGTACGGCCATCTCGTCTCGAAAGGTTTTTGCAGCTTTGTATCATTGGTGTCGTGTACCACTGTAGAAAAATCACATGGAAAGTGTACCCGTACCACTATAAGGACTCAGGTCATTGTAGGGTACTTGTTCTTCCTCTCTCAATTCACAGATCTCCACGTATTTCTATTTCTTATGAGACAGAAACAGAGAGAGAGAGAGAGGGGGGGGGGGCATGGAATGCAGAGGGAATTTCGCTGAAATCGTGCAACATGTTTTATTCGTTTAGAAAATGTGGATTAAACATGGATTATGAGTATTTGTTCTCGCTGTTTTATTGGTATCGTGTAGTACTAGAAATATTCCATTGAAAGTGTACACATGCCATTATAACGTATCAGGTTCTTGTAAGTTACTTGTGTAAGTTCATGTTGAAGGTTTTTATCCAGCTCAAATTCTTCTTTATCTCTCATTCCACAGATGTCTACGTATTTTTGGCCATTATGGAGAGAGAGAGAGAGAGAGAGAGAGAGAGAGAGAGAGAGAAAGAAAGAGATAGCATGGAATGCAGAGAGAGAGAGAAAGAGATAGCATGGAATGCAAAGAGAGAGAGAGAGAGAGCATGGAATACAGAGAGAGAGAGAGAGAGAGAGAGAGAGAGAGAGAGAGAGAGAGAGAGCATGGAATGCAGAGAGAGAGAGAGAGAGAGAGAGAGAGAGAGAGAGAGAGAGAGAGAGAGAGAGCATGGAATGCAGAAGGAATTTTGATGAAATTGTGTAACACGTTTAATTAATTTAGAAAACGGAGATAATGAATATTTTGTCTCGTTATTTTCTTATGTTATTAATGATTAATAAATGGAAATTAATCACTGATTTAGAGAGCACAGATACAATAGTCTACTGTCAAATCTATAATTAAATGCGTATTCATACGCCATGGGGGGGAATCTCAACTTGATATATAAACAGTATTAGTATATCAAATTGCTTTAGACCAATACTTCAAAAGCTGCGTTATTTGTATTCTCTGTCTGTCTGTCTGTCTGTCTGTCTCTCTCTCTCTCTCTCTCTCTCTCTCTCTCTCTCTCTCTATATATATATATATATATATATATATATATATATATATATATATATATATATATATATATATATATCTGGAATACGATTATTGGTTAATTACCGTCAGAAAATGAGCCCAATCAAGAGCATTCCTTTGCCACTGCGTAAGTACGAACAGTGGAAGTTTACAATAGATTTTATGGATAGAATATTTCTAATCATATGATATTTCGTATTAACATATATCTAAAATGGAAACTTTAACGTGATCTCTCTCTCTCTCTCTCTCTCTCTCTCTCTCTCTTTTTACATAAAATTATCCAATGACTGAACTGCTTCCCCTGACTGTTTCATGTCGTAACATAAAATATTTCAAAGCTTAATGGTCCATTTTAACGATTAAGCTTGTTTTCCTCGAAACAGGTCTCCGATCAATTAATTTTATTAATATCACAACAGGCGTCACTCACGTCTGCTGTCTGATAACGTTTTCCTGTTGATGTTAAAACTGTGTAGGTGTTTGATATGCTCCATTGCATTGTAGCTTTTGTGTGAAGTTAGGAGTTAAAAATTATGTGAATGGATTATTATGCACAATATTTGGATTGAGTTCAGTTAAAAGTAAAGTGAATTTGGGACACTTGACAGATAATCCTTTTTATCATTCCTTTAATCTATGATTATGTAACCATGTAGATTCAATCATGTAGCCATAAATACCAGAAGAATCGTTCCAATGAGACAGCTCGTAAGGCCATATGACGTCACGTTTCAATATGGCAGCTATCAGCCCAAATACATTTTACTAATTGTGTTAGACATTGTGTACTAAACAAACATTGCGCTATATATGCAAAATTTCTTTCATTGAATATTATCAGTTGCCGATAATTAGATTCTTTTGTCAGAACCGCTTTTTTAAAAAAGAAAATGATTACGTGTCTTTCTTTTTAAACAATTTATCAATGACTCAACGTTGATTATCCTCTTTTCTGTATGGCATCAATACAAAATAACCTGTATCAATTGGATAATTAAGCCAAGACATTAATAAAAGCAACGCAAATAGAAATGAGCAAAGGAAATAATTTTAAAGATAAAAGATGGACACACAGAATGATTGAATCAATGATGAATGTGACCTCTTTTCGAAAGGTCACGTGAATAATAATCGGAATACCTTACACCGTGTTCGTACAATGTGACCTCATTCCCCACACAGGCTCTGAGTGAGATCGTTTTCAGTAGCAACTGGCCTGAGCTAGTTAAAAAATCTCAGGAATGATTAGTATTCTCTCTTGAAACACACTTAATTGCATAGCTAGCCATATATCATTATTGTCAATCTCTTGAGAGTTAGTTGTTTGATCATGATTTGAATATCTATATTTTCTGATAATATACACTGCTATGGATTACACTCTAATTTTAAGTGGTAGACTAATACAATTATCTCATTTTTCTTCCATAGTTTATTTGTTATCTGGCGGATTATTTATTTATGGATTGGTAACTTCATGTTATATTTCGCTTTCTTTTATCCTTTGCCTTATGTTTAAAATATTAGAACTTTTATGCACCGTTTGATAAAAAATGTGATTTTCATGTTTTTCTGGTCAACATTTTGATATATGAATAATGATGGCTCGTCCCTCTTAGATTACAAGGATAAGGAATCAAATGTGAACAGCTAAATCTTCCTGATGACTTGAATCGCAGTCTGTCTGTGACACCAGAAGTAAATATTTCGTGGGATAAGTATGGCCTGTGTCAGGAAGACACAGAAAAGCCCATAATCTGTCATGCGAATATCAGTAAGACCTGACACAGGTGCTTTGCACTGCGACCGGCATCAGGTGGGGATTCCCTTTCTTCGAGCGTTTCGGCGCCGACCCACAACGCTCTCCAGGGGTGCGCCGACTGAGTTAAACAGACTCAGCCTAGAACTAATTAGCTTTTCCATCGCTCGTCTCTCTCTCTCTTGTGCCGAATCCAATGCGAGGCTTCCTCGGCCTGTTTGCCAACCTTACCAACTAATTTCCTGCGGCTAGGTTCTGTAACCCCAATGACTCCCAAGGCACGTCAAGGTCTGTGCTACGAAGCCACGGCATCTTATTTCCACAGGTAGATTATAGGCATTCCATCCTTTCTGTTGGCACTCATGGATAAGTGACTGATACTTGGCCAGTTTTTTCTAATTGGCTTCCTCCATTCTTGCTTCCCATGGTACTGTAAGTTCCAACAAAATCATCTGCTTGGTACCTCTTGACCACAGTAAAATATCAGGACTGAAGCTGGTGTCACAGATGTCCCATGGGTACTTCAGCTCTCCTTTTACATTCAATCCTGCGCTGTTGACAAGATGCCTCTTGCTTCAGTCTTTTGCCTCTGTGTCTGACCGCTTTTCACAAAGCTGAAAAAGTTTTGTCCGCTTCTCACTTGTTGTTTCTTTCTCCTGGATATATCTAAACTGGCAGTAATCTCAGCAAGCCCTTGGTGATGACGCCAACGAGAACGACCATCTGTGAAAGCTACACCACCAAGTTTGCAGTTTGGGTCATCAGTTATTCCCCATGTCTCGAGGTTTGTTGATGTAGGGAGAACATCATAAACTGGGCGTAGGAAGAAACTGATTTTCTGGGCATCAACTCTCAAGATGTCACTCCATGTCCTGGCCCTCGCACTTTCCCAGCGTAGCCAAACCTCCTGCTTCTCCATGCCTACAGCTTTAGCTTGCCTGTCTACCTCTTCTACAAGACGTACTTCTTTCAAGACTCTATCAGGAGACTTGACAAAGTTTTACGACTGTTATGAGTCATGCAGGAACAAGTACGATAAATAATGAAAACTTTAAATGCAAGTTTAAAAAAAGTTGACGCTGACACATTAGACGATGGAGTAAATACAAGGTCGTTTGTTAGTGTGACGTCAAGTAAAAAAAAATTTTCGTGACTTGACAGACGATGAAAAAAGCCTTGTATGTTATCGTACAGTAAGGATTGATGAGTGTGTTCGTGCGGCAGCTGAAAAGCGTGGAGACAAGAACCTTGTGGTTTAGCTCTGTGAAGGAGACATAATTGCAATTGAGACTCAACATCATAAGGTATGGTTATCTAGGTGTTACAACCGTCTTAGGCAAGCTTCCAAAACAAAGAGCTGTGATCACAATAGCGACAATCTTGTGTATGAGATTGTCCTCGACGAGGTCATAAATTGCATGAAAGATTCACATGAGAATTCAGAAACTCATCCAGTCTTCAAACTTTCTTATCTTGCACACCTTATTGTACAATGAATATTTTATCTTACTTTACGTGATGCAGCGATCAAGATTCACACAAAAACACTAACATTGTGTATACTTGTCTAGATTTTAGATATGCAGGCTCATATAAATAGGGAGATACATTCTATTAATGTTTCAAGAAACTGCTGGAGAAATGGTTTTGTGCCTGCTCCTAACCTACTGTAATGAAGGAATGTGTTTCGCACGAATTGCAGCAGTGATTCGCAAAGAGCATTCCGAAAAGTTTATTTAAAAAATCAGTGGTTATTATAAACAGTAATGCCAGGAAGTCTATTCCAAGTCTTTGCTGACTCTCATTCGAATGCTGTTTGAGGGATCCCGCATTGATAGGGCATCCTCCCAAGATATCAACACGGCTGCTTTGTCGATAACACAGCTCATTAGTTTCAACAGCATTAAACGTCAGTGAAAAGTCTAGCAATGAAGTCCATGAAGCCGTAACCGTAAAACCCCGTTGCCTATGTACGTAGGGATAATGGTGCATTATTGAGATTGTCGAGGCGTAACCTCTGTGAATCTTACAATCAAGTGCACGAGCTTCAGCAGCAACAACCGCCAGTCTCTGTGATAAGTACTATAAGGACAACATGATTTTTTCCGTTGGAATTGCAATGTGGGACATTCTCAACAGCTGCCACAGACAACGTTGATCACAATCCTTCTTCTATTACTTGTACAGATTCCTTTCATGTCCCAGGCATATATCTCATTCAACGTCCTGATGATGAAATTAATACAAGACCACACGTCTTCCATCAACTTCAAGCCAAGAAGTTGAATTATCTATTCCAACGATAAACACTCCAGACTGTGCCCCAAATTTTGAACCTTTCGCAGAATCATATGCATGGCTTAGCATGATATAAGGACGAAACCAGTGACATCTCAAACATAGTTTAGTGGTCAGCGGTTGAAGCTCAGCAACACCATTTTGAAAAGAGAAGAAAGTGCATCTCAATCATTCTTCTCTTGGTAAATTAATCTGTGCAATCTCCTGCCATGGTTCGCCACACTTTTAATATAATGAAGATAGCACCTTTTAGCTTAAATTCAGAGCAGCCGACTATCATCTCGTGTGGTCAACCAGTGCATGCTATAGCTGAATAGTTATAATAGATATTCCCTGCAGAGTTTGAGGAAGACAAAGTAATTATCATGATAGGCGGTTTGTACACTGAGATGGCCATGATGGGTTTAATATGTGAATGGTTAGTAAGTAACGAATGGGATGAAATTCTAACCAGAATTATTGTTACCACCTATGTTAAAGCTGAGCCGTTTCTCATTGGCAGCAGGTGAAACCAGCATGTTATGCCCATTAGATATCGTTTGCTTCCTTATTTATACTCCTTATGAGAGCTTGGAATTTGTACTTGGTTTTCGATGGTGACATTGTTTTGCAACTTAGAGCAGTGCATGAGTTGAGATGCGATCGGATGCATCAGTTCAGTTTCTGTACTCCTATCACACCCTGGTACCCTACTTATAATAAAGACATGAATATACCATACTATCCTCTCTCTCCGCTGAAAGCTTCAGACAAAAGGACGTGAAATAGATATTATCAATGCATACTTACTTGCTATTTTATAAAGCTTTCCACTGTATAAATTACATACGTCATTTTCTTACATATTTAATGAGCACACCAACCTTGGCACCATAATATGTCTAAGGCAATGATAAAAGATGCAAACAAAAACTAAAGAAAACAAACTCTGGTTCTCCAGACACTAGTCCTTATTCTTGTTAGAGGTATCATGGAAGATTCCTGAGTATTAGGCTTGATACAACACTTGTCACTGTTTTATATGGGTGAATGAATAAGCTATACGCAAGTCTTCCAATAATATTTATTCGTCACGCACATTCGATGCAGAATCATAAAACGCAGCACTCCAAAAGAAAATAATCTAGGACTCGTTGCAAAGAGAGCCAATGTTGGTGATTTTTGTCTCCTTTAAATGTGCAAGCTCTAATATCACGACCTGTTAGGTGCATCATACTACCTGGGCCACCTATTTCTTCTCTGTATTGTGCAATGCTAGGTCGATAAAACGGTGAAATAAACTTTCAAGTTTTGCAGAGGATGGATCAGGAGATTTTACGCCATTTCTAACTTGGCAAGCAATATTTGGGGTGATTGCTTAGTAATCTATACAGTCGCACACTGCCCATACATACTCTATCTGTTGCGGTGCCAAGTTGTCAAATTTAGCACCTGTTTAGATATAACAAAAGAAAAGTGATTAACTGGTGGTATCAAATTCTTAGATTTTTTAAAACTGATATGTAGAAAGAAGAAAATCAGTTTTCATAGGACAAATCATTGTGGAAAGATGTAGCACGGTTTATCCATGCATCAACGTATAAGGGATAAGTAACATTGGTGTTCGTCATTGCCAGCGGCTATGACAAAGTAGATAAGAAACATAAGACATCTCAAGAGAAAGTACTAAAAATCTGGCCTCTTTATGAAAATAATGTACCTACGAGAATTTCCATTATAAATCTGTCGAAATCATGTACCTATCCGTTCTAGAATAACGCCATTCTGTCCTGTGTTAGCTATGTTTTCTGTTACCAGTCTATGACACTGGCATTTCCATCTTAGATCACTAACAGTCAATTCAGACCAATACCAAATCGCTTTCATTGGTACTTTGAAAGTAATGGGTGCGATTTGATTATTTACAGAGTATTGATGGTAAAATACTATAAAAATATAGACATTCTCAATATTTTTTACTGATAGTGATTAATAATATTTCTTGTATAAATGTAAAATAGGTTAAAAGAAATTGGTAAGTGAATAAACATATAAATAAAACTTGAATTGGCTAGTTGTAAGGAGATTTGCTGTAGGTGCATATAATTTTTATCGATTATCTGTCTGCGTCTCCAAGATCAGCGAACCATATATAGTTAATACGGATGAGATAAATAATTTAATAAAGTACATCTTTCGTGAAAGGTCCCTTTATATAATAATAATAATAATAATAATAATAATAATAATAATAATAATAATAATTATTATTATTATTATTATTATTATTATTAATGAATTGATGCCAGTGCTGTTAAGAAAGCAAAGAGAAAAAAATAGAGAAATACATAAAAGATACAACAAGATAGAAATGCAACTCTGTACAAAAAGAGGTAAAAATAAAGAAAGACAAATTGATAGTTACATGTCGGTAACAGTAAAAAAAATATATTATTAGTATTGTAATACAGTAACTTGAGTCTGAAAAAACCCTTAAAAAAATACACACACACACCCAAAAAAAAAACAACAGCAAAAAAACAAAACAATCAAGCACATAAACCTTTTGTTTACTTTCTTCTACAGATAGAAATTTGTTTCCTTAGTTTATATATAAATGCTAAAACTCGTCTTTTAAAAAAATAGTAATCAGAAAATGTATACTCTTTGAATACAGTTTCCATTAATTTCTGCTTTATCTCAGAGAGCTTTACAATACTTCACACAGCATTAAACGAGGTAATAATTTATCTTTCACTTGGTCTGATGGAGGAAGTAACTCTAGCTCTAGCTCTGTATAAGACAGGAAATCAGATTTACGATAGTTATATCTGCTAAATATATTTTGAATAAAGTCATGAAGCTTGTGGTTTATGCACCTTATTACCTGATTTTATTGTGCGTTCTTCACGTGCAATAATGAACAAATATTGGCTCTTAGATACTGTTTGTTATGAAATGTCGGAAATAATTGCAAGTCAAACCTAAGAAAACTTTCAAACTTGTTTCTCTTGATTGCAGCCTTGAGGATAAAGACCATAATGGTCTATGTATGAATTAACTTGTAATAATCATCACGCCTTTTAGCGAGGTAAGTAAAATATTTAACATCACTTTAAACATTGAAAAGAAAGCTTTCATGTTCTTTGGTCCGCATTGTACCCTAACTGGAATTAATGGCTTATAATACGAACTTTGACATGCCACACTCTAAATAAAAAAGGACACATGTCTGTAGAACTGCCTTGCAAAGATTTCTAGTGTATTTCCCTAATTTGTCTATTGTTCTCATGTAATTGCTGTTTGTTTGGGGTTTTTTTTGTTTTTTGTTTGAGCCATTGCACGAGCTAAAAGTTACAAACCTTTTCATCTTCAGCCGCCTCTCTCTCTCTCTCTCTCTCTCTCTCTCTCTCTCTCTCTCTCTCTCTCTCTCTCTCTCTTTCTCTCTCTGTGAGGACGATCAGATCATTGTTGACTGATGGAATACATGAAAAATCTGGATTCTTTCCTATATCAAAACATAAATAAATGCATGTTTCCGCTGGAATGAAGATGTACTTTGACAGATGAAACGGTTATAACTTTTTGGTACTTCAAGACGAATAACTTTAAGGGTGTTTTTGTTATATTTAGTTAAAGGAAGTTTACAATAGTTATTATATAAAAATTTTCATTTAATGATGACGTCGGCATGGACTAATAGATAACGTCAATATGTTGATACCGTGATACTGAAGTTCAATGTTTTTATCAGGAGCTGGCGAGGCAATAGCCTGTACATGTGTGAATATAGGCAATGTCAGTATGTTGATCCGTGATACTGAAGTTACACGTTTTATCATGACCTATCGAGGCAATAGCTCGTACACGTGTAAACATAGACAACGTCAATATGTTAATCCGTGATACTGAAGTTCCACGTTTTATCAGAAGCTAGCGAGACAATAGCTTCTACACGTGTGAACACACCATCCATTCTCACGTTTGCAATTTGTTTGAGATGTGTTTTCTTTTAGTTACAGTTCATAAGTTTTAGGAACGAAAGGGTTAAAATAGATGCAACATAAGGTAAAACTAAAATGTATATCTGATCTGATCCTCTTATAACCCCTCTAATGTTCGCAATATAAAATTCAGTTCTAAGTTGGTTTTTGCTGTGTTAAAATATCAAGATCATTGTTTAAGTTAAAACAATATTTATTGCTGTATCATTCAGAAAGCCACACAAAGTGAATACATTCAGCACTGGGAAACAAGCAGCTGGCATTTGTATAAATCGATCTCCTGGTTGTTTTAGATAGCTGTCCACTTGACAAGCATTGTAGACTTCTTTAGCTTTTTTTGTATTTATATTTCATATACCGGTTTGATAAAGACAGCTTTCACTCTGTCTCTTTGCATCAATGTCATATCGAAATTGGTAGATGGGCTAAGCCACAAGACACACTTTTATATTAAACAAATTTGTTCTATACAATGTTTTGGAAGATGAGTATCACTTTGTTTTTGGAAAGAACTCAGACCTCAGTACAAGATATATTACAACGTATTTTAGAAGAGGCATCTTTATTGGGCTATTACAGATTGGATAACGAAATTCTGATCGAAACACTGAGTATCTGTGTTTACAAAGATTTCTTATTAAGAAGCAGTTTTGTTTTATTCCACTTCATGCACAATTGTAAACATCTCTCTTGTTTAAATTTCCCTACTCTCAGTCTATACATATTTATATTTTTGAACTTGTCATGTTTCTGACAAATCAAGTGCCAATTTGTTACTAATATATTATTTTTTTTAGTACATATGTTTTGACACATTAGGTGCAAATGTGTTTCTATTACAGTATGTTTATATTTCTGTACATGTCGTGTTTTACCACATTAGGTGCAAATGTGTTTCTATTACAGTATGTTAATATTTCTGTACATGTCGTGTTTTAACACATTAGGTGCAAATGCGTTTCTATTACAGTATGTTTATATTTCTGTACATGTCGTGTTTTAACACATTAGGTGCAAATGTGTTTCTATTACAATATGTTTATATTTCTGTACATGTCGTATTTTACCACATTAGGTGCTAATATGGTTATAGTTTGTTACTTTGTTCCTAACTCTCTTGACAATTTTCATTTTGTTTTTCTTTTTAAATTTACTTACTGAATATATGAAAAACGTGTTGGATTGTATTTTGGTATGTATTTATTATGATCCGAACCCTAATGTTAGTGTCTTTCTCTTGTACATACTACATTTGCTTGAATTTCTTGTGTAAACTCAAGGACCAGATGGTTTGACGTGAAATGAAAATGCTTATGCTTACAGGCTAATGACAAGATGTTGTTGTTTATTATACAAGAGATCTAATAATGCTATCAAATAACAACAACAGCATTGGACATACAATCAAATAACAACAACAGCGTTGGACATACAATCAAATAACAACAACAGCATTGGGCATACAATTACATAACAACAACAGCATTGGACATACAATCAAATAACAACAACAGGATTGGACATACAATCAAATAACAACAACAGCATTGGACATACAATCAAATAACAACAACAGCATTTGACATACAATCAAATAACAACAACATCATTGGGCATTCAATTGCATAACAACAACAGCATCGGACATACAAATCAACTCGACTAACGTTTAAGATATTGCTTCTCAAAACAGTGCTAGGAACTCAGAAAGCAGAAAGAACCCGGTTATGACGTGACCTAACCACATCAGACAAATAATTTTTGTGCATAAATAATGCAGTAGATGTCCCTGGAATAAACATTACCATGCTAACATGGATGTTTCCAGACGTTCACAAGAAATATATAGTGGCATCACTTTGTGTTGTCTATAGCCATGCCGTTTGCAGCAGCATTTAACACTAGCATATAAACAGATTGTTGCTTTGGGAGCTGGGTAGACATGTAATCGGCATCCTCACTTCAGCCTGATTTAAATGTAACGCATTGCTACTCGATTAATATCGATTGATGATAGCAACTCTGAGAATGGCATGAGTAGCTTATGGAAAAAAAACATGTGATCTCGCTTCTGCAATGTCATATATTTGTAATGATTTTGAATAAACTGATTTTGCAATATATTTATGAGTTATATATGAGTTATAAATGGCTAATTGACGACTATAGCGACAGATAATATCGGTGAATTAAACAGTCCAGGTAATGTAACTATATCATATTACAGTGGATAATTTAAAAGAACTTTTGCCCTTCAAACCAATCAATCTACGTGATCCACATGGTAACATAAGTTAGCACGGGGATGGTTGGGTGTTTTAAGAGTCAAGATGTGGTCAACAATATATGTCAAGAAATATATATATATATATATATATATATATATATATATATATATATATATATATATATATATATATATTCAGATTAACATTCAAAATATCAATACAAAATAATTGAATTGGTACATCTTGGTACGGAAATAAACTAAGTGCCCAGACAAATCACACTGAATATTAGTTTTATACATAGAAAATATGTCTATAAACAGATCAATATGTATAATGTAACAAAATAAAATGTATGGTAGACCTCAACAGAAGTAATTGAATCCTGCCTTAATCGAAGTATAATATCAGAATTTTTGATACAGATACTTAGTTAATCAAATGTGTTATAACATAGTGAGTATTAGACCTAATCACGAATTTTATATTTATTCTAATTTAATGTTCTTCTCCGAGAATAGAACATCTCTTAAAAAGTGCAATTCGTCCCCTAATTGTTAGCTTTGGTCATAAATTACATAGTCGTTTACCTCAAGGAATGTTTTACTATCGAGCTGGTAAGCTATGATTTACATGTCCTCAATTTAGCAAGATTTTTCCATATTTATGAGACAAACAAACCAGGAAGTGATAAAATGAAAATTAATTTATAATGGCATATAATTTAAGCTTTGGGTTGAATTTTTGAATTTTGTACACCAAGTTTGAATGAACTGATTCTCTAATCGTCTATCGTCTTCCTTAAGCAACCATAATGGGTTATACGTATTAAATATAGTCAAGACCTATTTCTTCAAGTACTTTGGTATTAATTAGTCCATTTATCACAATAATTTTAGTTAGCAGAATTTGGCAACTCAACAGGAAGTCGATAGAAAATCCGAATCAGTTTACGGTCTTACTATGAAGATTTACCTTGTCCCTAAAAAAAATGCGCGAGTTTTAGATGAATTGATCTGTGGAATCGCCCAAATTCTCCGTACATCATACAAATTTGAAATTGATCTGTGGAATTGCCCAAATTCCCCGTATATCATAACATTTGGAATTGATCTGTGGAATCGCCCAAATTCTCCGTATATCATAACATTTTGAACTGATCTGTGGCATCTCCCAAATTCTCCGTATATCATGACATTTGGAATTGATCGTCAAAGAGCCGGAGCCTTCCTTGGATAGACTTTAACTGTAATGTTGCAACTTAATCTGGAGTTCCGAAAAGATATTTCACATCCATAAGACATAATGTTGATAATGTATTGGAAGTGATAATTTGAATTTTATATATTTGTTAAATATAGATTATGCCCTTGCTCAAATAGATATTATATCGCTCTGTTGAAACTTCTATTATAATTGCAACTATTACCGAGATAGCAATATGAATCGACAGTTACCAAATCCTGACTACTATGCTAAAGTCAGTTCGAAATTGTATACCTTCTATTAAATATAAATGTTTTTGTTAAATTTACATCAAGATTCCTCAGCATACAATATTAGTAAATATGTTCTAATGCATTTTATTTTATAAGCCAGAAGGAGAGACTGTTAATGAAACAGTGCCAACGGTATACAATAATATCAACAGCTTAACATGACTATTTATCTTTTTAGGCAGTTGATCATTTTTATACTGGACACCTTGAAGAACATTACTCTCTACAGGAAAAGATTCTTAACCACTGAGAAATACAGCGAATAATTATAGGGATTTACGTCTGAAAGACTGTTATTTAACGTGACCATTATTTCAATTTACAAAGCAGGTACAACGACATTTTACATCATCGAGAAGTATAAAATTTAGGTTAACTTACTTCTGTTACCAGTTGTACACTTACAATGAATACATATCTCTCAGCACAAAACTAATACGGTTTAGAATAAGACGACTAGTACTCCATTTGCGAATACGTCTGTCTGTCTTTATCTCTCTCTCTCTCTCGTTAACCATAATATAGTACATGCAATTGTTTGTTAATGGAAGATATAAATAATAATGTCCTTTTTCATACTCGACATGAATAAATAATGTCACTCATTATGTATGTTTACGATACCATATTTTTTCCGCTAGATGTTGAAAAACATCAATACACGGTCGCTTCATAGGTAAAGAAAACTAACCATTTCTTTTTTGTGTTTGAAACGGGACGTTTTGAAAAAAAAGTAATGAATTCATGTCATAGCATGGGCGAATACATAATTCCTATATTATTGTCTACAAAAGTCGTGTTCCAAGTAAGATCTGGTATTGGCAACTCAACAACCCATGTTTGTATAAAACATACCCCCGAACCTTATAATTTAGAATCTTACAGATATATTTTAAATGTAAGTTGCATTATTATTTATATGGCAATGTTAAAATAGACTGGCTTCACAGAACTGAAACGTGAGATATACAATTAGAACCTCTAGAATGTTTAAGCAATAAACTTAAACCATTAATTGATGCTCCAGAGACAACCTGGTTCGTACAACTTCAGCTCATGTTAGAGGAGTCATGAGTTACTTATCTGAACTATGACCATATTCGCAATGGCCCGTTAAAGTGATTGATAGATACAATAGAGAGTGGCGGATCGTTTTATCTCAAATAGATAATGTTTTACTGTTTTCATAATACACGTTGAAAACGGATACGCAGATAGTTATGCCAGCCATGCATCACGATGCAGATAATGTGTGTATATGGTTTAACGTTACATCAATACAATCTTAGCTATAGAGTGTCGACTAAACGCTTGTAACAAAAGATTGTGAAGACAACACCCATGCAAAACTCCGGAGACAGACAAACCCCACTGACCAAACGTAAATATGCACCATGAGAAAAAAGAAAAAGGTAATGATGTTGCAAATCCTTCACAAAAGACGCACCAAACACAGGTAACGATAATAAAGGGTAAAATATCACACTTCACACAAGACACACACAACACAGGTAACGATAATAAAGGGTAAATTCCTAAATATAATGTCCAAATTGTTCTGTATAAACCGAACTTTAAAAAATATACAGGAACTTCCAAGGTGGAACATCAACATGTGAGGCATCCCACGGCACACCGGTTGTCTCCATTAGTCGCCTCTTACTACATGCAGGAGACAGGGCCGGATTAAGACCTTTAGAGGCCCTAAGCACAGAAAAGATTATGGTGCCCCCCTCATATGTAATTAAAAAAAACCCCGTAATTTCTAATTTTTTTGTTGTTGTTGCCCCTGCTTTGCTGGTGTCCTGTGCACGTGTTTAGTCTGCCTATTGGGTAATCCAGCACTGGCAGGAGAGTACATCGGGCCTATTCCACAGTTCTGATACCGTGGCGGGACATGATGGAGAGTACATCATGTCTATTATATATACCATATACAGTAGCAGAACTGCTTAGACTTAATATAAAGTATGAAAAGGCTGGACCTTAATCACCAGTAAATGCCGTTATAATAGTTTTGATGTTATGTTTTTAGACAGATGCGAATTTGTTTTGGCCTCCTTAGTTTCGCGAAAAACAGAATCCCGACTATTTTCTTTTTTGTTCACTCCTCTCGACGAACAATGTTATGCTTGACCTAGAAGACAGCATAATATGAAGACTTGTTCTTTATAACTATATGCCTGTTTGGAAGGACGGAGTTCGTGTGAGGCCGGGACTTCAGTATAAGTCACTAATCTAGTGCGATTGCTGTTTATAGGTCGTCATTTTGCTATCAACTCTTTTCTGCAAGCAATGCTGTGTTATTCAATTCGAAGAATTTCGTTGTAGTGTCTGGATTGAAATGCGTCTTCAAGATTACTGAATACTTATCAATATGATAAACACAAAGAAAGCCTGATTGAAAACACCTAATTGTTTCTACACCATAGACAAAAGTGACGATTCCACTATTTAAAGTTAAACGAACCGCTCGTATTAAAATACACAAAAAATTTATAAAGCAGTCAACAATTGTTTCCAATATCTTACCAGAACAGAGCTGATAATAATTTGTGCCTGAACAAGAGAGCAGCCGTTTTAAATTTGTTACAAACACTTGATTTGAAATTAATTTTTGACTTTAGACGTTTAATTAAAAACGTTTGAAACATCGTCAGCTCATAGCTTTTATTTCTGCATGTATGTGATATGCCAGCCTACAATCAGAGGAGTAATATTTTCATATCTGAAACATAGAGGGTACAGATGCCAAATTGGTCAATGTATAAAATTTATCGAACATGGCAGATTTAGCGAAAATTCTCAGAATTCGGTCATTTCGTACACAACAGTTGCATGCATTGACCTGGCGTACATGCTAAATTTTTGTTTCCAGAGTTATATCAAATATAGTTAAAGAAAGAATTTTTTTTTAAAAATTACAAAGATTTGTTTTTATTCTGTCAAAATCAATTGATTCAATTTTCAGAAAAACTAACATGTTTATTTTGTTTGAAGGCATACAGTGTGTTTATCTTCTCTTTAGGTGTTTATATTGGTTACTTTGCACGTGACTCTATTTATAGACATTGGTATGAAGTAGTTATCCGCATAATTTATACAGAAACATACAGAACTAAACGTAGCTCAGCCTGATCACATGGCTACATTCTGACCAATGGAAATCTCGTTACAATTACCAACCAATACAATTGCACTTATATGAATGTGAGAGAGATTTCATATTAACTGTCACGGTCTGTAGGCTTGCACACAAAATATAACATTTTATTGAATAATTAATTACAACTTAATTAGCTGTTTTGTTTTTTTCTTTCGCCATGATACGCAAAACGGATCCTTCAGGACGCGGGAGTCAAATGATGATGGTTACCTTTTATAAATGGATGTACAGTTTAGCATGTAAAAGGTAATTATTTTATCTTATATGTACTTTATTGTCGTCAAAATTAAGAAAAACAGTAAAAAGGTTTGAAAATAAGCTATATAGCCATTGTTCTCCAACTGGAAGATAAATAAATATAGTTATTAATCAAACGTAAACAAGAATTAATTGGAAAATAGATATGAGACTCCTTTAATATGTGCATTAACGCATATAGATTTGTACCTGAAAAAGAAGAATCTCAAAAGTATCTTTTGCTTGATTTAATTTATTTTTTATTTAGTTTTTAATTTTTTTTGGGTTTGAAAAATTTGAACCATACTTATGGAAAATAATAAGTAAAACAAAATTTAATTTCCATTCAGTAAAGTTCCAGCTTGAGTTATCGATTCAACTCGAAATAATAGATGAGAATGGTAGATTATTTCATATACGTTTTATAGATTGGTATCATAAACCATAACCGACGTACATAATAAATAGAAACGAAATAGAATGTGCAGATGAAAATTTATTTGATAAGCAACATACAAAACTTGGACAGAAAATAGATGAAGATAAAAACTAGCTTTTTGGAAGCATAATTTGTTTTCACTCTACATATTGACAGATTTAGACCAGTAGGATGAAATTCGTACATAGCTTTATCATGTTGCAATAATATACAAAATAAAGACAATATATATTTTCTTTATGCAATAGAATCTAACATAAATCCAACTGTGGACCATCCGTATAGACCCCAAACTTGGAGTATGTGTAGTACAGTGATATGTTCGATTAGAAGTTTAACACCCTGTTTTTTAATTACTTTTCTTCCGTTTATTAGAAGTTATATATTTTCCGTGTGTTGCCATCTTTCTATTTATTAGTTATAAATTTTTGTGACGGAATCTAGAGAAAATACGCCAAAGCGAATAACTTCACAAGTTCTAGAGATACTTATAACCCACATAAACACTAACACCCATTACAATTGTGATAAATAAATGCTCATAGGTTATCTGTTTATCACAAGACTGGTAAAACCACTAAAAACGTTATGTGCTATTTTTTACTTTTTATACTTTTGAGTGTTCTCTCTACTTAACCAAATAATTCTTAATTTCGCTGATTTTCATGAACCAAAATTTATTTCCGTTTCCGGTAGGTAATATTGGATACACTAAACGGTAACGCACTCGGTATTGTCTCTTCCATTTAGATGTAAGAAATATGCAATCTTTGTCTTAGTCTGATCAGCTTGCTCCGCTTGAGACTTAACGTTAGTGTTTTTAAAATCTGTCCGATTTATCATGTTAGTTGACTCTGCCTTCAGACTGTTTTTGTTTGTTCATGGCGTTGTTACTCTTTGCTTTTTTGGTTTGCGTTTTAAAATCGCAATATATTTATCCTCGTTACATCCACTAGCACTCATTGAATGTATTTGTTTACCTAATGGTCTTGTTTGGTAGTATCTCTTGTACTATTAGACAATCCTAAATTGACTCTTAGAAATTGGAATAACCAACTATATGACTTCATCTATACCCATATTAGTTGGTGATTATAATTTTAATATTAAACACCCTCTTCAAAAGTGTAACTTATTGTAAGAGTTGAATTGAATGTTGCATGGTAAATTGTGCTAATTACATCGTTCGTTTCGCTTGCCATTTATTGATGCAAATTTTATGCTTTTATTATCTTTAGCCATAGTCTTAGTGTTAGTCTTTGCTGCTGCGTTTGATCCAATACAGCATTTCTGGAAATGGATTTACTTTATCTGCTTCTTTGAATAAAATGACTGGTTCTTTTACTTTTTATTTTTTTTAAAATTTGTTTTTGAAATGAGCACCTCGAACATATATCACATATTCCTAAGATAATAAACTTCGCCAGGTAATACATTTGTTTGACCTTTTGTCGTCATGTATTTAAACGTTCCTATCATATTCAATTCTCTCAGTCATTAATACTTGCTTCGCTGCTTGCTCTTTTTTAAAAACTTTTCTGCTTTGACTTTGAAAATACTTGTGAATGTTTTCCAAGCTCAACGTGTATCCTATGTCTTTTGTCAAGCTATCCTCTCTATTGATTTGAGAACTGGAGATTTGCTTTCCTCGCTCACGCTTCTCTCATTATTTTCTTGAGTTTTACTCTCACCCACCTTCTCCTTGTTTTTCAACCAAATTACAGTTTTCCTAAACAGCTATTCACGTAAGTAGGCTATGCCGTCTTTTTGTTTTCTTCAAGTTTTGTTTTAAGTTATTCAAATTTTGTTTAAAGTTATTAAAGTCATGTTTCATGTTATTCAAGTTATATTTGATGTTTTAATTAACTTAAAAATATGTTAAATTAATGTTGACGAATTTTTTGTTTGGTAGTAGTACAATTTTAATAGTACTAAATTTATTGTAAATAAGTAGTCCAATATTAAATGAAAAAGCATGCTTCAGAAGGGACAACTTGTAAGTTTAATAAGTTCAACAAAAACGGTTATTGCAAAACTTTAATAGAAGAATACGTGAAAAAGTGGCAAGAATAAAACAGCAAATATTTTAACAGATACATGAGACTAAGGTACCACAAAAATGGAAATTTCAAAATAATTTACACGGCAAGAAATATATTTGTACAGGTTGAAACAATGCATAAAATCAGAAGATTCAACTTTGGCGTTACATCAATTGAAGGGTGTCGAAGATGGCTAAATTAGACTAAACTTAACGCCACGGGAGAATACAATATTGATCATTTTATTCCTTGTTCTTCTTTCGACTTTTCTGATCATGAACAACAGAATAAATGCTATCATTGATCAAACACATGGTATATGTTAGCTAGTGTCAATATATAAAAAAATTATAAAATGCCAACAACAAAAAATTAGAAGAACATAATAGAAAATTAGATTATTTTAAAATTAGTATTGTTGGGACTTTAAATATGATACTTTACAATATTTACTTGCATAGTTTTCAAATTTTTTTCTTATTTAACATTTTTGTTCTCACCGTTTTTCTCGTCTATTTGCTCACATGTTGTTTTTAAAATTATTGTGTATACAAGTTATTAAGTAAATCGGTAAGAAAAGGAAAAGAAAGTAAAGTATCTAATTTCGTTTGTTGTTAATTAATTGTCTTTCAACTGTATGTAATTCACTAAATGTATCAATTTTAAACTTTGTATTCACAAAAGATGTTATTCTTAGCATTACTAAATCTGACAATGTTTTGATGATCTAGGATTTACACAAATTTCGTATATTTTCTTGATTTTGTTTTAAATCCATTTATACAACTCCTTGTCAGTGAAATGTTTGCTAGTTATTTCTTTATATGTGCAATTTGCTATGCTAATTTTTAATTCCTGCTTATATTCTTCGAGAAAGTAGGCTTTGCCGTCTTCTATAACGTCATGTAGGCTTGGTCGTCTTGTGTGACACCTACTTCTTTTTCAAGTTGATTTTGTACCATTTAAATATTGAAAAAAATGGCAGAAGGTCGTTTTGGTCAAGATTTTAATAATACTGTTTACATTTAGGATGACTTGATGAATATTTTGTTGATGAGATAACAAATCAACATCTTGTTACAGAAAATCCTGTTAAAGAAAATTGTTCACAAGATGGATTCAAAACTCCTCAGCAAATAGCTGAATAATTAAATACACAAATAGTTAATGAATAGAAAATATTTATCAAACATGGTTTCGAAATAGATGAAATACTATATAATGTAATTAAACCTCGTATAATTATTCGGGAAAGAACGGTACCTTACAAAGAAATAGGCAAAACTGTGATACAAATTTCTAAAAAGGGTAAACCTAATATAATGCTGGCACCTAACTCTAAAGCTACGCCAATAGGTGGGAGCGATATGTTGTATTAATTAGGTTGGACAAAAGAAGGAAATATGTTGTATCAACCAAATTATAATCCTACAGTATTACGACAACATACGAAGCAAAGCGGAGCGGAGCAAGATCATACAGTCAGACAACCTATAAGAGTTTTTGAAGAAATAGCATTGCAATTAATTAACAGAAATGAACCATTTATATATAAAGTACCCGAAGCAGAAACTATAATAGATAAATACTACGAAAGAATTGGCCGCGATACACCTCCTAGATTATTTATCCTGCAAGCAGATAGAGAATTAAGGCGTTATCAAGAGGCAGTGGAAGTGATTAATTCATAAATGGAATCAATGAAATCAGACTTTGAAGAGTATGATATAGAGGCACTGGATATTCAAAGATATTGATGAAGTAACAGATCCAGCATAAAAGAACTTGTACAAAATACTGACAGCAAACGAGCTCGAATTGTTGGACATTTAACAGATTTATCAGAGGATAATGGCGCCTTAGGGTTTTAGGCTCAGGGTTTTGAAACATTAAAAGATAGATGGGTGTGTGGACTATGACGCACACATATCTAACTACTTTTCTTCTAAAAAGAATAACATTTCTCGGAAATTCTCAGTTTCATATAACATCATCCATGATAGTTATTTGATGCTTCTCACCACGCTGATACAAAATTAGATAATAATTCATCTTTAATTAGTTCTCATGGGAAGAAAATCATCTTGACAAAAGGATGTTAGTTGTTAAAGAATGAATCAGATCTGAAGTAGTATCATCGGTCAACAAATGTCTTTCATATGTGTATAGACAAAGAACTTGGGGCTTTGCACCTTTTTAACATTCATCTTTGCACAATCTGGACATATATCTATGAATATTTGAGTAGTTTATGCATATTTATGGAAATGTCTGCGAGCAGTAATTGTAACAATTTTTAAACGTAATTTTTGCTCATTTAAACATTTTAATACCATTGCAATATTGTAAATGCAACAATAATAGATTTAAATCTGACGGAATATTGAATATTATATCCATCTTGATGTACTCTATATGCTATATGTAATTACTGTTCAAGTATAAAAACTTGCACATTCAAGAACATGTTCTGTAGTGCATGCTAATAATGCGCATGATACAATACATATACAAAAAAACATACGTGTTTTGTTCCGAGTCGGCGGAAAGAACGAGTTTGGTATGGTGTAGGGATACGTCGAGCCCGTCAGGCTGAAACGTATTCATAAGCCATATCAAACGAGTTCTTTTTTTCCCCTGACTCGGAACAAAACACGAATGTGATTTTATATTTAGTACATACCCTCTCTTGACACTTTCTAAATATTTTTGTAGCTTGACAGTGTGATTGAAATTCAAAACGAAATGAGATTTATACAAGTTCGATTCAGTGCGTATAAATAATATCGACACGGGAGTCAGAGAAAGCATCGAAATAGTTCCAATCTTGGTTGTGATAAGAAGATACGAATTTAACATTTGTATGGAACTACAGATCAATCACTCCCAATGAAATGGGTATGTAATATATGTGTTACAGTATGCATATAGTCAGATGTCGTAATTTATATATTTTGTAGACGAATAATATGCATATTTATTATATATTTCATAGTGAGACATTGAAATATATCAGTGGGAGAAAAATGATTTTGCCACAGTATCAATATCACTTTTGGAACTACTTTCTTTTTCCATTAGGAAGTATCGTCGACCCGCCTAACTTCGTGATCATCCTTGAATCATGCGCCATGTTTCTCGCGACCTCACGCGCTTGTTTTGAGATCCTGACGTCATCAACTGGGTCACTAACGTTCCTTGACAATGACAGTAGCTGCTGATTAAGAAATATGCGATGAAATTTAAATACGTACTACAATTCAAATTGAAAAAACACAATGAACATGGGCAATTTTACTAATGCCATATTTGCCTCAAGTTTGTGGCCCTGGCGTGAGTGTTAGCTGTTGAAGCCAGGGCCGCTGTTCACATGTTGGTTTTCTTGACCTCTTTATTAGTAGGAAATCCACGACAGGGATTGCTCAGACGACAAAGACAATGTAAAACTTCGTTTCTATAACATGCATTTCTTATATCATGTTAGAAAAAATAAATCAATTAGAACAGTATGCACTATGAAATTCCTTATTGGATTATTGTAATGTAGGGAGAAAAAATCTTTGTTGTGACATAGCCCGAAAAAAAATTCTTTTAAAAGTTCAGCGTATCTTTAAATACGATAATTATATAGAAATAGCTTGAAATAAAGAGTACAAAATTCATCCTATTTTTTATATTTTGTTATACTTTTGGCATCATTTTTGATATGTGTTTTATTGCAGTCAATATGCGTACGAAAGCAATGAAACATATTACAAATACAATTAGTGAAAATACAGAGACATTATACACGATCTATATCCACACTTTGGCCTAATTGTCGCAGTCCAATCTTACGTCACGTGGTCTTTATTTCAGGGGCACGAACCATGGGTATTCTTTCGGAAATAGACAAATTTTGACACCCTCAGAAAAACGCTAGCTCGCAAAGGATTTAGAGAATTTATAAACATTTTCAACGATGAATAAATTAAGTAGATAGAGTTGAACACATTCTATGGTGATTTTAATAGTTTCTCACAATATTATAATGCAAGCGGTAAAATTCACGTTAAGGGTACGAACAATAGCGAGTCGAGGATATATCTGCTCTTATGTGTGTTATTTAGACCCGTATTTCCATATTTAGGCCTATTTCATTTTTCTTCTTCTGTTGTTCCTTCTCTCTCTCTCTCCCTCCCTCCCTTCCTCTTTCTCTCTCTCTCTCTCTCTCTCTCTCTCTCTCTCTCTCTCTCTCTCCCTCCCTCCACATCAGGATGTACAGATTTTAAAGTGTGTCAACTGTAGGCCCTCTAGTGTACATTTATGCAATCAATGAGGTGCCATCAAGAAATGCCTAAAAACGAACTCCAAACAGCAACAAGTAGACTTCAAGTATTAACTTTTTTATAATTAGTTTCCTATATGAATCATAGAAACTGTCAGTGACTGAACTTGCATGACCTGTTTCTATATGTCACTCATACAATATTGTATACCTGTAATACTGTACAACAAACGGTGCACATGTCTTAGAAAAAAACCGTGATTAAATATAGTAATATTTTTTTTAAGTAGCAATTTTAACTCACATCACAATCGTGTTTGAAAACGATGGATAAATCAGGCGTTGATTAGTGTTGATTGCAAACCGAAATTAAGTGACAATCGAAAATTGGATAAGTGTTTGCTACCGAGCTAGGCTGCAAGCTTGCCAACGCCAGACAAAAATTTATGTATGAATGTAGAAATAAACAAAACGAAGAACGAAACTCCTTACAAGTAAACTCACAATAATTAAAATATTTTGTTTAAAGATGTTATGCTCTGAAGTCTGTCAGATACAACCGCTCTGTTATGTTTCTAGTTACCCCACCCCAACAGTATTAATCCGCGTATGAATGTGTTAAAAAATAGAATGTCTTCATTTTCGTACTAATACAGTCATTATTTTGACGAAATACACAAAATCTGAAGCCTGATATGTACAAGCGAAGCATTGTAAAACGTCGCTGTCCCAAAATTATTGTGAAATTTATGAACTTTTTTTATCAATGTAGTAATGCGGCTGTAAATCACATTGACACAGAATGGAGAAAACCCATGCAAATCAACGGATTTTTCCTTTAAAAAATATATACTAAAAAGAAAATCTACGTTTTTGAGTAGATATACGGAAATATTTCACTCGTGAAGTGGAAACATTTTGTATTGTCACTCGTGGATTCGCCACGTGACAATACAATGTTTCCACTTTACTCGTGAAATATTTCCGTATATCTACTCATAAAACGTAGATATCCTCTATCCACTTCTTTTTCGGAAGTTCCGTGGAGATTTAAAAGTTTGAATCCTGGTCTGTCTGACGGTCTAATTTTAAATTTTTTTAAAAATTTATTTTTACTAATGAATTTTGTTCTTTACAAACCATATAAATGGTTTTCAAGTTCAGTTTGTCATTAATTCAAATGTGTCATACAAGACCAATTATGAAATTAAGTAACGTCCATAAACTCGGGCTGCCTATTTGCACTTGAATATTTACAATATGCAAAGAATCGTCGACTTTGTCGACTATTTATCTACGTGAAAGTTGGATTATTGTGCTAAACAAAACGTCTTGTTGCGAGAAAGAAAAAAATTACATGAAAAATCATTTCTTTTACTAATTGTATCAACGCTGAAAACAAATATATAATGTTGCGCTACGAAGAGAAAAAGGAAAGTGCAAGAGTTTCACGGGGAGTGATAGAGAAAAATAGCATGGAAACTATTCTGGTTGAATGCTGCCTAAATCAACTTCAAATACTTTGTTGCCTTAATTGACAATCTGCTTATAAACGAGGCACATACAACTTTACATCATGTTTGGAAAGTTGCTATTGGCTAATCTGACATTATATTATTCAAAACTGATTACTTACAGTTCACTGGCTTGTTGATATCGGTTTTCGATACCATTACCTGGCGAATCTCATTACCGCGAGAGATTCTGTTTTACTCATTTTAATATCATGCTATGAAATGTTACACGGCCAGTTGAGCCATACATGCCCCGCAAAGGAGAGCCGAGTCTAAAGTATATATCCAGCGACTAACATCTACATCTTTGAAATTTGCTGCTACTGCAGTGCTACGTTATCCTTCACTGTAAGATAGATACGCAGACGATTTAGCCGCATATAACAACAGGAAATTGAACTACAGTTCACACCTTGGGACTGTAGTAGAACCGTATCTGGACTGGATTACAGGAGAGCTTCATACTGTAGTCTTTAAAAGAATCAATGCCAATCAAGAGAGTTGGAAGCATCAGTCAGGCTGGCTATCCTGTATGAATAGTTGATCTACTGGTAATTCTAATTTAGAAGTGGCAGTGGAAGGCAGGTAACAGTGCAAACGCCGCTTATACGAAGAAAGTCTTTGCTATTTGTTCCAGTGCTTTCTCAATCAAACTTTTGTTTGAGCTGTTGGATCGACAATTTCTATCACATCAGGATATTTACTGGGTATAAATACAGAGGAAAATTGAAATTAACGCATAAAAATATTCTGATTATTTGTTATCCGAAATAGAATAACAAACATAGCAACTTTTAATCGTACGAAGCATGGAAAACTAATCAATTCCAGGGATATTCGAATCGAAACATTATAGTAAATTACTGTCACCAAGAAGGAATTATAAAATTAGTTTATTAACAACCAGTTTATACGTTTCTGTTTTGTATGTAAGAGTCTATGATCAGTCTAAGTCTACAGCCGTATGAATAACGGTATCGACCGATATTTAAAAGGCTCGGTTTGTATATTTCGATAAGATGTGGAACAGTTGTAAATATTGTCGATATAAACGTATATTCTCATAATGAACAACTGTGCCGGATCGGTAGAGAGCGAACAATGGTACCCAGTTATTCACTGAAAGACGATGGACTTTCCCTAAAGCAAAGACGCAAAAATATACAAGGAAAGCGAGGGATCAAGTATGTGTAATAAGTACATGATAGTGCAAAAAATGACACGCATTTTTAGAATCGGTGAGTAAATAATGAAGATCTACTTGCAAAACGGAGACAACTGGATTTTGTTTTAACGGATCTTTGATTCTTACAGTGAGGTATTCCTTGTTTCTTACACAATGTAACTGGAATGTATGATAATACAAATATTGTTCACAAATATGGAAGTACACATTTATTATAATACGTTGGATATTACAAAACTCTTTTACTATGGAAGCTACGTATTACTCATGCTGCAGTTAATCTTCATTGATATAACATCAGGTAAGTTTATTTTGTTTAGATATGCAGAATTGTATTCTCTGAAATGTGAAAATATAACACATCTATCTATCCATGTATATATCTTTATAGTGTACCCAGAACTAAGTGTTATTATTCGCACTGAAAAAGAAATATTACATAACTGGTGTTTTCTTTTGTCTGATATATGCATTTGCTTTATTAATATAGGCCAGGATTATGTGATAGGAGAAGGAATTTGTACCAAATTAACATTTGAATCACTACCAAAATGTGCTTACATCCTAATGTTGGACTACTAATACAATCATTCGTTCGGTATAGATTACGGCACCATTTCCAAACCAATTCAATTTTTTTCTATTTCATTATTGCCTTTGTATGACTTACTAAGGGTACAGAGCACACTATTGTCTGAATGCCATTGATTTATGCAAAAATGAAAAAAAAACAACAAAAAACAAAACAAAACAACAACAACAACAACAACAACAAAACAACAATCTAACTTGATCGATTGTACAATGTCAAAAAATTTCACATTCAAAGAATTCTTTAGAATGTCAGTCCTTACTTTAAAATTGCTGTTGACTAACAAGATATAGTACAAATAGTACAATTCTACTTTTGTATATATTAATCAATGCAACGATGATTTTTATTACTGTGCCTTTACCGCAAAATATAATTTCAGACCCATACAGACCAACATGTCAATCATGTTTTTAAATAGCTATATCTAAAAAATAATAATAACAAATCATAGCTATAAACAACGCTTTGTTTGGATATATTGCATTGGTGTAATAATAAATCATAGCTATAAACAACGCTTTGTTTGGATATATTGCATTGGTGTAATAACAAATCATAGCTATAAACAACGCTTTGTTTGGATATATTGCATTGGTGTAATAATAAATCATAGCTATAAGCAACGCTTTGTTTGGATATATTGCATTGGTGTAATAACAAATCATAGCTATAAACAACGCTTTGTTTGGATATATTGCTTTGGTGTAATAACAAATCATAGCTATAAACAACGCTTTGTTTGGATATATTGCATTGGTGTAATAACAAATCGTAGCTATAAACAACGCTTTGTTTGGATATATTGCATTGGTGTACTCCATAACGATGGACAATAGTGAATGTTTATGTTCCTTGTCATCTTCACGTACCGGTGAACGAAGAGGATTGATTAATGATAATGTATGCGATTTTAAGGCCCTTTCGTCATTCAAACATTAAAGGTCTTTCTTAATTTGAGAATATGCCAGCCTTGTTGTAAGTCGCAACACAGAGAAGTCTAAACATAAAGCAACAGTATCCTTACCAAAGAGTAAATAAGTAATTGTCTAGAGATATGAAGGTGGCACCTATAGTTTTGCTCCAGCGACAGCATCTTAAACTTAGAATATACATCATTCACATGACACCACTTTCAAAAAATGTAGTCCATAGGTGCATCTTGGGAATAAGTAACTTTAAACCAAATGTGAATTACCAGATATTCGCGTGAAAATAATGGTGATATCAACCCAGTGAACTGAAGCATCAAAAACATTTTTTTATTGTTTTGTTTTTATTGGTTTTAACGGCACTTTTAACACATTAATGGCTATATCATGCCGAGGAAATGGGAGCTAGGCGCCTTTCCCAAAGACACATCAAGGGAGCCGACCCGGGCTGGCCTGGGCGGGCATCGAACCCGCGAACCTTGGATTAAGAGTCCGACGCAGCTACAGCTAAGGTCTACATCAGGCTTCGATGCGGGGATAGGCATGAATGCAACTTGATAGCGCTAAGCTATATTAAATACAAAAATTAATTAAGCAAGATTAATGGATTTAGCCAGCTAAAAGAATGACAGTGTCGGTTATAAAAAAATGGGTAATCTTCCACTGTTAGGTCGATCACTTTGTGATTGATTTGGAATTGATTGTGTTATCATGAATTTTATGAAGATAAACAGAGTAATTTATAACTCATTAAATGTAGAATGGTTGGACTGAAAAGATGTGAGAAGTTGCAGTAGTTTATCAAAAGCTTAAATTAACAAAATATTCCCGATATTAGATCAATTAGTGGGACTTATATTGTATCGCAGTTAAGCTTAGATTTTCCCTATCATCCTGTGTTTGTTAAGCAAGGCTGGCAAACTATTGAAATTTGAAACCCACCTTTTCATAGGAGATAAAAAATAAAATAAATTGTTCATTCCATAATACATTTCGAAAACTCGTGTGATTTCATTACTATATATCCCAAAAAATCTTAATGAATAAAAGATGACACTCACATATACACAGATACAAATCCGTGTTTCATAGCTCTCAGTAATTGAATTGCTGGAATATATTCAACCTAATGTGACAGATGACATAAACACTTGTGTTTGTGAAGATAAACCTTAATTGAATCTAATAATCGTCATCGAGCGTTCGTGTAACATGATTCATAAGCGATTGGTTTAGATTAAGATCATAATTAATTTACTTTTACTGTGTTGATTGCACCAGAATTCTAATATTTCTTGGAGCCGTTTATGTCTTCCTCTTCGAAAGTGACTTTTCCACAATTTCAGTTTCACGAAAAAATTTAACATTAAGTCTGTTGGTAAATCACCATAAACATTTTTTAATTTACGTAAGTATCAATGGTATTGAACTATGGAGGAACTATAAAAAAATTTTTTTTTTTTTTTTAAAAACCATTAAAAAACCCTGGAGATCAACTCTGTGAAGAGGTCTCGTTCATGAATTTGGACACAGACCGTATGATTTCCTTACACAATCCTGTTACAGAAGCTGCATAGCAGTGTAGAGTTGTGACATTGTAGTAAATGTTTGCTTGATAAGCACTCAGACTCCAGGAATACTTCCACTCCTTAATCCCTAAATATCTCCCCCTCTTCCGGACCGAGAGCTTAAATGAATTTCATCCTAGATATATCTTAGTGCAAAATCTTAATGCAAAACATTTTGTCAAAGAATTTTTGAAAAGTTCGAGTGGTACATTTTACAGTAAAAAGCTCATATCTTACCCACTAGCTCTTTTTCAAGGTCCTCGAGAAAGTATATAGCAAAAAGATCCATCTGGTACATTGTTACTATTTAGCATATTAACATTTGTAGAGAATTTCAAAATAGTGATTTAATCAGCATAACTGACAAAGGTCAGACGGAGAGACGAGGAACATCACAATACCCTGATGACTTGTTTAGAGAAAGCGTGGTTATAGTCAATCTTTGTTCTGCTTGGTACATCTGAGAAATGGCACAGTACGATATAATGTACTAATTCAGTATTCACTGTCAGCCATTAGTTGTAATATTGACCCGATGAAAGGGTCATGGACTTTCAGTACATTACTGAGCTTAGCACTTCGAGTATACAAATATATTTCTCACCAATTTTTACGTCAGCATTATTTTGCTCCGAACGTTTCGTTTCTCATTAATCTTTGATATGAAATCGTCTCAGCAAATGAATATTGGTAATAGTGTTCATTTACTTTTGCAAAAAAAAAAAAAAAAAAAAAAATGATCGACGCATGATTGACGCAAACAATCTAAATTTTGTTTATGTCCTTAGGGCGATAGGGTGGGAGATGCTAAGGTAGATCGTATCAATGACATATGTGCAGTCCGAGCCAGAAATATATTTCTTACAAGGTAACGTCCACGCGGTGTCATTCTCTTACGTAAGTCATTCCAAAATTTCAAGAAAACGGAATGCATGTGTAACAATATGCTGTTAAACTGGTTCAACTATACATTGGCGAATAATCTAAAGAATCAACTCTATCCCAAAAGGAACTATATGTCGTAACTTACCACTATGCAGTTATTGCCATAGCCGAGAACAAGATTTTGCTATTGTATGGATCATTTGTATGGAGGAATTAGGATTGGAACTACCGAAATATATCTATATTTATCACATAGTTGGGTACACTTTATATACAGAGTTTGCGGTTTATTTTATTTGATATGTCAACACGTTAACACACCACATTCTGTGACTCTGACTGGCTGGTCCAAATAAGCCCATGAAATCCTTGCGCAGTATTCTTATTATTGATTGGCTGTGACCGTGGGAATTTTCCTCGCCCCGCCTTCTGGAACCACTTAATTTTATTATTACTATTAACAATATGGCGACCGTCTTTCCAATCGGCAGTCGAAAAGACATTGAGGGGAGAAAATAAAAAGGGGAGCGACTATCACAAAAAAGCACGGAATGGTTACTTATTTCGGAATATGGCCCATTTACCCTACATAGAATTCTCCGAATGGCAAACTAAAATTTGAATATGAGAAAACCCGCTAGACATTCGCCTAGTTTAGTTAAACCGATAATGTGGGAGAACAGAAAAAAAAAACATCCATCACGCTCTCCAATACAAACATACTGAGTCTATGTAGATAAACCCCCGGCAGCCTATTTTAATGCAGACAGTCCCCTTTACATTGTTTTTACCACGCGGTATGGATCTTGCACCCCATCCCCAGGACAAGCGTGGTTTAAATGTCAATCTATAGGAATAAATAAACTCACCTCTCTTATGAAGAGAGTGCCGACAGATGCTGAATATTGCATCCAGTATGCATCCCTTTAAAAGAAACATGTAATTTTTAGCAATGATTTAAAATGAGGTTTCTTACTTATAATCCTTGTATGTGCATTTTCTAGATACACCACACCGTGTCTAGTGTTATGATTAGCTCAGTGATAATAGTGACTGTACAGCGAAATGGAAGTCTTGAGACCAACTGCAGTGGAAAATACTTTTTCTTGCTCACTACTTTCTGCTTTCACCTGTCACAATCACCTTTGGCCGTTTAAAGTGTGTTTTTTTTAAAAAAAACATGTAAGTCAACACTGCGATTTCATTTTATTGCGTTTTTAATTATATACAACAAGATACAGAAAAGATTGCAAATTAGTAGCATATTTGTTTCATTAACTGATAATGCAATATGTCAGCCTCATCAGACCGATGGGTGACCCCGGTAGAACCATATGCTGTTTGAAACCTACACGCCAAGGCGAAGCTAGAACTTTCCCTGTGAGGTAGTGCCACGGAGAATTACATCTTTGGCTATTTTTCCGTAATTGTTGAAGTTTGCTAGAATGGGGATATAGTGTTATTTTTGAGAATTTAATAGAAGTTTTACTGGCGTAAATACTTTTTAATCTGCTCTGCGGACAAACGTCTCTAGGACTAATTTTGCGAAACTCAAAAACCACAACGAATGTCGGCATTCAAGTACTTGCTGATTTCGACTATCATTCATATATCTTGCCAAATTGAATCACTTTAATTGACGTGTTTTCTAAGATATACAAAACATTTCATTAGGTGAGCTGCATAATTACAGTGCACCATATTTAGAACTTAGTCGAGATCTGATTATAAAAAAAAGAAAGAAACCAGTTTTGAAGTCAGTTGTTTGATTGTTAACGCTATAGGTAGTGGTGATAGTTTGAACGTTCATTCTTTTCTTCACTAATGCATACAGTTCTTATAACTACTAAGTCAATAATTTGTGCGATTCTGCGCAGTTTACATGATCAGTAAGACACGATAGATTACTGTCCCTTTCCCATGTTTGATAAATTCCTCCCAGAAAAATATTTATCGGCGCTCATCCTCAATTTAAACACGTTACGCAGAATCGTTTTTCAGAGTTTCACAGCCTAGCTCAATTTTGATAGTCATCTTCGTCTTCTCCAAGATTTTCACTTACCCAGTTTTCAATTCTATTAGAGAGGGAAATCGTTTCAAACCTTTCAAAAAATTAAGTGAATTTCTAATTTGCTGCTGAAAAAACAATATTTACAGGTATCAGAATTTCAGCTTTTATTACTCATGAGTGCTCCTTTTCCATATTTCTTTAGGGATTCAATTAACTAGCATGATTGATGATCTACATAATGGAATCGATACTTTCTTGAAAGCATCAGTTGTGATGTATCCAGTGGGATTTGTTTTATTTATGACTTTTTGCAGGTTTCCATGCATTTACCCTTATTGCGACATATACTTAATTTAGTAATCTCCAGACATGTTTTGAGATACTTTTCAATTTGACTCTAAATTTAATGAAATATTTATAGTGTTATCTAGATCCGTTTGGTGAATCAACATTCACATTTACCGAATTAATCGGACAAAATCAGAAATGATTAAAGATGGCATAAATCCCACATCACCAGAAAGCAATATTAAAGGCATTATTGCTTTCTGCTTTCCCCACAAATCCAATAAAAATAGTGCTCTGTGCGGGATGGTTTTTTAGTATTTTTGTCGTATATGTTTTTCAGCTTCAGAGTCCATTTAACCTAATCTTCGTGGTCTAAAGAATTTGTTTTTCAATGTCAATGCCCAGTGAATGCTTTTAGTGCACATATTATCCGGAAAACTGTTTGGAAATATAATGTATGGCTGTAATTCTGATATACGTAGTAGGATTTTTTTTTACTCTTGACGACAGAATTATATATATATATATATATATATATATATATATATATATATATATATATATATATATATATATATATATATATCCATAAATTAATCAATAAATGTTCTTTATATGTTTATATCTTATTTTTACTTTTTCCCCAACTCTTATGTCAGCATACACAGCGTTTCATCAAAAATCAGTTCCTTCCATTTTGGGTAATTAGTGTTGTATATCCTAAGATCGTGTACTTCCTAAAATATGTATTTAAAATATATTTCAACGAATGGTTTGATCCATGGAGCATTATGCAGTCATGTCATAGCTATTCAAGGAACAAACCAAAATATTTGCACCTGGTACGCCTCGGGCAATAGGACACCTGGTTTTCCACAGCAATGAAAGGCAAATAGTTTGATTTGTTCCCTACATACTCATAGCATAAATGTTTTATTACCAAAGTTAGTTAACACTTACAGACAAAAATTATAAATTTACTTTAACTGAAATTCCCATGTTAAAATTGAAGACAGGAAAAAAGATTTGTTTAATGGTAGCCAATATGTACCTTTCCAAGATTGTGATAAAATAACAGATTGTTCAGATACAGGGTTCCTGATGCTGCTTGATGTGGTTGATGTATAGGTATCTTTGCTTGTGGAGGATATGTCCACTTGGATCTGTACCACAAAAAACTATTTGTGATTGCTCATAGAAGCAATTTGATATTGCGGCATTACGATCTCTTCTGGACTGCTTGAAAGAAAAGTAGCAAGTCTAAATCCCCCAGGATTTGTCTACATTGTTTAGGTCAGCTACAGAGAGTTGCTCTAATTCATCAAATGAAATACATTTCTTCTCGCAGTGGCTTTGAAGGACGTTTATAGATCCCTTGATTGCTTTGTGTGTGTGGGTGGGTGGGTGGGTGGGGGGGGGGGGTCAGAGAAGTTTTGTTTTCCAACAGATTTAGTAAACCCTCTTCGTTGATGACCTCCTGCTTTGGTACATTTGTATTTAATGTCGTCTGTTTTTAAACACACTGGTTTCACCAGAGCGTTTGAGATCAGGCTCGTTTGTTTTACGAATAATTACATTTTTGTTAATGGTCTGCGTATTGTCCCATGATGTTGGGTGTCAATGATTACATGATATTCACCTTGAATTTTTTTTTAAAATGTTGGTCAGTTTGGGGTTTATATTCCGGTCCCAAACCGGCAATGTTAAACTCAGTTCTCATACGGTATCTATAAAACCGATACGATGGCAGTATAACCGTGCCTCAGAAATGAAAGCACAATTAAAGTTCACACGAACTGATTGCAGTAAAGCTGGAAACAGCATAGACTGATGTATGGCAGTGTTGATTATCAATGGCGATGGAAACTCTTCTAAAATCATCGAAACCAACAATTCCATATTATTGTTATTGGTTAGTATGATGAAAATTATGCTCCACTTGAGACGGTGGAAAGCAGATATGTCTGAAATTTTGTTATTTTCGGCTATCAACATCACTTTGCTGAAGAGTGACTCTTATATTTCATAAAGTGTGTTCTCTATGATACTTGTTTTTAACGTATAAAGGTATTAAATAATCTAAGTCGTACGTCGGTCTAGTGCGAGAGACTATCCGAAATATAGACCACATTAAGTCTTGTCTCCTGACATAAAAGTGACGTAGAAATTGTCGGTATACTCTAGATGGAAACTTTTTTCTAAGTTCATTTTATTTTGGGAGTTTTCTACGCGATATCGCACTGAAAGTAAAAGCTCCATTCATTTCTGCAGTTTTCATTTTATATGAAAAACTATCTTTCAATCCAGAAATTTTGTAAAAAAATATTTGAAATATTTTTCATTTACTTTCGATTGTGAAAATGGTTCACACTTCATACCTGAAGACATTGTCTTCCAGTGTTGAATACGATTCATTAGATCAATTTGGTGCTGGATTATCTAAAATAAACAAACAAACAAACGTATGATGTTTAGTAGATGTAAAACAGGAGTTTTGCGCCCCCCCCCCCCCCCCGTTAGGACGAAGACTGGACTACCCCCTGATTGCCAAAATACCCTGAGCAAGCTGGGGGTAGCCAACGAGTGCCCCCCTTTGCCGCCTGCCTATCAGAAGCACTGCTAATATACCATAGGCAAGATTTGTGTTTTGTGTTTCTGGGTTGAGGCGGCCGTACTCATTGGCATGACAATATCTGCAGTCGCCTTTATGCTCTCTCGCTAGAAGCCATCCATGATTTGTTTAGCTCTTCTCACGCACGATCATCTGCTACGATGGTCGAATATATATCGGATGATGGTGATAGCCAGAGAGGCAGCGGCCAGCCTGCGGGAAGTGCTTGCGCAGGCGCTGAAAAGAAAAAAACCCTCTGGAGTGATCGCTAGAGCGTCTTTTTTATTTTCTTTTTTTTTCTCTATCTTTTTTTGTGCTTATCTGCACAGTTCCTTCCCATATGGTTAACATAGCAGTATATTCCATGTCCGCTGCTGTCAATATTATTCGCGGTGAGAAAGACACCGACAGCGCCAGGTCCTTCAAAGTTCATTCTTTAAGCTCGCTAATGTAATGCAAAGCTTGCACAGTTGTTCAAGGTCGTGTGAGCGGGAATCCAATAATACTAAACTGGTGCGCCGCATCGTGGCCGGCTTGCAGCATTTTTGTGGCAAAGCGAATGAGTAGCTCTTTTCCATACCGTGGATCCCACCAATCCTCAAGCAATCGGTTGGCTGTAGCTGCGAGAGGCCGCAACTGAGGAATTTTTTTTCAATGCCTGCCGCTACGCTCACAGCATGCAGCCGTTCCCATAGCTCTTCGGGTAAGGGCCCATGATGTATATAAATGCTGCCAAAAAAAAAAAAAAAAAAAAAAAAAAAAAATTTAAACCCAATTAATTACAACAAAAAAAAAATAATAAATAATAATAATAATAATAATTATAATAATAATATAAAAAATATAATAATAATATTACAATTCCAGAAGAAACTGGGGGTTTCACAATAAAGCCGTGCCATTCACTATAAAATGGTTTACGTCGTAGTAAATAATTTTTATTATTTTACATGGTTATATCACTATCATATAAAATCAGCTGGATGTTTACTAATCCAGGTATAACTAGGAATTTTACTAATACTATGCATTAATTAGTGTACAGCCGGAAGTTTACTCACTTTGGTTTAGATCTGATGAACGTGATTAAATTACCTTAAAATTTACTCCATTGACTGGAAATTGACGTTATTAGTTCTAGCAGGCAAGATTAATACTCGTTTCCTAATTAAATTATGGAGCTTTGTATTGTAGGCATTATTAGAATGTCAGCTTTAGAGCTGTGAAACTGTTAATTGTGGGTCACCCCTATCCCCATAGTGAGTCAATTTATTTCTACGAAGCCGGTTTAAACTGAGTTCTTTTTTACAATAAGACCCTGTCACTCACTTACATTAAAATGACCTATCTCATGCAAAAAGCCATTCGATGCTATCGTCACGCAAGTCGGTCTTTTTTCCTAAATTACGCCTGAAAAAAATTATTTTAAACAGTGGTAAGTCCATACAGAATGTTCTAGTTTTTTAATTTGGTGCGTTTTTTACTGCTCATCTGTGCGTAAAGAAATGTCTCCTCGCATGTATAAGTTTAAGATTAAGTAGTAGTAAAGTGAGAGCGAGGCATAGCCACCACCCCCTTGAGCCCAATGCAGACTATGAGACACTTGATAATTGGTTGTTTTGCAATTACAATTTAGAGGCACTATAATATCACTACTTGCTAAAATGTGCACCGGCTGCTTTCTTATTGATACCTTCGTTCCTTTGGCAAGTTGTGGTTGGTCTTTGCATGTACCCATGAAAGCCGGCACGTCGGAAGGAAAATTTTAACAATGGTATTGGTAGTTCGCGACTTTCTACTGCGGACATGCAGGTCATATCTGATACGGGCGATAGCGCGTAAGGCGTCCACGGTTATTTCATATATGTTAAAAATGTAGGCGCAAAAGTATGTTGCATTGTCATTACCTATTTTGTTGCCTGTTGAAAGACAGCATCGTATGGCGGATGTGCGCTGTGGGTACGCATCACTGTTGGAAAGCAAGAAATCTGTTGTTCCAACGGTTTTGTATTTTTTGTCGTTTACCCCGACACCACACAGCTTATTAGGAATTTCCAGCAAGAGTTTTAATGATGTCCTCGTGACTTCGGTTTTTCCGAGGGCTATCATTTTTTTTTCTTCTGCCACTTCGTCAATGACAACCGAAGTGTATGCCTTGTGCGTGTTAGACCGTATTTCGTTTTTGAGCGCCACAAAGTTTTCATGCTCATCGAGTATGAGCTTAAAAATCTCCGCGGAGATGTGTTATCTGCCAACGCCTTCGATATGTGGTCCGCGATTGTATTAAGCTTTGCTTCAGCGCAGACGTGGATTTTGAAGTGTGGCGGCGGCTAATAAAACTCCAGCAATGGAAGCTAGACCGCAGCTCAAAGCAGTGATCTCAAGGACAATCGCAATTCGGGCAGCAATGATGGTTGACAGAATTCCGATGCCCACCACGCCGGTGCCCATAGACACGGCTGTCAATGTGGAGTCAACACCATCTATCACGTTTAATGTTGCGCTGGTTCTTTTTGTGGACACCACGTTGCCGTTCAGCCACGGAGATCTTTATAGGCACAAATCTCATGGATCTTGGAGTTTTGGGTATACCGACATTATTATTACTCTATGAGGAGTGTGATATGAAAGTTTAATTGAAAGGAAGAGGGTGGGGGTTAGCTCCTCTGCGGACAAACATCTATAACCTATCGCAGTGGTGTACTGGTAAGACGGTGGTAATGTCAAAGAAAGCGTCAGTTTCCTTAGTATCTTTAGATCCGGAAATGACAAGGTCTTCAACACGCCCGGCAATACGCACAATAAGAGTCACAAATAGCACGTCCTCTGTTCGCAGGTTTACCGACTGTTTGTTTTTTTCTGGCTGGTTACTGTGATGCGGCAGAGAGCGTCTTTTTTGATTATAACTCCACCTCTGTTTTTGGTTAGGCGGGTGATAGATGGCTGTACATATCCCGGAGTAAAGGTTATTGCTAAAGGTGTTTTGCTGAATTTCCCCCGTCTCCACGTCACCATTAAGACTTCGTTTACACGGACTGAAAGCACACACGTTCCGTCACCGCGTCTTACTTGGATGTTAATTTAGTACGGTGACGGTGATAGTGTCGTTATCGTTATTGAGTGTAAAACCTCCAACGTTTTGAAAGTCCTGCGTTGAAGCCTAGCGATATTAACTAGACACATGTAGCTATGCACTGTGTTTTCCATCAATAATATTCCTAGTTGTGCTTATCTGATTGAGGTGAACATACAGCCGCGGGATATTGATAAACGCTGGAAGATTAGGTGCTATGTACGTACCTTTCTTGAAGGTCTTATCTGGGGTAAACTCAATGATAGGCGAGAGCCGTCCGACATTGAGCGTCACATTAGGGTCAGTGATCGTGAGGCCGAATCCCCCGGTCGCCATATTGTAGTCCACAATCATGTCAGAAACGGCAACCAATATTACTCTTTTGAGCGTATCTATGTTGTAATACCCATCAGGAATGGGGAGGATTGTCGAGTAAGGACGACTAGCCAATTGAAATTTGTCGTTACCAAACTCAGCAAAAATGTTGAGCCACCCTGCTCTATACGAAATCTCCAGGAGAGCTACGAACGTACTTGAGTCGGTGTGCGTATTGTGAGCACTAAAGCCATGGGCCCAATTAGAAGATTGGTCAATACGACATGCATTGTCAAAACAAGCACTTGTAAAAGCACTAGTGTGTGGCGACGATATTGCCACAAGTACTTAACTTTAATAGCGACGCTAAATATAGCGTCTTTAGCGACTCAGAGACATGAGGTAAACGGATGACCACAGATTAGGAAGGCGCATTGAACACGCGAGCGAAGGCGTAACGCTGGAAATTTGTGAAAAAACGGCCGAGGCGGCTGGTGTCAAACATGTACTTATACATCATCTGCGCAGTCAGCGTCGTCTATAATTGGCCAATTGTCCTAAAACAGCACCACCTGCCCTCAAATTCCATGGTGCGGTACCTATATGCGGATGGAGAACTGGAAAGTGGCAAAGCCGTGCCATCGACCCTGTGCAGTCTGTCGGGTTGTACATCCTGGCTGATAGGTTTGATATCCAAGGTCAGACATCTGTATACCATCTTTCTGGAAATGGTTCTCAGCGTAGAAGCTTCGTTTGTGAGCTCAGGTTCGTTTTGTTTATGCGGTACCCCCCCCCCCCTTTTGTGGTGGTTGCCGCGCAAGGCCACCATCTGGTGATGGAACTCTTTCCGCTTGGTGAGAGCTTTAAAGTACAGATCGTACCTCAAGTCGTTTTTCACGACTGTCTTGGAGACTCTTTGAACCTTTCAGATTTGCAGCTCGTCTGCCCTCAGGATGTCGTATATCTTCTAGCTATGATCGCAACCTTGCACTCTCATCCTTGAACTTGCCGACAACCTTTTCGTTGGCAGTGCTAAATAGTGGGTGTTCTATTAGGTAGTCGCTCATGTCGTATAGATGTGTGTGTTCACCCATGTCCCGATATGGATCGGTCATCTCAATGCTCAGCAGCAGGTTGTCGGTGTTCGTGTACAAAAAATGATCTTTGTCCCCGTATCCCGCTTTTTATCTGGTTGTAGTTGAAGTTGTACATAAGGTGCTTGCTCAGGTCGAGGAACGACATTCCTGCATTGACGCGGCGGTTGAGCTTCAAGTTGACCTTTTTAGAATGTACGGCAACACGGAAACGCTGGGTTCGTGATCAGATGGCAGAGCTTGTATTCGTCGCCGTCAGGCCGCATTAGATCCGCCCGGATCGGCTTCCGCAGGTTCTCCAGGATTTTGCCAAAAACTGAGTTGTTCACAAGTTTGAAGAAGTCTTTCTCAAACTATGACGTCGCCTTGGTCCTCGACTCCGGGTTGAACTGGATGTATGGCGCAATTCCCACACTTTGGTTGAACTCCAATGTCCGAAGGACCTTGGTGACTCGCATGCCGAGGCTTGTATAGAGCTCATTCTTTCGCAGGCTTGGGACTAGCTTCATACTTTCAGTGAACTTACCCCCCACCCCCAGTTCGTTCACTAAACCACGCGGATAGTCGCTCGCTGTGCGCGTCATGGCACTCCTCGGAGTATTCGAGGCCTGCTTCGAGAATGTAACCCTTGGTGAACCATCCCTGATCACTTCGAGTGCTAGAAAATCGACCCACTTAAAACCTCCAGTTGGCAGGCCCTGCATCATTGCCTAGCCAGGGCGTCTAGATATATTATTCACCTATTTGGCATGCTGACGACATTGTCGGGACACATCCGGTTATTCGCTTTCGCGTGGTGCCGGCTCACCATTGAAATTCCGCCAATAATACCCTTCTCGATAAATTGGTGAACTAGGCGAAGGCCATCGACCTTGATCGATGTGTCACAAAATGCCTCATACACATTCACTAGCAGAAGTACATCAGTCTTCAGGTAGAGGTCGCGATAGTTTCCCAGGTTCTGGCAGTTGAATGTCGTCCACACGCTCTGCGCGTGCTCATAGTCTTTTTCGGTTATGCCCGCACGGATGAGCTAGTTGTAAAAGCTTCGAATCGCACCCAGCTGTTCATGTGTTCGTGTGGGTAGACGCCCTTACGAAGCAGATGGTCTGTATCGTGCTCCGTGTACTGTACTGTGGCGGGAAACGCCTCTCTAGGCATGTTGGCGGCAAGCTTATCCAGGTTACTGTTCATAAACAGGAGGCTGTGAATAAACTGCAACTGGCCCAGTTAAAACGCCATGTACGTTTTAATGTTGTTTGGAATGGCGCAGATTTTCTTCGTCGAGACTGTTCCGATGGCCTTCATAATAAGGCGACCGTCGTAGCCGTGCCACCTTCATTTTTTCTTGGTAAATGCGCAGTTTGAGGTTACATGCTTTGAGGGCGGCGCCGCAGTACTCGCCGGTATTATGGCAGTTGTCTCTCACCCTGTGCGCCCCCAGCTCTCTGCCACAGATGTAGCATTCCTTCACTTCCTGGAAAGTCTTGCGGTCGTGTCCCCGTCTATTATCATCTCTGCTGGGTTCCGAAAGACCTCGCAGATTTCCATCATCTCGCGCTTGAGGCTTTATATGAAAGTTACAACAGCCTCCTCGCCGCGATATAACACTGTCTCCTTGCAGATTCTGTCGCTGCCGATGACTACATAGCATCTCCATGTTTTGCTCTAATAAATACTATAAACTATGAACGTATAATAGTTTATCAACATAGATTTAGTATAATTTACAACCAGACTATATATTTTTGAGACTTCATCTACAGCCATGCACCATTACTAAGGGCGTTTTGGTATAATTCAATATCGAGATAGTTATATTTATGGCAGAATATCGAATGAGTAACAGAGTTCCGAAAAGTGATGCATTATCCATGACATTCAACACTTGAAAACAATTGTTTTGTATTCCTCAATGAAATTCCAAAAGAGCATATTGTATATTAGGAGCTAAATTAGTTTCATACATCGGTTCTGTATAATACGTGAGCCTCGAAGATTAGACAACAAGGTTTATGAAAGGTATTTCATCGATGTTGCTGGTGTTCACGTATTTATGCAATACGTATAGGACTCATGGTACTAATTATATGGAAGAAGGGGAACAAGTCTAGAAATGGGTGAAGATAAAATAGAGTATATATGGCTGTTACGCACCTCTTAAAACAGGTGTACGATTTGGTTGGTTACCGTTATCTAGAGAATGATCGACCTCGGTGTTATTGCTCGGATCGAGTAAATAAAAAAATAAAATATGAAATTGTATAGATGGGATAAATAGAGATCTGAGCAGAGATATAGAATAGAATAACACGAGCCCCCGTATGTGAAATATAACAATTTAATCAACTACATAAAACAAAATGAAAATTATACATGACATTTGAAAGATACACTTCTTTAGATCTCAATTACCGATTTTCAACAAAAATGTAATTAGCCGATCTGTTTATATCGATAGACTCAGTTCATCATAGAATCGAGTGAACAATCGAATCAATTGCCAAGGATGCCTGCATAACCTTGTTATTGCTGGTCAGTCCCAATTTAACGTTACTATCAGGTCAGTGTTGATGTTCTCCCCTTTTGCTTCTCTCCCTCTCTCTTTCATCCAGCCTCTTTTCGGTCATCAAACTTAGTATGGGATGCCTCTTCTCTCTACCCTCTAAGTGGATACGTACATGTGTATCGATGGATGGGTAGGTAGGTAGGTAGGTAGATGAAGTTATTTTCCCTTTTAAAATAGACAAGAAGCAACCTAAATATTCTGTCAGATTTCCTTCTGGGGAGTAGAACATTACCCCACTCTCGTTATATATCGGAATTCAAACAGATACCAAAGGCTAATAACAGGTCTTCTCAGACCAAACCTGACAGACGATAAACAAACCTAGTTTCAGAAGATTAATGTATTTTGCTAACGGCTATTTCATATCTAACTCACTCTAACATCAACGAGATATAACCGTTCACGTCTTTATTATACAAATAAATCAATGAAATTTACTTCATGGCTTAACTACATTAGTGGCAGTGAATACTCACTCAACTCTTTAGCATACATAATTCATAACATCTAAGACAGGTAAATTCACACAGTCTCGCAACTCATAAAGTAATGCATGAAATTCTTAGAATACATGATTCCTATAACAATCAAGACGACAAACAATTCGTCAAACTGATATCAAGAAAATTGTTGTACGAATTCAAACAAAGAAATTCATAAAAAAAATTATATTGATATCAACGAATAGCATGAGATTGATGCAAATACCTTGTGCTTTCGAGACTCGCTCGCTTCTACCGCTAGAATCGTGTCCCTCAACTTACAGACACCTGTCCCTTGAACAGTTGTTTATAGGAGAGAATTTCGCCTTATTCTGCTCGGAGTCAAGATCCTTCCGGCCTTTCACAGGAAAAATTGGACTGACAAAATTTTGCGATATGGAATATTTAAAACATGAAATTACCTCTGGGAAACACACCCCTTATTTAGCGTTGTCAATCAGGATTAAACATATCTACCGCCTTTAATAAATACACGCCCATCGTGGTTAGAGTAACTCTCTAGATTTCGCGCGCTATTTAAATAACCGATTCTGGAAAATTTCAAAAGATGACACTACTTCAACTGGCTTTACAAATAGTCTCTGCATCCTCTCAACTTTGACATTTTTGATACCTAGACACCAAATTAACTTTACCCTTTAACATCTGTCCGAGCGTTATACCACGAATGCTTAATTAAGAATCAATCGCGCACCAAACAGGGACATTAAAACCATCGCAGTCTAGCGATTTAATACGGTACCCTTCCTCATAAATCTGATTAATTGTTATGTGCCACATTGACCACAGCAATGATGCTATCTACGAAATACATCGACAGATATTTGCACCCCTTCATAGGGTTTGTCTGGCCAGAATTGGTTGATAATTAAAGTTGGATTTTAGTAACAAGATTCTTTTGAGAGCTTGTCCTTGTTGTAACTGAACAAAATAGAGACAATGCTTTATTGATGGAATTTCAGTCCTTTTACAAACTTGAGTTTGGAAAACTCATTACTGAAGTTAGCACCTGACTCTTTGGTGCGGAATTGAAAACACATGTTTCAGACACATGTAGATCTAGACAGAGCAGCGGCTCATACGGTTTCTAGACACAAACTGTCATCAAGGATATGTCTATACTGATAAATATAGGTTTGATCATGAGAATTCATAAATTTAAAGTTATTGAATTTTTAATATCATGGTGTTTGCATATGTTTACAATGGGAGCTGAATTAGTACCGTGAGTCCTATAGCAGACAAAAAAATGAAGGCTTTAATAGGGATGTTCAGCAAAAATACGAAAGGGAATATATGCACTTTATATACGGAATAATTGCGAATTGATTGCTGAACTGCCTCAGCATGTAAATTTAATTTTCTTAAATCGATTCTCGAGTTAGTAGATTATGTAACCGATGTCCTCATTGAATAATTTGCTTCTCCAAAGGCAAATATAAATATGTAAATTCGTTTCCTTTGCGGCGCATTGGATATTTTCCAGCTCATTCATTATCTGATTTGTTTATTATTTCTTGATACTGATCTTAATCAATATCACATCGGCCAAGTTATATGTTTCACCAAGACGTATTCTCTTCTATTCCAATATTAAAAGTAGGCACTTGCCAATATTTTAGTTACTAGCCATTCTCTCTCTCTCTCTCTCTCTCTCTCTCTCTCTCTCTCTCTCTCTCTCTCTCTCTCTCTCTCGATTTTATCCACACTTTAAAAATGTTTGCATCGTTCTACCAGAATACATAGCCTAAGTACAAATATATATTGTACAAGACAACACTTTCCTCTCCAGCGATCTATTTATCTGTCGTATGTATGTATGTATGTATGTATGTATATGTACATATATATATATATATATATATATATATATATATATATATATATATATATATATACATACATACATATCTGCATGCATGTGTCCTTATCCTTTAGTATATATTGATTTAACTGTTGTAGCAATGTATATGTGCTTTTTTAATATCAGGTCACTAGTTTACCCTCTATATGTACGTTTTGCTGTCTTGGGTTTTGCGTTTGAATAAAGTTATCATGGACCTAACATTATTTGAGCCTAACTTTCCTATATTCTTTTCAAAGGATGAAGCTATCCGAACATAATTTGAAAATAGTAACAACTACATGTACTTATGAGGTAAGTAATAAAAAGCTTACGAGTATCGTAATGTGTACTTTCAGCTAGCTGACAATCTGCATGTTTTATAAGTATTATCTATGTATTACAAACATGTTCCTCTAAAAATGACATCATATACATGTACACATAGTCAATCTAAATCACATCATATTTCTTCTATCGGCGTAACTTTCTCCCACATTTGAATGTTGACTAGAACCTGATAGAAGCTGACGTCTGTTCTATTTTCAGGTTTTTATGTTTTGTGCTCATAATTTTATGGACCAGATTCATATTAGTAGATAAGAGATGTGTTAAATGAGTATCCAGTTAGAGTCTGAACAACTTTCTTAGCATCAGAACAAAAGAGCGTTGTCAACAGCTGTTATGGTATATTTCATGTATTTATCCGCTAGGTAATGGATGAGAAATCCCGGGCTGGTTATACTTTGTTCTTTGTTTTGTCGCAAGCTACTTACGGGGAATGAAATATGTTGATCCATTAAAAATGAGTGAACCAAGGAAGGAATATAAAGTGAGATATGCCTTCTGTATCAGTTATGTAACAATGTGTCATTACGCGGTGCACCAAACATAAGGCCATGTTGGTAAGATGGATAATTTATATCTACATTAACCTTGGTATGAAACTATTTTATTCTAAAAGGGTATTTGTAGATATGAATAAGTTCATTAACAGATTTCTAGTTGGATTTAGACTGATGTCAGCATCATCGAAAATGTAATATTTGCTTGAGACTTCAATTTAGGATACGATCTGTTATTAGGTTTTTGCCGAAATGAAAGGAATAAACAAGGCAAAGCAAAATAAATGTTCTCATCTAATATATATTGAGAAATATCAAGGGTGTTCACTGAGTAAATATTGATTAATTAACCTAATCGGTTAGAGGTCTTCGTTAAGAATTATTTTAACCTTTTCTGAAGGAAGTCTGCGAATGTTGGTAGTTATTTGTATGTATGGAACAGATATAAAATGGCACTCCAGACTGCACCTGCGACCACGTTTACAGTTCCAAATTTAGTATTCTTGGAAGTGTGATTGGCCATGGCAGAAAGCTCTAGGGGCTGAAGATTTAAGCTTTAAAGTCATTGGTTAAATCCACAAGGTGTCAATTTGGTATTTTTCCCGCGCCAGAGTCATCAATAACGATAAGAACACAATTTCTTGGATTTCAAAGACCCGCACTACAGCAGGAAGAAGCACATTATTACAATTAGGTAATTCACCTCAGCTCTTCTGATTTTTTGCTGTGAACTAGGGATCAACACTTTTCATCCTTTGGACATTTATTTAATAATTATGATTTATCTTGAATATAAATAACATTAGCGTAATCTTACTGACGCTTTATAATAAAATCAAACGTACGAAGCAGCATTTTACAACAATGAGGCCAGACAAAGTTTATATTCATCTTTTGAAATTAATGTCAATTTGTGAGTTACTAAAGAATAAGAAAGAAATAATTCTACATTTTAACAATTAAAGAAATTCCTCGGTGTTAAATAATCAACCATCCTCTTCTTTCCATATTAGGCTTGACGGGTATTTATTACAATGCCATGGAAACAAGGCCTGATTAAGGGGGTAGGAGGCCCTGGAGCAATTTCAAAATGCCCCTCGTCCTCCACCCCACCCCCACCCCCGCGAGCGGGGGCCCTAGAGCGCTAACGTGACTGCTCCATGTGCTCCGCGTTTAATCCGGCCTTGCATGGAAATAATGTCTCTTGTTTTCCACCGGGAGCATGCCATAGCTGTCTGTTTTTAAAATCCTTTGGATATATATATATATATATATATATATATATATATATATATATATATATATATATATATATATATACGCAGTCTTAACCAATCTGATGGGGTAAGACGCTAAAACTGACCAGTCCTTCAAATGGAACATTCTTCGACTGAAGAGTCCTTGCGTACCACTAAATCTCGGGCAAAATAAATGGACAGTTAATAATTTTCAGTTTATCAATTCAGAATGCATTCGATGATCCAGTAAAGCCATACTTCTGAGCGGACGTAACATTTGCAGTACTATGTAGTTAAAAGACATGTCAAGACAATCTGGTTGTCACTAATGTATCAATGAAAAAGTCTAGTCTTGTCGTTGTCGGATGGGGGGAGAAGTCGGATGTAGAACAAAAGGTTTCACAAGCTCATTCAGCTACCCAGACATATTTTAGAGATATTATGATCGATGATGGACCTTTGGATTCTAAGAAAATTGAATGCATTCGAGTAGATGTTACCGTTTATTACACCAAGTACCGTATGTACTCGCGTATAATACAAGTCCAAATGCAAACAACATTGACCTTGATCTGCCGTCGCATAATGCGCCGGCAGATCAGGGTCTATGTTGTTTGTTCCACTGGTTAGGCCTTACAAACTGCATAGACCCATATCTGCCGGCGCATTATGCGACGGCAGATCTGGGTCTATGCAGTTTGCAGTTGGCGTCGTATTATACGAGTATATACGGTAACTCAAAAGAAAGTGATAAAGATACAGTTACGGTACCACTGCATGATTTGAAAGTTTGGTGTAAGAACACGAAGTAGGTAGAACCGGTTTTATTCGATCTCTATTACTAATGGGGGTGGGGGTGGGGGGTGATTCTGAGAACGAAACAATCCGGATCATAACAAAACTGGTTTACTTCCTTCTAATGCATAAATAATGTATTTACCTTTGTATCTGGATTCTTTGAGTTTCTTTCTTTGCTCTGCCGTTTTGCAAAAGTAATTCCTTTTATGATTAAATTACGGATGAAGAGAATCTTAAGAGCCAAAATGTACATGTATGCTTTCAAACCACAGATCATTTGCAGAATATTGAACTCCTTCTAAAATCCATTGCCATATTCTTTCGCGAGTGAAAGGAAGTGGTTAAGAACTAGAAAGATATGTAATGTTACATACAGAATATTATGACTTTGGATATGGGATCCAATAGATCATGTGAAACTTACTTGTAATTGATACATGAAAAAAATATTCAAGATTTAGAGATTCATGGGGTATGTAAGCTTTCAGTCACAAAAGTCGTAATTTTGTTATAAATAATGTGAACATATAAAATCGTATCTTCAGTTATAAGGCAGTACGAAAGTGATCACCAAAACAAAATAGCATTGACAGTTAACAATCATGTTTAAAATGATGATTCGTGGGACGTTTATTTCCTTGGATATATACTTATTTAGTATTTGCAGTTACATCTGATTTAGATGAATTTGAATCTTTACATGCATTCTGGTTTCTCCGGCATCTACATTTCTTTTATGATCAATGAATGATTTCTTTACGATATTTTCAGAATATATAATTTTTTTTTTCTTGGGGGGGGGGGGGAGGGGTCGGGAGAGGTTCTCTGAGTTATCACATTTGCTTAATTGGGATAAATAAAAATAGGTAACCAGGCTGAGTCTGGTTATAAAAACACCATTAAATTCTTAACAGTTCTTTTTAACTGATATAACGAACATGTTCTGTGTAGCATCTATTTAAAATGGTTGTCTTACAACCGAAACCCCAATTTATATCTCCCATTTCCACCATTTCTTTCTTTTTGGTTCTTTTTTTTCTTCTTGCCCCTTTATTTAAACTCTAGTGTTGTTGCAGAATACATACATTATTATCAACACTAAGGATGTCACGGTTTGGAAGATTAGTCTCGCTATCGTGTACTATAGCACAATAATTTGATGGCACGGTGAAAGGTTGCATGGAAGAGGAAAAGCTAATCGTGTGAGGCCAGATGCATTCATAGTTATCAGTCTTAGAACTGACTAATCAAACGATAATCGTGTAAGGCCAGATGCATTCATAGTTATCAGTCTTAGAACTGACGAATCAAACGATAATCGTGTGAGGCCAGATGCATTCATAGTTATCAGTCTTAGAACTGACGAATCAAACGATAATCGTGTGAGGCCAGATGCATTCATAGTTATCAGTCTTAGAACTGACGAATCAAACGATAATCGTGTGAGGCCAGATGCATTCATAGTTATCAGTCTTAGAACTGACGAATCAAACGATAATCGTGTGAGGCCAGATGCATTCAAAGTTATCAGTCTTAGAACTGACGAATCAAACGATAATCGTGTGAGGCCAGATGCATTCAAAGTTATCAGTCTTAGAACTGACGAATCAAACGAATGCTAAAACACAGAATTTCTCGATTTAAATTGGCTCATTTTTTGTGTTGCTGTCATGTGGATATGCAAAAAGGGAAACAAAACCTGACTTTGAATATTACAGCCATATCAAATCTGCATATACCTAAATGAGAAATATACAATCTTCCTGAAGAGCCTTGACCTCGAAAAAAGCTTTAAAGACAGTTGGTCATATCCTGAAAGGGATAGTGACATATGTTAATCCTGGTACATAGATAAGATTTCATCTCTCTATATATTGTTTAAATCTCAGGAAAGTATATGTCCTCAACCAGGACCCTAAGTCGCCGAGAAACAGAGTAGATTTTGGGAAGATAGTCTCTGCTTATCCAATTTTGATGAGCAAAAAAAAAATTATAACATAACTTCGAACTGTAAATGAAGACAATTACGACTGCATTAATCTACTGATTATATTCAATATTTGCTTCTTTATGATTTAAATAATAGCTATTATTAGTCATTGGAGCCCTGTGGGAAATATTAGATGGACGGCTACCGTCATTTAGTATTTGCAGTTACATTTGATTTATGTCAGATTATGGATCACTTATCTACTTGATCTTGCTAGAAGAAGAACGTATCCCAGAAAATATTAAATATTTGTTGACAGCAAAATATTTCTTTGCATGATTTATTGCCTTCAGGGGGATGAAAAACATCCGGGACACCAAATTAGAATATACAAATTACTATTAATGCTACACTACGAAATAACCCGTTATAAATCCTATGGAGGCTGCTCTTATTATCATTGAATGACCAAGGGTCAGTTTATAGCACGTTGTCAGGGAACCAGTTGCCGTCTTCTGATTCGATGTATGCAAATTACGGATACTGATTGCTCTATTGCATGTATTCATGCACGACTAGACAATGTTAGAATGATCTATTGAGCACACTTTTAAAAGAATTTCCATTAATATGTCTTTATTAGATGCAAAATTTAATTATAAGTTTTAACCGGTTTATTTTTTCCGTTCACTGAAACAAAAAAAAAACAATTACAGGATGCATGCAAATGTCAATACGAGGGTATACAGAGAGCGTGGGATGGGAAAAATATAAATGCTGTATGAGAATAGTTTCTAATTGATTTTGAAGAAGATGAAAATGCTTTGTTTAGTCTTGCTATGATTGTTAAGTAAGTACTTTATTTAGATGATTGTATTCCTTGGGACAGTTTAAACTGAATTACTAATCGTGCTATAGGTTATGATCAGTATTGGGATTCATGATCGCATTAGCGTATGGGTAATACGCAACTCGCATTCGCGTATGGGTAATACGCAACTCGCATTCGCGTATGGGTAATACGCAACTCGCATTCGCGTATGGGTAATACGCAACTCGCATTCGCGTATGGGTAATACGCAACTCGCATTCGCGTATGGGTAATACGCAACTCGCATTCGCGTATGGGTAATACGCAACTCTCATTCGAGTATGGGTAATACGCAACTCGCATATTTGTTCAAGGGAACTGCTTCTCGCAGCTTCTTATTAAGTTATCTATATCTATATCATGCACGCCTATGATGTTTTCTGTTCTTAGAGTACATTTATAAATGCTCTAATACAAACTACACTCACTACACTATATACCTACCATACACACACAGACATGCACACATACACGTGTGTGTGTGTGTGTGTGTGTGTGTGTGTGTGTCAGCATCCTTACCCTAGATCTAAATAATTCATGTCAGGTTAGAATGACTAATTGTATGAACCTGCAATAGACTTGCTAGGGATATATTTTAAAAACTAACATAGAAATTACATAATATCTAGTATTCGAAGAATGCTTAGATTCTTTGTACATTTGTCAGGTTCAGAATAACATAAGGTACAATGGAATACATTTTCGGGATACATATCCACTGCGTATATATCGCAAATATTATAAATTAGTAAATGTGCGCGACGTCGTAGTTAAAAACCCAAACCAACAAAGAAATAAAGAACAAAAACAAGCCTTGAATACTGCTTTATCAGAAGGTAATTTCCTTAAATGTATGAGCAAAAGGAGATAACATTATTTTAGGAGATACAAATGACAACATTTCTTGCAAATACTTGACACAAGCATTATAAAGAGTTCAATGTATTGCGGTTATTATAGTCCGAATTTGATGCATGTTCAAGAAATCAGATAAAAAGCATCAACATGGGAGAAAGCTGACAGTATTAAATATTTTGCTTATATTTACATTAATAATACACTAGCTTCAAATTTCGGCGCCTCGAAAGAGGAAATTTTCAATCGATCATTCAGGCACTTACAAATGGTTATGATATTCTAATACTTTTTAGAAAAAAATAAAAGTTAAAGTTTTGGAGAAAAGAAACGGATGAAAATTCTTTAGAAACTTTCCTCTGGTCGTAAAAAGTTTGTGTTTGCTCTTCGCTGTCGATCTATATGGGTACATGTACGAAGTGAGTCATATATGGACCATCTGAGAGAAACCAAATGAAACGGGAACAGGACAAAGTAGGAAAGTACAGAATACATTTGAGCGATTAAGTAGATCGTTGAAATGCTCTGAAAAGGAAAATTGGGGCCGAACGTAACAGTGAAGTGGCGAAATACTTGCTATACTTGTAAGTGCTTGCCTGTTTCATTAACTTTGTACTTTTGTTTGCCCATTAGTTTAATTACATAAAATGAATTAATAACAATAAATATTATACTAATGGCCAGAAATTGGGTCGAAATGCACATTTTGGCTGTAACTAGAATTTATATCAAGAATTTTGCTGACTCGCTGTATATGTCAGATGAAATATATGTAATTTTGCCAAATGGGTTTAGAAAATCGACCAACATGGCCTGTCCGTTTGACCTTATATTGGCATTGTTATTAGGACATGGTCCACCCGATTAAATGTTATAGCACATTGCATGCCATGTGCAAGATTTACGTGAGCGAGATAATTTGCAATTATATTCACACATAATGCATGCACTGCAATACCTATTCACTGAATGGACAAGGTCCGTTGTGAATACTCTACGGAATTGTCAAATCGACCGGTCATTTCTTCGCGTTTTCCGCTTTCATGTACATAAGGATAGAACAGAAATTAATTCCAACAAAAAAGGACACACTAATCACCTCGCTGTTATTTTTACAAATTATTTGCACATTTGTTTTGTCCATTATATAATTTCTGATATATTTGGCACGTGCTCAGCCTAAAACATATCAAAGAGCAAGAAAATGATTTAGCATCACTTGCGTAACATTAACAAATGTAGCAGATATCTCTTTAAATGCACGCGCATATATTACCATGTAGAAGAAGATCGTACATCTTAAGAATTCCGTTGATCAGCGTAATCCATCCATGTACAAAAACTTTTTTTTTTTTTTTTTTTTGTTTATTTGTTTAGGGGTTTTTTTGTTTTTTTGTTTTGTTTATTTGTTTAGGGGGTTTTTTTTGGTTTTTTTTTTGTTTTGTTTATTTGTTTCTTTATTTTTCCAACACAAAAGAGTACATTAAATTAAATTAAATACAAAAGGGCAAGATTATAAATTTTAAAATTTTAATATTTTTTTTATATACACATATTGATGATTTTGACCGCCTCTATGACAATGTAAACTTTTGCATACTGCCATCAAGATCTGTCGATTTTCTGAGAAAATAATGTTTATTGTTAATGTTTACTACTCCGTACATTTATAAATTGGAACATCACATCAGCATCTTCGACTTTGTGTTTTTAAATGAAATATTTTGAAATTATATATGAAAATTGTGTCATCGATTTAATGATATTACAGATATTTATTTTGATAGACGTTAAGATATTTATTTACCACCCATTCAAGTCGTTATCTTCACTTAATTATGTGTCTCGGTTAGTACAGTCGTATGAATTACGGTGATAATCTATACAATTTTGTTAGCAAATTTCTATAAGCAAGGGTAACTTAACCTTAGTAAAAAAAAAACTTTACATGTAGTGTGTCTTCCCGAAGATTAATATTCATCTTCCTTTAAAGTCTGTGTTATCAATAAAGTCATCAGCGTTATATTTGTTTTAAAAAGCATGCAAACGTATGATTGGACACGCTTCCAGTATCATGATTGCTAACATTTTCAACTGTTCCAAGGAGACTTTGCACGCGAGTCGTTTTTCTCGTGCTGACAAAATAACTCTTTTCAGTGATATCGAATCATTTCTAAAATGTAGAAGATAAACTGTTTTATACTATCGAAAATTTAAATATATAAGTAGCAGATATCATCAAGTGTGAACTTTTATAAAGAAAAATAAATAGTTTGTGAGTAAGCATACCCGTTGGAGAAAAAACGTGTTCATATGTTGATATATAATGCAATTAATGAATAGTTGAAGCTGCTAACCGGTGTAGATCATAAATGATATCTCTCTTTTCAGAGGCACCACTGTACAACAAATATTAATAACTTACTGTTTGACTCATTATTTCCTAGCTTTATAAACGTCCATGGTATATTGATTCAATTATCGTAAGTTTATACTAATGGACATAACAGCCTCAATTCAATTTGCAATATTGAGTTAGGGCAATCCTAGGGCAATATTTTCATATATGTCATCGATTGAAACACGGAGTCAGTATTCCAAAAATCTAATTACTCCGACAGCATCAGACCCAAAAGCAAGCATATTCAACAGTTTATAGATATTGTCCTGGCAACCGGTAGCTTCACAAGTCTGAAGACACTATATAGGTCCGAGACGCTTGTCTTCAAGAAAGAAATCAGGAGTAACAGAAGAAGTATTTAGATGTGCTTCCAAAGGGTTGTAAGTCAGTATAGATATTCCTTATGCATGGATGAACACGAAATTACTGATTCTCAAAAACTCAGATACAGTTAAAAGATGTGTCATTCTTAGATTTTAAAAATTTAAAATATATCCAACAAAATATTTCGCTAAAACATCAGAATGCCAATGATGAGCCCTCAACCAGTATCCTCACGTTTTCTGGCCAATATTTTCTTCTTATTGAAAAAAATAGATTTTTTTCTTCAAATATACACTTTATGATGAATTAATTATATTGATAACCTGTGAATTTTTCACCCGTTTAAGAACTAAGTGTGGATGCAACCGCTTCTCGTTATGTATTTGAATCATCCATGTCCTGACCTCCTGATATCTGAGTTTAACCTGAGTTCCTCTATCCAAACTGCACAGACTGACGTCAAATGTTCCAATATCAATGTGTTAGACTTATTATAAGCAACGTAAAAATATATTTCAATTTATAGACTACATGCAATACATGTTAAGTAGGCTGCTCTTCTTAGAAATGCACTATGTTTCAAACGGCCACCTTTCTCATGCATACATATGACAGATACAAAAAAAGGAGTGAGTATGCAAATCAGTTGGATTTCGTATATTCACATTATCGAAGTGCATCCAAGCAAAAACCAGCAGCTAATATAGCCCGCTAAATTGAAAAACGAGAATGGCTTGTAAGTTTTACCTTTCATAAGAATGTTTCTGAAGTCCATTTCCACTTGCAAAATAGTTATAGCCACATGCGTGCCTACTGCATGTTTGGAATGATACAGTTTTGATGTCCGTACCCAGCGGCGGCGCGAGGATTCGAGGCGGCCGGGGGTAATGTCCTTTAGTGGCGCCCATACTTTGCCAAAGAGAACAGTTTGCATGTCAGTTGCCAACATCCCCCCCCCCCCCATCTACGCCCCGGTTACAGCTAAAAAAACAACAACCCCCCTCCCGACGGCGCCCCCCCCCCTCGCCCGGCGCCCGGGGACAACTGACCCAACCCTCATCCCCTCCTCACGACGCCACTCTCCATACCAGTGTAGTACAAAGGATACGTACCACATGACCCATTTCTTATGTGTACTAGGGTACCAGAAGTATCAAATCGGCAAGTCATTCTGGAAAACCATAACACATGTCTCCTTTGTTACTGATAATCCATTCTTATATGATTTCAACAATTATTTGCAGCGTTGACGAAGTATAATGCGGTCTACACTCTAAAGCCGACAATAATTGCTGAATTGCATGAAAGGAAATAATAAGTAAGGTCGCCTAATCATGGCACTAAAGGATGTCTTCATGGGAAATTCTTCATTTTCTAGCCATATATTATGCGAGGAATTGTGCAAATTGCCGATATGTAACCCCATTGAAGGCCAGCTTCTTCTGGTGCATGGGTGTAACGAAGGTCACAATTAATAAACAGAAAACCATAAATGACAAGGAAAATTCAGTCATAGAGCAGCATATGCGGAAAAATTGCAGAAATTAATCAATTTACTCTCCTGCTAAAATGGAGTCAAATATTTCATTTCTATTGCTAAGGTACTTATCTTGAACCAATATTAGAAATAGTGTAACATAACTTCTAACAGTACGGAACTAAAACAAAGTATGCTGTATAATTGATATTTTCAATTCTTGGATTTTTTTTCTAAACTATTTAAAATTACACAGAGGACAAACAATAATCTGTCAAGAAGAAAATTTTCTCACGCTTAGTCTGACCTCGTTGATTTAAAAAAAGGAATGGTCCGGTGTGTACAAGAAGCTTCTCTCGTTTTTCAGTTAGAACTTAAAAGAGACAATACAATAAGTAACACAAAACACAAATAGTTGCTACCTGCATGAATTGTGAGAGGGAAAAGATTGTCCTTTTCAATCAAAATCTGTCAATTTATATACCGAAAGCCAACTATCAATCTATCAAATTATGTATATATTTATTTATATATCTGTCCGTCTATCTATATTGAATTCACTATTTTTCGTAGGATACCAGTTGCTGTAGATTTCGTGGCTGCGGTAAAACACGAATTTAAAGACCCAACGAATCATCTTCCTTCTGCGGAAATAATAGGACTCCTTTTCTATACCATCAATTTAACTATCGAAAAAAATGTCATTTTTCACAAAACCACGAAAACTGTTGCCCACAAAAACAAACGAATTCTTAGTATTATATCTATCGACATATCGCCTTCACACTTTGGATTTACAATATGCATTATAAAAAGTATCGCTCTCTTTTAAGATAGCGTTATACACTCCTTACACCTCTGAACAGCCTGATGAAATTTATACAGCGGTCCCATGGGACAATTTATATGACATTATTTAATGGAAAACGTCTTGAAACAGTATAATCTTTCATGCTTGAGTCACTGAATCATAAAGTTTATAGCAAAAGAAAGAAAAAAGGAATATAGGGATTCCGGAATAATCTGAATTTTCATGCAACAACTAATATCCTTACAAGCTTAGATAGGTAACACTGCTAGCAAGTAGTTGCTTCAAATAGGATTGTGGATGAACTGTAAAGATTTTTCTTTCAGAGACAATGGTTCCCATGCGGTGGAAGCTATACGTTATATCTTCCGTCGATAGTTAGGATTTTACATAGACTTGCATCTAATTTCTTTGTTTGGAACAGAATTATACAAAGTATTCTAAAAACAAAATTACTTCCAAGATTATTTTTTTATCAAATATACTTCTGTTCATAGAAAAAAATAGAGACATGCCGAGAATATACGCTTGTATTTCTTTTACAATTTTTTTCCCCAACGTTGTATCTTGAGTGATTCGTAGATAAACATTACACCTAAATTGCCTAATTTTATAACAAGGCAAGGTATTGTAAAAAAAAATCCTGAAAGAAGAACTGTATTATCGTTCTGTTATTCCCAACCTCCCACCTACATAAAATAAATTGGAAAATATACGTCAACGTTATGTTCGGTCTCTGAATTACGTTTCAAATTAATACGTCTTCATCGCAGATGTTATTGCTTACTTTAACTGATAATTATACTCATTAGCTGTTCAACAGCTCGATCGAATGTTCACAGCATATCATTGAGATAAATTCCATGTAATTATGGACAAAGCACAGACACATTGAATTTTTGTTTGGTATTTCCGTTGTGATGTGTTAATACTGATCTAAGTTCTTTTGCACGAAGACGTTTCAAGTAGTTTAGTAAGTAATCACTTCTTTCATGTCGAGGCCATATATTGTGCAATCTATAGTTAAAGCACAACTATTATATTTGGTGTATTTTTAGTTTTCCATATGTCATTCTTCCTATATACGTTTCCTAACACTGACGGTCAACCCAACTCAAAGCAACAAATCAAAGCGCTAACAAATGGGATGTGATATATTTGGTCAGGATTTGGCTCAGGTGTATATCAGTATCAGTAGTAGAATATAAAGTACATTTACATACGAATAAATTAAAGATTTTAAAAAAAAGGCCTCTTAAGTTTTCAGTGATGGGTTAAATATATAAAAATAAAGTTAACACTGTTGAGTCTCGCTGGATAATACCCCTACACATTAGCGTTTAATATATGTATATGTATATATATATATATATATATATATATATATATATATATATATATATATATATATATATATATATATGACCGGATTAAGACCTTTAGAGGCCTTAAGCACTGAAAAGATTATGGTGCCCCCCATATGTAATTCAAAATAAAAACAATACTAAAACGTAATTTCTCTTCTTCTTTTGTGGTGCACCTGCTTTGCTGCCTATTGGGTAATCCACTAATATATATATATATATATATATATATATATATATATATATATATATATATATATATATATATATATATTGTCTGACTTTTTTTTAACCGTTTGGAAATTAGTACTTAATTCTTTTTCGCACATTAAAGATGCATTTGACGTATCTAAAGGTTTTGATTCATTCGTTGATTGACTCTCTAATTCAATTGAGTGCTTCACCGTCTATCAAATAAACACTGTCATGTGCTCCGCGCTAACTGGTTTTCTTTCTCGTGTCCGTTACTACTCCGGGCTATCAGAGGAAGATAGCGACGATAGAAAATGATGCGTAAGTGCGTATGCGGTAACACAGCTCGTAAGAAACAAAAATGAACTTCATCATTTGAATGATCAATACGTTATCTAGAATTTGTCTAAATCCAGAAGAAATGAACTAAGATCGTCTGGAGGCATGGGTATACCTTTCTTTGCTAAATTTCATCCGTAGCGATATCTGTATATTGGTCATAAGACAAAGCAGTCTGTGTACAAACTACTGGTCATTTTTGTTGTGTTGGAATACATATCCAATAAATATAGATATAACTTGTGATTTCCAAATATTTAAAGTGGGGGACTACACTCAAATATATATGACATGAATATACAAAATGATTGCTGTTGTGGAAATCAAAACCTATTACTATCCAAAAGGTGAGAATAACAATACAAAACAGGTAGACTTCGAGTTCACAATTAGGGTAATTGATACTGTTCTCCGTTTGCGTATAGGACACACATTCTTGAACCATATATATCTACTGAAAGGTCAACCTCGACCGGAGTGCATCCTTTGCCAGTGTCCACTGGCATTGGAGCACTTTCTTGTCTATCGATTTCCACCTGTTATAAATATTTTTTTCTTTTTATGTTAACTTGATGAAGAAGCTTTATGTTGATGTTCAACTGGACTGAATCGTGTACTTTCTAAGAGAATGCAGTTTATATAAAAAATATTGACTATATTTTGGCAAGAAATTTACCTTTTTACCTTTATCTTTTATTTTATATACCTTGTAAAATTATTTAACGTTTTTACTGCTTTTATCTTTGAGGAGTACATGTTTACTTCTATTTGGAAGGGTTTGACTTTTTGATGATACTATCAGATCTTTATCTTTATATTTTGAAAGCTTTAAGCTACATACATACATACATACATACATACATACATACATACATACATACATACATACATACATACATACATACATACATACATACATACATACATACATACATATACACACACAACACACACACACATACATACATACATACATACATACATACATACATACATACATACATACATACATACATACATACATACATACATACATACATACATACATACATACATACATACATACATACATACATACATAGCTTCTGCAGGTATGTTTCAAGCCTTTTAAAATAGTATCACCACAAGGCCTCATTCAGTATCTACATGCTGGTAAATCTCTCTCTCTTTCTCTCTCTCTCTCTCTCTCTCCAAGTGTTGAAATAATGAGGAACGTCCATTATTCATCCTGTGCTGAATTTCTATTTCTATACTGTTAATAAGAACCAGTTTTTTTTATCTAGCACCTCTTTTCAAAAGTGCTTTCCTGTGTCCGTTTTGTTCTGCAACAGCATACTCAAATCTGAGTTACTTATGTGCTAGTTTCCTATCATCGTACCTATCTGTACCCATGAAACATATAAGTCATGTGTAATCAGTCAGTGTATATTTCTTTTTCGTAATAAAAATTTGTATTGTAATAAAAAAATTGAAAGAAGTCTATTAAAAAAATGAGGGAGAGGATGATTAGCATTCAGATGAAAGGTATGTACAACCTCCAAAACATAAATGTTCTATCTACAGCAAAACGTTTTGTGTATTTCAAGCCTGCTAAGTATTTGTTTGCGGAATATACTTTATCTTCTAGGAGAGTTGTTCATAAAGAGCCATGTATATGGAGGTCAAAAGCAGTTGGTTTAAGATAAATGCATTGATTTTCTATGAAATTCCCTATTTACTGTATGCTCTTTTCATTATGTTTTTTGATAGAATATCTATGGTATACTCAAGAGAGTAGAATTGTGACATTGCTGTCAATACAATATGTGGAAACGACTGGGCGTCGATTATCGGGGGTCTTGCAATTTAAAATGAGATTTATTATCTAGCAGTCGTTGTCATAAATAATTCAGTCTGAAAAGGCTAATTGTGATTTCCAACTTTGCCTTAAGAGCAAAAGCCATCTTTCTGTCTTTATGAGTATCTATCTTTATGAGTTTATGCTACACATTTCATACCCCCACCCCTCCCCCCAAAAAAGACCAAACCCCCCCCCAAAAAAAAAAAAACAACAAACAAACAAACAAAAATTATTTGATATGTTAGGCAAACACATTTACTCGACAGAAGCAGTAATTTTTCAATTTAAGAAACTTTATTTTGAGGCGCAACATATATTTGGCTGGCAAGTAAAAGAATTGAAGACCTGTATGCAACAAACCTTGTTGGGTCAACATAATGTCGAATCCCAAACCATCCATGATATCTTGTCAAATTATAGCCAGTCGGAGCAATATCTGATCGAATTCAATAACAGTCTAGATGAGAATTTATCGTAACCAGACTTAGTTTAACAAATTGTCGTATTTTACTATTTTTCAGCCCAACTTTTATGGTTTAAATAAAAGAGAATACATTAATAATTGTGCGATATGATTGAATGTGATTATCTTATTTATAGCTTTTCGTCTGTGTCATATGTGGTTAAAGCCCTGGGTTGCAATGCCCATCGGATGCATATTTATGTATTATCGATAATATTGAATACTTTAACCCGGCATTATACACTCTCCAACTGTTCATCAGCCAGATAATATATTAATATAACGGGCCCGTTACGCAAACTTTCTCTTACCATTCTTCCTCTTTGCAACTAATGAAATATGTTTAAATGTGTAACGCTTGTGGTTGGAAGATTGCGGTTCAATAACTATTATGTAACCGTCGCGAGACGCCTGCTCCGGGCAGAAAACAAGGGCTCAAACTGTAAATGTACTGATATCATTGTAGTACACTACTGTTTATTATATGCATTTTTATTTATAGCTTTTTACTTATGTCATTGTTGAGTAATGTTTTGAAGCAGCTATAAGATAGATTCCAAAGCGATGTTATTCCAAAGTACAAATAGTAGCTTGCTTTGTACGTCTGTAATAAGAGGCCTAAAGTTTGAAATAAATTTAAACGTCGATTGTTAAAAAAATGCATTTATTAGACTTAGTGATGAGTTGTGTCAGACAGCTATAGATTAAATATTGCATGTTTGATATGATGACTTGTGCGGGCAAGCTGCTAAATCAAGCTGCTAATTTAACTAGTAATGCGGAAATTAATACATTTGTTAATATTGAGATATGATTGTGAGAATTACCAACTGATGGAGTGTGCAAAACAGTCCTTTTCAACATAGATAATTCTTGTAGTTATGACTTTTTCCAGGAAAGAAAGTTTCGCATTTGACTTTCAAATATACGCGTTATTAAAATACCTGCAGCTGATCATAAGGGTAATGCATATTTCATATGATTTAGAGAGACATGTTGGTTTTTCACATTCAATAGTGTTAACACCCAACATTCATTATTATTATTATTATTATTATTATTATTATTATTTAAGATTACACAATCCTGCTATAGTTTTCTAATATAATAACCCATCTTTCCAATTCAAAGGCATTTGTGAATATAACTTTTTAATTTGTTTCATTTTCACTGCAGGTTGTAGACCGTTTAGCAAGAGCGCTCTTATTAGGCATATATATATTTTTTTCTCTTTCCTAAGGTTCTTTTTCCCACTACATGTTTTCTTCATTTCTCATTATATCTCTCTTACTCTCTCATTCCTTTTTTGTAGTTCTCGCTGCTATTATTTTACATTCTCAGGCATATCTAATGTTCATTTTCTATGATTATATCTGTTATCGTTCGGTACAAAACATTCACCCTAACTATATATATATATATACATTCTAGACAATTTGCTGTCAGTATATTTCGTGTTTTTTTTAAACCAGGAATCAGAAAGTTCCAAAGAGAAGGCTCCGAACAAACTATACGTACGATGTTTTTAAAGACAAATGCCGTGCAATTTCCCATAGTAACCACCTCTGATTAATAGCCATCTTGAGGATACAGTCAGCTTCTGGTTTTCCCTTCTTACAACACATGATAGTCACCTTTCTGAAATAGGCAAAGAGGTTATATCCCATGGGCAATTGGCTGAGATGTTTAGGACTGTTGTGTTGTCTGCTACGAGATGAAAAAGACGAAAATTAATGAATTCATTTTCAAAAGGATTATCATTCAAATTAATCTATGTTGGTCATTTGCCTTAAATTTTATTTGGATCACTCAAAAAGGCAGATTGAAAGCCTGTAGTTTTGCATTATTAAAATTTAAATAGGAACTTCCTTTAATTAGTGGAATTAAAATTCCTCTCGCGGGAACAAAAACCCTTGAAATGCCAGATGAAAAGCAGTGTTCCAGCTAAAGGTACATCACATGAGAGCGACTGTATTAAACACCATATTCTCCATCTTCACATTTCAGTAGAAACTCTCATTTTCAGAACAAAATTTATGTCTGTTTTCACTACATTTTAAATGCTAAATGGCTCGCCACGTATAGCTTCATTAGTTGTTTTACTTTGTCTTTTATTTCTTTTATACTCCGTTGATTGTTTTCCTCCATCAGCTGCGGTGAGGCATGCGGAAGGTGCAACATTGACTGAATCAAGATTCATCAAAGTAGCATCACCTATGTACTCCTATTTCTTTTCGGAAGATACAGCGCAACTTTCATTTTTAACATTTTTATCTGTTACATAACTGGGTATTTTAAACCAAGTTCCTCATGATTCTGTAATATGTATTCATTAGCATCCCGGAAGTTTTGCATGCTCTACATATGTTCTTATCCCTCTCTAATTCGAAATTAATGATAGTTTATGTTTTTTTGTGATGTCTTTAATATTTTTGATCGAAGCAATCCAATTCCAATATATTTCCTTGACAACAAAATATTTATTTCCTGGGAAATTTTATTTATTTCTTTTAAAATTTCATTAAAAATATCCTTATGCTCACGTGTTATCTTTGTCGACCAATAAACGTTTATCAGCATGAACTGGCATAGGTATCTTGTTCATCATTATGTTAAAAAAATCTCGTGATGATAAGACCTAATTAAGTTCATGTATTACCAGTTTTCCTTTTGGTTTAATACACAGTATTTGTACATATTAAACCGAAGATTCTTTTCTTTAGACAATCGTTTTATACCCAAGGCATACCTTTTTTTCTCTCTATGATCAGTTTTATATGTATGCCGTTTTGTTCATCTGTAAAAACTCATGGAATATTTTTATTTAACAGCCGTATGTTAAACACGTTGTCATTCGTGTAATCGTTCGTGGCATAATTTTTTATCTTTTAAATATCATTGTAAAAGTTTTGTTTCGACATATATACACAATGAAGCGGTATAGGTCATAATGAGCTACAGTCTATCATTATGCTTGTTTTTCAACTTGTTGTAGCAAAAGTCATACATCAACCACTTCCATAGCTCCAACACAATATATCCACCGTATATTTAATTTCTTTTTGTCTAATTTGACTTTTTTCATGCTAATTAAAACCAAATCATATATTTGTGTTGCCCTAGAGAAGGACAGATCTTTGCTACATCTGAAAAAATTATTTTCACTCAGACATATTTTAACAGTTGTTTTTTTCAGATGCTCCATCTGTCTACCGAACATAGAGGTGTTCGTCAATTTAATGAATGTTTCTCAAAATCTGTTGTGGCTTTATGGCTAAAACTTGTATTCAATTAAATGCAAGATTAAAGCCAAGGCTATTGTTTGAAAAGAAACAAACAAAACAAAACAACAATCGTGTGTACCTTTTTAGTTTTAAGTATAATTGTAGTTGAAGCTTCAAATTTCTTTAGTGCCTCGACGTCCATAATAGTTCAGATACCTTTGATTTTGTTTCTTTCATCTGTTCAATGAAAATTCTGTAAAGTTCAGATACGTTATTCATCCAGGTGCTAATGGATAGTACATAAAGTATTCGTGTAGCTCTATACCAACTTCTGGAATATATAAGTTTTATTGCCTACCTAAATTCTAATAGATACTCTTCAACCAATCTAATTTCATTAATCATTTGCCCACAAAATGTGATTTTGTTTGCCTTTGACACTGTTTGCTTCATTGCCTTGGAAAATATTCCACTTTCCTAAAAAGAGCTCGAAGATAATTGAATTTATATATCTCTTCTAATTACAAACTTTTATATGTGAAATTGAAGTTTGTTCTATAATTCTTTATCAAATAGTAGTACTTTGGTTTTGTCAACATATATCATATCATATATCACAGTAATTACTAAAAGTATTGATCATAAACGGAAGATTTCATTTATTATCGGCAAGAAGAGCGCTATAATCCGTATACAAAAGTAAAATACATTTTAGATACAGAATAGTTTATTCATTAATCCGTATTGTCTTTTCTGGAATTATTGTGCAAATATTTGTTTGTGACACTTTCTACAAGTCAATTTGATAATTTTGCACTCTGGTTCGTCATCGTTGAGAACTATATTTGTATCCACAACCATTTGACTGATAAATTTATATTGTTTGAAACTTTATAAATAAGGATTGTTCTAACTAAATTTAGTAACTTTCGTATACTTTTAGTGACAGATAGTGCATATTAGTGACTTTTAGTTACTGTAAGTGAGAAATAGTTAATGCCCATTAGTGACTTTCATCTACTTACATTTCTTATGACCTAAATAGTTAGCATGCCTAAACAGTACCATATTGTCCTCACTCATAAAATAAATCTGGAATCTTTCACAACATCCCCAAAAGCAAACACCCTAACAAGATACATGAATTCAACTCACTGAAAACATAAAATCCTATGCCTGCTATTATACAAATGGAGAAAAGGCAAAAATATACAACAACTAGAGTTTAAATAATATTGCCGAGGAAACTCTTGCTAAAGCCCATAACAAATACGACGGAATATGCCTTCAATCTTATGTAAAACAAGTTCTACATACGCGAAGAAACATTAAATAGTTTATATGACAAGCTAGAAAAATTAAAAGAACTTTTGAACATATTAAATATGATGAAAGAGATCGAAAATAGAGAGTTGGAATACCTGCTCGTGTGACAGCATCAATATCTGGAACTGTGTCCTTCCATCTTATCCTCATCAGTTTCCTAATGCAGTCAATGTGAAAATGGTTCAGCTTCTTGGCATGGCGTATGTACACTGTCCATGTTTTGCATGCATACATCAGGGTCAGCAACACACTGGCTTTGTAGACTTTGAGTTTTGTTTGGAAATTGATGCCTCTGCGCTGCCACACATATGCGCGTAGCCTGCCTAAGGTTACACTTGATTTGGCAATTCTTGCGTTGGTTTCGTCATCGATGTGGACTGTGTACTGTCGAGGTAGATAAACTTGTCCACGGCCTGCAGGGTTTGGCCATTTACTGGGATAGTAGGCTCGACATAAGGCTTTTCTAGTGCAGGTAAGTGTATCACCTCTGTCTCCAAGATACTGATTGTGAAACCAAAAATATAACAAGCTGAAGATAAATGGTCCATACTCTGTTGCATGTCAGATTTGGCATTCGTGGAACAGTTATCAGCAAATAGGAGATCAAGAGCAGTCACTAACTGTAACTTTGTCTTCACCCGTAGTCTCCACAGATTGAGGAACTTGCCAACAGTTCTGTAGCTGAAAATCTGAACATCTTTCGAGGATTTTGTCGGCTATTGACAGCAAGGAGATGCCCCGCTTGTTCTAGCTGGATTGTCTGTTGCCTCTCCGCTTGTACAAGTTGACAATGAATGCATCCTTGTACTCCTGGGATATAGTGCCTTGATTCCACCTTGACTGCAAGAGTTCAGTCAGTTTTGAGCTATGTGAAGGCACTGGCTTTGTCTAATTCTGTTGGTGTAGCATCTGCTCCAATTGCTTTTCCATTTAATAGGAGTTCATTTGCTCACTCAGTTCCGGCAGAGCTGGAGGATTAGCAATTGACATGTTGATTTCCACTTGGGGCAGTCGACCAATTACCTCATCACAGATAGATGATTGTTGATTGAGAGTGTTGCTGAAGTGTCCTGCTAAATCGGTAGTATCATTTCTTTGACCGTGGGCAGTATGGTGCCGTCAGCACTCATTGTTGGAGATGTTCCTCATTACTGTGGCGGTAGATTGTTTTCAAAGCATAATAGAAGTTCTTCATGTCACTCCTGTCTGCGAAGGACTGAATCTCATCTGCCTTGTTGCTCAGCCAAGGGTCTTGCAACTCTCTGAGTTTGCATTGGGAAGTCCTCTTAATGATGCTTAAAGGCTGTTTTATTAGACGATGACGTGCTGTTGTCTTAACAGGCCTTTTGGAGCCGATGTTTCTCGTTCAGTAGTCTCTGTATGTCAGCATCATTCTTATCAAACCAATTTTGATGTTTACGTGTTGAGAGGCCGAGGGTTTTATATGCAGACAAGTACACAGCGTCTCTAAAGAATGCCAAGTTTTCTTCGACGTTCTCGGAGTTCGCGTGAATTGTTACCAGTTGGTTGCACAGTTCTTAAACAAACGCCTGTTTCGCATTCTCCTGTTTCAGTTTGGAGACACTGAGCTTCTTGGTCGTCTGCTACGCTGAATCCGGATACTGAGCTTTGAGACTATGAGCCTGTGGTCAGTCAAGCATTCTGCACTTCTCATGACCTGATGATGACGTAAACAGTGAGTTGTCAGTGCTTGGAGGGTGGGTGCACCCAAGACGTCTTGTTGCTGTTTGGCAGGCCGAAGACAGTGTTGGTGATTACGAGGTCGTGCTCAACGCATTTCCTCAGTAGGAGCAGTCGGTTGTTGTTGCATTTGGTGCATTTGCCAATGCTATTTATGACGACGATGCCATGCGCCAACTCTAACATTGAAGTCACAAAGGATGATGAGCTTGTCTGCCTTCGGTACGAGACTCCAGGTCTTCATAAAATTTGTCCTTGTTCTTATGGGTGCATAGAACATTAATGAGAGTTGCATGTCTTGTCTCATTTCACAGTCCGTCATTCAAGTCCTTTGGGAGATTTGTGAGCTTACTGACTAGCTGTGATTTGGTGGCAAACCCAACACCAACTTCACGTTGCTCTACTTTTCTTCGGTAACTGCAGAAGAAGATGTTGCGGCTCATAATTCAGTGAGTTGTCTTTCTTCCGCTAGGCTAGTTTCACTCAGTGCCGCTATTTGGTTGTTGAATATGGCCAGTTCTTTCTCAGCTAGAGCTGTTCTTCTCTGGTCTATCTGCTGATGTCTTGTCTATTAATGTACACACATTCCAGGCACCGATGGTGGGTGGCGCCACCTATGTCTTCTTGCTTGATTTTTGACTACTAAAGTGGTATCTCCATCAGCCGCGGTATGCTGACCAGGGTTAAGGTGAAGCAGGCAATATTTATGGCACCTTTATGAGCACTGCGATCCTAAATAGAGCTGCTCATTTGCCCAGGGAGCTGCCGAGTTCCGTAGCAGCTTCTGTCCATTGAAAAGCGACCCTATGTCCTGAGTCGCCTGTGTGCAGGTCTGCATCTAAAACTCCCAGTGTACTCACACCTGCTCCTCCGCCGCTCGCCTATCGCTACAAGACTTGAAGGTATCTGGTGGAGGGAGGGGGTAATGTCTTGACTTGCGCGTGGATTGGATTTAAATGAGGGAAAGTTGCGCAGAGGCACCCTTGCTCTCTCGTCCCGGCCTATCTGAATGCATTAGCAGGACCATATTGAGACGTTTGAAGACAAATCCTGATGCAGTGGATGGCCATCAGGTCCTACTGCACCTGAGCAGCTCGTACCATCTGACTTCATTGTCCGAGGAATGAGCATGTCTGCTGGGCTACTTGATTCACCAGAGAGGACTTTCCAGAGAGCCAGGTTTAGCTGTCATGACCTGGCGCAGATAAAGACAGTATACCATGTTTTATAGCTTCCGACCCCGATACATATATTTTCTTAGCAGGTAATTTTAACAGTATAACTGGTAACTTGAAAGATTGTTTAGAGAGTGACAAATGACAATGCTGAATGCATTTTTGGAGACAATGCATTTTATGAATCAGATAATTGCTATAGAAAGAAATTCAAAAGACTTGGTATGTAATGCTTTGGATACTATCTAATCGGTATATGTAAAATATCCTTAATGTTAGAATATCTAAAAACACGAGAGCGCAATTGTACATGCACGTCAAAGGATGGTGCCAGTGTAGTATATTACTTGAATACTTCTTCTGGTCTCTTCAGATTTTGTTCAAATTTCTAAACTGGTTCTAAGACTAAATCGGCGTGCTTCCCAATTCTTTGTGAATTTTAGTTTCATGTTTGATAATACAAGAAATTGTCCAATTAGTGACAAAAACTTATTGGTAAAAGTTTTATCATATATGAATGGAACGATAATAAGAAGCACGACGTCCTAAATTCATTTCAAAATGAATTTTGAATTTTCAAGCTTAATGAAGCTATCTTGCAATGGACTGTATAGTTTATCACTTATCTATATCAGAAATCACCCAGGTTCATGCTGCTACAGTTTTAAGAAGATAGGAAGACGTACCCACCTAGGTAGGACCAACAATGTGATCTTTTGAAGAAAAAGCATAAGATGTCATATCTTTGTAAATTTAAATTTGATAACTCCGTCAAAATCTTAAGTGAATGAAAAACAAAAAAAGGAAATAGATTAAAAATGTTATCCGCATGACAAAATTAGAAAGTTCTAAGCGCATAAAGAAAAGGTAAGGATTGAACGATGGTCAGATGCTTCAAAGTTGTTGAAATTAATTAAACAAGTACGTGCTGTCAAAAGATTTATCAACAATAAGACATTATGTATTTAGTGGTATAACCATTTTAAAACATTACTATGACCATGAACCTGATAATTTTGATTTTTGCATTGATACCCAAGATGACGCCCTATTACTGAAGTTAAAGATCGAAAAAGCATTCGAAATCTAAAGTCAGGAATATCAGGTGGTCCAGACGGTATCATTAAATGATAAAAAATACGTTTGATCTTTTTAGTTACCTTTTATAATGAAATTTGTTATTCTGGATGTTTCCCGAAACAATGGAGTAAAAACAGTATGTGTCCATTGTATAAAAAAGGCTCGGAATCTTTTGTTGAGCCGAATAGGGCGTATTTATCCATAGGTGATCCCAGCCAAACGTTTTTCCTGTATTTTAAATGAACGTCATTTGTTTTACACTAGGTACCTAAATTTACTGAAAGAGACATATTGTATTTTAATCCGTGGTGTTTGTGGCAGTTTCTGTTTTACCTATTAGTGCAAATGTATTAGATATTGGATTAGGGCATGCAGAATAGGAAATTGTAGATATCCAATGGAATGTTACATCATGCTGAAAAGAATGGATGAATCTGGGAGAGTTACATGGCTCACAAGGGTAAAGGGCTTATATTTTAGATATGCATTTGCTTCATGCAGGATGTTAGAGATGACAAATCTTTTTTTTTCCGTTATTATAAACAACGGTTTCGAGACGATATGATACGGAGATGGAATCAAGCTGTATATAATTTATACAATGCATAGCATTACGTTCCATATTATGATAATTGTTAATTTCAGCACTATCTATCCATTGATTTACTAAGTAATCTCCAGCAAGTTTTGGTTAAACTGTGGTGTTTCACTCTCAATCTTGCTATAGAGAAAGGAAGGATACAACTCACGTATAAGTACACTCTGTGACAATGGGGAAATATGGGATGAATTTCATTTTATTTTACACTGCTACTTTTACTCTGGTATCCGTCATGCTGTGGATTTTCACTAAAACAAAATTCAAAGTGTTTATATTTTATACTTCGTTTAAGTCCAAAATCCTAGTATTTATCTCACAACTTACACATTGTGTCTTCCTCGTATTCAAGTGTAAGAAGAGATAATTCAATAGCAACTTAAATTATTAATACCGTCTGTATATTCATCAGTATATTTTTTTTCTTTTGGGTTGTACCGATCCTACATTGTGTAAAACACGTTTATCATTCTTATTATGTTATGACAGCGCGTGTATTCTGTGTAATGGAGGTCCACAGTTTGATATTTTGTGATCTTATTATTTGTATTATTGATCTGTTGCATATATTACCAATAAACTTTTATCATCGACATTGTAATTGTAAGAAAGTTCTAAATATTGTATTGCTGATAAAGCTGAAGTTTGATACTAGGATAATTTATGGAAGTCAAATGGTTTTGACACTGTTTACATAAAACACATTGCTATATATTATTACACCAGTTCAATCACTCTAATAATTCCGAGTCAAGTATATTTGATGAGTCACTGTATAATGTCGTATGCGTTTACGTATATAGAGAAATGTGGGGTTCTTGTTGTCTTGCATGGGGGTCACATACCATTAGTTATTGTGCAATGCATGTGATTATTTCCATTTTCTGCTCCAGTAATTATTCTATTTTCGTCTTGGAATTTACTGTTCCTCGCTTTCAGAAAAATAGCAATGGTGTACTTCATTGCGTGTAGAACAGATCCAGCTCATTTAATTTGAAATTTTTTGGTTTTCATGATCTTTTGATCTGGATTTAGACAATGCCTAGACAGGGACGACCGCGGACAAGAATCCGTGACAATACTCATTTGAATTAACAATTCCAGCGTTCTCGTTCACGCTTCCATATGAGTGGGAATATTGAAAGTTTATTGGATAGTGGCAGATCGGCTCGTATTACACGCTTTGATATGGAGAATCCAGCAAATTGAGCTTTGGAACAACTTAGAATGGAGATTCGTTCTCAGGGGTATCAAGGCCCGCCCACTTTTAAAAAGTCGACTCTCATTCAGCTCTTTGAGCACAACAGAAGATAAAGAAGGCACCCTTCAGCGACTATCACGTCACCATCTGACACTGATTGTGCTATCCGCAATGTGTCAGGATCTGAGCAGCTCCGGAGCAACGGACATATTGTACAGGATTTCGCCACGCCAGACAATAGTGGTCACGTGACGTCTGGCTCGGATCTGCTAACTACATCTGATCATGTGTATCCAACAAGGCGGCAGCAATTGCTTCCCTGACGAAAACGGTCGATTCCCTGGCTAATAAGGTGAATCAGTTTTGCTGCCCATACAACTCAGATGGCAATGTAATGAGTGGACAGGAGATGACCTTCCACACATCTTTAATGGCAATAGAGTGTGTTTCCTTCGCAGTCCTTACCCCATGTTGAGACCGTGTCGGACAACATCAGGCAGCAAATTTTAACTGGGACGGATGTGAATCTAGCATCTTTAATTCTTCCTAATGTTGACACTAGTAGTGCGAGAGCCATTCAATCAAATGGGCTGGAAGTTCAGTTTCAGAATACTGATCCGTGCCTGTCTCGGTCACTGACTTTAGGAGAATTCCTCACTGCATTCTCCAAATATGTGTGAGGCGTACCCGAATCGTAGCAAAGAACTTGATGAGTACGAGAGAGAGAGAGAGATAATTTCCATTGCTACGAAATTTCGAAGAAGGTTTTTTCTACGACTATCATCGTGCTTTCTCTGCTAGAGCTGCTGCTATGTATGCACAACACAAAATCCGGATTGACCTGGGGCGTACGGGATAATTACATTTTCTCAAATGTGACAGCTGGAAGAAAAGTCATTTCATGCAATTACTGTAACAGCTTGGACCATTTCACCCCACAATGCCCATTTAACATGTTTGAAAAGGATTTGGAACCACATAAATTCCCCCGGGACAGAAATTCTGACAAAAGTGGACGTCCACGCCTTTCTCATCAAGGCAAGGAAATATTCTTTTCGGAAACCGGATGCAAGCATGAAAAATGCACTCATATGCATGTTTGCCTTAATTGCAAGAAGTAGCATCCCAAAGTGCAATGTGGCACATGACAACTAAGCTCAAGACTTCCTTTGCAGGCTTCCACTCCAATTAATATTATGCAACTTGCACTTAAGCTAAAAGATTATCATGACAAATCCGTGGTCGAAACTTTAATTTTAGGTTTGCGTGAGGGTTTTGACATTGGCATAGGATCTCCTATACTACAAAGTCTGGAATGTAAAAACAATCTCTCAGCTCGCAAACAACCAAGTATGGTGTCGGAATTGTTAGAGAAAGAGTTAGATAAAGGTTATCTTTTAGGCCCATTTTCTTCTCCCCATTTTGATATTTAAAGAATCAATCCCGTTGGCATTGATGAGGGCAAATAATCTGGAAAAAAGAGACTTATCGTTGACATGTCAGCCCCTCACAGCTCAGAAATCATTATCATCAATGATCTAATTGACAGGGAAAATGTTCTCTGACTTATGTAAAGATTGATGATGCCATTCAAACGTTGCAGAGTTTGGGGCGTGGTTCTTGGATGTGTAAGGCTGATATAACATATGCTTTTAAACTTGTACCTGTGAAACCATCTCTGTGGCGCCTTCAAGGTGTCAAACACTTAAATCAATATTTCTTTGTCACTCGTGTTGTTTTTGGTTGTCGATCGAGTCCAAAATTATTCAACGATTTAGCTAGCATCTGCATCAGGAGAATAGTTTGCCAAGTAATCATCTAGAAGATTACAGAAGTGACTGACACCATAGTTCTTCTTTGCAATCCAGCAGATAATGCTGACCGCACCATGGCTCTTATCACGCTGATATTTGCTAAACTAAATATCCCGCTTGCTCGCGATAAAACAGTGGGGCCTACTCATGTTCTTGAATATCTGAGAATTGTGTTCGACACTATTAAGATGGAAGCCCGTTTACCAGAGGAGCAAAATAGACAGGATCATATATACTATTCGAGAGCTTTTACATAGGGAAAAGTGTACAAAGAGAGAACTCTTGAGCTTGCTTAGCCATCTGAATTTTGCATCTAGGATTATTGTGCAATGCAGAATATTTGCTTTTTACCTTTTTCTATTGGCTAAGTCAGTCAAAGAACTATACTATCATGTGTATCTGGATACAGAATGCAGACTTGAATTGGAAATGTGGCATTCTTTTCTTCAGAAATGAAATGTTATATCCTTCTTCCTTATGAATGAACTTACATTTGCTGCCGACTTTGAACTTTATACTTATGCATCTTCCATTGATGGCTTCGATGCCTACTTTCAAAAGAACTGGTTTGCAGGTACATGGCCTAATGGTATTTCCATTCATAATAAAGAATCATCCACGGCTTTTCTTGAACTATACCCAATTGTTGTTGCTACTGTGCTATGAGGTGGTAATTGGACTTCCCGCAAAATTATCTTTATCTGTGACAATCAGGCATCAGTTGCTATAATTAACAATGGTTGTTCAAAAAGCGACTCATGCGGAGACTCACATTATGTGCTATGACTTACAGATATGTTGTGTCTACCCAATACGTGGCAGGTGTCAAAACTGGTATTGCTGATTCTTTATCTCGCTTTAAGTGGGACAGATTTCGTCAGCTTGCAACAGACGCAAACAGGGACCCAGAAACATGAACACGCCTGCGCGAGATTCGGTATTAAAAGACATCATCAACCATCTCTGGGATGCTGCCATCTGCCCTTCAACACAGATGTCTTACCAATCTGGCCTACAGCAGTTTTTAACTTCATGGTTATGATTGGCAAACACCAAGGATCTGGACTTTCTCGAATGTCTGAGGATACACTTCTTCAGTATGCGTCAAATTGTAATGGGGCAGATGCATTGAGATACAACGCAATTAAACTTTACTTGTGTGCAATTCGTTTTGCATATTTAAAGAGCGGACTTTCAGACCCACTTTTCCAGCCAGATGGACATTAGTGCTTTCGTTTGTTCACTATTGTTCGAGGAATTAAACGTTTGCAACCTAATCTTCACAGACCAAGGCTTCTTAGAACTTTTCACATGCTCAAACAAATATTTCACCGTACATGGTGGATCTTTTGATGGAAGTGGTGTCCTGTGTTGCATTTTTTGGCTTTCTACAGTGTGGAGAATTTACTGTTTCTACTGGAAAGTTTGGTACTACACTCCATTTATGTCTTCAAGACGTCTCTGTTGCTGTTGATCATATTACTTTGAAACTCAATTTTGTATTTTTACAGGACGAACAATTCTATATGTTCCTATTCATCAATGGTGTAATTTCTGAAAGTGTGTAAAAGCTTGGGTGCTCTTCCAATGACCCATTGTTTGTGGATATGTCTAACAATGCACTGACACGAACTTTGTTCATACATACCTTCTTTGCAAACTCTCCACGAGGATAAAACACTTGTATAGTGGACACTCCTTTTGTATCGGCGCTGCCACTACAACGGCTCTTGGCCGCATGGAGGACCACCTGATCAGGACCTTAGGGCGATGGTCATCAGACTGTTATACCAGATATATTTATGTGTCAGGACATTTGGTAAGGCAAGCAAAAACATCTCTGTGTTCATAGGTAAAAATGTCCAGTGCTTTCATTCTCTGCACTATGTTTTTCCCATGAGCATCATGTGATTTTATCTAGGCCATGCATAAACGGTTTCATATATGCCATTTATGTGAAGCATGCTATATTATTTTTCCTTCCTGTAATATTTTTTTTTAAACATTTTAAAAAATAAAACAAATAAAAAAATAAAAATATAAAATAAAACATATTGGGGGCACTCCGTGAAATTTCGCATCTGACTACTTTAATTACAATTAATTTGGGGTGTTCATTTCGTGTTACTTCATTCTTTTGCCCCCAATACTACATGTAGCTCTACATCTCCTTAGTTGCAGTAGTTCACTTTCTAAAGTGCAGCTCCTTAGCCAGTTGCACGCTGAGAGGTAATGTCCCTGTTGCAACTCCATAGTTAGTTGTACCTTGATTGGTACATGCAGCTCTATAGCTAGTTGCACTGGTGCAGCTCCTTAGTCAGTTGCACCATACTCTACTGTATTTTCCTTAGTCTATTTGTATCTTATATTTTGTTGTATGGTAAGCTAGTCAGTTGTATCTAATTTGGTGACTGTGTGCTACAGAGTTGCTCACAATACATGCCAAAGTTGTAAATAAGATGTATATATCATTTATATATCTGACGAATAAACATTTTAGCTACCATTTCCTTTAGTTCCGTATTGTGTAAATATGTGTTCAATTTAATTTGTATGAATCTGTTTGGAGACTTGAATGCGCATACAGTCAAATTTGATGGGCTTTTTCTGTTTTGTTTGTTTGTTTGTTTGTTTTTTTAATTAAGACACTTCTCTGTTTGAAAACCTATACTTCTCTGGTGGAAAACATATGCGTTGATCTTCAGCCATTTGTAATAACGACAATGTATATGTATGTATGTATGTATGTATGTATGTATGTATGTATGTATGTGTATATATATATATATATATATATATATATATATATATATATATATATATATATATATATGTCTGCATCGTTTCACAAAAATAAAATCACAGTTGCTAAATTCCTCTGATTAAAAGAAAATCTGATTATTGGGCATATTTCTACTGAAAGCAGAACAATTATGCCAATTTAGCACGCACTACTTACGCCTATGTAGACTTGATTGGCATGCAAATCAGTACACTCTCTGAGCGGGATTCCTGCCACAAATTACACGACAGGAAATTGCCACGATTCTTTCCGAAGTTGGTCTCGTTTTCCAAGTTTTATTATGTACTCCTTCGTGCCACTAAGCCATAAAGATGATTCGATCACAGAATAATGGTCTTCGTTATACAGGCTATGCGATTTGCTATGCAATTTGGAAGCACCTTGGGCTAGAAGAAATTGACACACACAAAATAATTATTGTTTTCTCTTCCTTAACACAAACTTTAAAGTGTTCAGAACACTTCAACTTCAGTAGGAGCGTCTCATTTATAGTGCATTGTATTGTAATCTATGTTTCGTAAACGTTAAGACATTTTAATAGCGATTATTACATATTTACGTACATATGCAAGTTCTAACTGTTATGTAAACAAATCAATAACTAATTAAAATTTCTGATCGTCTTTAACATTTAATCCGAACACTCTCAAAAAGCGAGAAGACAATTTTTCGGTTACAAAAAGTTCTACAGTGTGAAATACGCTAAGTGTATCATATATTGCATATGTTTTGTGGACATTTTCTTGTACGCTAAGTATGTCATGTATTGCATATGTGTTGTGGACATTTCCTTGTACGCTAAGTATGTCACGTATTGCATATGTGTTGTGGACATTTTCTTATACGTCTGAGCATTATTCGCAGTCGGTAAAAGGTTGGTTAGTTGTTATGGGTTTAAAGCCATTTCTCAGCACATGATAGGCTGTACATGGTGGCCAGTATATTTGGTGGAGGAAGAACCCGAGAAAACCCCGGGAAGAACAACCGACCCACGGGAAGCTACTGGCAAGCTTTCTCACCTTGGTCGAGCCCGAGACTCGAACCCACGCGGACAGAGGTGAGATGTCAGTGATCTGTAAAGGCGAGCGCCTTAGACCACTCGGCCAGCCGGGGCCCCTCGGTAAAAGGAACTTCAGGCACAATAAAGAAAAGCGAGAATATAAACCTAGTCTTCCGCTCTTTACAAAGACAGAAATTGTTTGCAACAATGAAGCTAAATGTTTCCAATGCAATATAAATTTCGTCAGTTTATCGAGAATCCAGCTTAATCTAATGAAAGCTTTGATTCAAGCACCTTATAAATATACTCGCTTATAAATCGAGTTCAACTGCAAACAACATAGACCATGATCTGTCGTCGCATAATGAGCAGGCAGAGCATGTTCTTCTTTTTTCTTTTTTTTTGTTTGTTCTACTGATCAATCCTAACAAACTGCATAGACCCAGATCTGCAGGAGCATTATGCGACGCCAGATCTAAATCTGAGCAGTTTGCAGTTGGATTTAACTTATAAGCGAGTACGAACGGTAGTTGTTCTTAGAAATAAAGGTGTGTTTGTATGTGTATGCGCGCGCGCTTTAATCTATAAATCGGATTTCAATCCCAATGTATGACTTTACAAAGATGATAGAACAAGTATTGATATGATTTGTCAAGAATTTACGCACACGGCATCAAAGCAAAGTAAATTGCTTGAGCCTTTGTCTGATTATTCTGTGTATTTGTAAATAGTCACTGTTAACATACTTGACACCCCAATGTGAACTTCAACGTATTTAAAAGTATCGTACAGAGTCATGTATATCTTAGTATATCCTTACATATGTATGTTTCTCCTATGTCTTTCTGTCTGTCTAGCTGTTTGCATGTATATAAGTTTTTGAATGCATTAATGGTTGAATATTTGAGTGTTTGAATGGAATATGCAATACCGATTGATCGATCTGTCTGTCGATAGAGAGATGGGCAGATAAGTAGGTGGGTACTGGAGAAGATAGAATGGCAAAACAACAGTGAATAAGAAGCCAAAGCAAACACAGAGGGGGTGGAATATAGCAAAACGTTGATGTGCTTTCGCAGCATTATAGTGTCAGGTAAGAGGTTTGACTGATAGGTGGCCCAGACTTTTCACTTATGTATGATGTCATTAATTATTTAGAATACATTTTGTGAGTGTCACACGAGTGAAGCTATTGATGTACATTGCTCCACTTCTATCACAGTTGAACAGCCTTATGATGGTGGCGTCGATCTTTTTAACTACATGATCGAAGCCTAATAAGGATAGTGCATGAGCCTGGCACATAGCATTACTCCTGTTTCTGTAACTTTTGACAGTTGCATGCAACAAGACATTAGCACCGGTGTAGGACCCAAAGGCATGGATGCATGGAGAAACGTTTCATTAAAAAAGCAAGGATAATTTTAAATAACGTATTTGTTTTAATTATATTTTTGTTTGCTGTCGTGAGTTGAAAAGGGATAAAGAATTTCATCATATTCAGTGTGCTTAAAAATTGGACGTCACGTTGATTGAATAAAGATTGTGATAAGATTGTTAGTAATATTTGAAACAATATAGGGTTAAGTGTCAATGGTAAGACTTAATACATTGCAACACCGATAAAAATCAAACCTTGTAAATAATAATAATACTAATACTAATACTACTAATAATAATAATACTAATAATAATAATTAGTATTATTAATATTAATATTATTATTATTATTATTATTATTATTATTATTATTATTATATTATTATTATTATTATACTACAATCAGGTTCAGACATGTGCATCTTTAAATGGCCATATATAATAATAAAAATAATAATAACTATAATAATAATAATAATAATAATAATAATTATTATTATTATTATTATTATTATTATTATTATTATTATTATTATTATTATTATTATTATTATTATTATTATTATACAATCAGGTTCAGACATATGTGCATCTTTAAATGGCCATATATTCAGTTGTTTTATAAATCCCACTTATGCACTACAGCAGGTGGCGATTGTCGAGTGGAGAACACGGCATTTTAATGCATGCTCTGATCAAATGATTTAAGTTTTTCCACTCTACTTTTTCCTTTATCTGCACTATAATTGTTAGAGTCTAACGCATGCGTACATTCCTAATTATCCGAATTCAATAAGCTGAATGATTTTCCAGTTGGGGTGTATGCAAAATATGAACATTTATGAGCCAGTTGTCTACAAAAAACACTCTAGTATTTACAAGCTAAGGACATAGTATATATCGATTTATGTGTAAGTTTTAGCTGGTAAAGGTTAATAGTTATACAATTACTTTACATTGTAGAATATGTATGCGTCCCCGAGCTAAAAATTAGAGATCTGCATTGACATGGATGCGTAAAAGTAACTGTAAATTCTCAAGGAAAGAGTTCTTAAAGGCATCTCCAAAAAATGCGTGACTGTATTGTGTGGCCAAGTCCCTGTCACATACCGTCTATACTCGCGTATAACTGTATCCAAATGCAAACAACATAGACCTTGATCTGCCGTCGCATAATGCGCCGGCAGATCAGGGTCTATGTTGTTTGTTCTACTGATTAGTCCTTACAAAGTGCATAGACCCAGATCTGCCGGCGCATTCTGCGACGGCAGATCTGGGTCTATGCAGTTTGCAGTTGGTATCGATTTTATACGTGAGTACATACGGTAGTTACATTTCTAAGATTCAAACCTGTGCTATATTTTTAGGCTAGCGGACATATAAGGACAACAGTTAAAGCAGTGGTTCCCAAACTTTTTTGATCGCGACCCTAAATACCATCTTTTGCGACCCAAATCAGTACCATTATAGGGTCGCGAGGATCCTCGCGACCCGGGGTTTGGGAAACACTGAGTTAAAGAATATCGTTTGGCAACCTTGGTGATATTAAGGTGAAGTTGATAGTGTGGGGTGGGGGTGGGGGGATGCGGGGGTACATGAAACATTGCTACAGGTTTATATTTTATATACAGCCTTAAGCTTTAAGCTGTTTATTGCTATAAATGGGAATAACGTTGTAAATTAGTACTGTTATAATATCATTCTTTCCTCAACAATGACTGCCAACTCTGAAAGGCAAATGCGTCATGTGTTGATATTTATTTGCTCTGCATACCATTATGTGACTGAGTTTGCTTTTAATTGCATTTAATTTGGCATACCTCACATATCACTTTTCCCTTTTTTAACATTTTCGTATTCGACTAATGCACATAATACACGACTAGCTGTTTTAAGTTATTATGATTTTTTCGGTTTTATCCAAGTTACGTACAGAAAGCAATATGTTCACTAAAACGAATATATATATGTATCTGTATATGTATATATATATATATATATATATATATATATATATATATATATATATATATATATATATAATGGCATGAAAGTTGGAAAACGGCGCAGAGTCCATGAGGAAGACCTTGCATTAGGTCGAACCGTAGGGAAACTTTCTTAACTTTTGTGTCGTTATATAGTATTTTTGCTGTTGGCTTGCATTGCCATTTTGTGTCTTTCGAGCTTGTTAGGAATCTGGTGCCTATTGTACATTAGGAATTATATTAGGTGATGAACTGCAGGTATACACTGTTTAAAATGAACTGCAGGTATACACTGTTTGAAATGAACTGCAGGTATACACTGTTTATATTGAACTGCAGGTATACACTGTTTGAAATAAACTGCAGGTATACACTGTTTAAAATAAACTGCAGGTATACACTGTTTAAAATGAACTGCAGGTATACACTGTTTAAAATGAACTGCAGTTATACACTGTTTAAAATGAACTGCAGGTATACACTGTTTATATTGAACTGCAGGTATACACTGTTTAAAATGAACTGCAGGTATATACTATTTGAAATGAACTGCAGGTATACACTGTTTAAAATGAACTGCAGGTATACACTGTTTAAAATGAACTGCAGGTATACACTGTTTAAAATGAACTGCAGGTATAAACTGTTTATATTGAACTGCAGGTATACACTGTTTGAAATGAACTACAGGTATTCACTTTTTAAAATGAACTGCAGGTATAAACTGTTTGAAATAAACTGCAGGTACTCTATTTCAAATGAACTGCAGGTATATACTGTTTGAAATAAACTGCAGGTATACACTGTTTAAAATGAACTGCAGGTATACTCTGGTTAAATTGAACTGCAGGTATACACTGTTTGAAATGAACTGCAGGTATACACTGTTTGAAATGAACTGCAGGTATACACTGCTTGAAATAAACTGCAGATATACACTGTTTAAAATATAAGCTAATGATTCGAAGATTCATGAAAGTGCACAAGAAAGGCAAATCAAAATTAGAACATATGCAATCTGTTGAAAATTGAAGGCTTACTTGAAACAACTAAAATGGAGAATTCATTTGGTCATTTATATATAGCCATGTTATCACAGCATTATGATCCCACTAAATTGTAATTTTATGACAAAGTATTATCAACTGAGAGGAAAGAGAAAACGAGGCAGACAGAAGAAGAGATGGGAAGACAATATCAAAGAGTGGACAGGCATGGACTTTGCAAAGTCCCAAAGAGCAGTGGAGAACAGGGCGAAATGAAGAGAGATTGTCGCAAAGTCATCAGTGGCGCCCCTACGACCAGCAAGGTTACGGGAGAAATGAAAATGAAAAAAAAAAATGATTATCAACTGAAACTCACCCAAACACCATTATGTCCTGTCTAGAATGTGTAAAAACACTGGCACATTGTAACTGAATAAACCATGTGAACATCAGTTGTACTAAATTCACGATGAGCTGAGCTTGATTAGACAATAACATTTTATTTATATCATATAACATGATTTTTTTATAGCTTTAATGCCCTTAACAAATTGTTTTAAAACAATAGGTTGAGGAACGTTGTGGATTAGGTATATAGATGTATGTCGGCAACAAATGCGGAAGCTAATTAGGTAGTACCTAATGCCAAATAGGCATTTGCAGTAATAAAATATAGCGATAGAAAACGGACTAGAGGTTACTGTAAAGAAAAACAAAAAAAAAAACCAACAACAAAAAAGTTGTGATGTAGTAAAATCAGAAGTGGCAGAGTAGTAGTAGTAGTAGTGGTGGTAATAGTAGTAGTAGAAGTACGGGTAGAAGTAGAAGTTAGCTGTAGCATTAGCAGGAAAAGTAGTAATAGTCGTTCATTCCAAGCAAATGTCCTTGTTTTCTCCAATAATCATTCAAGAAGCCAAAATTGCTTATAAATCAGGTACTCTGTTCCTAAAGACAGACAATTGTGCCGATCTTGGTCACCTGTAGCTGGCAAGGCCGATATTTATATATTTCGTTGGAAATGCTTAAAAGGTAGGAAATTAATCAACCCATTTTCCGACTTCATTCAGGTTTTCTTACAGGCCGTGGTAATCTAGAGATATTTAGCTGATTCCAAATAATTTATCTTTTTATTCATGTACGAGGTTTTTGAGTCATCAGCAAAACAAAGACAAATCAAATATGCAGATATCGACCCAATCCCAACAAATGCAATGCTGATGTAGCCTCATACTCATAAACTGATGCCTTATCAAATATAATAGATCATTGTCACTTGACCTATGAATACAAGTTTTGAGTGCCTCTTAAATGTTCCACGACACGACATCCTGTTGATGGGAAGGTTTCTAATTGTTCCAGCATCTGTCAAACGCTATTTATCCAATATCTAATGCTATCTGTCTTACTTAACACTCTAAGCCAAAATGAACTTGCTACTTTAGATACCCTCTTGACATCTAAAATAGTTGCGAGTTGATCGATATATCACTTTATGTATATATATATATATATATATATATATATATATATATATATATATATATATATATATATATATATATATATATATATATAATGCAATCATTAAGCTATTTATTACTGTAAGTATTATCTTTTGCCCCATATGTAAAATTAAATAATTATTGTCTTTTTATCAGTTTCTTAACATTATATGATGCTACATGTTATAAGAATTTAAGTTTACCTTTTAAAAAGTTTGAAGAAGTTGTACATACGTGTATAAGAATGGAAGAATAAGCTGGTGTATATTGCTGAAAAGAATGGAAAACCTCCAGACGTTTCATTGTCAGACCTTGGGATTTCGTTGCAACTGAGGCCCCTTATAATTCATGAATAGATCAAGACTGTTCACAAGTAATGAACTTCATTCGAGACAATATCATATTAAATTTCTCTTACATGGCATCATTATAGCATTTATTAACAGTCTTGGTAGCGTATAAACTGTGAAGTGTCTGACAAATAAAACTTGGCTCAACTAAAAATATGTGAAAGAACTAGCCCATTTGCAAGATGGGAGAACAGAAAATTGTGAGTTAAAGTTTTGGTTTGGTTTGGTCTTTTACGGCACAGCAATACAAGTAGGTTATTTAGTGCCAAGGCAGTTGGAGTAAAGTTTCTTCGGCTTCCCGAGCCCGTGTGAATATATTACATCGCGGTCTCGTCTGCTCCCCGAGCCCTTGTGAAGATACTACATCCTGGTCTCATCGGCTAATAACTATGACGACTTATAGATCCTAGACAAAATATATTGTATTTTAGTGTTTGATGTTTTTGCCTTTATAACAGCAATCAGATAAGCGAAAATCAATTTCCTAGGCGCCTATTAGTTTCATATTGAAGTTCATATTTTGTGAACTTTCATAAATATGAATAGAGAATCCTTTCTTAAGTATTCACTGTTGACTAAATATATACGATAAGACGTATACTCTTAGAGCATTATTCTGTCATTGCTTATACGGATTGTATCTAAATCGGTTTTGAGCTGGAATACAAAATTACCGTTAATATTTATACTTAACTTGGGAAAAATTCATGATGCGCGATATGTTGGCACAGATCGTCGTGATACTAACTCTGAAAATGTTACCTGTGAAAAATCTAATCAGGGTCTATGTTGTTTGTTCTACTGATTAGTCCTTACAAACAGCATAGACCCAGATCTGCCGGCGCATTATGCGACGGCAGATCTGGATCTATGCAGTTTGCAGTTGGTATCAGGTTATACGCGAGTACATACGGTAGCTGTCCGATCTTGTTAGGATCTAAGCCGTGAGTATGAATTCATTTTTCATCAAGGTCACGCTCCATTGCTAACTTTAACCTTAAATATGTTGGATACTGCCTTCTTAGTTATTCCATCCAGTTCATATGATGGCAAAGCCAACATAAAGATAATGAAACGTAAATATGTGATATATATGGAACGCAAGCACTGAGTACTACGGCTGAAGCGCAATGTCCGTAACACAAGAACTGATTAATACGACTGAAGAGCAATGTCCGTAACACAAGAACTGATTAATACGACTGAAGAGCAATGTCCGTAACACAAGAACTGATTAATACGACTGAAGAGCAATGTCCGTAACACAAGAACTGATTAATACGACTGAAGAGCAATGTCCGTAATATTTTCTCCAAAATTAGAACTGCATGACATTGAAAGAAATGGATTTAAAAACAATATTTATGTCTTTGATTCCATTTTGTTTCCTCTAATTTACAAAAAGGCGGATTTTCCCATCATCATTATATGGGAATTAAAAAGAAAGAAATGTCATGGTGGATTCATACATTTTTTAAATTACGCTCTTTGTTAGCTGTACTGCTTGAGTTTGATAAAAATATTATGAAAGGGATACATGATCAGACAAAAAACGTTTAGACAAATAGACGAAGAGACTTACGCTGGCTGCTGGACAAATATATAGATACGTACGTACGTACGTACATACATACATACATACATACATACATACATACATACATACATACATACATACATACATACATACATACATACATACATACATACATACATACATACACACACATGCATACATTTTAATCGTTATTGACACTTGTGGACCATAGTTTTAAGAAATGTGACGTGTTGATCTTTGCATTTGTGAAACAAAAACAAAAGCAAATGATGATGGAAATACCTGCCGATTTCTTTTGAATTAGTTTTAGAGATATCTCATTATATTTTCAGGAACGAATGAAAAGTATGTCACTACAGCGACCCCGGCTTTTCTGGAGAAACCTCAGAATGCCACATACACCGCAGGGGAGTTGGCCATCTTATACTGCTCTGTCATTAACCTCGGCACCAAAACAGTGAGTCTATTTACTTCAAAGACAAGTGTTTAATGATTGTTTTACTTTTAGGAGGAGGGGGAGGTACAAATTCCTTCACCTTCTTAATACATCGGGAGCTTAGGACGTAGAGCTAAATCAATTGATATATATATATATATATATATATATATATATATATATATATATATATATATATATATATATATAAATATATATATACACACACACAGTGAAACAAACCGAAAAACCTTGGGACCAAATTTATTTTTCGGGTTTGAGAGGTTTGGGGTAACGCAAATGTGAAAAAAAATGTATTTTAATATTATATAAATGAATGTACATGAACATCATCATCGATTTCAGCATTAACTTTTAAGAACAAAAAACCGGTAAATTTTTAGGCCAAAAAAGTTAATTTATTTCACATGATTTGAGAGAGAGAGAGAGAGAGAGAGAGAGAGAGAGAGAGAGAGAGAGATGTAATTATGAGACCACATCTGTGTTCGTGTGTGTGTATGTGTGTGTAAGAGTGCAAACGTTAAAAAAGCTGTTTTCTTTTTAAACATTTAATAAAAACTTAGCCCAACAACGTGCATTCCCTTCTAAATTCTGTTTTGTCGGTCTCCATCGGCAAATTATCAAAAGTGAGGCCGCAGGCCTGATTATTAAAGCCCAAATGTTTAATTTTTTTAAAAGAAAGAAAAATGTTCTCTTGACCATTTATACCAACGAAGAGTGTTAATCACGATCAGATAATAAGCAGTCAAACATAATCTTTCTGAATTTTCTGATCTATAAGCGTTTAGTAATTAACAATATACCGTAAAAGCTAACCCTTCTTGAAGGTGCAAAGGTTATGGATTTGACTACTGTCAGAAATTTCTAGGTCATTGACTCACTGATAAGACTATTAGAGCATTTGCTAAGTGTAAATTCTCTTTCCCAACCTGTTTCAGGTGTGTGTTTTACTTAACGCATGACCACAAGCATTTTTAAATATTAAAGTTTTATGGAATTTAGCAACTAAAATACATTTCCAAGTTTGAAGAGAGTTTCGGTTTTTATGGAGGGAACAGGGAGAATAGGGAGGGGTTAGTGTAAAATTGAATTGTGGGACCCAACATTTGTTTCGGTTTTCGGTTTACTGGGGAAAATGATGATATTAAAAGAAGGAAAATATCGGGACGAAATAAAAATTTCGATCTTGACTGGATTTCGGTATACCTGGGCTTCGGTTAGGGGTTTCACTCACTGTATGTATAATTATTATCACAGAGATGTAGTTGCCGTTTTTCTTGTAGAATGTGTCATGCCTTTACTTTCCTTTTTTATTTCTTTTTGTAGGTGAGTTTTCTTTGCCTCATAATGCAAATACTCAACTCCGCACCCTGACATCTTTTGTGTTGAGTGTTTTTCTCTTCGTAAGTGTCCCTTGCCCCGATGACGAAGAGCTTGCCTAGCTCGAAACGTTGGACTACTGTTCATATCCGCGCCGTTACCAATATGTATGTCCATTATATATATATATATATATATATATATATATATATATATATATATATATATATATATATATATATATATATATATATATATATATATGGAAAGAGAGAGGTGGTGGTGGTGGTGAAACAAGCTCGGTGCAGCAAGTTTGATAAACTGGCCAAGATGGCCAGGCGCTTTGGACATTTTCGGATCCCTTTTTCAAGGCGGACAACACAAACGAATGACAATTACAAACATATATATATATATATATATATATATATATATATATATATATATATATATATATAGACACACATACATACATACTGCTTTGTTATTAAACTAAAATCAAAGAATCTAATAATAATATACCAAGCAGCAGAAAACTGTATATTTTTAACTGTTTACATATTGGCAAATCAGGTATTTCTATCTGGGAAGAAGAATTTTTTGTGTTCAAATTGTCTGCAGGTGACCTATTTAACTCACTGATATAAGGAAAACGTAACAGGTTACGGCGATGATGCCGATGTATGGCTAACCAAAATTGTGTCCCAGATAACATCTATTGTACAGTTATAATACAAAGAGTAAAGATAACGTGCTTCTAAAATTAAGAATGAGATGATATATGTGTATGTATTGGTGTGTAATGGCACCACAGCACAATAATGGCTATATGGTGACAATTAAAAGAAATGTTCCTGAAATGTAAAACCAAGAAATGCATAAAAACCCAACGAAAGTAAACCCTTCCTAACAAATGTAAACATGAAGAGGGAAACGGTTTCCTATTCCTCTTTATTCAAGCCGCCTGATCCGAGAGTTCAGAGGCGGCGAATCCAATAAGTTTCATTATTTCTTCTGGTTTCGCGGTTCCATTTTGGATTGTTGCCTATTCCAGCTAGGATAATATCATTAATATAGTGACCTTGTGAAGAAAAATGTTCTGCAATTGGGCTTCTAGCAAATAGTTTGCCAGTCAGATCTGTGTGCAGTCATCATCATCCTCTTAGTTTTTCAGGTTCTCTCAAATATGGAACTAAACAAATCGTGCATATTATTAAATATATCACATTTTGTGCTTTGCATGTGATGGTGCAGCTATGAATCCTGAGTATTTCATTCGTTACTATGCTTGAAAAATTACTAGTTTTTATACTGTTTTGCCATGTCTTGCATCCTCTACCATGGTTCGGAGGATCCATTCGTAGTTTGGAGTGTGAGGGTCTTTAGGTTTTGTCTGAAGATGATGTCTCTCAGATTTTTTTGCTGGCGGTATGCTAGGACTTGTTGATTTGGACAACCGCTTTTTGTATGGTTTCAGATGACTCATTGGTAGACCAGTTTCGCTAAGTGATTTTGCTTACTGGAAATGCAATCTGGATGAAAGGTCACGACGAATGGTATCTTTTCAATATTTTTGCTTTGTTTTGTACTGCAAATGGTTGTTCCGAATTTCGATTTTGCCTTTTTTATGGCGTCATCCACAGTGTTTCTGTTACAGTTCCCCTTGACTAGGTATTGAGACAATGATTTAGACTTTTCTTCAAATTCACTGCCAAGGCTCACAAAAAGACTTCTTTCATAAATTTCAAGTGAAACGAGGCACTCATGCAAGATCCTGTATACAAAACTCTTGTAGCTTCTTTATTACAGGTGATTATTGGTAATTTTCTTCTAACAGGTAGTGTGGAAACGTGCAGACAAAAACAATCCTCTTACAATAGGGACGATGACGTTCTCGCCAGATGATCGTTTTCAGGTGAAAAACGTGCCACACAAAGACCAATGGAATCTCATGATAAAAAATGTGAAAAAAGAGGATGATGGAGAATACGAGTGCCAGATAAGCACTACAGACAGAAGCTTGAGACAGTCAATATTTTTAAAGGTAGAAGGTACGCCAGTCGACAATTTAGAAACAGCATGCTTATAGAAGCAAAACAAATAACACGGCATTCATTACATGTTTTTCTTATGTTTGTATTTTTGTTGCTTTTTTTTGGGGGGGGGAGGTCTTTGTTTTTTGTCTTTTAATATACTATACTTCCTTACCTTCATTTATTTATTTTTTGTACAAAAATCAGACAATTGGTCAAAACTTTGAAACTGGTAATGCATTTTTAGCTTTGTATCGAACACACTTTAGTGCGTCCGAAATTGTACTTATAACTACTTTCAACTTGATATTTATAACTACTTTCAACTTTGCATTGCTTTTCGTTGTTAATGTTGATTCATGCGATCTTGATATGAACCATATTCAGTAGTTACACAGTTCTATTGTCATAACAACTAACTTTTTATGTTTGTCTTTTACAGAGAAACCTGAGGTGACACCTGGTAAGCTGATAGACTTATAATTACAGTTTTAAAGTAAACATAATTGAAAACGAAAAAAGCTTAAAATGACAAAATCGCTTAAGTTACTCGAAATAATGTATACTCTAGTATTAATGTATTTATACCTTTGCATGTGTGTGCATATGTAAAATACATACGACCGGAGTTCTTGTACGTTTTAGCTTTAATATCATGTACAGAATGTGGATCTGTCAGTGAATCAAAACGTAGGTAAATCATATTATAAAATATATTTGTGTTTTCTTCTAACCGTCTTTCCAAATTAGAGTAAAACATCTTGAACAACGTATAAAACAAAACAAAACAAAACAAAACAAATTAAACTAAACGTCTCCAAAGCCTGATAAGCAGGCATGAGGTCGATTCAAAATTGTAAATGTAAACCTTATCACTTTTAGGATAGCAATATCGTGGCCAGCGACATTAGGCAAGGTTATAATGTCTAATTAAAAATGGGTGCTGTTTTAACATAAAGTGTCTGACAATTCTCTGTGGACAAGACAATTATTTTGGTGTAAAATGTCAGAGAGCCTCAAAACATCTTTAAGAGCAATATTTCAGTTAATCACTGAAACGACAATAATAAATTCATATTGTTTCACCTTGGATTCATTAGTTTAGCAACCTGTCTCAAGCATCGGCTATCCGCCATTTTGCGACATAAAGGTGACGATTCTGCACATCTTTTTGCGGACACATTTACTTTGACTTGGTTCATACCATGCAACGAAATATGGATATTGTGCAAGTATGTAATTGTATAATAAGCAGACTGTCTTGATATAGCTGAATTCAAAATGATAAAGATATTATTATATTCTAGCCAACAGGGCCTATTTAAATAAAACATCCACAAAACCACGAGTTTTTTTTGCGTCCACTCTGGTGAGGTACTGAATCTTTCATGTAAAAAAAAATAAGATTTGTATGCGCATATACTGAGAAAAGCAAAAAGAAAGAATTGCATTTTTACACAATTAAAAATTCATTTGTCATTTTTCAAAATTATTTGCACTTAATTGGAGATATCCCTGCGATAAGATAATCAGCGTGCCTTGGTCGGATAATATATATACTTGGTTGAAACAGGGTTACAGGAAGATGTTTTGTGATTTGAATATTGTCATGCAGTAATATACCCAACATTTGACATCAATATCAGAAACAACATGCATATCTAATAAGATCTAAACACACTGTTAATGGAGAATTGTTAGGGTTGTCCTTCAATGAATCTTTAGTTTCCTTACAAACTGTATAGTTGTACATCAATAATGGGGGCATCGTCATAATAGATATACGTTTTGATTTTCTTCAGTGGTCTTCCGTAGTCAATAGAACATTATGCTACTTCATGCACAGATATCTATATTATGATGCCTAAAAGTTCTGTCAATTATGATATGTATATATGTGTATGTTTCATCTCAATAATGGGTATATGATGCAAATTAAAAGTAAAGTTCTAAAAATGTGAACATGAATAATTGCAAAATAGAAAAAGTTGGGAAGGTAAGCCGTTCAGGAAAATGCAAACATAGAATACTAAAAGATAAAATATAAAAGGTAAAAGATGTTAAAATTCTTTAAAATTTATATAATATAATATATAAAGCTAACCAATTAAAAAAAAAACGTAATAATATAGAGACACAATTTGTTATATAAACCTCATTCAATCAACAAGTCCCAGACTTTCTCGGGTGAGTCAGGAATGAAGCAACATCTGGTTATTTCTAAACTTTTCAGACAAGGTCAAATTGACTAAAGTAAAGTGTCTAAAAGAATCATTGTACTTTTTATTCAATCTACTGTCCAAGACCACCAGTTATTTAATTTTCAAATGTAACATGCTTCAGGAAGCCAACTCTTTCCATAGGCTACGTTTAATTACATGCACTGAAATTATTGTTTAGCAGTTTGGATTGTAGGTATGACTTTTTCATATAAAATTTGTATTGCTCTATTTTTACATTTGCTGATATTCAATAATAATGGTTTAACTGTTAAAAACAATTTTTTCCCACCTTTGTCAATTAGAGAAAGTTCGGGAAATATATCTAACGGGTAAATCTAACAGTCCACTCACTGCCTTCAAAAACTTCTTTCTGGATCGCATGCGAAGCGGACGATTGATACATATCTACATGATGTTTATATATATATATATATATATATATATATATATATATATATATATATATATATATGTCTTTGATCGAACCTCAATTCTTTCTATCATTGTGCAATATTACACTACAGTAGAACATCAGAAATTTGAAAAATGTAAAGTGTTGTGAGACTTAAATTTTGTTCGAGTTGTCGTTTATTTCGAGCTTTTAAGGTCCAAGCCAAGAGAAGACAGTATGCTACAAAGGAGACAAGTCATTATTTTCATACCGAATATTCAAGTGATATATGTTTTAGTTATCCTTGTGATGCCGAATATTCAAGTGATATGCAGTATGTTTTAGTTATCCTTGTGATGCCGAATATTCAAGTGATATATGTTTTAGTTATGGAGATTTTGCTGTTTCCATGAGGACCAAGGTCATCCATTTTAACAAATCTACCTAAGACTTGATGCATTTTGAGTCTTACGAAAAAGACCTGTCAGATACATGTTGAAAAGCAAACTCAGAACGTACAGAAATGCGTATAATCGGCTTGCCGAAGTAACGTTAGATTACACTGGTCTACTATTTTTTCGAAGTCGTCTGCTTCAGAGATAAAATGTGCTATTTATTAGGGATTTTGATGTACTGAATTCAAATATGACAATTAAAACAACTGATTGGATACTGTTTCCAAGATATTTAAGTTTTTACATTTTACGTCTATGTATATTGTGTACATAGTAGAGTTTTAATCATAAATTGTAAACTTAGGTCTTTTCATGTGTTTATGGTTGATTTACATGATAATATTTCACCTGTCCTGTTTATGTAACACTTTTAAAAATAGTAAAAGGGTTATATAAATAAAAAATATATTGAAACAAAAGTCAAAAAACTGTTATGTATATATAAGTACATAGTTTAGTCCTTATTCAATGTCTCCTCGCGCTTCTTGGCTTGTCTCTTGTATTCATTAAATGGAGCATCTCTTGTCACTGTCCAGCAATAGTCTGCAAGCATTGATGGGCTCCATTTGTCCTGATAGCGTGTCTCCATTGTTGCAATGTCCTGGTGAAATCGCTCGCCGTGCTCGTCGCTCACTGCTCCGCAGTTAGGTGGAAAAAAAATCTAGATGAGAGTGCAAAAAATATATCTTTAGTGACATGTTGCAACCAAGGCTTTTGTATGCTTTGAGGAGGTTTTCCACCAACTCCCTGTAGTTGTCTGCGTTGTAGTTTCTGAGAAAATTTGTTGCCACTAACTGGAAGGCTTTCCATCCCGTCTTTTCTTTGCCACGCAGTGCACGGTGAAATGCATCATCTCGAAGAAGTTCACGAATCTGAGGACCAACAAAGACACCTTCCTTTATCTTAGCTTCACTTAACCTTGGAAATTTTCAACGGAGGTACTTGAAAGCTGCTTGTGTTTTGTCCATGGCCTTGACAAAGTTCATCAGACCCAGCTTGATGTGCAAGGGTGGTAACAAAATCTTCCTTGATTCAACAAGTGGTGGATGCTGAACACTTTTCATCCCAGGCTCCAATGACTGTTGGAGTGGCCAATCTCTCTTGATGTAGTGGGAATCTCTCGCACGACTATCCCATTCTCAGAGAAAACTGCAGTACTTTGTGTGTCCAGTCTGCAGACCAAGCAAGAGAGTAAGAACCTTGAAATCGCCACAAAGCTGCCCCTGATTTTGGTCATAGTTTATGCACCTCAAAAGTTGTTTCATGTTTTCATAGGTTTCCTTCATCTGGACTGCATGACCAGCTGGAATTGAAGGCAAAACACTGCCAGTATGCAGCAAAACAGCTTTAAGACTCGTCTTCGATGAATCAATGAACAGTCTCCACTCATCTGGATCATGAACGATGTTAAGGGCTGCCATCACACTATCGATGTTGTTGCAGGCTACAAGATCACCTTCCATGAAGAAGAACGGGACAAGATCCTTTTGACGGTCACGGAACATGGAAACCCTAACATCACCTGCCAGGAGATTCCACTGCTGTAGTCTGGAGCCCAACAGCTCTGCCTTACTCTTGGGTAGTTTCAAATCCCTGACAAGGTCATTCAGTTCACCTTGTGTTATGAGGTGTGGTTCAGAGGAGGAGGAAGGGAGAAAATATGGGTCATGTGGTTCAGGAGTAGAAGTTTCATCTTCTTCCTCTTCCTCGCCTGACTCAAGTGAGAATGATTCTGTTACATCAGGAACCGGCAGTCCTTCTCCGTGGGGTACTGGGCGTATAACTGACGGAATGTTTGGATAATGCACAGTCCACTTTTTCTTCTTTGACACACCTTTCCCAACTGGAGGCACCATGCAGAAGTAACAATTGCTGATATGATCTGTTGGCTCTCTCCAAATCATTGGCACTGCAAAAGGCATAGGTTTCCTTTTCCTGTTCAACCACTGGCGACGATTTTTGTTGCACAAGTGTTGCAGCATATGTGTGGGGCCCACATCTTGTCCTGATCTCCAATTTTGCAGCCAAAATAAAGGTGATAGGCTTTCTAACCAAAGCGGTTATACTGCGCTTTTGTGATGCAAAAGTCACTTCACCACAACCATAGCAGAAGTTATCTGCATTGTTCACACAAGTACGAGGCATCTCTGCTTACTTTGGCTAAACAGAAATGTGTCCCTTTGCAAAATCAAATACTGACAAATAAGAGAGCACGACACTGTATGATTTGTAGAGCTGATATAGGGCAATTTCTTCAGCAGAGTGATGTAAGCTTAGTTATGATTGCATCAACCATGACTTCTATGAATAATATGATGTAATTCATATCATGTATGACGCAATACCAGCTTCAGATTGCATCATTCATTGTTTTGCCTAAAAAGCAAGAACGGTCCAAACCCAGTCATAGATTTATTCATAGATCCAGTCAAAGATGTATTTTAGTCATTTCTGGTTTAAATTGAGATCCCTTCCCTTTATAACTCACTTACCCTCCGCCATTCCCAAGTCAAAGGTCGTATATACTGACCCAGTATAATATCTTTAAAACTAGAGCCAATGAACAATTCTAAGCATCATTTTCGTTCTCAGTGACCCAGAATTAGAAGAGTTTGACAACATTTATTGCGGAAGACCAGTGTTATTTATAGCAGGTAGAGGAACGCACGCTCATGTATACATTTCAAGATAAACGTAATTTTTCTCACAATCAAAGTCGCACAACTGATGCTTTCAATCTGTGCACAAACGTTAAGTAATGTTTAATATAGTGGCCCTCTACCTTCACATTTAGTCTTTGGACTCAATATGTTTACCACACGGATAAACTTCTTTAGCTGCTGGTACTAGTATACAGAAGTATTTTTGTATAACATGCAGATCTGGCAACAGCTCTCTTTTTCTCACGTTATTTTAAACATGATAAAGGATAGTGTTTCTTTTTCAGTGGTAAAAATAATAATGCTAATCTGTAAAGAGTTACTAGGTGCATTGTTAATTTTGCACAAGTGATGATTATAATGATTTTCTTATTCTCTGTCAATGTGTTGGTTAAGTGCGTGGCAAATATATAAGAAATTTCGACAGCAAAATAGGGAGATGAATTTTGTGTCCTTTATTTTAGCAATAATCTCTATTCGCCCCTTATTTGCATACATGAGGAGAAGGCCGAGGATAGATGTCGGCCAGAATGACCCGTCAGTTTGACCTTCAGTTAAATATTCATATTGAGATTGGTCCACTTGAGAAAAAGGTATCGAACCGGATAAATCATGCGGTGCAAGGTCTGGCAGAATGCTTTCGCTTAAATAAACCATGAACAGTGCAAGCACACCGCTATGCCTATTTCTCCTTTGGACCAGGCCAAAATGAAAGGTCAAAGCGGACAGGTCATGTAGTTCAACCTATAATACCACATTGAGAAAAGTAAATGTACTTCATCTGACACACGCAGAGCAGGTGACCAAAAGTATTCTGTAGAAATCCCATTTACTGAGTAAATGTACAGTTAATAATATCAGTTTTATTATTGGTATAATTATTGTTGCTATCGTCATTGCATGGTATTGAAACTGATGTATAAACAAAGCTACGTGGTCGTGCCACAAGTAAGCAATTAAATGTGGAGCAAGTATTTCACTATGTGACCATTCCGTGCATCCCAAAGCTTGGTTTTTACAGCATACGAGCGGTCCGGTTGGTCGCTGAAATGAATTCTGTACTTCCATAATTTATTTGGTCTTCATCTGTTTCATTTCTTTTTTGTTTCCAAACGGTGCATATATGAGCTTTATCCATTGCACTGTAGCCACGTGTCCTCAGAAAAGGAGGCTGTGCAAAAGAATACATTTTATGACCATGAGAAAATTTGTAAGGAATTTTCATCCGTTTGGTTTTTCTGACACGTCAACTTTTATTTTCTCTAAATGCATTAAAAGATCATAGCTTTAAATAAATGATACAACTGATTTTTTTTTCTTTTTATGGTACAAAAATTGCATCCAATTCCACTTAACAAATAATTATCTTTGACTAAAACTAAACACATGTCTAATTTTACAAAAATATTTCTTTTTTGTCTTATTTCTAACATATAAATTAGAATACTTCCGTTTCAATACAGTTCTATTAGTTATTATATCATGTGAAATTTTAGATGTAATTCGCTATAATAAAAAAAAGTTAAAAGGGTGCCCGCTGAGATTGGAAATCTCATTATATGTCCTTATTTGCGCGATTTAAATATAAATTATGTAATATTGAGACTGAACATTGTCAACTCTCATTTTAATGAGATTTAACTCAGATCCTACCTTCGTTAGGGTGAAAATGGACTCATTCGAAAATGTATCCATCATTTTCATAATACAAGGTTAAGAAGCACAATACTCAACATGATTCTTTTACGTTTATCTTGACAATTTAAGCGTGTTTCTACTATAGTACGAGCAACGTATTTCTCCTCAATAAGATTCGATTAGGTGTTTTTCCATAACTGGCTGTTGAAGTGTATTTAATGACACATTTTCTGACTGTTTCTTTATCTAATTCAGCAATATAAAACCTTGCAAGTTTCTCTTTCATATATCGAGTATTCCTGAATGCTTGATAAAATATATCCTCCTTCATTTCCTAACTTACTATCTCATTTACTTTTGTGTCCGAAATTCAGCCCAATATTTTAGACTGTTAGCACTGCTAACCTGTTTGTTACCCCTGTTTCAGGACATATTATGAATGTTTGATACGAAACACAAGAACAAAACGCGCGCATTCTGGAATGTCCACGTGCGCCAACAAGAACTTACAATATCGCTGTAAATGGTTTAGAATACATGTCCATAGTACGTAAGTAAAGGTCTGTGTCGATGATTTACATGTTGCATCTGCAATCAGATACATACTTCATACGTAATAGGCTAACATTCCTTCCTCTTGTAATACCTGGGTTTACCTGACCTATGCACTTTATGCAGCTGTGTGGATATACTATAATGACCCCCGTCTGTGGTGCAGATTTGGGATATAACTACATCTACGCACTAAATCGTGTCCTGAAAGTTGAAAAATATTCTCTACTTTACAATGAATTCTTAAATTTGCAGTCTTTATTTAAACTGTTTTAGATGTAATTCTGACTCTTGTTTTGATATAATTATGCTCTTTGCTAATTAAGAACGGCTCAAAAAGACGAACTATGGACAATTCCTGTGCAAGAGATTAATATGGTTAATTTGTTTCTATCAAAATAACTTTAGACCGTGATACTTGCCTTCCTCTTGCTATGCAATATACACATATCATTTCAGACACACCAAATATATTTAACTGGCAAATATTAAAATACATTTGTTTGATACTCAAAACTGTAAGAGTTCAAAACACCCCCCCCCCGCCACCCCCCCAAAAAAAATCAGAAGTTAAGTGGCATCTTTCTATACAAATTACATTAAAGTATGTTAAGTGGCATCTTTATATACAAATTACAATAATGCATATTATTTTGGTAGATAAATAGTCAATTCTGATTCCCACCAAATGAAACATAGAAGGGTGCACTATTGTTTCGTACAGATGATTCGTCAATAAAAAGGCAAACCTGGCAAATTCTTTTAAATCATCATCAATAATCAAGCAAACACTTCTAGAAAAAAATATTCAACATTTTCAGAATACTTAGTCTGCACTTTTGACACAAGATGTCCGGAATTTAAATACTAAGATATAGATAAGTTTACTACGATTTAAATACTAAAATACTAAAATACTAAAATATAACTATGTTTACAATGATTTATTGCTTAATGCGAAACTGTATCCATCACACATGATATTAACCTACAATCCCTTGAGAGTCTAATACCTTCCTTGTCCTTTTCTGTAGTAAATAACATATATAAGTCTAAATCGGACAAGTTAGCGCATAAAGGATCCGGCTTTGTTTCATAACTCTTTATTCTTTCTCCTTCCCCCTGTCATGCAGGAAACAATGTGATTGAATCAAATATAATATGCAAAGTGTCGTGTGGAAAAAACAATATAACGGCAATGTTTCATGTAGATTGACTACCGTATTTACTCGCTAATGAGTTGAGTTCAACTACAATGATGCGCCGGCAGATCTGGGTCTATGCAGTTTGTTAGAAGTAATCAGTAGAACAAACAACATAGACCGTGATATGTCTGTAGATCATGGTCTATGTTGTTTGCAGTTGGACTCGACTTATAAGCGAGCATAAACGGTAATTATAGCTACATCATTACAGAGATATTGCCGTTAGTTTGCAGTTCATTCACGTAGTTTTTGTTTTTCAGCAAGAAATTACTTGTTCATTCTCTGTTCTAAATTAGAACTATATTAAAAATATTGAATTAGTATTGTTCTCATTTTGAACTCCCGAATTGATACTGCTAATTTTCACGCTGGGAATCCAATGTAAATCTTGAGGTATATTGAACTTTTATCACTTGGCAATATTAGACAATATTAGGCAATATTAAGACGTTTAATATTATACTTTTTCAAGATCCAAGATGCAATAGAAACAACAAACCTATATTCAGTAAATTAAATTTGCATGAAAGATAGACACGTTTAATTTCCTTTTCATGGAATTCTTTTTAAATTATTCATACATTTGTTCAACAGGAAATTTAATGATTCTTTGGGAAGGGTTTGAAGAATACAAGAATACTATTAGACGCTAATTCAAATAAGTTAAAGCAAGTGATTTCAAACGTTTGCATTTTTAATAAAACTTAATTTTATCAGTCAAAGTGATCAAAAGCAAAATCTCATTAACTGCAAAACCATTGATTGTATCTTAACTGTGTTGCAGCAAAAAAGAGTGACGCATGGCAATGTCTCTTACAGATCATTTAGTCAATTGCTAAATCATCCTTTCAAACTCAACGTCTATTTGTATTTAAAAGTAACAAAATTAGTCAGAATGCTTTTAAAAGATCGTTATTTTTTTACAATACATTAACCTTATTTATTAGCTTTCTTTTTTCATGAGGGTACAAAAGGCGATCAAAGTTGATAAAGAGGAAGTGTAGGTTTTTCTTTAAATGCAATAAACCCTACAACAGTATCGATCGGTTAGCTATTGCTCTCTGTCTCTCTCCTTTTATGGATGTAAAGTCCTTTTAACACGGATACATATTAGATACACTTGACAGTGAAGAAGCTGGTTCAATTAAGTGAGAGTTTATTGCCTTGTCAGATCACTCGTTCGCTTTTTGCAGCATTATAATTTTTATTTTTGTGAGAATTTATCATGATTTTTGTATGCTTACAGGCATAGATATATCTGGTAATAACTATGTTGAGAAGGGTGACAAGATTCTACTTATATGCAACGCAACGACACAGTATTATCCACCCGAGGCGCTAGACTGGTTTAGGAACGGAAATAGGATCACAACTGACGAGGACAGAGGGATAAAAATATCCAAGAAAATATCTTTAAAAGAGAACACAATCACAAGTATATTGGAAATAGACAAAGCCCAAATGGAGGATGATGGGAACTATGTGTGTAGATCCTCGGACCTTCTAATTACAAATGTCAAGCTTCATGTATTAAATGGTAAGTCTGAAGATAGAATAATTTTATTCAAACTTACAGTTTAAAAATTCGTCTTTTTGTGTAGCCTTGCGAAATATCTTTCTTTCGACTATGAACAATCAATACTAGAGCTTAATGCTCAGCATCCAAAGAAACGCGAAATTTCTGATTACAAGAATGCATGCACAATTATTATTATTATTTTTGTTGGTTTATATCAGTGACAAGTATATATACTTCAAGGCCTCTCACACACAACACAAAAACGGTCCGTACAGCACGTGATTCGCCTTCCCCAAGGTGATAACCCTAAAAGCTGAGAACTCGCATGAGATCGCCCTTCGCTGGGCGAAAAGGCTTAGTTTTATGAAAAATGCCGTTATGTCGTTTCGCTTGCTCGAAATAACTAGAAAAGCTCAAGAAAGTGCAATTTACGCAGTATATTCAGAGTTCGGTTATGCCTAGAAGAATAGACAGGTACAACACTTGAAAGTCATTGAACAATTGTTCCGTGCTAGATTGTGTGAACGTGTTGCGTGTGTGCTGAGTGTGCATAATTAGGCAATTAATCATCTATGGAACAGATTTCGGCAATCACCGACATGCCTAGAAGTGGAAGATCAAGGGTGACAACGTCAGTATAAGACGGAAAAAAGCTTACCAAAAACTCAGGAATATGTCGGCATCTGCAATTAAGACAGCGGCATGTACCCAAGAATAACCGGATCCGTGTGTCAAAAGTGACGCATCAGATCCATAATTTCGGCTTGAGAACGATGCTTTCCATGAAACTAAACCTATTTAATCATGGGGGCGGGATTTCACTTGCGTTACCAGATGGTAAAGGTTATATAACTTTCGACTGATAAACACATACTGCACATAGATATTCTGCACACCGGAAAGATTGGTCTTTCGGTACATGAACTTTTATTGAAGATAATAATACTTGTGCACTGCTACTATTTAATAAAACTTTCGTGTGTTTTGACACTAAGTATATCTATGATACACACGATATAAATAAAACAAATTATATGTACAAAAATCCATAAAAATTCATACTTCAGTCTTTGACGTTACACGAAACTTTGGCTTAAATGAGCTGCTACCACAACAACCATAGTTATAAGGTTCTTTGCTGAAACTTGAACTGATGGCAATCGTAGAGGAACTATATTAGATGGAAACACGCGCATGAGAAATCCTGACTTAAAACTAAAAGATTTGAATGTTTGCTTATTTTTCGAAAACCTAGACGTCCATTATCGATAATGGGAAATATAACTTGCAATCTAATTTAGGTTATCAACCAACAGAAACACATTAAATTGTTGTATATTAACTTTTAAAGGCAGTAACGTTTATATCACGCAAAGAAACCATTATCAATTACACAATGTCTTACATTATATACTAGCTTCGTATTTTCAACCCGTTTGCTTGAACTTATGTTCAAAGGCCAATGAAGTGGCTGCTCATCGCAACGATGATTTCTTAATAATTTGAGCAATCAGCGAGATATTTATTGTTAAACATTTTCATGAATTATTGTATTCTATGCATGTGATAGCGAAATTTGTCATTTAAGGTTTCTGTGTTTCCCTATAAAGATGCAGCTAAAGTAAATCATTAAATCTCGAAAACATTCTTAAAGTCAGGAATACCAAATAATTTAGGGACAAGCAACAAGCTAGCGGTTTATTGTCTGACATAGTCGATTTATCGGTGGTAACCCTATGATTATACTTCACTTTTAAAAGCAAATGTTTATTTAAATTACAGAATTCCAGAACATCTGAATTTTTCACTGAGTCTTAATACCTTACTTATAACTTAGATGGGGATGCTCCTGTACTTATATACTGACATATAAATTATACAATTACTTTCTATTTGCAGCGGGCACCAGCAAAGAAAGGAGAGGTAAGGTTCTGAGCTTTCATTAAAAAGGTATACTTAAAGTAAATGCGCTTTCAAACATAGTAGCTAGATACACGTAAGGGCTCACCTATATTTCATGCACGAGAGTAACTTCAGGTCTCAGGCGCATTTTTTTACACGCAATTATACGATGCTAAACTCATTCTAGAGGGTAGAATGTATTTTTAATCAAACTTTTAAACGAATTGGCGTGAAAGTAGGGAGTTTATGGTTTTGATTTTGCAAGAGTATCCCAGCCAAATAAATATCAAAGTTATTCACCAACTGATAAAAAAGGAAAGAAAGACACTTATGTTTTTGAAGCTGTTTCTACTGGTCCTTGCATTTATGTGTTCACATTTTCCTAACTTTAAGTGTGATCCCAAATATTCTTGTATGGAAATCACGAAACTGCCATTTGTTTACCAAAAATATGATAATATCCAGCTAGTTTATCCCCATTCATGTTTCACAGCAATGGTATATTTGTCAGACATTTACTGTTTATGGGGTGGTATTAAAATTGGGTCGAATGCATCCCACAAAAATGCATGAAAAAGGATCAGACGGTAGAACAGAATCCCAGTTCAGCGTGAAGCATCCGCTAAACTTCTGCTTTTAAACATATGTAAGAAACAGTAGGATTCAATTAATACACTAAAGTTTTGTGAAACCACCATAGAGGATTGATGTTTACGTATTTCGTATAAATACCTAAATTAAGCTCTATACCATCTGTTGTTGTAAAGTTTCAGGTCAAAATTATTTAAAATGTCAATTCAGTATCTGCAATATTAGTCTTGCTTGTCTGAAAAAAAATACAATAATCGTTTTTCTTGTGAAAATGATTAGTCACGCATTGTTTCAACTTCAAACATAAATATTAAAGACCATTGAAGTCGTTGATAATAATACAGAATGTGATTTGGACGAATCGTGTATATTACACCTTTAAATGGTTTCAAATTTTGAATGGACGGATATGCTGAAGTCAGAATAACTCGCAAAAATAAATTCTCGATGTTGTCTCTATATTAGCTGGTCTTTGATGTAACAATATTTACGTATATATATGTTGTTTTCGAGAATAACCTGTATTCTTGGGTGTCAGTAGATATGGTCAGACAACCATATATTTTCCTATATATAACATATATACATTTCTTCAAGCTAAGCTCAGAGCAACATCCCAATCGCAATTGGATTCCTAAGGGTGACAGGTGCCATTATATACCATTACACACACAAAGACTTTACTGCACTTGTCCAGCATATTTACACTTAACAGGTGATCAAAAGCCACCTGGATCAAATGTTCTGTTTCAGGGTCAATCAAAACATCGGCTTGTACCATATCAAACACTGGCTTTGCATGTGCACTTCCGTAATACTACTTTTACAAACAATGAAATCCACCTCAAAATATAGAATGATTCTTTCCAGTTATTCCATGGAAAAAATTATTTCCTTTCAGGAGTATTCACAGTAAATGGTATAGCTCAACAACACCTCTAAATTTACATATAAACTACTTAGCTGGGTACTGACCTGGAAGCATTTTATACTAGTCTGACTTCAGATCAATAGTCCAAAACTCTTCGACTAAATAACGTAGAGTCAGGTGTAACGTGGAGAAAACCTTGTTACAAGCTAATGGCCATCTTAATCTGACAGGAGTCATTTTGTGGCGAATTTTAGTCAAATTCTTGCATATTTATTATATACTTTAGTGTGTAATATAGAAACTTATTGGCGAAATAATTTTCACATTTTTTCATTCCTATATTTTCACATGTGAAAAATATATCCTTATATTTTTACATGTGAAAATATAAGATTTCCCATCATGCCATTCGACGCTGGATTGTGTGTGCCTACAGAAGTTATACCTGCAGCAACAAAAACGAGCATTTTGTGAGCTAGAACAAATAAATAGAAACTGCATTACATTTCAGACATGGAAATTAATTTTTGCAGACGAAATTTTAGTCGACGCCGTTCGCGTCTCAATGAAGTTATTTCCCCTTACTTCCTTGACAACAATGATAAACCCGCTGTGATGCATTGATGAATCGGACTTGCTTTGTGGTCAAATATGATCAATTAGTTTACAAAATGTCAAATATATAATTTATTGCGAAAGATTAGGTCAACCCAATCATACCGCTATTCTAAATCACTGATATTTATATGACCAGCCTATGAAAGTGAGGTGAATTTACGAAAAATGGGATGGGTGGGGGTGGAGTGTGGTGCTGAATAGTGAGTTAAATCTTCTAAGCTTCAATTATGGAGCAACTTTGGTATATAATAAAAAGAAAATTTTCTTTTCCTGCGTTAATACCGGATATATTTCATATTGTGGTACCAAAAACGGTATATTTTAACTCGTGGCTTCGCCACTCGTTAAAATATCACGTTTTTTGTACCACACGATGAAATATATCCGATATTAACGTAGGAAAAGAAAATATCCTCTTTGTATTCTATCCACATTCCAACTTTACTCAGTTAATCTGATTAAGTTTCATGGCAGATTAGGTGTTGGACAGCTGTTAAAAATTGTATAGTGTTGGCGTTCAGTAAGGTGCATTTTTGAGACCTATACTATTAAGATCCCAACTTAATTTACCACATCTTTCTTAATTATTAACATTTTTCAAAGCGATAAAAAATATTTCTTTATTAAAATACTTTCTTTCTGGGAATCGGTTTGAAATGGAAGCACACTACTACATTAAATTTTTAATGAATTTTAAATAAAAGTTTGACATTTTAAAACATGGTTTAAATCAATAAGTTATATTTTCGAAGAAAAAAAAGCATGAAAATGACAAATTTTAGACAGCAAATATGACTAATAAGTGACATTTCAGACAACTGGTAGTTGGGTTTGTGCAAGTTTTAGTATTTGATCTATAGGCAGTGAAGCACAATAGCTCATAGTGATTTTCTGGCGAAAATACAATATACTTGTTCAAAGGTGTACATTTTGAAGAAGAACATAAAAGTGCTATAAATCAGCTTTATTGTGTCAGGCATTCAGGCTTTATTGTGTCATATATTCAGGCTTTATTGCGTCAGGCATTCAGGCTTTATTGTGTCAGATATTCAGGCTTTATTGTATAGGCATTCAGGCTTTATTGTGTCAGATATTCAGGCTTTATAGTGCCAGGTATTCAAGCTTTTTTGTTACAGGTATTCAAGCTTTTTGTGTCAGGTATTCAGGCTTTATTATGTCAAGTATTTAGGCTTTATTGTGTCAGGTATTCAAGCTTTATTGTGTCACGTATTCAGGCTTTATTGTTTCAGGTATTCAGCCAGTTGTAGAAAGGATAATAGCACGCTCAAAGTGCCTTTATTGATGGGACCATCATCATGCTTTATTGCAAAATGCAAAGCATTCAATCTCAGTAACAATAAAAGGTGGTCTTGTAATAGATAACCACAGTTTTAGGGAAGCTCCACCTCTTTGAACAGTGATGCTGATCTCTCTGATGAAGGTTTCAGTGATTTCTTTAAGGTAATTTGTCACATTGAGGCAGCATGAACTAATCTTGGTGACTTTTGCCGGGTAAGTTGGACATATCCTCATTGAGGCCTTTGTATCACCACCTGATTACTGGAGAGTATCGGAGATAATCCAACTCTTCCGCTTTGTTCCTAATACCAGGCCTGACATGAAAAGAGATAATGCGTGTTTCTTTAATCTCATAGATCACTATCTTGCAAGTAAATGAAGTGAAAATGTAATAGACATGGAAATTTCAAAATTGTATTTTGTGTACAAGCACATGAAAAACATTAAACCTTATATAGTGGAACTCAGAAATGTTAAGCAGTGAACATGCACTAAGTGACTATTCATCAAAATGGCTCATGATAATGTACAATCAGCTTCTGAAACAATGCCACGCTATAACATTCAAGTTCTGAACCAAAATTAACAGTAAAAAGGAATGCATTTCATTTTAAACTTACTTTTCATGTTTCCCTACATCTAGGTCCATATGTAATACGGCATGCAGAGGAGTAGTAGACAGACAGAGTGAACTGTATAATATATTCTACATCTCCGTTCTCTCATTTAGTACAATATAATTATGTTTGTAAATAACTGTTGTAAGCTATAAGCTATATAAGTGGGTACATGTTTGTAGTACATCACACCATCATAGGCAAAAAATTCAACAGTTTGGACCCTTAATAAACAGGTTAAACAAGATCAATTATCCCAGACACAAAAGCAGATAGAATTATGCCTTTATGTATTTTGAATCCCCCCCCCCCGACTTTAAATGAAAAGATATGAAAAAAGACGCCTTGAGAAGTGAGTAGAATATTAGTAATTTCACTTAACCTCATCCTGAGACAAGTGAAATGATGCCAAGCTTTAAATATTTCCAAGTTTTAAAATATTAAATTATTTTTTAATAATCTAAATTAATTTAAAAAATATCAAATAATTTTATTATTATTTATAATGGCATTTACAAGAAGTGTGAGACGTTTCAGGTTTGTAATTTCATTACTGTGCTTAAAATGAGAGATTTAAGATGCAATGCACCCTTCTTTTAAGAATCCCTGATTGGGGCAGATCACTGTTATTTTCCGATACATTTTATACATAGATTTATCCAAGCTGAACTCAGAGCAAAATTCCAATCACACTACTATTCCAAACAGTGTCAGTGCCATTATTGATCATTACACACACCAAGACTTGACATCATTACATACACCAAGACTTGACATCATTACACACACCAAGACTTGACATCATTACATACACCAAGACTTGACATCATTACATACACCAAGACTTGACATCATTACACACGCCAAGACTTGACATCATTACACACACCAAGACTTGACATCATTACACACACCAAGACTTGACATCATTACACACACCAAGACTTGACATCATAACACACACCAAGACTTGACATCATTACACACACCAAGACTTGACATCATAACACACACCAAGACTTGACATCATTACACACACCAAGACATGACATCACAACACACACATCAAGACTTGACTTCATTACATACACCAAGACTTGACATCATTACATACACCAGGACTTGACATCATTACACCCACCAAGACTTGACATCGTTACATACACCAAGACTTGACATCATTACACACACCAAGACTTGACATCATTACACACACCAAGACTTGACATCATAACATACGCCAAGACTTGACATCATTACACACACCAAGACTTGACATAATTACACACACCAAGACTTGACATCGTTACATACACCAAGACTTGACATTATTACACACACCAAGACTTGACATCATTACATACACCAATACTTGACATCATAACACACGCCAAGACTTGACATCATTACATACACCAAGATTTGACATCATTACACACACCAGGACTTGACATCATTACACACACCAAGACTTGACATCATTACATACACCAAGACTTGACATCATTACACACGCCAAGACTTGACATCATTACACACACCAAGACTTGACATCATTACACACACCAAGACTTGACATCATTACACACACCAAGACTTGACATCATAACACACACCAAGACTTGACATCATTACACACACCAAAACTTGACATCATAACACACACCAAGACTTGACATCATTACACACACCAAGACATGACATCATAACACACACCAAGACTTGACTTCATTACATACACCAAGACTTGACATCATTACATACACCAAGACTTGACATCATTACACCCACCAAGACTTGACATCGTTACATACACCAAGACTTGACATCATTACACACACCAAGACTTGACATCATTACACACACCAAGACTTGACATCATAACACACGCCAAGACTTGACATCATTACACACACCAAGACTTGACTTCATTACACACACCAAGACTTGACATCGTTACATACACCAAGACTTGACATTATTACACACACCAAGACTTGACATCATTACATACACCAATACTTGACATCATAACACACGCCAAGACTTGACATCATTACATACACCAAGACTTGACATCATTACACACAACACACCAGGACTTGACATCATTACACCCACCAAGACTTGACATCATTACATACACCAAGACTTGACATCATTACACACACCAAGACTTGACATCATTACACACACCAAGACTTGACATCATTACACACACCAGGACTTGAGATCATAACACACGCCAAGATTTGACATCATTACACACACCAAGACTTGACATCATTACACACACCAAGACTTGACATCATTACATACACCAATACTTGACATTATTACACACACCAAGACTTGACATCATTACATATACCAATACTTGACATCATAACACACGCCAAGACTTGACATCGTTACATACACCAAGACTTGACATCATTACACACACCAGGACTTGACATCATTACACACAACAAGACTTGACATCATTACATACACCAAGACTTGACATCATTACACACAACACACCAAGACTTGACATCATTACACACACCAAGACTTGACATCATTACATACACCAAGACTTGACATCATTACACACACAAGGACTTGACAGCACTTTTCCCGCATATTTAGATTTAACAGCTGATCAAAATTATCTGGGTCGAGGTTCTGTTTCCGGGTCAATCAAAGCATAGGCTTGGACCATATCACACATTGACTTTGCATGTGCACTTTCACCACGTTACCTTTCTAACCACAACGAAATGCATCTCAAAATATAGAATGGTTCTTTTCAATTATTCCTTGGTAAAAATAGGTTCCTTTAAGGAATCTATTACAATGAAAGGCATAGCCAAACAAAACTTCTACATTTATATATAAATTACTTTGCTGGGGACTGACCTGGACAAATTGTTATCCTCGTCTGACTTCAGATCAATGTCCAAAACTCCTTGAGTTAGGAGTGGCGTGGGGAAAAATCTTCGTATAAGGTAATATCAGTTGTGACACAATGACGTAGTGTAGAAACTGACTTTCGCTGTTGAAAATTTAGAAACTTCTCTAGATGTATCAGAGGTTTTATTAGCGCTACAGCTCCCTTTCTGCTTGACTGATGAAGGAGACATTACAGCTGAAGTCAAACGTATACTATTTATTTTAAGGAGAGTTGCCAGATTACCAGAGAGGTTGGTTGAAAGATATTTAGGTATTTAAGCAAATAAAAATCACTAATGCATTTCTTTAAACATTTATCTTCTTGTGCAGACAAACATCGAGATTATCTCGAGACGTCGCTTGCTCGGGATTTACAAAGGCTGAAAAGGCCGTGATATGTAACAAATCGGCTGTACTCGAAATAAAAAGGCTGAAAATAGTAGGCCATTGATAATGTTGCATTTTATAATTGGTTGGAATTTGTAGTTAATGGTTGTTTAGCACAGTAGTCATTCTTTTCGTTAAAATCAATGCACAAATGCCGTAAGGCCAAAATAAACACCACCAGGATCTTGCAATTCTGAAGCCATTTTCCCTACGCATTTAACCTTAGCTCGAGAGACTGCAAAATTATAAAAATAGCGAGAGACTGCATACTTAGCAAAATAGCGAGAGATTGCATAGTTAGCAAAATAACGAGAGATTGCATAGTTAGCAAAATAGCGAGAGACTGCATAGTTAGCAAAATAGCGAGAGACTGCATAGTTAGCAAAATAGCGAGAGACCGAATAATTATTAAATTGGCGAGATACTGCATAATTATCAAAATAGCGAGAGACTGTATAATTAGTAAAATAGCGATGGACTTCTAGAGTTTAGGTCAACTCTGGTATGATATATCTTGATATATTTTTGTTACATCCATAATTAAGCAAGTAAGATAATAAATAATTTATGGGTTGAATATTCCGAAAAAGAAATTTTTTTAAAATTCCAAAATGAGATATAAAAATACCTGTTTTTAATATACATGTGAGACGATTATATGATCACAAAATTTGAAGAACACTTGATAGCGCCGAAAAATAACCCGCTGACGTCTTAGGTTTATCGTGACTTTTCTATGAATGATTAAAAGTGTGTACAAAGAGTATAACGTTTTGTAATGTTTAATTAATATTCTTATCAGCACAAAACAACGAGCTATCTGAAAATGTAAGACTTTATTACATTTATATCATATACTATGAAGATCACGAGTTTCAACCGATATAAGTAGGTGATTAAAATCAATGGCATTTATATATTGAAAGACACAGATAGTCAACATCCCTAACTGGAAAATACAATTATTAATAACTCAATACATTTCATTGATGGGCTCTTTGATTATTGAGAACCTTTTTCTATTTTTATTTGAAGGCACATCAGCTGTCGGCAGTGCTGCTGTAATTCTGCACCAGTGTGTATATGGACAAAGTAACACTGCATATTATGTTACCATTTTGATTATGTTGTCCTGTGTGCGATATGTTCAAATTACCTGAGCAACTGCCATGAAGAGAAGGAATTCAACGAGTGCAGTATCTGTGATATTTCCACGGTTCTTGCCAGCACCTTGCTTTTTTTCCCCACCAGACAGAAGCAAAATAGGATTTGGTATAGGTTTCTACTGGAATGACGTGAAATTAAAGCAGCATATGATGAAGACATGTGAATTTAGATGATCTATTGACTTATATATTGAATTAATTGATTGAAATATTTGCGGTGTACATAATTGTATGCATTGTTTCTACCCTTGCAGCAAGTAGTCGAGTACAGTTTGCAAAGTACCTGAACACACGCTGTCGTATTAGTTTGCCGTAATACTATCGTTGTGTCGCTAGTGGAAAAACAATTTAATCTTTGAAACACAACAAATATGTTATTCTCACAAAATGTAAAGAAAGAAAAACAAATCTGCGAAGTTTGGTTCACGTTTGAAGGCAGGTGTAATAAACTTTATAAATAAATATTGACAAATGTGTGGTATTTCTTGTTAAAGGATGCGATCCCTCACAGATCATGACAGGATAAAATCCAGAAGACTTGTTTTTCAAAGAACACTCAAGAAAAATCGAGTATAGAATAAATGGGTATATTTTAGTGAAATTTGTATCATCCACTCATTTTTTAAAAAAAAGTTTTCATCTAGATAAAGTGAAGATGTAAGTTCTCACGTCTCAACTTATAGGTGTCGTTAAAATATGATATTGTTTATTTTGTCATCGTACTGCTTTCGAATTGTAGCTGTCAAGGTGAGTTGTATGTCAATGAGAAACTCGATTGGCGTCCTTACGTTGTATGTTTCATACCTGTCATGTTAGGTTTCTATAACCTGTTATTTAAACAAAGAACGGTCTAGAAGAGACATTTTCTATACTGAACTTCAGTCACGAAATATTATATTTCTTCAGGTTGAGTACAAGTAACAAAAAAAACAATTTTTCTGGTTACAATTTAATTTATTATATATGTAAACAAGAAATCTTCATGTAGTGGTAACTTTGCGGCGGGATCAACCCACACAAAAAATATGTTTCTTTTACGCAACAAAGCGTTTTTGTCAGAAGTTTCTCTTCAGTTGTTTGAATGATGAAAAGTGATCAGTGCCATTTTGGAATATTTCGTTCAATTTTTCTTTTTCATCGTGTAATAAATTGTTGTAATTGTTATTCTTCTTAAAGTTTAATTATAAGCACGACATATGAATCTTATCTCCAGTACGTCACTTAACAAAGCGTCATTTTGAATATTATCACCTTAATCTACATTTACGTTTTACATTTTAAAGTCATATACTTTGTCGTGGCCACAAAACGGACAACAAAGAGGCTACAGTATAACCGAGCATATTATTTTCCATGCAAAATGTTTCACTTATTGGCTGAAGTGAATACATATCATACTAAGGTGCAACTGGCACGGTGATACTGAAAAAGGTGAAACAATGTTAATATAATAATTCCTAAATGAATTAAGAACGGCAACATACTATTGAGACATGAAACATAGTTCTCAGATTAAATGTCTTTTTCAGCTACTTTCTTAATTATCTTATATTACCAGAAAAAAGGTAGACTGTAAACATCTTTAATGATCACTTTGGTAAAAAGATTATAATATTAAAAATCTGCTACATTCTTTTGGTAGTAAACGAATGGTACTAAAACGGAATACATTTGCATGGAACGCAGATTTCTACTTCATAAAGCCATTCACATGCTGAAAAGTATACACTTTACGTATTGATCGACGCTTTTATATAGAGCAAGTGTTGGCTGAGTACGTGAGAAAATGACAGAGAGAAAGACGATTTTATATTGACTACTAATGTACTTACGTAAATTTATTAGATATATCTAATTTTAAAAAATTTTGGGAAATATAACTAATAACAATTTCTATGCTTTGCAGAAAGGATAACCTCTGAATTGAGCGAATTTACCGAACTATTTCAATATGACTCAGACTTCCTAGATTTCCATAAGTTCAAAGATGTCGATGTAGCAAGCAATGTTTTGTACAAATGTTAACGTTCCCAAACGCTGCAATGGTATCCCAAATCCTGCAGTGGTATACATTTTTATAAAAAGATTGTTTTTGATATTCAACTGGCACACTGTTCTGCAGCACTGCAGTGGTGCAATTATACTCCAAAACAAAATATTATTGTGTTGGGTTAATTCCTCTTGTCATATATGTAAAATCAATTGGGATTACATGCACACATGCCTATTATCGTAAAGCTACTGTCAAGAACATAAACAAATTATAAAAAAATATAAACGCAGATCTGCGAATAACTACCCATATTTCTCATATGTTTCTCATCTATTAATTCCTATTCCTCTGTTAATAAATCGATGCGTCACATGCTGCATATAAGCGATCTCGACATATGTCCTGCTTAATCATCTTAAAATTAGGGTGCTGACACATAAGGAATGCACGAAAAAGTCTAAAAGCGCATTGTTATGCAGTTAACATGCGTAGTTCGACTATGGCAACGATATTGGTTCCTCTTTTGTATTTTTTTATAATGTTCTTGCGCGCGCGCGCGTGTGTGTGTGTGTGTGTGTGTCCACATATTTGTACAAGTGATCTAATGCAAAAGTCACAAGAAAAAGCGCCTCCTTGTTTTAATCGGTATATAACAGTATGCTTGAATGTTACTATAACTAAACAAAATGAGATGTCAGTCATGAATGGCACTGAATTGTGTACAGTTTCAAAAGTCGAAATTGTTGCGGCTCTCTTCTGATCTCCCAAAGCAATTGAGGCGTATCGTACTCTAGGTCTTATGTATGTAACAGAAAGAAAGTGAAACTAACAATGTAACTAATATCAACAAGCAATTTATTTCCCCTACAATATAAAGTGAAATTCAAGAGATACTTACAATATTGTGAATTAAATTCCAAATAATCCTAAATATCCTAATCACAAGTCCAAAAATATAGAATGTTCCAAATGAGTTCCAATAGTCTTGAATGTCCTGATATAACACAATGGTACAATCCAGAATGTCTTTGAATGAGTTAACAAAACTTCAAAGTCTTATGAATGACACTCAGCTGAATTACACACAATATACACAAAATAAAGCAATATGGTACTTCTATACACGTGATAGTGCATCTGCAATCACATTACTTTTTCCCCTGATGTGTCTAATGTCAATGTTGTATTCTTGCAGAATTAAACTCCACCTTAATGATCTTTGATTTTTATTTTTCGTTTTGTTAATGAAAGTAAGGGGATTGTAATCTCTGAGTACAACAATCGGAGAAAGAGCTGAACTGACATACACTTCAAAATGTTGCAAAGCAAATAGCAAAGCCAAACATTCTTTCTCAACTGTGGAATATTTTTCTGGTGCTTGTTTAGTTTTTCTAGAAAAATAGCACACTGGATGATCCGCCACATTTTTATCTTCTTGAATCAATTACTCCACCAACCCCTACATCACTTGCATCAACATACATTTTAAATAATTGGCTCAAATTTGGTGCTGAAAGAACTGGTGCACTCTCAAGTATGGCCTTTAATTTGTCAAACGATTCCTGACATTTGTCAAACTAATGAAACTTGAATTTCTTACTCAACAAATTTGTCGGATGTTCAGCAATTATAGAAAACTTTGAGCAAAATCTCCGATAATATTCAGCCATACCCAAGAATCGCATGAGTTCCTTTTTACTACTAGGCACCGGGAATTCAGAGATAGCCTTGACCTTAGCTTCTACATGTTTAACTTGACCTCTTCCCACACTATGTCCTAAAAATGTGACACAAGTATGGCAAAACTTACTTTTGCATAAATTAGCTGTCAGGTTTGCATCACTGAGTCGATCGAAGAATTTCCGAATAGTTTCCAAGTGATCTTCCCAGGTGTCGTTGTAGATAATTACGTCATAGATGTACGCGTCTCAATTATCTAGACCAGATGTTAGCATGTTCATAGGACGTTGGAGAATTTTTCATTCCAAAAGGCATCACTTTATGCTGATAAAGTCCATCTGGAGTTGCAAATGCCGAAATTCTTTTGCTCTTTCCGTGAGTGGAATTTGTCAGAATCCTTCTAAAAGGTCAAACCTGCTGACATATTTCACATTTCCAATTGTGTCGATGCAATCATCTATTCTTGGCACTGGAAATGAATCCATTTTGGTGACACTGTTGACTTTTCTATAGTCAGTACACATGCGGAATGTATTATCTGGTTTAGGCACAAGAATACATGGTGAACTCTATTTACTTTTACTTGGTTCTATAAAATCATTCTCCAGTAAATATTGAATTTCCTTTTTCAAATATTCCTGCATGAGAGGATTCATTCTATAAGGATGCTGTTTCACAGGTGTAGAATCTACAATATCAACGTCATGATGGATTTTATTTGTTCGTGTTGGAACATCAGGAAACAAGTGTTCATACTAATGTAATAGCTCTTTTAGTTCATTCCTTTCCTGTTGTTGTAGATGTGAAAGTTTCATTGAAGTTATTGAAAGAAGAACTTCATTGGGTTTTAGTCCTTTTGAACTGGGTTTTGAACTGATTCCATAGTAGCAAACAACAATAAATGAACGCCCTCATCCCAATCCTTTCTTGTATCAAAGCAATATGACCGGATCATATTCTTCAAAGTTTGATGAAATCTTTCCAAAACCCCTGACTTACAGGGTGGTAGGCAGAAGATTTAAACTGTTGGATGCCTAATTCATACATAACTTGTTGGAAAATTCCAGACATAAAATTGGACCCTTGATCATACTGGACAGATTTTGGAAGGCGATGTGTGTAAAAATCTTTACCAAAGCTTTTACAATGGTTTTAGTTGTAATATGTCTCAAAGGAATTGCCTCTGGAAATCTTGTTCATACACACATTATGGTCAACAAGTATTGATTGCCTGACTTGGTCTTAGGTAAGGGACCGACCCAGTCTACCATTATTGTGCTGAATGGTTCGTCAAATGCAGGAATAGGTTGCAGATGGGCCTTAGGTATCTTCTTTTTGGGTTTTCCTAACATTTGACAAGTGTGACAAGATCTACAGTATTTAGAAACATCACTTTTGAGTTTCGGCTAATAAAAATGGTTCAAGATCTTGCCATAAGTCTTATTGACTCCTAATGCGGCGAGCCAATGGAGTTTCATGGTCTAGACTAAGAATTTCATGTCGATATGAGCTCGGAACGACAATTTGATAGCTCACTAACCACTCGTCACCAGCAGGTACCTCAGGTGGTCTCCATTTTCTCATAAGGGCCCCATTTTTCACAGAGTAACAATCTGGGACTTGTGGGGCTTCAGTTTCACTAATATCCCTCTAAAACAAACAGGAGATCTCAGAATCGTTTTTTTTGTTCGACAACTAGTGATTGTCTTTTGTCACCCTGATTAAAATAGAGAGAATGAGTAGTAAAAAGAGGATCACTTTGATTAATACCTATTGGTTGATCAATACCAGGAGAAAAAGTGACCTCATCAAAAGACTGACCAATAAATGTGTCAACTAAAGGAATAATTTTCTGATCAGCATCATTATCAAGCTCTCTTTTTGCCATAGCTCTGGTAACTATACAAGCAGGATACAAATCAGGGATTTCAATCTCAATAAGATCAACTCTTTGTTCCAAACAAGGCTTGTCAGTTTACAAATGGATTAACCACGACCTTATCACAAGCTAGGTCATTACCTTGTAACAAATCAATAGCTTCTATAGGTAAAGCAGTCACTGCCCCAGCAGTCACAGGTCCAGAAACTAAGTTTGATGCCAAATTAACACAATGGAGATCAACATTTACAAAGCAGCACTCTTTGACTAGAAGCAGACTTCTCAGACAAAGGCAAAGTACCTGATAACAAAAGACTCTGAGAATCTCCTGTGTCTCTCAGTATTTTAATTGGAATAGGTCTGGCAGAATCACCAATAATTGATATAGAACCTTTTGGCATGAATGGTTCATAAGTCTCCAAAATAGAATCAGACTGTGGTTTATTTGACCCAAAAAATGTATTGCCTTTACTATTGACCTCTTGTAAATTTGGAATAGCTGTCCTTATTCTGTTGCTTATTTGTCAACCTGTAGCAATCAGAAAAGACGTGCCCTTTCTTTTTACAAAATGCGCACATAGGAAGAGATAAGAATTTCTGATCGGTCCTATCCGATATTTAATTTCTAAACGTTGTCCTGATTGAAATTTGGAAGTACTCGTGTGAGACTGAGATGTGTTCTCTTACCAAAAATCTGCTGGCAGAAAGACTTACTGACAAATGAAACTTTGTGAGTTAAGGAATAATCATCAGACATGCGATCAGCATTTTCCAAAGTTTCCACTTTTGCTCCTGAAGATAGGTCTTGACGTCACCATGGATGCATTTCTTGACCTCTTCAATTAACATGAGCTGTCTGAGGTTATCGTAATCTTTATCAACCTTTTTGGCGGAGCCCTATTTATCAAACAGTTGTTCCTTTTCCCTTGCAAATTCGACATGGGTTGGTCCAGTTTCTTTTTTACAATTTCTGAACCCCTATCGATATGCTTCAGATACCAACTCCTAACCCTTCATGATATATTCCGTAACCACATAATAATAAACACTCTGTTGTACCGAGAGTGAAGTGTAGACTTCACGAGCTTTGCCAGTAAGTAAACTTCATAGTAATAAAGTCCAATGCTCTCTTGGCCATTTCAAGTTTTCAGCAATTTCTCAAAAAGAAGAAAGTATTTATCTACTTCTTTTTCCTGAAAAGGGGGTACTAACCTGGTATATCTGGTCACACCAAAAACTGAACTTGTGTGTAACAAAAAAAAAAGGGGGGGGGGTGTGTGCTCCGCTTGCCAGTTCTAATTCTGTTATTCTATATTGCATTTCTCTTTCTTCTCTCATCATCTGCCTCTCCTCTCTCTCTCTCTCTCTCTCTCTCTCACACACACACACACTCTCTTTCTCGGTCTCTCTGTCTCAGCAACTGCATTTCCATCTCCTCTTTCTCTCTCTCTGCATCTGCATCTCCTTCATTTCACTCTCCCCCCTCCTCTCTCTCTTTCTCTCTCTCTCTCTCTCTCTCTCTCTCTCTCTCTGAAATTGCATTTCCTTCCCTTCTTTCTCTTTCTGAATCATTTTTCTCTGAAGCTGAAGCTTTATTATTACCAGTTAAAATGTGGGTTGTTTTTTTATATCTGTAATCCCCTTAATTTCCGATAAAAACCAGATACAGAATTCCAAATCAAATCCAAAGCACTATTATCCATAATTTCCTTTCCTACCAAATACGAAATCAAAATATTCCGTATCTCTTGCTTTGTTAAAGACGCTTTTCGATTCAGAAAGATCATAATGTCGGGTAAGCTCAAACAATTCGTCTTTTTTCATGTACTCTAACCCAACCTGGGTAGGATTTGATCAGATGACATTATGAATGCTTGCTCGTTTTACTAAAGATTTCTCAAATTTGTGAAATAAAAATCTTTACCAAGGACAATGGAAATTCCGAAACAAAGTCAATTTAAATTGCAAAGGCAAATTTTAATATCTCTGAAATGTTTTAAACAAATTCAGATCCCGGACAAGACCCCAGATTTATGTTATGACTCACGGTCTTAAAAATATGTAACAGAAATAAAGTGAAACCACCAATGTAAGTAATATCACGAAACAATTTATTTCCCCTACAATACAAAGTGAAATTAAAGAGATACTTACAATATTGTGAATCAAATTCCAAATATCCTTAATGTCTTTATCACACATCCAAAAATATAGAATGTTCCGAATGAGTTCCAATAGTCTTCAATGTCCTGATATAACACAATGATACAATCCACAATGTCTTTGAATGAGTTCACAAAATTTCAAAGTAATGTATTAATTCAAAAGTCAATCAGCATTTCAGTAATTCCAATGAATATATATTAAACAAATAATATCTCTCGAATTATATCTGATTTCAACGGCACAATGTAAAATCTGATCTCAAATGGGTTCCCACAGACTGATCTAAAACAGGAATTAATTATTTGTTTACCAAATCCCAGTTTATACACATTTTCACTTGACCTATATCAACAGGATGTGAAACAATAAAATGGGAAAAAAACAGTCTAACTGTCAACACGACTGACCTTGAACTCAAATGCTCGTAAACATTATATTTACAAGTAACCAGAATCTAAAGTGCAACTCACCTTCATGGCCAAACACACAGTATTATGTGTTCGTATATATATAAATATATATATATATATATATATATATATATATATATATATATATATATATATATATTCTTTAGCAGAAGATGTTAAAAGGTAGGGGATGCAAATTTGTAAATCACCGTTTCCCAGTAGCTACCCAGAATCAGTGCCAGGACAATTCAAGATTAAATCCAAATTATTGTAATACTATAGAGATGTTACAACACGCTCATAAATTATTTTATAACTTTTACTTTTTTTGATGAAATAATCATGTTAAGATCTTTTAAGGACGAAGAACTAGCAACAAACATTACATTTATCCTAAGAATAATACGGAATCTGCGATGTAGATTATAATAAGTGCTATATGAATTCCTCAATACAAAATTATTTTTTAAAGTCAAAGAATGTATAGAAATGATTTCTTACCATTTGTTTGTACTGTGACAGATTAACGAGTGAAAAATGCAAACAAAAATCAGACAATTTGTTACAGTTCTGAAATGAACCACTTTTGCTTATTTTCTCTACCATGATTTGCGCCTTTGAATTTTGATTGTTATTCAGATTCAACCTTTTATACACTGCATTCTACGAAGTTAAATTATACGACAGGAAATTGCAATTCGTCTCCCTGAACTAGACCTCATTCCACAAGCTTTGCTACTCTTTTGGGCTACGATGTTTCAATCACGATATATATCCTCCTTACATGCGTCTTGCAGTTTAAGGACACCCTCAGGCACAAGAAACCTGTTGTACAACTATATTTCATTCCATATTTGAAAAGGAGAGAAAGAGACAGAGAGAGAGAAAGAGACAGAGAGAGACAGAGAGACAGAGAGTAATGCTTTACCAATTCAGCTGTAATTTCTAACGTATTTGGAGATTGTTTTCACAAGACAAATTCATTAATGTTGAAGTAATCTATATATCAATTTCTGGTTTTTAGCTTAGACCAAGTAGTTGTTGTCTACAAAATAATTTCTATTTTCCCTAAATTTGAGTCTTTATTTGCACAACTAACCACTAGTGTAAACTTGCATGGAGTATACAATTGTTTTGTTTTTGTCTTATACCCGTCAAAAATTGAACAATTCATTTCTGTGACAGGATTTATTTTACTATGAAATTTACTTTGAAATAATTCCAAAAACTGAGCCGATGTAACAATAACAATAGGAAGGATCAGTAATAAAAGTACATGCTATTGTATCAAATAGGTTAAAAATATCATCTTGAATCTCACAAACTATAGCTGCGAATACCTTTGCTATTGAATACGATTCCTGTGTGGATTTTTGTTATTGAGTACAATTCCTGTGTAAATTTTTGCTATTGAGTACAATTCCTGTGTGGAGTTTTGCTATTGAGCACAATTCTTGTGTGGATTTTTGCTATTGAGTACAATTCATGTGTGGATATTTGCTATTGAATACGATTCCTGTATGAATTTACCGAGTGGTACTTTTCATATACTTACTTAGCAATTTTGTTCTCTTATAAAGGTCAATCATTGACAACCCAGCTCAACGCTATGCATCCGGGTGCACTTTCAAGCCAATACAATTTCCATAGTCGTATAAGACCGTAAAGCTACCCGCAATTGGGAGATACAAATCTTTTATTTCACGATTTCAGGATGTTAATGGAGGTTTACCTGACGCAGCGCAAGAGAATCGGATGTTCGCGACGGTAAAACCAACATTAACGTTCTCGGTTCATTAGATAAAAAATGTTATCCGCATTTTAATACACAGTTATGAAAACATTGTCCAAAACTACCCGAAAATGTCATTCTTCGTAGAACTACGTCACAGCGAGTCACAATGATACAATGATGTCAACGTTTCCGGTAGTATCTCATACTGTTGTAAATTGTTGACGTTTTCCCACTGAGAGAGGGCATTACAATTGCTGTACTAGCATATGAATATAAAATAAAAGGATTAATTCAATCACATAGTCTAAGAAAAAAGCAAGCCATTGTATATTTCGTTTCTTCGTGTTGCCAACATTAAAGATATGATCAAGAAAACTGGAAAATAGTTTAAAATGTGCATAGGCTGGTTCTTTTCTTTATTTAAACCGCCAGGACTGAGATTATGCAATAAATTCCCTTTGTTGTCCTTGCTTCCAGGCTCCAGTTTGTGAGCTAAGCTAGTCAGGATAATGTCATTGCAATATTGGCCAGGGGAAGAAAAGTATTTTCTAACTAGGATTCTGTCGTTTTTGGGGGATTGACAATTGGTTCTATGTAGAATTATCCACCTGTTTAATTTTACGGTCTCCACCGTTACTGGATTTAACAAACTTTGCAAGTTATTAAATATATCACATTTTGTGTTTGGCATGTGATGGTGGTTCTGTGAATACCGAGTTTTCGTTCCTCACTGTACGGAGAAATTGCTCGTTTTAATCATGTGTGCGCATGTCTTGCATCTTTAATCTCCACGCGGTTCGGAGGATCTCTTTTTGCTGTTTGGTTTGTGATGGGTTTTAAGTTGCTCTGATAGGCATGTCACTCGGAAGAGTTTGTCTTCGGTATACTATGACTAGTTTTTTTCGAAAAATACCTCTTAATGTTTCGGATGACACACTTGTATATCTTTGCTGTTCAATAATTCTGCTCACTAGATCTGGATGGATAGCTGTGAAGAATTGCATTATTTTAATAGTTTTCTTTGTTTTGTACTGACGAAGGTCATACCAATTTTCCATGATCGCCCTTTCTTTGACATCATCCACAATATTTCTCTCAGAGTTCTGCTTGATGAGATGTTGAGACAACTTTATTTTGATCCTTTACTGAAAGCATCATCGTCGTAACCGATTCAGTAGATAAGTAATGAAGGTGACAAAAGAAAAGAGGGAGGGGGCTTTATTTTCATGATCAATTTATTAGGAAAAGACGAAGCCAAAGGTGGTTAATCTGCGCCTACTCTTCAAGACATTATGAATAATTTACAATACAATATACGATTGCCACACTCTGATGTCAATTCCATGGACAGTTTGCCGATGGCATAGCTATCAAAAAAACATAATTGATAATTGATAGAGATAGTGCGTGAGCCCTACATTTAACCATGTCGATGTTATATGAAGTGTAACTTGCTAACTGTATGTTACAGTAGAATACATTAACATTGATGTAGGTCCCATAAAGTAGTGGTGTCTGATACAAAATTGTATCAGTGGAAGCAGAAGGAAAATCGAAGGCACAAATAAAGTATGATATCTGGATGAAAAAAAACCCCACCTGACTTTGTTTTCTTTGAATTTTGTTATTTTTGTTCTCAGTTAAAATTAGACCAATAGTATGCTGGAAATTTGATAATGAAATATCAAATGTAACCTTGCATTTTCAACAATAGGGATAAATTTAACGGTGACTCTTCACAAAATGTAAAAGACACGTGGAAAATTTATATAGTTATACGTTTATCAGTGATGATTACAATAATAATGATAATGTTGATAATGATGATGATGATAAAGAAATAGTAATAACATTATTATTATTATTATTATTATTATTATTATTATTATTGTGATTTGTCTTAGTAAAGCGATGACTTCCTAAGCAGAGAGTGAAAATACATTTGATACAAATTATGGAGCATACAATAAAAGCTTTCAACACGCAACAAAATTACCGATGACTCTGCATATTGTTTTCAGTATAACTGATGCGTTTTCAAATATGCCGTTTTTTCTTTTTTTGCTTTTTTTCAAAACAGAATTCGATATACCTTAAGATCTTTAAATTTTGTTTATGCCCAATTTAAATACCTATAATCTAATGTATATATACCTATAATCTAATGTATATATACCTATAATCTAATGTATATATATATATACTTAATATACTTATAATCTCATGTATATATACCTATAATCTAATGTATATATACCTATATTCTAATGTATATATTATACCTATAGTCTAATATATATATATATATATATATATATATATATATATATATGTATATATATATATATATATATATATATATATATATATATATATATAAAATCTAATGTATATATACCTATATTCTAATGTATATATACCTATAATCTAAGGGGGCCACGGGTGGCCGAGTGGTCTAAGGCGCTCGACTTTACAGATCACTGACAACTCAGATCTGTCCTCGTGGGTTCGAGTCTCGGGCTCGGCCAACGTGGGTATGTGAGAAAGATTGCCAGTAGCTTCCCGTGGGTCGGATGTTCTTCACGGGGTTTTCTCGGGTTCTTCCTCCACCAAATATACTGGCCGCCATGTATAGCCTATCATGTGCTGAAAAATGGTGTTAAACCCATAACAACCAACCTATAATCTAATTTATATATACCTATAATCTAATGTATATATATATATATATATATATATATATATATATATATATATATATATATATATATATATATATATATATAACTTATCACTTTATTACAGTGGTGTACAGTGCTTCAGTTAACAAAGAGGAGCAGTATATACAATGTCACAGTTCTTAGAGCACAAGCTATTGTCATGTAACTTAATTTGAAGACCTTCATTATAAACTAAATCACTATCAAGAATGAACAATATTTTTTGCTTTAAATTCTTGACTCGAAATACTAATTTTGTTTACACAAGAATAAGATGAATACTTTGACACAGCATGGTTGCCGAGAAACGTTATTATATTGTCACTTAGCCTGAACCGAGCAATAGGTATTTGGCTAATGCATTTAACGAATCCTCTGTAAATCCACTATCAGTTATGAATCACATAATTCTGCCATTAATAAGCTGGCATTGACGTAGCTTATTTCCGTTGTTAAATGTTGTCCGGCTAACGTTCTACATATTATTGAACAGATTGGAGGAATCGATCCAGCTGTTAGACAAAAGACTCTTTCTATTGCTACTGACCACCGCTACACCGAGAATCGATCCAGCTGTTAGACAAAAGACTCTTTCTATTGCTACTGACCACCGCTACACCGTTTGGAGGAATCGATCCAGCTGTTAGACAAAAGACTCTTTCTATTGCTACTGACCACCGCTACACCGTTTTTATCGTGAAGCAAGGCATATCCTTGTGATGACACTTTATTTCATCATTTAAACAAAAAAACGTTTATGCCTTTCCAAGTTTCACCAATTATTTTCGGGTGGACTGTCGTTCTTGCTTCTCCTCTTCATTCCTGCTCCTCCTCTCCTTCTGTATTTTGGATTTGAATTGACATTGCTACTACACATGAAAGCACCGATGTCTCAGACCGTCTATGCTAATTACACGTTGTTTTTCTTTGGGTTTTTTTAAAAGCATTTTAAGTAAGAAATGTGCAATTTTACTAATTAGGGTGCCTCGGTGACAGAGTGGTTATATTTGCAGAGTCTTTGACTCGTTGAAGCGTGACTGCGTTACGCCGCAGACCAATGTTTCTCTGGTTCGAGCCGACTAATAGCCAGAGTTAATACGTCTTCTTCCCTCCAACGGTACGGTTGTTTCTACTGAATACTCCGATTTTATCCACCTCATAAAGAAGGGCCTCCCGTTGCTCCCCTACGTAGTGTGGGGATATGTGTTTCGGGTTGATAACAGTTGAGGGTACTCTGATAAAGTACAGGAGAAATCTACAGACTTAAATTACAATATAGGGATTCAGTGACAAAATGATCAAAAGTAATTCTCAAGTATTCACTTTAAGATCAACGTACATTAATCAGAAACAAATTTTTAAATGCGAGGCGCCGATATATATATATATATATATATATATATATATATATATATATATATATATATATATCTTTAAATTAATATATATATATATATGTATATATATATATATATATTTCTTTAAATTAGTATATATATGTGTATATATATATATATATATATATATATATATATATATATATTTCTTTGAATTAAAAGTTGTATTCTTGTTGACGCTAACATATCAGACACCTTGAAGACTTGTTTCTGAATTGTACAAATATAAATGTTTATAAATGTCAGGGAGACCCTAAAATTAAATACACCAACCATTAGTACTTTAACTAATAAGTTCTGAAAAATTTCTCTCTATTATTCTGTGCGATACTCCAAACGTATTCACAAACTGTTATATTTTTTCGTAATAATCTCGCCCATATATGACGTGCAATACTGCGATAGGAAATGCCTCCAAGTGATAAACTGATGTTTTCCTTGCCAACGAAATGAGATAACTGTCACTTTTTCTATCAGTAACTGTTTCCTGTATCTCTTTAATGCTCCATGAATAGAAAAGCTGATGATGGGGAGGTATCCATTTTCTCTAGTATCTGTCAAATGCTATTAGCTCAACACTTTGTGCTATCGATCTTACTTAACCTAATAAGCCAACATTTACTGGTACCATTATCTCCACTTGCTTTCTTACAGAATTATGTGAATACTGACAAAGGTTTTGATAGCTGACTAGAGAGAGAGAGAGAGAGAGAGAGAGAGAGAGAGAGAGAGAGAGAGAGAGAGAGAGAGAGAGAGAGAGAGAGAGAGAGAGTTGCTTGATAAGAATACAAAACAGAAAGCTGTTAATTATGTCAATATCATTAAACTGCTCATTGTTTTCCATTAATGTCGCAACTTTTAACTCGGACAACTACATTTTCATGAATTCAGTTGGTGGTGATTTTACATATTAAAAATGTAGATCGATATAAAAGATAAACTGGATAAACTGCAATGGCTCGCCATAGCAAACCCCACGCATTTTACTGCATGTTCAACACCCTCCCCCACCTCTGGGTACTTATCCCCACCCCCTGGTTGTGACCCAGGGGTCGTAATGTCCGATCTGTTACATGCACAATACGCCATCATGATGACACTGTATATTTGAAGTTTAGTCAGACACAATTTGAAAGTATCATTATTATTAAAATTTATGAATATTTGACCTTTGACGTGGGGCCAATGATGGCACCCATCTCGTACATGGGGCAACGTAAATGACAAGTTTCGTGATATTCCACCCAGCGTCAAGGAGACGTGGTAACGGACAGACGAATGGTCAGACGGGGGTGGGGTCAAGGGGCTTGAAAGGTATTACAATACCTACAACGATTTTTTTTTTAAGAAAGCGTGTGAACAATAAACAAACCGCATTCAGTTGGATTCAAGATGCTTATGAAATCCAGTAGTGTATTTCAAAGTCTGCAATTTCAAACGTGTTTAACAGATCGATGGATAGTGAGAACTCTCCTTCAAGGAGACTATTGTCTCTTAGACTTGATAAGTTTACCGAGACAACCCATGTCAGAATGATTGGTTCTAGGCGTCGATGTAATCATTTCAATGACATAAAGATACAATAAAGGCAAATTGTGCGCTGATGTTTGAATCGTATTGCATTAAGGGACGTTTTTCCATGATATGATGGATTCTCTTTAAAATGTATACAGTTAGTTTATTTTACGCAAAATGTGACTACTTTGCAGCGTCAGTTTATTATTTTAAATAATATACCACAAGAAGTGTAAATCTCTAGTTCAGCGAAAACTACCGTTGAATATTGTTAATCTTGAGGTTGGTACATGAACATGAAGTCATGTCGAAATTTTAAAAAAAGTTGCAAAATTTTAACATAATTCGTAATTCCAGTGTTTTAATGAAACTTTAATTTTAAATTGATTTGAACGTATGTCTTGATCCGGGGAGCATGTTAGCATCGGTTGGCAATAAACACAGCACTATCATTTAGACATTGACAAGCATATGTGGTTTGGTAATAAAATTTAGACCTCCTGTAAAAATATTTATCCTAATACTGCAGTCTGCCCCCCCCCCCCCCCAAAAAAAATAATATGATAATCATGTTCTTAGTAGCTCATATAGTTATGTTCGACGATTGATTGTCTTACCTACAAATTCCACCCAGATCATCCATTTCAATTTATTATCATTTTGTGAAACTAAAATATTAATGATTACACTTAGTGACGTGTAGGTTTCTAAAAGCATGATTTGCTTTCATCAGATTGTTAATATGTATCGTGTTCAGATGATTATTGTTCGAGTGGGTCTAATGACATTTTGAGGCTGAAACGGACTTTATATCTGGCCCAAATTGTCTGAATGCGACATTGGGACAGTAATAGCATGTGCTCTAAGTTTGAATTTGTCAACCAAGACTTAAAATTGGGTGGGCTGTGTACAGTTATATATGACATGCTGACCTTTTTCAGGGTTTGTTTATGGGTCTAGCTTTTTTACATGCTATCCTGTCTGTCCAACTGGTAATGGGACGCGCCTGGATTCTCCCTTTATCTCTTTGCTCCTATATACATTTCTGAAAAAAAGGTATGTTTCAGTGTTTGTCATAAGGAGAACCACGGATCTTGTCATGTTTATCTCTGAATTTACGATGCTTTGGAGAGGGAATGCAGCTTTATTACAGGTTTTGTTTTTACCTCTCGTAAATTAAAAATCAATTTTTGGTTGCAACTAAGGCTTTGGGTCTATCAAAACAAGAAGTAGTCAAAGAAGAGGTGCAAAGTATGCTGGAGCAAGATATTATAGAACCTTCTAAGAGTCCCTGGTCATCTCCAATAGTTTTAGTTCAAAAGAAATGATGGAGGAGATTAATACTGTGCCGTCTCCACGGATGCGACTCCCACTTTCCTTAGAGGCAGGCTTCGCGAGTCCCAGCAACGAGGTTCGCTTCGATTTCGGAGCCAGTAGGGGTGCTGGTGATGAGAGAGGGGAAGTGCAACAGCTGGTGAAACACATGAAAGAAGAAATTTCACACTTAGCTTTAGAACTTGAAGAGATGAGGAAAGTAGTGGCAACTGATGATGATGAAGTGGGAAATAAATACAATAGTTTTCAGACTCATGGAGCTGACAGACTTTCAGCAAGTCCCCAGTACCATGACGCAGTTGGAGTGAAGGACGGGAGACCCCGTGTAGTACCTATGTTTCATAAACAACAACCCACATATGACGGAAAAGGTAGTCTCAGAGATTATCTAGTACAATTTCAAATGGTGGCAGAGCTTAATGGTTGGGAAGAGAATAGTATGGCTCTAGAATTGGCAGTCAGTTTGAGGGATGCAGCACAGGAGATACTGAGTGATTTGCGTCCAGATCAAAGGAGAAATTATAAATCTCTGGTGTCAGCGTTGACGTCTAGGTTCGAACCGGTAACCCAGACAGAACTGTTCAGAGCGGAATTAAAGAACCGTTGTCGGAAAAGGGGAGAATCCCTGAGTGAATTGGCTTATGATGTGAAAAGACTTACGAAGTTGGCTTATCCAACAGATGGGGGAGAGGTTAGGGAGCGGCTGGCCCGTGATTGTTTTATTGACGCCCTGTATGACTCCGAAATGGAGTGGGCCGTGCGCCAAGGTAGACCAAAGCAAGTGGATGAGGCCCTACACTTAGCTTTGGAGTTTGAGGCTTTTAACGAAGGTCGCAAACGGCGTTTGGGAGCCAAGGGAATGGCCCCAAATGTGCGGTTATGTTCTGCCCGGGAGAACATGGCCGATCCGCCTTTGGGAGCGTTGGATGCAGGTACGTCTCCAAGGGTGAGGATCGACAGTGCACTAGAACATATTACCCAAGAGCTTCTCAGGAGGGTAGAGAAAATACAGGCTGACATAAACGGTACTGGTACTAGGGATAGGAGATTCCCTGCACACGGGTCCAGTACTTTTCCGACGAAAGATGGCGGGAGATGTTATTATTGTGGAATACTTGGACACAATAGAAGAGACTGTCGAAAACGTAAGCAAGACATGAAAAAAAAAACAGTAGTGGGAATTGCAGAAAAAGTACAGGCAGGAGAAAAGCTACAGGGAAACTAGAAATAGCTGGGGCTGGTTTCCAAGAGTCAGCAAAGATATTACGACCTTAAAACATTACGAAAACAAAGGAAAATCCTTCTTTCGATGGTTTATATCTTGAAGTTAGTATTTGTGGTGTTACTTTGAATTGTTTAATAGATACTGGTTCTACTTCAACAATCTTGCACTCTTCTCAGTTTTTATCTATCTGTAAAGAGTTTAGGCCAAAGTTGGACACTGCTGTAGGACATTTAAAGGTAGCTGATGGTGGTTTGGTGAAGATGTGGGTACGTTGTAATTTATCATTAGAGATCGCTGGACGCAAGTTTCAACAGTCAGTAATAATCGCTGATATTGATACACCTGCAGTTTTAGGTTATGACTTTTTGTACCAGAATAGATGTCAAGTTGATGTGGCACGATCTCAGTTGGTAGTAGGAGAGGTGAATGTGCCATGTGTTTTACAAGGTTGTCAACCTTCAGTGTTTAAGGTTACAATTCCTGAAAGTATAGTTATACCAGCAGAGACGGAGTTGATACTGGAGAGAAAGATCAGAGACCATCCCCATTTCACTAAAGGGATTATCGAGTATAGTAGTGAAAGTCTGAATCAACGCGGAAGCTTGGTAGCTAAGGCAGTAGTAGATCCAAGCAAGGGTACAGTCCCCTTGAGAATTGTTAATGTCAGTAAACAACCCCAGAAAATTTTCAGGTGTACAAATATTGCTTTTTGCACACAGGTACATAAAGTAGAGGAGTTGAAAGTATCTCCAGTTCAAAAGGATGCAAATACAGGTAGTCCTGGTCAAATAGATGACCATTTAATTAATTTATGGGAGAAAAGCAAATCAGATTTAACTCTCGAGCAACAGAGTATGGCCTTGAAAGTATTGTTAGATCACAAAGACGCTTTTGCAAAATCCAAAGTAGACCTGGGTCGTACAGATATTGTTAAGCACACAATTGATACAGGAGCATGTGGTTGCATATTTTAGCAAAGCACTAAGCAAACCAGAAAGAAACTACTGTATCACCAGGCGCGAGTTGTTGGCTATCGTAGAATCTATAAAACATTTTCATCATTATCTCTATGGGGTACATTTTACTGTCCGGACTGACCATGGTGCTTTACATTGGTTACTTAGATTTAAGAATGTGGAAGGGCAAATGGCTCGCTGGTTAGAAGTTTTAGGTACATATGATTTCAAAATTGTACATAGAAGTGGAAAATCTCATACAAATGCCGACGGTCTATCCAGGCAACTCTGTTCCAGTTGTAAACATTGTGAGAAAGCAGAGGAAAGGTATGGTACTGAAGAAGTAATAGCAAAGGCACGAGTTGTCACACGGCAGTTAGAAGGTAAAGCACATACCTCATTTGATTCCTGGTTACGAGGGATGAATAACGATGAAATTAGAACAGCCCAATTACAAGTACTAATGTAAGTACCTAGAGATAACATATGTGTTTACACGTTTGGACAGGGTAAATGTGTGGTCAAACCTAGTTGTGTCGAGGAATAACTTTCAACAGAGGGAGGCGCGGTAGCTCAGTTGGTAGAGCGTCTTAATCCAAACGTCGCGTGTTAATACCAAACCAAACTAGCCCGGGTCGACTGCCTCTGGGTATCCTTGGGAAAGGCACTTAGCTCCCATATTCTCGGCATGATATATCCAATACTGTGTTAAAAGTGCCATTAAAGCCAACAAAAGAAACGTTCAAGAGAATAAAATGTTAATATGTTCATTTGAAGCATAAATAAGATCACAATTGTCGATGATAACACCGATGTAAGAAGAAGCACCAGCTCTGATAGCATGCTAGTAGAAACAGCACCGTACGAAGATAGAATATAGTACGTATTTGGTGTGGATAAATAAACATATTGTATAAAACTAAATTTGAAGAACAGCTTAAGGTTGTCCTAGGCTTTACTAATTCAATCTACAACGATTCGATAAAAACAGACATAATTTATGGGAAACAAAGTTCAATTTAAAAACAGTACAGGGTGGTACATTATATGAAGTAGTTGTTTTAGAATCAACCATAAGAATGGCAAAACTTTACATAATCTATAATCATTTACATGTTTAAAAATTAATAACTTTGCAAATTGCTTGAAATAAATGCACCTGTTTTAGACGGTCGCCCCGTTTGATTGTTGATAACACCTGAAGACAATGTATCAAGCATACAGTAATATCTGGATTTGTTAAATTTTCGTTTAAATGATTGGCAAAGAAGAGTATTTAAAACATAGTTACTACGATCCTGAAAGTCCATTTGTCATTGATAAATAGACAAAAGTCATCTGGAGAAAACGAATTTGGATTTTTATAAGACGAAAGAAGCTAATAATTTAATTTCTACAGAAACTGAAGAGTACAGACAGTTATTTATTTCTAGAGATTCCTTATTATTTTATAATTATTTTTAATTATAAGACTTGGATTCATGAAGCCATGAAACTTGAAAACCAATTACACACTATACACGAATGACCTTCGATTCGCTGCGGCAGTTCGTGCAGTGTTTAATTAATTTTAGAGCATCATGACTTAGTGCATCCTGTAAAATCTGAAGTTCAATTTTTACGTATTTCCGACGCATAGAAAATATGGAAATTTCAGCTCTTGCCATTTTGCTCATATACATTTAGGCTTAAGCGTGAGCTGAGTTCTGATTTCAAACAATTAGGTTGAGAATATATGTTTTAGTCTTTTGCGTTACAATATTTCTAAATTACAATTCAGAAACAAGTGAAGCATGTCATCCCAGCGATATCATCTTTGTACGACAAACCTAAAAACATCGTAGAGTTAACCATTGCCACATTATATTCTGTGATTAATTTCGGCAGTGAAGAGTGAGTTGAAAGCTTGCAAAAGTCAAATACAATTTCCACATTTGATTTTCATATTGATAAATATTAAGTATCGGATTCAGTGGATTGTAAACAAAAGAAGATAATAATTAACGGAAGGTCGATGAGAGCAAAACTTAGGACATACTCTACTTTTCTTTGAAGATGTCAAGATTAGAAATTATGTAGCATACAAATCAAGTAGAACGAAAGATGCGCACGCAGGCGTTTTATTCTTTTGTAACGAATTAATATTAAGAAATGCTTCTTCATTCTAACTAAACTATTTTGATGCGTTGTCCGTTTTACGTTCCAAAAAGTCAAACGCACTTAATTTGACTGAAAAGACTTGAAAATACATTAAAGTATGCCTGACTAATTCCCATATTTTGATTAAATCATAAGAGCATAAGACGTGCTGTTCTTTGCAAAAGACAAATTTGTATGCTGTGCATGCGCCTAATTCATCAGATACTGAGCGTAATCCACACCAATAAGTGAAGCAAATTATATGTGTTATTTTCTTAAGCATATGATGTTACGGGTATATTTCTTAAAGATGTCTTCCTTTTAACGGTATCCATTTTATTAGCCGTTTTAGTCAAAAGTTTATAACATCTGGATTCGATTTCTTTCCTTTGTAGATTTTAGCCAGAGTAATCGCTTCTTCTGTGATCTTCTTGATATTCCAGCCTTTGAGGTGGAAGATAAATCTACATGGTTTAGACAAAGTTTCATCCATAGTGTTAATTTCATCCACGATGTTAATTTCATCTATGGTGTTAATTTCATCCATGATGTTAATTTCATCCACGATGTTAATTTCATCCATGATGTTAATTTCATCCACGAAAATATTACTAAAAGATATAACACCGAAGCAAAATATTTCTTAATAATGGTTCATCCTTTTTCAGGATCCACCTCATTTTCATAAATGTATTCACCTCATTTATTGGAAGTATCAGTCCGTGTCTATTCATATATGTAGTGCAATTATTACTAATTTATAAGTACATATATAAGTTAAGTTGTATTGATTTGGTAAGTAAATATTATGTTTCAAGGAAAGAGAGGAGTGTTTACTATTTTCCCAACAACAAAACGCTTTATCAAGATTTTATCAACACTTTATCAACACTTTATCAAGACCTGATTTAACACTTCAAGACCTCATCAAACACTGAAGGAGTTACAGTGAAAGACATATCTTATCGATGGAATCTTTCTACAAAGATTTTTGGAAGGGGCAGGAGACTGTATTTTCTATCTGTCTCATAGAAACCAGAAATAAAGTGTTTCATATTAAAACTTGCGTACACAAATGATAAAGATGCAGATCAGGTTAATACTGAATACTCCAAAATTTATGTATTGTCTGATACTATTTGTACCATATAAAGTTTGATTTGCAGCTTTGGAACAAAACATTTTTGCTGATTAATCGATTTATCACGCTGTTTAATCAACAGTGACATGTGTGTTACTCCCGCATATTGATTTACAGTCAAGGTTGAAGTGATGGTACAAATATTAATTTCCACCGCCGTAGAATCGAGGTTGTTAGGCCTGTATAAAAAGAAGAAAGAATGATGTTATTGTACAATTAATAGACCTTTTAATCCAATCATTTGCACAGACTTTTAAAAGTACCTGCCATTTGCGTAGCAGAAACAGCAATACAATGGGAGATACAAAAGACATCTTAGGATATTTTTCCACCCCCTGTCAGAGACCTTTTTCGAGCTTGATGTTGTATCCAGTAAGATTTGTCACAATTTGCTGCGGTAAGTTAAAACATGTTGATATGACTGCTTAAGTGTTACTGACAAATATCAGGCCCGACGAGAAGGGGAGGGGGAAAAGGGGGGGGGGGGAGGTGGGCAATAGTCCAGGGGCCCGCTGTCAACTCAGTTATAAAAAAAATGAATCTTTGCAGTAAATATTAAAATTTGTTCCTTGCAAGAGTATAAGTTATTGTATATTACTACAGGTTTTATATGCAAAACTGTACACAGGTTTTTATATAAAAAAATAAACTAGTTTTGGGGCCCATCACTGCTCTACCCAGGGGCCCGGAATTTCTGTCGGCGGGCCTGACAAATATACATTTAAGATCCCTCCTCTAAATGAATTTAATATGAAAGAAAGGTTATTCGCTACTGTTGGTTTGCATATCGTTTTACATGTGAGGTCATTGTCTCTCAATCCATGTATTACCCCCTTGTAGGGCGATAGTTATTCAGTTAAATACATTATAATCAGGTATTCGGTCTGATAAATTAATTGCTAAAATCAGATTTAGATATTACGATTGAAGACTGAACTATCAACCAGAAAACATGTTTGTACAATTAAAGAGTAAGGAAACGTTTTTTTATATGTATATTTCCTTTAAAATGACACAGACAAAAATAATAATAATAATAATAATAATAATAATAATAATAACAAAATGTTGACACTTAAAAGCAACAAACCATTAGGCATATATTTTAACTTTTGTCACAATTTGTTTTACGTATACTAGAGTGGTGCTAGTATTTCAGAAGTGGTCACCGAATTTTGCCCTAAAAAACACTGGTGATGGTGACTGCACTATAAAATATTCCGTTTCAGATTTGTCTCCTATTTAACTATAGTCATTAGCCATTATTAACAAGTTCTATCTTTCATAATTTCCATTTGGAAACAAAAAGAAAAATGATCGATTTATTGATAAATTATGCGTTTGTGCATATTCATTAGAGAAATTTACTCCCTTACATTTATAATTCATGAAAATACCGATTACACTACCGGATATCTGCCACTTCAAGGAAAACATCTGTAAACAACAGAACAAGCCATTAAACGTTAATTGCCAAATATGTTGTTTTTAAGGAAAAAAATCGCCATCTGAACATTTTAATTACCAATGGCGATTTTGTCGATTGCTGGTGCTAAAGTTGCGCATGGGACCACATATGAACGCTGACGTTTCAAATATGTCGAAAGAATATTTAAACGAAAACATGTCATACAGAATCGATTATTTCTGAAAAAACTCGATTCAAATAAATTAGTAAATAAATAAATAAATAACAAATTGACTTCAAGAACCACGGTTTTGTCTCTTCTTATTCAGTTCGGATTAAATACATTATATCCCTGTCCATAAGCAGTTTCAGAATAGTTTATAAGTATTGATGGTAGATAACTTCCAAACAGATTTGTTGTCTGTTAGAGTTTTTCTTTTCTAAAAAGGAGAAATGTAGATTTAAAATTAGAAGATCCTATAGTAGAAATATTGTTCAAATTACTCAGGTTATAATAATGCTATCTTATTATACAATGATTTGCGTTTTAAATGGAACGAAATATTGTGCGTGTTTTCTTCTAAACATTCAAAAGATAGTATTTACGGCACGAAACAGCCAGGACACAAATTTGCCAATTGTTATGATTTAATCCAAGAGCGTATATATTTTTCTTGCAAATCTACAATTTCAACCGGCAATCCGTAAAATATACAGACCGTATTTAGTATGCTTAAGTATGACTTTTTCAATGACCCATTTCAAAGTAAGCATTGAATGAATTATGTTTTCTATCTTTTGTTATGCTGGATTATTAACTGATGGCACAAAGAGAATGATTAATTTTTGAGTGTTGACATTTTCAGACGAACATAGTCATATACCAAGGTAACATATTTTTGGTCGCTTGCGAAGTTATGCCGAGCACGAAATGACAAAGCAAGTTCCTTCCTTAAATGATATTCTTTTATTGAAATATAGGAAGAAAACACAACCGAAATAATTATAAAAGCACAAAAATCATATCATTTTCGGAAACTTTATTCCTTCACATCTGATGGATGTGGAATAATAGTATAGTGAAAACTCTTTTAGTGATACTAAATTAATATACCGGACATAATGGCATTTAGTTTCAAATCTACTAGCATTTATTGAAAACACATTCTTCTATATGCGTGATCAATCAATTATTATTATTATTATTATTGATTTATTATTGATTTAATTCAATTACATCGTTTGATCTGGGCCTTAACCTCAAAGGCAAACCCCTGCGAAAGACGATCTATGTTTAATATCACTTTAACAAATCAAGTATTTCTTAATTCTGGTACAATGTTAAACATTTTCAAGAGCCGAGCTTCCTTTCATATTAGTTTGTTCAAGACAGGATGCTTTTACGTATGGTGATTTTGAGCTTTGCTGTATTGCTTTCGTTTGCCTTTATAATGCTTGGCGGTTATTTGTCCTTCACGTATGTTCTGCAATGCATTTCATTGATACAGCACTGCAGCATATGTAACGATCTAGTTCCATATAAAGACTAGTGATATGAGTGTCATCATAAAAAAATGTATACCCTAATTGATAACTGGCGGTCAAAAAGTAGGCTACATTTAATGTTTATTTAAATTATTATTTAAATAGAATATATTGCAACTGGTTGTAGAGGGCACATGAAATTTATTATGCACTTGGCACCTGCTGAAATCCAGCTTAATGTTATGATCTAGAAATTCTAATCAAAAATAAGATCTGGCATCATGCCGGGGAAGTAGATAATGTAGCAAAAAGTAAAGAGATAAATAGACAAAAGTTTCCATATTTGTTGAGTTTTTTTAGACTTTGTCCTTTTTATATACACAATTGCTCAAACAAAATGTAGACAATATTTTCAATATTCTCTTCATGCAAAGTGAAATATATATGTTGACATTTTGGACACTTTTAAATGTCTCTTCCTCTTTACATGCATTACTCCTGAGATGTTTTCTTGGTTTTAAATGTAAATGGTCAAAACATGGCGTAATTCCTAAATTGTAACGTGATTTTTAAATTAAAAAAGTATACGAATAACCCAATGTTTTTTTCTAAATTACTCCCCCCCCCTTCTCCCGAAATAAAGAGATAACAATAATTTCGATCCAAACATGTTCGCACCAGTGAAATTAGGATCTTAATTTGGAAGCGTTTGAGTTTGACTCGCAAAGACTGGCAAAGTGACAACAACATCTGATTCAAGTGATTTAAGATGAGACACAAACATTCAGACATTCTGTGTGGCCATGGCATGTTTGGGATTCATATTTCAACCTGTATAATTTATATTAAAGTCATAGCATCCTGTTGTGAATATTTTGGGTTACACTTGCTCAGTAATTGCAGCAAGCTTATCAGCTTTTGGCAGAGAGGTAAAATGTCTGCCGCATTGTGGATAATTTAACTTTGAACTTATTCCCATCAATCAACGACGTGCTGACTGGTTCTGAATTCTAACTTTATGAATATATACAGTGGATGAACCAAGCTAAATTTGTTTACACTTAGTAATTTTAGATGATAATCATATTGCCACATTCTTGCATGCACTGCATTTTGTCAACAGCTTATTGAATATTTATCTAGGAATGATACAAGTTATATTTACCATCAATTCTCTCTCTCTCTCTGTATCTCTCTCTCTCTTTCTCTTTTCGTGCCAGTTCTTTTTCTGATGTTTTCGATATCCATCTCTGTTATAACGTGCATGGTGCACCGTTGACAAATTTCTTTCTTTCTTATGATTTTCTTTTGATATTCTCTTCTTTTCTCGACTGCTACCATCGTAAATGGGTTTCATGTGCACTTAGTTCAAACCAATCATCCAATCATTCACTTTTGGTAAGTGTCTCCTAGACCCATCTATTTTTCAAAATCTGGCTCACTGTAAACCGCTCTGTTTTCTCTGCTGTTTGCTGTACAATATGATACGTAATATTAAGTGGATGTATATATATATATATATATATATATATATATATATATATATATATATATATATGTCGCATATTTGCTGATCTTTTTCAAAGTAGTATGAACAGATTCTGTTTTCTATCCCCAAAAAACATGTTGAAAGTTATGCAATTTATTCGGTAATAACATCCCTTTTAAGTCAGTTCTTTGCCTGTTTTATTTTGGTTCTCTTACGATTTTGTATTTTTCTGGCAGTGCCTTTAATAAAATTTGCTTGCCCTTCATGATTCTAGTGATAGATACATGTAAGACTTCCTATCCCTTTCTGATTTTGTCTCTCTCAGTGTAGTCGACCTTAACAAATTCCCATAATGGTCTGATACATTGTTCTTTCTTTTTATCATTGACTTCGGTATCACCCCGGTTTCAGTTGTCTAGCTATGTGCTGTGACTATACAGACTATCATGAATTGCTAACTGCTACAAAGTTACTATTTTGCAGAGATTTAAAAACAAAATCATGCTTGTCCATCTCACATGTACTGTCCAAAGCCACGTTGCATTGAATTCACCAGTTTTCAGTGAGGCAATATAAATATTTTGCGAGTTCAGCATCAAATCAGTAATGCAAGTACTTAGAAATAATATATTTGTTTACACCTTTGGACAGGCTAAATGTGTGATCAAAGCTAGTTGTGTCGAGGAATAACATTCAAGATACTAAAATGTGTGTACGTTCATTTGAAACAGAAATAATGTTACATTTAATGATGATAACATCGAGATAAGAAGACGCACCAGCTCTGATAGCTTGCTGGTTGAAACAGCCTCGTACGAAGAAGGCATAAATCACGTATTTGATGTAGTAATATTAGGAAAATGTATAAGGCTAAATTTAAAGGACAATTTCAAGTTCTCGGAAACTTTACTTGATGAATCTACAACGATTCGCCCAAAAAAGACATAATTTTATGGGAAACAAATTTCAATCAAAAACAGCCCATGGTGACTCAGTACATAAAGTAGTTTTTGTAAAATCAGCCTTGGGAATGACAATATTTGACGTAATCTAAATTCATTCATATGTTTGAAAAAAAAGAAAAAAATCTCATTGTTCCAAATATATGCACATGTTTTAAACGGCCTCTCCGTTTGTTCGTTGATAACATTAAAATACAACGTATCAAGTATAAAATATTCTGTGCATTTTTAAAAAATTTGTTTTAAATGACTGGCAAAGAATAGTATTTAAGATATAGTTACTACGATCCTGAAACTCCATTTGTCATTGATAACCGGATATAAGTCAGCTGGATAAAAAGAGTTCGACTTTTTGGAAGACAAAAGAAGCCAATAACTCAATAACTACAAAAACTAAAGAGTACAAACTGGAATTGAACATAGCTATTCCAAATGGAACGTGCAAAGGGACAACGGGATAACTGGTAAACATTTAACTGAAAAGATCTGGAAAAGATGGATGCGTAGCAAACCAAGAAGACATGCAAATCTTTGTAAATGCAAAAGATGCTAACATGTCCGTATCTTTGTCTGATACGGTGATTTATATTATAGCATCACGGGCTAGCAGACCTAATTCAACTTACAACTTAGTTCACAAAATGAATTGAAATCTGATTACATGACTTCTAATGGAATCAGACAATGAATGTTGTCGCCTAACTGGTGATTACCTCTATTTGAACTGTGAGCAAGTTTAAGAACTGTCTAACATATCTATTTACAAAAGAAAACATAGCTAGAAATCTGAAAAAATTCTTTATAAATAAATGTGTACTGGTTTCTTTAGTGTTGACGCGTTTGTGATTTAACAACACTTGTTAGAATAGTTTGTATTACTTGAACTTACCAGGCAATAAAATCTCGCGGGAAAAATAGACAAGGCAATACAGTTTCAAGATCACTTCATTGAGTAAGTTTGGTATCTTCAATAATTCAATTTTGTTTATATGATACGCTATTCAGCTTCAGAAGCTTTTTATAATTTTGTGTATGTTTGCTTTGCCTATCATACATCTTGTGCTTGGCCAGTGGAATCATGTCATGTGTTTTTCGAGATGAGATAAATTAAATGATGAATATGGAATAAAGTGATTATTATGAAAGTAATATTCATTGACACCTTCACGTTTAGTGACGTTTAACCACAAAGTTGTATCTGATTTAATGTTTTATATTAATGGGTGTAAAGTTATAATTTGGGTGAGTGGTATTTTCGTTCATGTATTCACTCACATATTGTCTGGTTTCTTCCCTCCCCTTTTTCATGTACCGAATTGTTTCTTATACTCTTTATTTTTAGTATACAAATCTATACTACATGTTTTTTGGCAAAATTTACTATAATGATGTTAGTTAAATTCTGTTACGTCTTTCACTTTCCCGCATTTTGGTAACACATTAGCATCTGTCTCTCTTATTTTGCTAATTAAATCTCAAATTAATTTTCACTACTCAAAGTAAGCTTACAAGTTAGCGTACAAGTAAGCATTGTTTCTATTCAATGTTATATAAATCTAACTTTCCAAATTTTGTTGCAAATAAACAAGAAGACGGACAAGACAAAAAACAAGATGATTTTAAAGTTAGCAAAGAACATGTTAAGGTTGCTTTACAATAGGCAGAAGATCCAAAACATACCATTCAGTACTTAAATAACCTCTCAGAGTTACATATATTATGAATCTGAAAAAGTCGTGTTAGATGTCACTAGGTCCATCATCAAACGTGGATGTTGGAAAAATTGCAAGCAAAACTAGTTATCCCATTTTCTTTAGTTCTCAATCAACTACCTGATAGCATATGGACTTTCATCAGACAAAATTGTTGATACTGCACAAACAAAAGAAGAAACAAAATAATATTGCTAAATGCTTTAATGTTTTTGGCTAATAAATAGCGTGTTCAAACCACAGCATTTATTGCTAGGTAGAGGGTGTATATTTGACCTACATGCAATTGTCGATTGAAAGAAAAAACATCATCAACACAATCTAACCTGCAACATTAAACTCTTCCCTTACTATATATACATCACGCTTTCAAGGAGTTTCAAGCATGGATATTGAATACATTATAAAGATAATCATTCCCATTTCATTCAGTCAGTTTCAATAGACTACCTAATAGCACACATACTTGACAAAACGTTTACTCGATAAACATTTCTGCAAAGGTTAAATAGCGTAGCTTCTCTGAAGGAGAATGATTGTTCTAAAGGTGCAACCTATATTGTACTTGATGGACAATAAAGTAGTATTTTTGGATCGATCAACTATGCCTTCTTCGGTAAACATTCTCAACTCGATTACATTTCTGTATTGAAAAGCAAGCCAAAGCAAAATAAGAAACATGCAACAGTACCATTAAAAAGGACATAACCTGTGCAAAGCATACACGCAGAGTTTGCTTTCAGCATACAGAGTAAAAAACCGATTAAAATAAAACTTTCATAGCTGTCTCTTTCCTATATATATGTGAGTCAAAATACATTATGTCCTTCACTGCCAATATATAGTGATTCAGATTTGTCTCCGATACATGTGCTTTGAACGGCTAATACTTTGACCAATACTATTACTTTAAGACTACAAAATATTAAAGAGACTAGAAGTGATTTATTCAGAGAGATCGAACAATATAACTGAGTTTGAAAGAAATTCCAAATTTCGAAATAGCATGCAAAGTTTTAATCGGGTGGAGGCTAGCATAGCAGGTTTTATGGAAATAACTTATGAAGGATTTGATGTTGCATGAATAACTAACTACCAGTGTAGTAGTTCCTTTGCATTTTAGTGAATTTGGTGCAATATTGATACAATTTGCTGAGAAAGCTATCAATATAAAATTGATCTACAAGGACAATTTGAAACATGATGAAATATTAATTTTTGCGATCAGTGAGTTGAATAGTATTTACGACGTAATAAACAAAGCAATAAGTGATAATGAAATAAACCATGATTGGTGTTTATTTTAACATCAATGAGTAGAAAAGGGATAAAACAATTGAAAACGCAATCAGAAAGAAAAAAAATACCAAGTCAAGTCGTTGGAGCCTCAATGAAGGTAGAAATCGAGAAATTAAACAAAAAATAATCTTTTTGAGGAAGGGAAGCAATTGAAGAAAAAAGAGATTATTGAGAAATCATAAAATATGAAGACTGTTATTGTTATAAAAACGGATACGAATTCAAACAAAGAAAGAAATTAAAACGGGAGCCTGTGTATTCGGCACAACTATTGACTGTTTAAATATTTTGCATATAAATATTTATTACAGACGAACTTCGTGTTCTTGCCACAATGCATCCGTCATGGCTATATAAATAGCGTAGCATATTCAACAGCAGAACGGTGAGATATTTCTATGAACAGATCAATTAGACAAAATCCGATTGAGTCTCTGAGCAATAAATACATTTTTACCAGTCTAATTGATAACACAAATTGTAAGCTGTCGATATCGTTGAAGAGAATAGTTTTGTCGGCCACCACAATATTTCTGATGAATTCAGAAACAATATCTTTTGCTACCTCAACGACAAATAAAAGCAAGGACCATTTTAGTTTAAGATGGCTTTTGCAACCTTGTAATGTACATGAATAAAGTCAAAGAAGGAATGACTGCAAATGGTGCCAACAAAGAGAGTATAGAGGTCGAATGTTTGAAATAAAACTCAAACGATTACAATCACTCTGAGTAATAATTGCAGTGTATATCACCAACTACAATTCTAAATTGTTCGGATTCAGTACCCAGATAACTGTACATGCATCTACTAAATCCGAAACAGTTAGTGGGTTTCAGAAACCTTAAAAATGGATACATTTATCTTGATCAAAATCAATAAAACAAAACAAATCCACTCTGTTTGAATAATAATGACACGGTCTCGGCACAGCTGTACTATTCAGATTTGCTGACTAGGAAACCTTTGGAGGATATTTATATGAAAGATATAAAAACATGGAGAGAACAAGTTGATAGTAAATAATTTGCATCTTTTAAACAGAGTGGTACTGAGAGCGATACAAAATCTTAGAGTTACAAAACTTTCAGACGATATCAGAAAAGTTTAGATGTAAATAGCTTGCTTAAACAATGATTCCAAATATTGTCAAATATTACACAATCCGTGAAAAACTGAGACATGTCAGGTAAGAAACCTAATATTCATCAATATTTATAGCCAGTCATGCAGAGGATAAATAGGGAAATATATGTTTTATAACGTGATATGGAGAAAATTACATGTATGTAGACTATAAGACTATAATATCTTACATTCTGAACCGGAACAGTTACAAAGGGATATGAATTATAAAATCCAACAAAATCAATAAGAAATTTATTTAAAAAACAGCAACAGATTATTTCAGCACAAAAAATATTGACATTATTAAAAAGATACAAGCTAACATCAGTAATCTATCGGCGTTGCAGAAAAATAAAGATTTTAAAGGAATAACTGAAACTACAGAGGACAACAAGAACAAATAAATATGTAAGAAAGCATGACAAAAGCTATGAAAACAACTTATTATTCTTCTATTACGTGGTTAATATTCTATTGGGTGGTTAAATCAAATTGATAATAGATGCTACATTCGCTGGATTATTCAACTAGTTACATCCTGAAGTTTAACAATCAAAAACATATAGTAAATAATATGTTGTTCGAGAAGTGGTTAATAATATCAATTTGTTACTATGTAGCATTTACGAATCAGACAATAAAGATGAAATTAACGAGAAGAGATCTCGATGATTCGGAGCGATCGTTTACAAAAAAAATATACACATGAAAAGCTACAATGGCTAAAAAAAACGAATAAACATTAAATGGTATAACTAATACAGCTAAAGCTAAATAAACAAAAGTATAGAGACATTAAAGAGTCAAGTATTGGGTGATAACATCGATGAATTAAAAAAGAGATTGATAATAACAAAATGGAGATTATATATAAAACTAAACTAGCTCGTGTATGTGTAGTGCTTTTCGAATTTAATGTACCAAGTCAGTTTTACTCGAATGACCTTTGCGGTAAATGTGAATAAAAGAGACGAACTTTCAGTTGTTAAAAACTTGAAATAAAGCTCCTATTCAGGTGATAAACACAGAGTTTTAAATAGTATATTTTTTATCCTGAAACTTCACTTTTGGCATCAGACAAAGTTATGGATTTAACTATGCTATATCACATTTTGCTAAATACAAGTTACACAGTATATGCGTTACCGCAATACATCACTTTAATCAGAAAATCAGTCCAATTAATGTTTATAAACTTGTATATAAAACATTTAAGATTTCTGGGCTTTGATATTGACTTTAACATTGGATTAGAGGTAACAACACACGTGTTGCTTACTCATGAGACGCTAGAAAAGAATCTGAAGCTAATCTTTACTGCATAAAAGAATCGCGTAATACTATGTAGAAGAGGACATTGGTTTAATAAATAGTTTAAAAGCATAAATAAAAGTCCTAATAAAAATGGATGTCAACTAAGTTCTGACAGCAGTATAATATGTTTGTGGTTTTTTCCTTCTTCTTTTTACTCCTAAATAACTTGGTTTTAATCGACAAAAAGAGTTTAGAAAGTAATCGCAAAAATGTTAAAGCAATCACAAATCTCATTGACTACAGAAGGTCTGCCAAATATGGTCTATTCTCAATACTTTCAAGTGAGGCAAAAGTTTGTAGAAAGCCATAAAGTGTTTATTTGATGAGTAACAAAATCACAGACAATAGTAACGTAAAAAACAATATTTACAATAAGTACCATTTTCGCTGACTTTACTTGAAAGTGTACATGATAATGTACTGCACGTACTTCCAATAAGTTGTCTAATGTTCAACAAGGTATCCATTTACAGATGAATAAAACAGTAAACATTCGAAACAATCGGCTCAAATCAATTACCTTTTAGGCATATATAAAGAGCCCAAGGAACACGACTCTTACATCCAGAGCGTAACAGATGCAACAACTGATTTTGGCACAAACAATGTATTTGAAACAGCCTCATAACATGATAATCTGTGGAGAGACTGCAGAGTTTTTTTCCAATGCATAGTTGTTATTTGTCCAACTTTGGTGATCAACAAGTTAGAATTAGAATAGAAAGCAGTCCCTCAAAAGCGAGAAGAGGGTCCTGATATATCCTGAGGATAAATTGTATAAGTGGTTAGAATTATTGGCTGATGTGTAGCAAGTTCGAATACTTTGTTTTGATTGATGACTGTACTATTTCTGGCGATGGATAAACAAAAACTAACTAACCTAAATAAAGTAGTTTTTAGTGCTAGGCTCATTGAAATATATGTTGTGTGAATGTACAAAACTACACTTTATATCAAAGATTGCAAAGAGAAACAAAATTGATTTTGGCCGTTTTACAGCAAGGACAAAACCCTAATAGAAACTGTTAGAGGACAGCCATGCTATTCCAGACAAAATAAAAGTAGAAAATGTAGATACTTTGAAGCAAAAGAAAAGAAATCAACTTTTAATGCTACCTGACAATCCCTTTTGGTTGCAGAGTCGTGTCATGGACAACTTGTGCTGAAAGCACAGTACTTACGTGTCCGGAATGTAAGGTATTAACATTTTCAAAACGAAACTGCTTGGTGTCATGCACTGACAATGAAATATGTCTTTTATTTTACTTTTGATTTTCATTTTATACATCACATCTAACGATTGCATGATCCGTGTAAATTCATTTGTTGATATTATTCTTGTGAGTAAATAAGCAATTATTGTACATTTCAAATTTTAAATTATTTTCGATAACACATCTTTTTATTCATTTACAAACTTTGATTTCGTCTTTGTTGCGATTGAATAAAGTTTTGACCTAAACCTACGAAATCCTTAAATGAGAGCGCCGTTCACCTCATCTTTGAAAAGTACAGGCACTTTTGTATTCAGCTATATTGTCATTTGAATAGCTACTTTTGTCATTTGAATAGTTACTAGTGTCATTTGAATAGCTACTAGTGTCATAAAACTTGAGTTCATCATTCATGTCACTTTAAAATTTTCTGTCTCAATACAGATACACAATTAATTGGTATCATTCATTAGCAGTCGTATTATATTACCGTGTTTGTTTTTCTCCTAGTAAAATGTGTACATTAGCTATAAAAAAAATGAAATCCATAGTAAATTCGCTTGGTTATTTGTTCAAAGTCACTAACACCAAACCATCGCCGTGTATTATTCTCCTGGCAAATAATTTTTTTCTAGGGAAAAAAGTATTTTCATCTGTATTTTACTGTTGCTCTCTTCCTGTGATTTTACAGTTGTTTGCCAAGCACACTGCTATTCATTAGTTTGAAAAAGTCTTTCTCGAAATAATTTGTTACTTTTTTGGTAAACCTTTCTTCAGTTCAAGGTAAGATTTATGTACTGTTGTTGAGATGATTAGACAACACTGTGCATCTTTTACAGTTTTAAACCACAATTAACATAAAGATCCAGATTTCAGTAGTTAATCATTTTCTTTTTCTCAATGTAATTAATACCATTGTTCCTCTGGGTTTTGTACCCTTGCAGTCATCACTCAACTTCTTGTGCGAGCCAGGGTGATGAATCATTTCCATCTCTGGAGCTAATGGATAGTCCATAAAATAATCATGCAAATCTTATGTCATGGCAAAAGCACCTCTAACATGCAAGCATCATTATTGTCATCTCATATTTAGATTATCTTCTACCCATCTAATTTGCTCATCAGTTTTCAGTGTAAATTGTGTTACTGGCGTATATTGGCTTATGGTCAACGCATAACGATTATAGTATCGCGATACAAAATCAATAACCATGACCTTGATATTTAGTACTCACTATCAGGCTTCGTCAGACCATTTTTGTCCGAGTAGTAATCATGATTTGCTTCGGCGTGCGGGTATAATGCTAATTTCACTTCTTATTCCACTCTCAATGAACAAATAACATTTCATAGTGTGTTGAACTTTTACAAATAACATAGCATAGTGTGTTGAACGTTTACACCTAATATATTTAAGCTTGCGCTATGGGCTAGTCGTCCTGGTGCACATTATAACTGAGCAGGGTCAAGTTTGTAATGTTTCAAACAGGCATTTCTAAATTCCTTAAAATAAAGTCACATAGGATCAATATATCTATTTTAACGTAACAGTGACGAAGGTCGCCTAATGTTTCAAGACTAAACTTACATTTCAAACGTACTGATAATCGTCATTTGATATGTGTAAATTGGTAAGTGATGAATACAATTTTTCCATTAGTGGTGTATTTATTTCATTAAACCTTCGAAGGATATCAATATATTTGAATGGGTAAATGTCTTTCCTCAAATATTTAAGTGTCTTGCCTATTAAAGGTTACAGTGTGTCTGTACATTTTTGTTCACTTAAATGTTTCGACAGCTGTTCTATACATGAATCTAAAACTATCTACAAACCTAATTGTCATTGTAACTGCTGAACCTATCAACTATAAAATCCTTATTGAATGAAATATATGTTACATCGTTGTTCAGTGTAACTTTTCTCTCTTCATCTGGATCATTTTTAACAAGTGTATCGATGAACAGACGTCGTTCATAACCAGACAAATTATGAAAGAAGAATCTCATGTATTTTGGATATATGTAATTTAGATTCTATTAATTTTGTGCTGAACATCTATATTTGCCTGTTAAATAGCCCTAGTCTATTACTTTGTTTTAGTTACTGCACCTCAGGTACAGGCTGCCTTGTTGGAGTCATTTCTTAAAGTCGAAATTTTGTCTGTGATGAACTCAGAAATGCAAGACTCGAAGAATTTCTGTTAAGACTGTAATACTCATTTGCTAAATGCAAATGACATTTGCCCTAATATAAGGATTTCCCAAGGATTGCCCTAATATAAGGATTGACCGATGGGCAACTATTACGAAAATACGTTAACAGGTTCTGTGTGCAGTAAATATTGGTATTTGTAAAATGATGCCCTCGAGTCTTAGTGCTAGTGAATATTGATTTTTAAAAAATATCTTAGTTTTGTTATATAACCATAATTGTGTGTTGGTGTCTTGGGCTAGTAATTGTACCTTCGGTACGATCATTCTTTTAGTGAGGTTGGCCCATTTATTTAGTGGTATATTACAGCGCTAGAGTAGTATATAAAATGATAATATTGCTGTTTGAAGAAATGTGTAACGCGTAGGCATGCTCAGCTTTAAAGCGGACAGATGTGGCAGGAGGATACTATTATTATGATTTGTCTAAGAACAGTGGCGTAATTACCGCCATCGCAGCCCCGGCAATGTGGGGGATGGGGGGCGCAAGGAGGGGAAAATCCCGCTATTCATTAATTTGATGGGGCCCACTCTAAATGTTTGCGGGGGGCCCACAAATTGAAGTTACGTCACTCTCTAATAAAAAAGCATATGTGTACAAATTTGTGACAATAAAACAAAAACTGTACTTACATACACTAGCAGTGCGGTGTATCTATGTAGTACTGAAAAAAATAATAAAACTATTGTCGGGCTAGTGGGTATAAAATCTTGATATAATGGAAAATATAGATTCAAATGCTTAAGAAAATATGTATCAACTTTGATTGATCTCAAAGTTTATATTTATAACTTTGAAGTCCAAAGCACTTTCAAGCCCGCAATAATGCATAAATTTAACAAAGTTTTACCTGCTGGTTCCAAGGTCAATGCTTATTTGACATTATTAAATAGTAATTTAATACTTTTACTATTAGAGCTTGCTGGGTTGCACATGCTCATAATTTATAAGCAAACTGGACTGAACTTGTAAGGCAGGTCCTTCCAATGAGCGCTTAATCTGTATTTGAATACATTGATATTCTCAGTTCTGGCAACATATTCTGGACGTTTGTTTAAAGTATCCACTGCTCACATCAAATATAACTGACTCCTGCTGTCCAAGCGTACTTGCATAGTTGTTTGCCTCCTATTTGAACAGCTGAGGATATTTGCAAAAGTGTCTTCTGTTCTACATGATATTAGTACTGCACAGTTCTGTAAAACTCTATTATGTCGTACCTCATCCTTCTATACTGAAGCATTGCCAGCCCAGTGAAATCAATATCTCAGGGTAAGAAAGCTGTATGAATTATTTGATCATTCTGTTTGCTCTCCTTTGAACATTTTCCAATTGAATTCCTTTCTTGTTTTCGCTCTGACATTCCAAATAAATGTGGTATGTTCCATATGGGGTTTTACAACAGAGTTGTATTAGTTAAGGAATATACTTTTGTCCATACACTCACCCCCGTGTATGATCCCTATACTCTTATTTTCTGTGTTTGTACTATTGATGACGTGGTTGGTGAAGGTCAGTATTTTTAGTAAACACAATTCTTAACCATTTTCTTCTTTTACTTTTGCAATCTTAACTCTTGATTCTTCCGTTAACATAAAGTATACTGAAGGGGTGGTATTGATCCATAATCTCAAACATTTGCATTTCTCTGCATTGAAATGAAGCGCCTTTTATCACAGCAATCGTACATGTTACCAATATACTGACTGAATCCTCTTCGCGATTCACTTTTGAATATATTTTGGTACCATCTGAAAAAAGCATCGAAATGCTTTGTAATATCTCAGGTAGATATTTAGTAAAAGTCAGAAATAGAAATAAAAATGGATACCAAGGCACTATTCTTGAGGTATAACACTTTTCACTGGATGGTTGTTGGACATGTTGACACTTGGTTCTCTACCATACTGAAGTTTTTGATCTAACATAAAAAGTTCCCTTCAATTCCATATCTCCGTAGTATTATCATTAAACGTTCTTGTGGTACTATAGCAAAGGCTTTTTAAAAACATCTACGTATATTACATACATTGATTCTTGTTGATCAAGCGCGATATACCTCTCTTTACATTATTCTAGAAGGTTCGTGAGACAAGAACTTCCTTTTCTGAATCCATGTTGACCTTGGAAAAAATATTGTTAATTTTCATAACCTCCAGAAGTTTGTCCCTTACATCCGATTTAGATATCTTCACCATAGCTTTTGTTTTTATATTTTATATGATTGAAATCTGGTACATGTATAAATCTTTTATGATACAGATGCTCGAAAAAAAAAATCTTCATAACTTAATATTGTTCTTTATCATTTGATGTCATTCCACTTTAAGATTTTTAAAAGTTACTTGAATTTTAGTCTTTGGTTTAACATATATCCAGAAAATCTACTATCAGTCATAATTTATTCAGCAATTTGTTACATTTTTTAATTTTATTTTATTTAACTTGACCTTTGACCTTTTGATTGTCCTAATACTCTTTAATGCATTATTTTGTTTTTACTGCCTTGTAATGGTGTATTGTGCTTCTGTTTATTTCTGTAACTACTTGCACAAGACTTTGTTCTTTGCTTTCACAGCCTGAAGAAAACATTACTTCATCATTGGTGTTCTTTCCAAGCCTGAAAGAAAGGTTGGACCATCATGGTCGTTTTTATATCTTTCTGGAGTTCCGGGTGGGTGAGGGATGGTGGTAGGAGATATTGGTAAAACATTCCCAGGCTTCCATTATTTTTTTATAATTATTATTATTATTATTTTCTAGGGGTTGTTTTCACTTAATTTGCGGCAATTGTTCTATTATTTAAGCATATTGTTCCGTGTAAAATAATTGTTTCTTTGAACTTTGCTTTTGATAATATCAACATAATAGTTTAAGGTGAAGATAGCATGATTGTTTGTTCCTATGATTTATAAATATTCCTTATCATCCAGCATAAATTCTTTATTAGCTAAAATCAAATAAAGTAATGATGATTCCAAGGTATGTCTTTTACTTGTATTTTGTGTCGCGTGTTGGTAAAGACAATTGTCATTAAGTCTCACCAGGAGTATGGATACTGGGTGCTCAATAACACTACTTTTACAATTTTTTTAACTAGTCCATTTCTCTACACTTAAAATCACAAAATGTTCGTTAAGAAATATTTGTAAAGCATATTTAATATTTGGTTTTCACTGTTTGTGATCATGTAGATACATCCTATTAATTTTCTCTAAAATTAGTAAAGACAAATTATACATTCAGCCATTTAATATTCCAAAATTATGATTTGTTCATTCCTACACTAGAAAAAGTAAGATGAATAGCTATATTTGTAAAACAATATTAAATAATGTTTTAACTCAAATAGGGACAAAGTTTAATGAGTCAATATGCTTGCTGCGACGCTAATTGTAAGATCTCTGCTTCATTGCTTTTATAAATCCTATAATATGTGGGTGATGCTGATTGACATATACCAAAAGTTCATTAGGTTTATTTTTCAATGATTTTGCATTTGTATATATGCGTTTTAAGAAATCCAATATTAATTGAACCGAACTATATTATATACAGTGTTGGTAATATTGTGTACCTATACACTTGAAATAAAGTTTTTTTGCACTTAATATATCGTGGTTAGTTTCACTGCCCTATGTATCAGTGATCAGCAAGAGTCGTATTCGTTATTTGGTGTCTGGTAGTCATAGAATTTTCTGTCAGTCAATGAATTTACGTTCCATGTGGTCATGCAATAGACGAATTTGTGTCAGGTTACTTGTTTATCCTGCGTCAACCCATCATGGCTTGCAGAAGTACATGAATAATGACGTTATCGAGTGTTACGTTACATGAGGCAGCGTCTTCCGCTACGTCATCGTACTAGCGGTCTCTTAAGTTTCAATCGCGGCTTGTCAATTTCTAATATCAAGATAATCTTAAGAAACTCGTTAGAAAAAGTTCATCCTCCAGCCTGCCTTAACTTTTGTTCAAGGTCGATACTATGAAAATGCATACCCTGCATACCTTGCTGGATAAATTGTATCATTTCCATTCTTGAAATTAAAACTTGAGATATTTATCTTTGACCTGAAAAATATTACCTTCTCTTATGCAATTAAACACTTTGTTCGTGGTGAGAACAATTTCACCTATAAATAAACGTTGAATAATGCATCGCACTCCTAATATTCTATTATTATTAAAAATATTTATAAACCTATACTCCTTCTCGAACATTATAGCCATCATAAACAATTGTTCAACTACTTGCCTCTTCAGTGTAAGAATGATGCTGAAATAATACTTTATAATAATCAGCAGCTTGAGTGTGAGTGGAATTTGTATACATTTGCACAATAATTTAATTTTATCACAAGTCAAGCTGGACGATTGACGCATCCCTTCTACGACCAACACCATTATTTAGTACTGAATATACCGGTATTTCCCCCATCAAGTATGTATTTAAGGTCAATTCGTTTATCTTACCAAGATACTGCTATTGTAATTGCTGGTAGAGAATTCATATTTTGTATACCGTACAATGTCTGCAACACATCAAAGTTGAATGATGGCGAATTATCTCATTAAAAAAAAGAAGCATCTTTTAAATACTAGTGTACAATCAGAAAATGTTGTTGCGGCTAGTGCTGTAACGAGTACTCGATTATCTGAGTACGAGTCAGGTACATTTTAGACTACAGTCCAAATTTGGGACTCGAGTGTGAACATGCATGTTACTTCCTTTGCAAATTTCTTGCTTAAAGTAAAGCCTTGTATTTTCGACGGTTTGCATAGCGTAACAACACAACCATAGCCTCGTTGTTTAAGGAATTATTATTAATGCCTGCACCAAAGAAAAGTATTTCTCACTTTTTTAGATGCGAAAGCATAGAAACGTTTGTTTTAGCATATAAGATAACATTACAACAGTATCAAAGAGCATTTATAACTGGCAGGATCTTCCATGATCTCTGCTACTTGTGCTCTCCAACAAGGCCACAGCTACATGTATTGGTGAAGCATCAGGGAGGTTACTACGTAGATCGCAATATGGATGCAAACGGTTTTGTATACATTTCAACAGCAGGTAAATAGAGGTCCATGTGGACGATTTACGTATTGTATATGCAATTACGTTATACGCTGGCCAAGCATCCTTTAAAACAGCATATGGTAGTAGATGTTTGCTTGAACTATTTCTCTTTAAAGAGGTGTGTGGATACATACAGACGACCCCCCACATGAAACGAAGATTTACACATAACTCCGTTTACAAAATGTATAGCATTTTTATTGCGTAAATATTTCCTGACATTACTCCACATGTACAGTCTATCCTACTCTTTTTCGAGTAAATAATTTTGCGTTAGATAGTTGTTACTATTGTTTTCTTTAGTAATTTAATGTTTGTTCAAGAATCCCAATATCATGGAAATTTATATGATTCGTACGATTAGAGTTTTGTATCATTTTGGAGAGCGTAAAATCTCTCCTTTTCACTCGATTAAGATCTATTGAAAAGAATGTTATAATTCTATTCCAGACGGCTGATAAAAGTAAAATGCAGCTATTCGAATAAAAACAATTTATATGCATAGCACATTTTACTTGCCACAAATTTCTGTTCTGGTCTTATCATTAGGAAAAGCATCGTTTCGTTAGTTATATCACCTGTTCACTAATTTGCCTAGAGAAATATAGTAAATGTAAACTTTCTTGTTATAAGATGGGCACAAAACGCTAAGATATATGATAATTGTATTCCTTCTGCAACTCTATGTTAGATAGTTTGTCTAGTAGTTCGCTTTGCGTGCTAAAATATCTGGTAGATTCAATTTAATGCCAAACTGATTGAAATATGGTTGACTCGAGTAAGTTACTTTATTAAAACATAATATAAAAACGTCTTCTGTATTTTTGGCAGTAATAATTGAATAAATAAATATGTGTATGCTCATATTTGGGAAGTGTTTCGAAAAGGGAACGTTTTACAAACAGTTCGAAAGTATAGCTCTCAGTCAACCAATTTACAAAGAAATTAGGACGTTTGAAGATTCTAAAAATGTGCACTGTAATCTACAAACAAGGACTTGGTATGGCAGAAATAAAGTGAATCCCTCTCCAAAAGAGTTGTAACTGTACTGCTATTTTTCTCAATCACACTAGAAATCGTCTTACTACTGTGAGAGACATATACCGTCATTATCATTCTGCTAAAAGAGATCAATCAAACCAACGGATTTCGTTGAGTTAGCATCAAGTACTTATGTTTCATTTAATTACTGCCAGCTTTTCCGCCTCAATCTTGTGCTGCTTTACATACGGTACTACTGATTAGAATTGAATATACATCATGCCACGCGTGAAAAGAACTGCAACCTGCCCTCACTTTATAATTTAAATTTGTCATAAAATTAGAATTAATGCAGTTAAAGCATTATGGAGATAGTGGCATTAACCTCCACAAAGCCTCATTACTTAGCATACCTCTTCTACATGATCTAACTCAAGTGTTTTCTCAATTTAATTTAAAAGATAGCGGTGAAACTCTGTTTTTCGAATACTAATTTATTGAAATTAACCGTTCACTTGATATTCTGGGAGTGCATAAAATTGATAATTATCCCGGGAGTTTGGTGTAAATGTTAAAATGATTGTAGAGAGTATACTCTGTTATCCAAGACACACATAAGTCATTCAAATTAAAAGTTTATAACATTTATTAACTTCTTATTCTGCCGCATATCCATTTTTGATTCCATATATTTTCTCAAGATATGCTCGCATGTTTTGATCTGCTTCCTAGTATGCTCAGAAGTTTCATATGAGATTCTAAAGTCTTGAAATAACGGCAGATGGTTTACTCTATGGTCCTAGTTACTGATAAATTCCTCAACTGAGAGATTTGTTGTATTAATTATCCTTCAGCTGTTCCGATGGTTCGTTCGCACATTTTGCATAGTGTTGTGCTGAAAGGTTAAATGTGATACACGGACAAATAAAGTTTTCATTCTCTGTCAAAGAATAAAATATTCATTTCGTGCCCATCATTTACTGGCCTTGAAATTATTATCTAAACTTCTGCTACGATCTTTTAAATGATATAAAAAAAATTTACGCAGCAACTGTTAAATACTGATCTTCTAGATTAACAAAATGAGTTTCTCAGAAAGTGAATTTCTAATTATGAAACAAACATTAGGGGTTTTTTTTCCTTAAGTAAAATGTCATTTCTGTTCCATAATATATGTTTTATGTTTCAAGTAACAACGTAAATATACTGACAGTTAAATGAGCACATCGACGTTGTGGCGATACGCTGTGTTCAGTTTTCTTCATTATGGTTTTAAAATGTCATTTAACTGTTGATTTTTAATTCATTGGGGCGGCATTCGCTTTTACATACTTTTGTTACATCATCTGACGCAATTGTGGATCAGGATATACATAATTTGTGTTTCCAACGTAAATCGTAATAAAACTCTATTAATAATTGTTGCTATTTCATATGTTAACATGTATATAGGTATCTGGCTATGTTGAATAGTATCCATCAAAGGCACTGGACCGTTTTATAAATTCTATGTTGAATAGTATCCATCAAAGACACTAGACCGTTTTATAAATTCTATGTTGAATAATATCCATCAAAGGCACTAGACCGTTTTATAAATTATATGTTGAATAGTATCCATCAAATGCACTAGACCGTTTTATAAAGTGGAACCGAATCACAACAGATGATGACGGAGATATCAGATTTTCTAAGACAATCCCTTTAAAAGGGATCACCGTTATAAATATCTTGGAAAAATGATAAGGTCCAAATGGAAGGCGACGCAATTTATATTTCCAAATCCTTAGATCTTCTAATTACCAAAGTTAATATTCGAGTAGTCACGATAAGCTCTGAAAGTAAAACAAAAATATTCAGACTGAAAATAAGCACATATACAGTGTTTTTTCTTCAGAAATGTTCATTCAAACCCCAAGTATCTGATAAATAATTTAAATCAGGATATAAATTGAAACTCCTTCAGTATTTTTTAAAATTATTATTATTACTTTAAATTATTGTATCTTTACATTTTTAGAACCTAACTGTTATTAGGCAATATGTAACCAGTATTACCCTGATGTGCTGTTAAACCCTGTACATATATACATAAATTAAAGTATTGATCTTTACAATCATAATTCACAAAACCCACTTTTGAAGCTGACTGCCAGTTTCGTACGAAGTAGAGCAAATATCAACAAGCATCGCTTTAACCGAGCTATATTTCAAATAGTTGTAATCTGAAAGCCCCTAGTATGAACATTGTGGTTAATGGTAAGATTGAGAATAGAATCCTTTTTTAAGAATCGATTTAAAAAGAACTGCACTTTTATCACTCAAAGATGTGAGATACTACTTGAATCTCTATAACCTGCAGGTTCCTGGGACATAATGAAAGGTGCACTTACCAATTCGATACATTTTGGTTAACTACGGACAGGAAAACAAACTGACTCAAGTATTTAAGATTAGAAACAAAGTGGCCTGATGCATTACTGATCATACAGTGAAGTCATTATCTGAAATGGCAATCTCATAAATTCTTAGCAACCTTCGTATCATAAACACATTTCTTTGAATATCATTTCAATATTCTTTGAATATCCTTTCAATATTCTTTGAATATCATTTCAAACTTTAGATCAATATTACATAAATTGTGCCTCGCATCAATACTGATGTTGTCACCACGTAATAAATAACCATCGATGCTGTATTATTCATGTCATATTCCATGTAAAACTCATACAGCTGATATATAAGAGGTTATTCATCACTATGGAAAACATCATTTTATTCCGGTTTAAAAGAAATCGCAATATGAATCATACATTTACATTAGGAAAACTCTCTCGTCATTATTGTGTGGTTTCTCAAAAACTGAGACTGTTCACTATTAAGACCCATACATTTGAAACTATATTGTTACGTCTAGGGGTTAATGTGACAAAAGAAAGAACGACTCAAACAAGCTTTCACAATTTCTAAAATACAAATTTAATTTCCTAAAATATAAAATATTTTAAACAAACAAAGTGAAAGAATTAAAAGTAACTTACAGTTTAGAATTTGCTATATTAGTTCTAAATTGTCCTGTACACTTCAAAAATCCAGAAGTTAATCCAAATTATTCCGAATGAATGAAATTTTCTGAGTTAATGACCGTTTCGAATGAAAGATTGTTCCAAAAGAATGAATGTGTCTGTAATGTTATGATATACCAATGTTTATCAGTTCTAAACCCCAAATATTAATAATCCCATTTAAACTCCTGTGAATGTAGAGTATTGGTAAGTTCCTTGAACAATAGTACTTAAATCCAAATTGTACTATGTATAGAATAGATTTTCCACCAGCTGATTTTACAAACAATAAATAATTCCTCTCTCTCTTTCTATCTGATGTAACTGTATAAGAATGAGGAACGCAGCGATTAAATATTATTATACAGCCTTTTACTGCGTACGAGAAATAACCCATGACTTGGAAACAATATTCTAGCACTATCCAGTAAACAAGTTATTCTAACCAATCAGAAACCAGGTCACGCATGATAACTTAAAAGTTTAATAACATTACCCCAATCTCAAATCAATAAGATGTTGATTCAACACGCGCCACCCACGTGACTAATTGTTATGTTAAGTTGACCGATATAATTATTGATTTTCCCTGGACATAAACACTGACTCATTGTTGATGTACATGTATACTTTTACAATCGTATAGGCTACTGAATTAAGAAATTATAATACAATGGTTATAAACCCAAATGAAAACTATTATAATTTAAAAGATGATACATAATTCCGTAACAATATTGAAAACTACAGAGATGGCCCGGTCTCTCCTATTTCGGCGTACTTAATGTTACACTGTTAAGATGTGGACGTACCTTTATCAAGATTTTTTTTACAAATATATATTTATTAACTTCGGAAGAAAATAATAAGAGATTTCGTTTTTGAGGAACGAAGTTCGACTCCAGATAAAACATAATTTATCTGACGTAACCTTATCTTGTTTAAAACAGGGCAACTAATCCAATTTTGGCTGTATTGAGTATATTTAAGACATCGAACCAGTTGTCGACATTTTTGCTAAGTTTAATGCAGGGAAGTCCAGAAAAATGGACAAATGTGCAAATTGTTCACATATTTAGTTAAGTAAAAGCTATATTAAGTTAATGAATTTGCTAAAAAATATTTAAGCAGTAAATGGATTGAAACAATCAAATAAATCTTATTACCATATAAATATAATTTGCTTTTCAATATTTTCAAATCTTTATCCTTGCATTATTTTTAACTTGAAAGTTAATTATTTTCTTTTTTATTATTTCTTTAATTTATGCCAAGTAAATATTGTAATAGAATGTGTTCATGTCATCTTCTCATGTATCTTCACTATCCAATGTGATCGCTCCTCACCTTTCCTAATTTTTTATGAGCATGGTTGGATGTTTGACGTCAAAATGTAGAAACTTTTAATTCGAAGATTTACTTATTTTTAGTTCATCTGCGTAATATAGTCGATCTGGTGGTGTATCATACTAAAGATAGATGTGATCTTACACACGTACACAAAAAAGACATACGTACATGCAAACAGAAAGATTATTTTAAAGGAATATATTGATTATACAGACTGAGAGTCAGATAGACACATGTTGAAAGATAGATATAATGTATGGCATGCATAGATTATACCGATCATAATCATCATCATCAATCCTTAATCCTTAAAAGTGTGTTTGATATAATATCTCCCATACGTTCAGATGGGGACAGTTATCATATGTGAATCATGTGATCCAAGCACAGTAGATGTAAGGACTGGAAGCAGACGATCAGATATGCTCAGTCACTTATATATGGTGGACTGATATTATGATTACTCTGGTGATTTTGTCGAGGGAGTATTAAAGGGAAAATAAAAGATTTCAAGTAGTAAGCGTATACAGTTGGGTTTATTATCTGGAGACAGATTCTTCTGCTATCGAGAAACATGACGAAATGTACACGCGTTGATAATCACGTGAGTACTGCAGCAACGGAAATACTCTGATGTTTCCAATTACCACGACTTTAGGCATAGAACGAAATTAGGAATATGGAGTAAACAGTATTTATTTATAAAAAAATAAAATTAAAGTAAAAAAATACCATTCCCCAAGATTAATAATACAAATAATGTTAATAAATATTATTCCAAGAAATATGCAACATATTTATTAGAATGTATTCTTGTTAATTTCTCAGGTGACAAATTTATGAGCAGATGTGTGTAATTTTATATAATTATTTCGTTTATGAACAGACAGAGTAATCTCCCTTTACAACATACATATAACAGTGGCACTTCAGTCAACAAGACAAATTAGATGGAGACTTTCTATTTGCTGACTTATTTTAACTGCAAATGTGAGCCTCATAACAAATCTCCAGAGGGAAATTCGATAGTTTTCTTGAGAAATGCAACAGGAAGTAGCCTGTCATCTAGGAAAGACTAAACGGAATGAAAGAGAGGTAAATAATGCAAAAAAGGCAGGAGATGGAATCTATATTTATATGTTTCATCACAGCAGCTACCCTTGAATATTACGTGATGTCCGTAGTGTGGTAAAATAAATGAGATTGAAAGAGATGATAGCACAAATAGAACAAATTATAGATAACTGTGAAAAGGAATAACGGAATTGGCAATTTCAATTTCATTTTTTTAAACCTAGATCAATAAGTCTACCGTAGCGGAGGACAGATGTAATACATTTCAACTGGCACAACTCCAAGGGATCACCTAAGACCATTTGTAGTTGGCTAAAGCTGGAGATAGTAAATCTGGCCAGCTTCCGCTTGAAAAATACCAAGTCAGGACAGGACCGGCACAAGGGTAATTGGCGCCCTAGGCGAACCTTTAGCCTTGCGGCACCCCCCACCCCTCAATTAACTTTCAAAAATGAATATTGTACATTTATTCTTTCTTTCTGTTTTTCTCCTTCTATTTTTAGACGCGTATTATCTTCTATTTTACGCTATTTCTCTTTCTTTTTTTATTCATTAAGTTTTTTGCCGCCCCACAAATTTTGCCGCCCTGGGCGACCGCCTTGTTTACCTAGTGGTCAAACCGGCCCTGAGTCAGAAACATCAGCAGCAACTGTTGCGAGAGAATTCGAAAGAGATACTGACAGGGGGGTAAATCTGCGTTTGAATTAATCAGTGTAGACGAAAAATTGCCAGAGTTTCTTGCCATGATCAGACCTGTTACCTGGTACTTTGTGAGAAGGGAGTATTGAAGTATGATGCTCGAATAACCACGAGGTTTTGCCATTGCATACATTATTATTAATTGTGCCTTGGAACGAGACGACTTAAAGAAGTCTCACTGTAAATATTTCAGCATGGATGTCTTACTGCTGGTATTTCTGTAGCGATTGGTTGTGTACTTAGCAGTTCTCAGCTATGGCATATTAACCTTTCGTATCAGATTCTGGGTATATGGGCAGCACACTGTCGAGCAGCATTATAGTGTAAGTCTTACTAGTGATACATAGGCTACTGATTTAGTTGCTAATTATTTAGTCTGTTCGTTACTGACTCTTAGATTTCTTTTCAGGAATCTGTGATGTTTGCTTTGTTCACTGCTTGGTTTAATTGTTTTATTGTTTTTACCAGGACATGTTGCGTGAGATGTACACGCCTAAGTATGTATTTGCTTCTTTTATGAGATTTGGTGATCAATTAGTGAGTATTAAAAGAGTATGGGAGCTCTTAATATGTGTACTCTCTGGATGCAATATTTATCCGTATTGAAAGATTTACTTGAGGTTCTTTCCCATTCTATAAGTTTAGTGAAGTCCTCTTGTAGGATCTTGGAGTCTTTATCTGATGCCATTTCCCTGTAGATCACATACTCATCTGCAAAGAGTCAGGTCCTTGGTTAATACACTCGTGGATGTCATTTATAAAACAGGAAGAAAAGGATAGGTTACATATTGTTTCAGAGTAGACAGAGGTTTGCTAACTATATATATTAATCAGACCCTCACAATTTCATCTCTGCTTTAAATGCATACATTTACCCCTGAACTAAACGTCATCTTATTTGCTATATGAGTTTAGTGTCGTTCTATGTACACACACATATCCATATCTTACCTAGATGTGCAAACTTCTCTATTCTTACCCGCTGAGGATTTCATTTGGGGCTTCTGTAAGTGTTGTGAAGCTTCTTTTCCATGACTCATTGCAAATGAAAATTATATTGTAATCCCTGTGATATATATTCTTTTCCAAATTTGAGCCCTAAATCATGAAAATAAGATCTAATGTCAGTGTAAATATGTGATACAATCAGTGATGCCAATAAGAATGGAGTATTTGACAGTTATATCCAAATAGTGGTTAAGGCCTGAATCAGACTGATGAGATCATACTGATGTTTTATGAGACAACAAATCTCTAATTGAGATATATTGAAGCAACAGCAAATTATGTTATTGTTTGTGATGTTTGTTACGGTCCTTATCAGTGATTCATAAATATGTAGTGTAAAAGAGAGTCACGTCTATGTCGAGAGGTCCCTTGGTCGGGGATGGAGGGGAGGTTCAGCACTTCTTCAAATAATTTTGACTCCCACACAATTTCATATGGATTTTTTCTCAAACTTTACCATGTTTTGAAATACACATTAGAACACTTTCTTCTCAAAAACAAAACAACAGAATGAAACCAAAGTTAGGTCGCACAGCAGTGCACTTCTGCCATAAAATATGGTCATGGTACAAAAATATAAAAAGCTTTGACAGCTTTTTCTCAAAAAAGCTAACCAGAAAGCATCCTAAGAATCGATAAAATTTCACTTGCTCAACGATTAGCTTCAGTTTATTTTCTTTTAGCAGGAGGGATGATTAATCTGTGAAGGATTTAGGTCACAGGAAGGTACCATTTGCTTGTATTATGATTGTACAGAACTGAATGAGATATCATTGATTTCCATCTACATTTATATCTGAACTAATTTCAACTGTTTCTGACAATGTAAATACTGAATCAGCATGAAACAATTAAGTTTTTAATGAGTGGAATAAAAGCATAAAGGTACATTGTAAAGCTTGTCAGTTACTAGGTCTCAGCTAGGTAATAAATCTGTCTGATGTCTTCACGACAATTCCACAGAACATCCCAATCAGATTTGATACATTTAAAAATGAGGCACATCCTAACCAATATACAGGATTTATAGGTAAATGAATTTATCACATGACTACTGTGTTATTTACGTCAATATACCCATATCATAAATCTGGTGTGTGTAACACGTGTAAAACACCTCATGACATCACAAATGACGTTATAAGGTCATGCACAAGAAAGGCGTAACAACCAAGGCATCCGAATGTATTATATAGTCATTTCTCTACACTATTATGTGGATTGGTTATATAAAATTAATATTTTGCGTCATGCGATAAACATAATCTTGCATATGTGCTCATTCAAAATTAAATTTATGGAACTCGTCGAATAATGTCAATCTTTTGCTAACCAAGGCTCTCAAAAGAGAGAAATTAATCAACTAGTTTCATGAATTTCATTTGCAATGAACACTAATGTAAGATCCTTTATTTACTAGTAAGTCACATTAGCATGAAATCAATCAACTGGTTGATCAATACGTAAAACCTTAACAATATGTGTACATGGGATACGTTTCTATTTATAAGAATCTCCAAACATTTGTCAAGGAGTGCATATAAATCATAACTACGTTGTTCATATCCTCATAGAGTTTGGATATCTTAGTGTTTTCCTCTTTGGCGAATCTGACATCTATTCTTCTGAAATTCCAGGGTCACAAATATCGCAGAAACTATAAAAATTAGATTTGTTAAACTTTGTCTGTAACTTGTTTATATGACGTAATGCTGAGTTGAACATCAGCCGTGCGAATTTTGATCCTGTTTTTGCCCTAACTACATGTAAATTGTGAACATGTATCCCATAAGTTAGATTTTCAGTATTTGTGAGCTATAGAAAGGCAAAACATTTAGTCAGGAGACAGAATAAGGTCAGTGAACCCTCAGGAAGAGGAGATAAGAGTGGAAAACACCTACTTGTAATTCTATCCACCATACTGTTTGCTACTACAGTGAAGACAGAATATTATGTTGCCCATAGTATGGTTGTGTCAAACTGTACACTACATACCAAAGAGTGGACAGTCATGTTTTAGTTGGGAAACGCATTATTCGGTTAAAGAGGGAATCCATCAATGACTTATACAAAGGCAATGGGCAGCACTGTGTAATGATATCGTTAATACGGACAAAAAGGTCAATCACAACTCAACCTAATATATCAGGTTATCCTAGTAATACCCTTCCAAAAGGTTAGGCACTGAAGAAATAATAAAAATGGTGACTTGGTGTTTGTTTATGTTTAGTATGAACAAAATTTCGTATTGAAGTATTTATAGATAGAGAAAAGAAAGGGAAAAATTCGAGTCCACAATATGTTGATAATGCTATTAAAACAACGTGGGATTCATGCGGAAGAAGTATGTTCATAATAGATGAATATATCAGTGCAAATCGGATAGTGTCCTATTTTTCATGAATAACGGCAAACAAAGACTAATATAAACTATATTGAAGTAGAAGAAACTGATAATTATTACTTATTTTTTAATCTACAAGAGATCAATCGAACTGAAACTTTCCAACATTACTATGTATTCATCGACAATAAACAGATATTCGTCAATATCTCCATCCTTTAGCATTGGGGATTTTGTGACACTTCCATCTTTCCATCCACCTGTCTGTATGTCTATTCCTTCGTCAGTCAGTAAACCCATATCTCAAATCCAAAACTACTAGTTTGATATTCACAAAATTGTATTGCTGTCTTGCGAAAAAGTTTATCATCTGTGAGAGATGCTACATTGTTATGAATGGTAATGAAAGAGCAGATAAAACCGCAAAGCTGTCTTGCAGTCACCCGTTACTAAATGAAAACAAAATCTATAGAGTGACTTCAAAAAAATAAAACGGAGTGTTATGTTTACTTGAAAAAATATGTAGAATGAAAACTCCACAAACATGCTTCGGAATATCAAACCCATCATTGGAGAGTGACGTTCCTCCTTTAGAACAAATAGCAGATGAGATGGTATTGTGGCGCTCGTTTATAGGTCAGACAAACCCGACCCATACATATTTCATGAAGGGTGAACCTCGATCAGAGTGCATACCTTGTTTGTATCAACAGAACCATTGAACACATTCTTGTGTACCTTTGACTCCCTGTTTCTCATAATCTGTTGTTGTTTTCTTTATTGGAGAATTTTTTTTACATTTTTTGTATTTACTCTGAAAGAGATTTTCGATGACGTAACACCAAAGAAAATATTGGACTTTTTTATGAAATGCTGTTTTATATAACAAACTTTGACCCTATATTTTAAGGATTTTACATATTTTTTTACATTTGCCTTTATTTGATATACCTTTTGCAGAATTTTAACATCGTTATCTTTTATTGTGTAGGAGTACCTGTTTACGTTTATTTAGAAGGCTTTATTTTCGTAAAGTTTGTAACAATGTTTACCTTTACATTTTTTTAACTTAACTTTTAATCGGCACCGTATACCAATGAGTGTGCTGACGTACCGTTAATCCCTATTTTTACATGCATACGTACCGTGAGAGTTGTATTAATTTTAACCCATGCCCCATGGTGTCCCTGCAAAAATCTAATATCGAATGTGTACACTTTCTATGCAAGTGACATATGCAAATAAAGAATTATTTTTATTCTATACTCAGGAATCTGCATAATATCTGTAACGGATTTCATATTCTGAAGCAAAAGTCACTCTTTAGGGGCAGGGGTGGTGGGACATACATGTGATAAAAAGCATGGAAATTAAAAATGGTGAATCATCAAGGTTACTCTAGTTTAAGTTTTGTACACAAGACACATATAACGATATCTTTTTATGCCAGTAAAAACCACTTATGGATACATATTAAAAATGAAATGAAGATTTTGATACCGTGATTAGATTTCATGCACTTTCAGTATTTTTTCATTTTCATCAAAATTAACTATGTTAAATATAGACAGTTGGTCTGTATTGAAAGTTTACATGTTTTACACATATACAAATCTAGTTTGTGAAGCATTTCTTTATTTATATTTTATATACTACGACCTAACTTGTCTTTTATAGCAAGTGTTGTGGCAATATGTAAATACTTTCCATATTGTCATTGCAGAAGAGAATTTGTATGATATGCCATCTCCACGGTTCTAGTCACCTGCAAATGTAACACGTTCTGATTGGTTGAATATGGAAATTTATGGCAATAAATCCAAGGTACACTCTTAAGTATTTTGATTCCATTGTGGTGACAGGATTCCCCCTACCCCAACCGTGACTAAGTGACATATACAATTACATATTTTGTTTGCTATTATTCTAAAAACATTTCAAAAGTGTGTTACAGTGGGGATAAGAGTCTTGAGAAAACTTGAAAATTGGTGTAATATACATGTAAATATTTTTTCATCAACAAACCCTCTCAAAATATGATGATATAAGTTCCGTGTAAACATATGTTTCTAACCACACCATCAAATGAAAATAAAAAGCTAAACTCGAAGCGCCTATTATATATGAAAATTTGTGAACATCATATACAAAGTTGCTCTAAAAGTATTTTTATTTTATTTGTTGGCGTTGAAATTATACTTACAACCACATATTTCAAATTTCATATTTGGACTTCTATTTTGGTACTTTCTACAAATCAATATTGTACAAATTGGATAAATTGCAATTCTGCGGAAAACTAGATTATCTCCCTTCCTTAATGTGATCTAAAACAACATCCAGTACAATGTATCTCTTTCAGAATATCATAAAAAGCATAATTAGACAGTAAATTTCAATAAAAGAAATTAATTTCAAACAGCTTTTTTCCCCTAACAAGGAATTTATAATAAAATCAAGCATACTGTTACCATAGCAATAGTTGGAATCAAAAGGCATAGTTAATAGTGAAATTTGTTGATTGAAATAAAACACAGCTGGTGAACAAAATATCACCAACATCTAGTGACCTTCGTGTATCATTTTTTGCATTTTTTAAAAATATGGAACAATACTTAACATTATCAGCCAAAGATTGTTATGTTGAATGTTTTGGTATCTTTAATTAAGCATGTCTCCTTTGAAACTTAAAACTGGATGATTAAGTTGGATTTTATGCAAGGTTAAATTATTTTAAATATCTTACATACTTTCTAAAACGTAGAGTACTTCAGTAACTAACAACACCTACAGCTCTGCCTCTAATTTCTTAAGGATCTAAATTCAAGATTATTGTTGGAATACTGCGCAGTAAATTAATATTGAATATGTCAGTACAACACACATATAAATTGCCGGTGTTAAAATCAAGTTTACCGCATTGCAGTAACTTTCCTAAGGTTCAGTTTTTGGTTATCACTTAAGTATAGATAATCACATTCGATCACAGATGTGCATACGTCTATGTATACCTCTGCGTCTGTTTTACGTCACAATATATCTGTATTGATTTAAGTTCATCCAATTGTATCACATCCTATTTGAAGTAAGCACCGACAAATAAAGGTCAGGAACGCTTCTGTGTTATCTTTATAACGGATAATTTCAGAAACAGTGCATTAAACCCAGACTACCAAGGCTTGCTCATGTTTAATTCACGACAATAAATCCACACTGTCTCAGAAATGTGTTTCACACGCAATCATACTGTGCCAAAACATCTAATTGTGGATGATTGAATACATCTTGCATCGAAATTTTCACGAATAATTTATTTCTAACAGCACTATTTTCAAACGCAGAAACGATGTTAACCGGAACTATTAGGATTTATGGATTCATTAAGCCAAAAGGGCCGATTGAGGTGAAATCACAGACACTACTATAAAATAACTATTTACAGAAGGAGGAAGCTTATGTCCGGGCCAGTTTATATTTGTCCTATAATACATTTTTGATTTTTTTTATTCTGAACGTAAATAAGGTTATTGTATCATTTTAATTTAAATACATACTCAATCCAGGGCAACGTATCTGCATTATCAATTTCTTTCAGAAATTCACGAGTCTGAATGTAAAGCAAGTTGTAATTAACATAACATAAACTTTTGACTTTATATCTAGTTAGATAATTTTTAACTTTACTGGAAGACTTTATCTATAATTCTGAGATGTGATTGGGGCATTTTTTGTGCAAAGTACAACACTTTTCGATGATTACGTTGGATTATATTGTCTTGCTGGTTATATATGTTCCAAAAGTCTAAAGACAAAAGGAGTTTTGAATTGACAAAATATTTTGACATTACTTTAATTTCTATTAAAATTTAAAATATTAAAAACAAAATCATTATATTACTCCGTAATTCATACACGTTTTCATATTTTTATGAAGAAAAGTCAGAAATCAATGGACTTTATACAAGTTGTTAAGGACGATACAAAATAGAGTAAAAAAAATATGTATTCCTTTTCAGTTCCTACGTGATGATTTATTCAACAAGACCGAGATTCCTGCTGTTGAGCAAACGAGCAGGCGGACCTTAGTTTAATCGACAAAGACTAAGATATAACGATAATGTATTCAGCTTATATTTTAAAGTGGCATCCATTTAGTATTATGACTTTAATGAAATTTACATACTGGTACCTTTTTATATTCAGATACTTAATTCTTGGTTAAATATCTAATGTCAAAAAACTTAGAAACGTAGAGGAAGTGCTTTTCTTTTGTGTGCAATATTTTCTGTTCACGTGATGAACTGACATAAATAGAAGGTATTCATCACATGCTGTATGCTTGGTGCCGATTCGGCTTTGTAACCTGTAAGCACGAGATTTCCTTTGGAATGATAAATGTTTGGAAATAGAAAGCTATATCATGGTTATCAAATTACCCTAACGGTATCCGAATGCACTGTAACTGTTAATTATCCTCGCATAATTCCATGAAATCCATGTATTTTTGCAGTGGATGGAAGAGGATAAGGAGTGAAGTTTCTGAACATATCTGTTGTGTCAGGCCGCTATACCAGGATTTTTTATTTTCTTTCTCTGTAGACAATTTGTAAAAGAGTTTCAATTTTTCAAACATTTAAAATTCAATACTTTCAGAGAATTCATTGCAAAGATAATTCAGCAAGAAGATAGCAAGGACCAAGCATATTAAAATGAAATTATCAGTGTATGTATATCAAACGTAATCATTGAGATTACAAACTATAGCCTTCTTCGAAAGATTGAATATATGTACAAAGGTTGATAAGAAAACTCAACGGAGATTTTTTAAATTTAATTCTGCTCCTGGAAAATGTGAGATGCGCAAAAAAAAAAAACAACCAAAACATCCCCAAAAAACAAGAAACAAAAAATAACGAATACGCGCATTTATTAGATTATTGTATTTTCATCTTTTAGTTTTGCTACTATGTGGCGTTGGAAACATACAATTCATGCAGTCGTTATCATATGGCATTGATGTAAAAAGAATGGAATGATTTTTGTGTCTTTCTGGAAATTAATATGCAAATTTGAAAAGTACAGTATATTTATTTCATTTATATGCTATTCTCTTTCAATTATTCCAAGAGAAGATTTTACAAAATTACATTTTATGTATAAAAGAAATAATCAAACGGCCCAATCTGTCTATATTCTCCCAAATGAATAAAAAGCATGGACATAGCACATTTCTTTTTTCTAAAACTCTGAAACAAAACGTTACATAGATATATGGCCTATATCACCTTTTCAGCTACTAGACAACTTTGTAAACTGGGGTTTCGCCTCGATAAATATAAAAGTATGCCAGCAAGAACTTTGTAAGGCGGGACATATAACCATCTAACTACTCTGCTATGGCTCTCTTTACAGACTGAAAAACATCTGTTCACTTTTATAAAACTATTTCGGCTTTTGTTAATTTAGTTCAGCAAATAAATGGAAACTGTAAAATGCAATACTGCTTACAGCAGGTGTCAACAATACACATACATACAAATAACTATTTTGGGATATTCCATACATTACTGTTTCATATCGATAGCCATTGATGAAATGCTTGCTTGCAAGTGTGGAAGGACAATCCAATAAATGCCGCTTGGCAAACATTTGAAACTTAAAGTACATCTAAGATATGACAAGTTAAGAAGCTACGTGAAGCTGGTGTTGGGTTTGCCATCAAATCACAACTAGCTAGCAAGCTCACAAATCTCCCAATGGGAGTGACAGACAGAATAATGGAAATGAGACTCTCACTGTCTGGAAAAATACATGCAACTATCATAAGCGCCTATGCAGCCACCATGATCAACCCAGATGAGATCAAGGACAAATTGTATTAAGACCTGGAGGCTCTTATTGCAGAAGTACCAAAGACAGACAAGCTCATCATCCTTGGTGACTTCAATGCTAGAGTTGGCAAAGACCACCGGACATGGCCAGGTGTCATTGGCAAAAATGGCTTTGGCAAATGCAAGAACAACGGACTCCTCTTACTGAGAAAATTCGCTGAACATGACCTCCTAATCACCAACACAGTATTTCGCCTGCCAAACTGGAACAAGACGTCTTGGATGCACCCACGCTGAAAGCACTGGCATCTTATTGACTATGTCATCGTCAGGAGAAGAGACAGGCAGGATGTCCCTGTGACGAAGGCCGTGAGAAGTGCAGAATGTTGGACTGACCACACGCTCATAGTCTCCAAGCTCAATATCCGGAGTCAGCCTAGCATAAGACCACAAGGCAAAACAAAGTTCCCAAAAAGCTTAATGTCCCCAAATTGAAATAGGAGAATGTGAAACAGGCATTTATCGCAGATCTGTGCAGCCAACTGGATACAATCGATACAAACTCCGAAAATGTCGAGGAAAACTTGGCATCCTTTAGAGACTCAGTGTACTCAAATGAATCCAAAATCCTTGGTCCACACACACATAAACATCAAGATTGGTTTGATGAGAACGATGCTGCCATACAGAGACTTCTGAATGAGAAACATCGGTTGCAGAAGGCCTATTTCGAAGACTTTAGAGGAGCACTTCATCATCTAAGAAGGAAGCGACATCAAGAGGACTGTCCAGTGCGAACTCAGATAGTTGCAAGACTCATGACTGAGCAATAAGGCAGGTGAGATTCAGTCCTACGCAGACAGAAACGACATGAAGAACTTCTATTATGCTTTGAAGAAAATCTACGGGCTACAGTCATCAGGAACAAGATACTTCAAAGATGGGCAGAACACTTCAACAATATCCTCAATCAACAGTCATCTATCAGTGAGTAGGCAATTGATTAACTACTCCAAATGGAAATCAACATATCACTTGCTGATCCTCCAGAGCTGACTGAATTTGTGAAAGCAATCGATCTGCTGTCAGATGGCAAAAGCGCCTGCATCAGATGCTATACCAGCAGAAGTCTACAAAGCCAGAGGCTCGCACATGGGACATAAACTTATTTATCTCCTCCAGTCAGTATGGACTCAGAGAACTACACCCTAGGAGTACAAGGATGCATCCATCGTCCACTTATACAAGCAGAAAGGCAACGTACACTCCTGCGACAACCATCGAGGCATATTGCCAGAATTCTGTTCAATCGTCTTGTGCGTCAGATTGATCAAGGGATTCTGCTAGAGAGTTAGTGTGGCTTCAGGATAGGATGAGAGACCACAGAAATAGTGTTTGCAGCTCGTCAACATCAGGAGAAATGCCAGGAACTTAACTCCAACCTGTAAACGACATTCATCGACCTGACAAAAGCCTTGGACACAGTCAGCCGTGGAAGCCTTTGGAAAAAGCATGGCAAAATTTCGTTACCCAGAGAAACGCATTGTGATGGTTCGGCAATTCAATGATGGCATGCTCGCTCGTTTTGTGGATGACGGTGAGTCATCTGAAAAATTCCCAGTCACCAATGGAGTCACGCAAGGCTGTGTATTGGCCCCAACCCTCTTCAGTATGACGTTATCTGCCATGCTTACTGATGCCTTCCATGACTATGACACCGAGATCGACATCAGATAATGGACTGACGACAAGTTGTTTAATCTGAGAAGACTACAGACGAAGACGAAGTGACAATACAGTATGGACCATTTCTCTTCAGTTTGTGACAATTTCGGTCTCATAATCAGTATCAAGAAGACAGAGGTTATGCACCAACCTGCACCAGAAAAGTCTATCGTAGAATCTACCATCACAGTAAATGGCCAAACCCTCTTGGCAGTGGACAAGTTCACCTATCTCGGCAGCACACCGAAATGAAGCCATCGCCAGAATTGCTAAAACAAGTGAAGTCTTTGGCATACTACGTGCAAATGTGCGGGAACGCAGAGGCATCAGTCTAGAAACAAAGCTTAAGGTCTACAAAGCCATTGTGTTTCTGATCCTGCTGTATGCTTGCGAAATGTCGACGATGTACAGACGCCATGCCAAAAACTTAACCAGTTTCAAGTGAGCTACCTGAGGAAACTGATGAGGAAAAGATAGCATGACAGGGTCACAGAAACTGAGGTTCCCATACGGGCAGGCATTTTGAGATGGGCTGGGCACCTCACCAGGATGTCAGAAGAGCAAATACCAAAGAAGACCTTTTAAGGCGAACTGAAGGAGGGTGGTCAGAAGAAACGCTCCAAAGATTCCCTCAAGTCATCGTTGAAAGACTTCAACATTGACCCTGAGTCTTGGGAAGATCTCAGACAGGATCGCTCCACCTGGCGGAGTCTCATCCATACTGTAGCTACGGATTTGGAACGGAGGAGAACTGCACAGGCAGCGAAGAAGCGTGAGCAGCGTAAATCTCAGAACTGCAGCACGTCTTCTATTGATCAAGCAAACCCAAGCATCATATCCTGTCAAGTGTGCAACAGACAGTTCAGAGCATAAATTGGCCTCATCAGCCACTCATGTACTCACAGAAACTAAACCAGTCAATGATGTCATGGTCATCTTCGAACTCGAAGGACGAACAACAATTGCTTGTTAGGTGGTGTAATTGTTGTCTTAGGCTTGGAATTAATGGATTCAATAGCACACCCAATCTATCTTTTTAAAAACTGCTAAACAGTATAAGTTACCTCAAAGATCAGTTAAATTGCTTAAAGAACAGGTAAATCCATTACTAGAAATGTTGTAAGTATAGTGAAAACATTTTGTCAAAGTTTCAAGAGATTCGTGAATTTCACAGGAATTAATGGCAAGTGAGTCAGACAGTATAATACTATTTACCATGCGTCATTAAATTGGACTTTTACACGTAGGTACAACATGCGCTTGAAGAAGATTTTTAAGTCGCCAATAGATTCACCAACAAAAATGGATTTTGAAGATACAAGTATTTTTTCCGATTTCTTCAAATAAATGTACAATGTATTATCTGATATCAGACAAAATGATTAAATAAACAAATGAGTGCTAGCGTCCCTAAGGATTTAACACGGACAAGCGTAACTGTATATCAATATTAAAAAGCAAACCAAAGAAATCAAACATGTTTGTGAGAGAAGAGAACGATGTCGTAAGCAAACAACCAGAGTCCGATAAATATGATACCACTGATGAGTTTACAAATACTAGCGCTAAGTCTACGGTGTCAATTTCATACGTTTACATGGAAGAGACGATAATAAATGAGCCATAATTGTATCTGATACTATCTACTCTATCTACAGACAACAGAATTCATTTTAAGTTGATGAAAATCAATGAAATTAAGAATTTGATTAAAGAGATAGAACATTACTGAGGTATCAGAGAAAAGTACAAAACAACATCTAAGCTTTAAACTGGGTAGAAGTTACCATGGCGACTGCATCCAATGTTATGGGTGTTGCAGCTGCTAGTTTAGGAGTTGCAGGAATAGCAACATGATTTGTTATATATTTGTCTTTAAGTGGGCTTGGCACAAATTTACTAGAGTTTGTTTTAAAAGTTAGTATGCAATAAAGTTTTAAAATACGATGAGATTATAACTTCTGCTATACGTAAGTTAAACAGCATTGATGAAATTGCGGGTAAAGCAATAATGAAATAAGTCATGAGGAATTTAATATGATAGATGCCGAGTACAACAGATAGAAGGAGATAAAGAATGCAATAAGGAATAGAATTGGTAACACAGAAAGCCAAAATATTGAAGATTTAACAAAACGTTTTTGGAGCAAGAAAATAAAATAAAGGGGTACGAAATTTTGGAGAATCTTACAATAAAGGTAAAGGATACAAATTAAACAGAAAAACTTTAAAACTTGGTTGTATAAATGTATCCTATACAAACGTAAATGTATATATTACAGTAGAAAGACAACCTGAAAAAAATATATATTTTCAGAATAATATATAACAGAAATGGTAAATTACATTTCTTTACAGAGAAAACATTTGTAGTTGGTTATTACAATATTTTAAACAATCAAAAAACATTATATTACATTAACTAAAAGAATGAAACCAAAATTGGTTTCATTCCTGATGGATTCTATAACGTTGAAAGAGGGAATGAGTGCTAATAGCCACAATTGAGAAAGTATTGATATTGATGAGTGCTTAAAACGCAATTGAAAACTTCTACTAAATCCGAGTAATAAATGCACAGTGTATATAACGAATTACAACTTTAAATTGTTAGGATTCAATGGGCAGAGGTATATGTGGATTTGTAAACCTGAAAATGTATAAAATTTCCTCGAAAAGATCATTAACATCAAAAACGCAAAGTCTAATTATTCAAGGCTAGTAGAATCTCTACCTATTAAAAATATTTTCCCGGTGACTTTGTTTATGAAAGTTTTAATGGAAATAACAAACAAATATAAACATGCACTATAAACAGACTAAATATTGGCATTTAATATGAACAGGAAACGTAATAGATTCACAGGATAATTATAATGTATGTATTTAGCGTAAAAGCTCATAATATCTTTAAGATGTTCTAGTGATTTTAGTCTTAACTCCTCAGAGAAAGAAGATTTACTAGGTCTATCACTAAATTATAACTTAAACCTGAATGAAAACGTATTACAAATGTAGTGAATCAGATACAAAAATCTGATGCAGCTAGCAATTTGTCTTTACAAAAACGAATTGACGCTCACATATGTAAGACTTTTGAGGATAATATAAAGTACATGAAAACATAGAGAGAACAAGTTGATAATACATTACAAGTTGTGAATCAGGGTATCACAGAAAGGGCTTCTAAAATTGAAGAGTTATGAAAAAAGAATTGAGATGCACATGACTTGTTTTAATTAGAGAAATAGGACGACTATTTTATATGCAATCACAACATTGCAAACTGTGAGAGAGAAAACAAAGAGACGTGATGATATAATGCAACACTTGCAACCAATTAAACACAGAATTAACTCAGAGAATGATGCATTAGAAGCAGTCGACATACAAACACTAATAGTATCTTTAGAAGGCCGTTTTACTTTGCAATCACAGCTAGACAACAAAAAGAAAGACTTTAAGAATGAAATACTACAAAACAATCAAGAAATAATTAAAAACTTAGTTGATGATATTAAAGGTACTGTAGTGAAATTCGAAGTAAGGATCACGGTTAACACTAATTCTAATACAATGTCACATATGCAAAACAAGAATGATTTAGCATAAATAAACAACGATAGATTAAAATAAAATAAAAATAAATGTGAGTGAAAGTATGATTAGATCTTTGAGAACGATCTACGGTTTAATAGACTTAAGCTACAAAACAAAATATCTGAACGATCTGGATATAGAAACTCTCAAAAAATGAGCTTACTGCTGGAATAGAAAAAAAAAATAAAATAAAAAAAAAAAATACCAACAATACCAAAAATAATATAGAACTGACTAACAATATTGGTGCGGTAGAAGGAAATATTCACGAATTAAATCTAATTGTCAAAAAGATTTTAAGGTAACATAATTTCAGAATAGAAACAAATGCACTTAGAGATGAAGTATATAAAATGACTTTAGCATCAAGTGGAAGAATTATTACAGTGAAATGAGAAATAGAAGGGAACATACAGACTTTCTAAACTGAATTAAACACAGAAATGGATATTCAGAGTATTGCTATAAACACTATACTAGATGAGATTAAAAACAGGTTGAATGATCATAACAAACAGACTAAATGAATTATGTGAAAAAGTATCCGGAAGTATATTGCTATTTAATTTTCGCAATCTATCAAATTTGCTATTTTTGGTTTGTATGAAAAATGAAAATAAATTCATTTAAAATGTGATAAAGGTAACCACTAGAGTTATACCGTTTGTTGGATATATTCAATGCTCAGATTTCATGACAAGCAGTAGGTACTACTGATATATTTGGCATATATATATATATATATATATATATATATATATATATATATATATATATATATATATATATACACACATAAAAACTGAAGAAAAAAAACTCAGATAAAATAGCAAAGAATAAGCGATTAAAATACGAGTTATTTTGGCAAAACAATATTTTCTTTTTTATGAAGATATGATAATACTTAGGAAAATTGAATAGTATTTGATCTGGGAGACAGTATGAAATGCATTTCCATTAAATAGCGTCAGGACGAAATAAAAAGATGGCAATAGCGGCAGTAAAAATAGTAAGGAGCTATTGCTAACGTTTAAACATTCACAGGACGTAATTATTCGTCCAGGTTATTTTATCCTAATGGGACTGATAAAGGAAAAAGAAGACATTATCAAAACTTTCAGGAATTGCAAATGAAACTAATGATTTCAAAGAAAACAGAGCAAAATCACACGACCGCCTAGATGAAAGATCGAGAGAAAAGCTTTGGGTACTGAACATTTAAATAATTGGATGAGGCCTATCTCTCTATTTCTACTCATTATGATGTTGTTTTTGAGAAGCCTGAGCAACATAAACTTAATGATTTTTACCAGCTTTTTAATATGCAGATAACTTACGAGTATGTAGTTACAGCAATTGTTATGGGTGACAGTATTTATGTTGATAACATACACCTTTAGAATGTAGCAAAATAAATAGGCACAGCACACAATAATGGCAACATACAGAACACATATAATTCCTTTAAAACAACAGGGAAAAAAGCACATGGTTTCAAACAGCTAAAATGCAACACATTGTTGTAATACACACAACAAGTGGTAGTAACCGTGAACAAAACTTGAAGTGGTAATACGTCGGTGGCACCTATCATCATGATTGTACCTACTATGTTTTTTTTGTTTTTTTTTTATGTAAAGGTTAAAGGAGATCCTAATAATTCAGTTGCAAACAATTTGGGAATAACGCTTTTTAGAGACAAAACCATTTATTAAGGTAATGACGATATTTCGATTTGAATGATTACAACATTTTCATGAATTTTAAATCTTTGTGGTTACCAGCATATTACAACACAAAAAGAACAGAACAATGTAATAAAAATAAAGGAATTGAGGAAGTTAAGATCAGCAACAGCTTATGCACAAAACACTGGTACAAAAGCTCGTCATTTTATTATATACGGAAAGCAATTTATTTGATGTATAGATACTGACAGATAAGTGTCCATCGTATCTTTTGTTCTTCCTCAATATTTGAAATTTAGCAATACATCTCAGAAAATATCTTAAGTGATATAAGGTGCAAAATCAGGATTATGGTTTGGAGAATATTTGCCTACAGTACGATACAGTTACATATGATAATGGTTACTTCTGTGTACACAAATTATAGAAATGGAATTTCTTTCTTTAATGATTATATAACGAGAGAGAGAAAGAGAGAGACAGAGAGTGACGGATACAGAGAATTATTGATTTGGCCTCTAATACGACTTTAACAAATGTCATACTTGATTCAAAAACTAAGAATGAGATTAAAAGCAGTCTTGATACTGTGCAAACAACGACAGATAAACTGATCCTGAAAAGTATTTAAATTTAGCAGTAAAAAATATAATGATTATTGTGGAAGGATTACAAATCACAGAATATAAGATGAAATAAAAAGTAAAATTGTGGAAAAATTAAAACAAAGTAAACATGCAAAGTTATTAATGCATCTCATGTATCCTTTCGATTACAACTTGATATAATAATGCCCATCAGGCAAAGTATTTATGTTGTCCACTAAATAACGTTTCTCATCAGAGGGTGAAAAAGCAACCTTACTTAACGTAATATTGTATATCTCGTTATGGTAGGATCTAATTAAATGCATCTCCTGTCGATTAACAGTTTGGCTAAATATGCAATCTATGTGCGTTTCTAATTTTAGATTCTTTTTTTATCACTGATTCTTTCATACCCTTGTATACATTTTTAATCTTTACCAGTTCTACAAGCAAAATTATTGTATTGAAACACCATTCAACTCATCTTTAAAGAGTCCTGGTATCCTTTGTTCACCTGAGAAATACCAAAAATAGTATCTTTCTTGCAATCACTTTTGTCGTAAAACTGAATGTTATTTTTCATCTCATTGTAGACATTATCTGTATCAGCACACGCACAGAGATATCTGTATTCGTGAAATTTGGTTTCACTTTATCACCATATTGTTTTTGTAGGTTGATGTAGTAGAGGTCATACATAAAGCAGCTTCCTTACTTCTAGTACTGTAAATCCATCATACATTGGCTTGGTCAATTATATATTATTGTTTTTCAAGATGACTAATACCATATCGTTTTAAATGATTGTTCTCCTTGCAAACGATATATCCTTTCGAAGTTTGAAATAGTTATTTCCGTTAGTACATTCGTTCAATTTCTTAAATGTTCCATCTGTTTACGGAAGACAACATTATTCATTAGTTTAAAGAAATCATTTTCACAGACATTTCTAAAATCTTCAAAACTCTCACGTAACATCAAAATATTTTTTATTACGAAGTAGTACTGTATGTCAGCAAAAGAATTCAATTTGAGATGTTTCACGACACGTTTAACATACTCTTAGCACTGTTTGCAAATTCTTGATCCTCTGAGGTTTGAATACAACATTTTATACTGATTATAATTTCGTTTCATTAAACCTTTCAAAGGCATCCATGTAGTTTTCTGAATATCTTCATCCCATGTTTATTGATCTGTCACCTTCCGCTTCAGTAAATTTTGTATTGCTTCAGTGAATTTATCAACGTTTAGGTTTTAAGCAAGTTGTCTCTAGAGATTGACCTATAAACCTATAACTATCTAAGCATCTCACTGTTTGTTTTACAAAAACTTGTTGTTCATCTTTTTCAAATATATTGACTATAAAATCCTTACTAAAAGAAATATATTGTTCATCATTATTTAGTATTCTTGATACTTCTTGATCTTGATTGTTTTAGCTAAGGGCTTAATAATCAGATGACAATCGTATCCAGACAAATTATTAAACAAATAGTGGAATATATTTTGGACATTTATAATTGAAATTACGCTTTTTATATCAGAACTTCTTAATTTTTCAGTTAAGTGGTCACGATCTCTTTCTTTGTTCTCTTCAGTAATATCCTTTTCACAAATATGGCATATATTGGTGGAATTATAATGCTTTTTGCCTTTTGTAGTGAATATCATTTTGACAGCATTTCTTGGTCTTAGTTCTTCGCAAACAATTTCTGCAATTGATTGCAAATATTTGTTAGAAGTAGTTATGTAGGCTTGTAGAATTTATTAGCTTTCCCGAAGTCTTTGTTTATTGATTTAACGTATAGACAAATCCTGACGTTAAGTCTTTTGCAGTTGTTATTGTCTATAATGCATTAGAGTTTTGTCGAAAATTGCCTATTGGCTCTATCATGATTTAAAAATCATAGTAAAGAACAAATGGAATGTTCAGGCAGTGATTGAAGTTTGTGCCATTGACGACACAATCCATTTCAGGCATTATGTCTATTGTGTTATATAGTTTACTGCATAATCTTTTGTGGTTTTTTTAATTTTAATTCAGAGAAGAAAAAAGAAAAAAAAACTAACTATTCAGGCACTTCTTGCAAACGTTCATTTTGTATGTTCTTTATACTACTTGAGATGATGCTAATGTTGTTTTTGAGAAGCCTGAGCAACATAAACTTAATGATTTTTACCAGCTTTTTAATATGCAGATAACTTACGAGTATGTAGTTACAGCAATTGTTATGGGTGACAGTATTTATGTTGATAACATACACCTTTAGAATGTAGCAAAATAAATAGGCACAGCACACAATAATGGCAACATACAGAACACATATAATTCCTTTAAAACAACAGGGAAAAAAGCACATGGTTTCAAACAGCTAAAATGCAACACATTGTTGTAATACACACAACAAGTGGTAGTAACCGTGAACAAAACTTGAAGTGGTAATACGTCGGTGGCACCTAACATCATGATTGTACCTACTATGTTTTTTTTTGTTTTTTTTTTATGTAAAGGTTAAAGGAGATCCTAATAATTCAGTTGCAAACAATTTGGGAATAACGCTTTTTAGAGACAAAACCATTTATTAAGGTAATGACGATATTTCGATTTGAATGATTACAACATTTTCATGAATTTTAAATCTTTGTGGTTACCAGCATATTACAACACAAAAAGAACAGAACAATGTAATAAAAATAAAGGAATTGAGGAAGTTAAGATCAGCAACAGCTTATGCACAAAACACTGGTACAAAAGCTCGTCATTTTATTATATACGGAAAGCAATTTATTTGATGTATAGATACTGACAGATAAGTGTCCATCGTATCTTTTGTTCTTCCTCAATATTTGAAATTTAGCAATACATCTCAGAAAATATCTTAAGTGATATAAGGTGCAAAATCAGGATTATGGTTTGGAGAATATTTGCCTACAGTACGATACAGTTACATATGATAATGGTTACTTCTGTGTACACAAATTATAGAAATGGAATTTCTTTCTTTAATGATTATATAACGAGAGAGAGAAAGAGAGAGACAGAGAGTGACGGATACAGAGAATTATTGATTTGGCCTCTAATACGACTTTAACAAATGTCATACTTGATTCAAAAACTAAGAATGAGATTAAAAGCAGTCTTGATACTGTGCAAACAACGACAGATAAACTGATCCTGAAAAGTATTTAAATTTAGCAGTAAAAAATATAATGATTATTGTGGAAGGATTACAAATCACAGAATATAAGATGAAATAAAAAGTAAAATTGTGGAAAAATTAAAACAAAGTAAACATGCAAAGTTATTAATGCATCTCATGTATCCTTTCGATTACAACTTGATATAATAATGCCCATCAGGCAAAGTATTTATGTTGTCCACTAAATAACGTTTCTCATCAGAGGGTGAAAAAGCAACCTTACTTAACGTAATATTGTATATCTCGTTATGGTAGGATCTAATTAAATGCATCTCCTGTCGATTAACAGTTTGGCTAAATATGCAATCTATGTGCGTTTCTAATTTTAGATTCTTTTTTTATCACTGATTCTTTCATACCCTTGTATACATTTTTAATCTTTACCAGTTCTACAAGCAAAATTATTGTATTGAAACACCATTCAACTCATCTTTAAAGAGTCCTGGTATCCTTTGTTCACCTGAGAAATACCAAAAATAGTATCTTTCTTGCAATCACTTTTGTCGTAAAACTGAATGTTATTTTTCATCTCATTGTAGACATTATCTGTATCAGCACACGCACAGAGATATCTGTATTCGTGAAATTTGGTTTCACTTTATCACCATATTGTTTTTGTAGGTTGATGTAGTAGAGGTCATACATAAAGCAGCTTCCTTACTTCTAGTACTGTAAATCCATCATACATTGGCTTGGTCAATTATATATTATTGTTTTTCAAGATGACTAATACCATATCGTTTTAAATGATTGTTCTCCTTGCAAACGATATATCCTTTCGAAGTTTGAAATAGTTATTTCCGTTAGTACATTCGTTCAATTTCTTAAATGTTCCATCTGTTTACGGAAGACAACATTATTCATTAGTTTAAAGAAATCATTTTCACAGACATTTCTAAAATCTTCAAAACTCTCACGTAACATCAAAATATTTTTTATTACGAAGTAGTACTGTATGTCAGCAAAAGAATTCAATTTGAGATGTTTCACGACACGTTTAATATACTCTTAGCACTGTTTGCAAATTCTTGATCCTCTGAGGTTTGAATACAACATTTTATACTGATTATAATTTCGTTTCATTAAACCTTTCAAAGGCATCCATGTAGTTTTCTGAATATCTTCATCCCGTGTTTATTGATCTGTCACATTCCGCTTCAGTAAATTTTTGATTGCTTCAGTGAATTTATCAACGTTTAGGTTTTAAGCAAGTTGTCTCTAGAGATTGACCTATAAACCTATAACTATCTAAGCATCTCACTGTTTGTTTTACAAAAACTTGTTGTTCATCTTTTTCAAATATATTGACTATAAAATCCTTACTAAAAGAAATATATTGTTCATCATTATTTAGTATTCTTGATACTTCTTGATCTTGATTGTTTTAGCTAAGGGCTTAATAATCAGATGACAATCGTATCCAGACAAATTATTAAACAAATAGTGGAATATATTTTGGACATTTATAATTGAAATTACGCTTTTTATATCAGAACTTCTTAATTTTTCAGTTAAGTGGTCACGATCTCTTTCTTTGTTCTCTTCAGTAATATCCTTTTCACAAATATGGCATATATTGGTGGAATTATAATGCTTTTTGCCTTTTGTAGTGAATATCATTTTGACAGCATTTCTTGGTCTTAGTTCTTCGCAAACAATTTCTGCAATTGATTGCAAATATTTGTTAGAAGTAGTTATGTAGGCTTGTAGAATTTATTAGCTTTCCCGAAGTCTTTGTTTATTGATTTAACGTATAGACAAATCCTGACGTTAAGTCTTTTGCAGTTGTTATTGTCTATAATGCATTAGAGTTTTGTCGAAAATTGCCTATTGGCTCTATCATGATTTAAAAATCATAGTAAAGAACAAATGGAATGTTCAGGCAGTGATTGAAGTTTGTGCCATTGACGACACAATCCATTTCAGGCATTATGTCTATTGTGTTATATAGTTTACTGCATAATCTTTTGTGGTTTTTTTAATTTTAATTCAGAGAAGAAAAAAGAAAAAAAACTAACTATTCAGGCACTTCTTGCAAAAGTTCATTTTGTATGTTCTTTATACTACTTGAGATGATGCTAATTTTGACAAATCTTTTATTCCACAATAATGATAATTGTCTCAATGAAATATAATTAGCATAACCTGTCTTCATAAGTTTGTCGACTTTTCCGAAGACATTAAGGGAGATAATACATTCCTTTTTAATTTTGGAATGTCTTGTATATTTATCGGATATTTAATTAATTACTGTTTATATCTATCAGGGTTATATTTATGTGGCCTATTGGAACAATTCCTAGGTGGGTTTATAATATATTCAATGTCATAAAAAACATTGTCCTTTTTATGACATTAAGTCTGACTTACTTGATTGCTTTTAGCATGAATCTCGTCTTAATTGCAGATATCTCTATATATGTAGCATTAGAAACTTTACTTAAGGAAACAAAAAAAAAAAAAAAAAACCAACAACAACAAAATAGCAACAACCTCTCGCCACCCCAAAAACCGTATATTATAATTTTTTTCCTAACTAAATTCTGTATTCAATATGAACATTATCTGAACTTTTCTTTTCGTCTTTGTTGATTATGCGTTTAAGCATTGTTTTGTGATACCAATCTATATTATGTAACTAAAAAAATATCTTTCTATTACTCCGAGTTCAATCGATAAATCTAGATGGACTTTTACCGGACACAGATATTTAAGTTTTCTTTTTGTCATCTTCCATGAGTATTTTTGAACTTCTTCAAAAAAGAAAAAGAATCATGGTTAATTTCTTCCCTGGCTTCAAATCTAAATTCATTTAAATGCCATATAAGCTCATGTCAGGTATTGATTTGGCAGCCAGTAAAAACTATACAGACATCAATCAAAATACATTACCATCTTGTTTAGCGAAGCAAATTAACCAAATAAGCCTGATTTAGACCACTCTAGGAGAAGATAACTGAAAGTTATTTTACCTAAGCACAAAGACACAAAATTACACAGTTCCTGAAATAGGCGAATTCAGCCAACAACTCCGATATCACTATGCCATTTGCAAAGCTATCATGTCAGCTCAAAATGTTCTGTTGAAACCGAAAACATTTTTAGCGAATAAAAGCTTCAGATGCTTCGGGAACGAAAAACAGTTAAAAACTGGGAGAAAAATATAAATAGTTAGCCATTCAGACAGAAAGAAAAGATCTCAAATAAATTAGGCAATGTTTAAATATATGTATTCACCCGCATATCGAATACATATAATAAAGTCAGCCTTGTTCAAACAAAATTGTCTTGAACGCTTATTATGTGGCGTTAAAGTATTCTAATGGAAAACTTTGAAGTGAATGTGTCCCCGCGATTGGGATAGGTCGTGACGATCGGCATAATTAGTACCTAATAAACCATTCATCTAGGAGATATCATTCGTTAAACCCAACATTTACAAGACATTAAGGTCACATATAGTCCCTCAACAATATCGAGCTGGGAAAACAAATATTTAAGCACGGTATGAAAATGGAGTTTACAACTGTAATTTAGACTTTAGATCTGTCTAAAATGTAGCTGTTTCTTTTTGAAACTAGTAACTTAGGAAACGTTTATGTATTTTCTATGCGGTCTATAGTCTATTTACAACTTGTGAAGTTTAGAGGGACTTTGAAGGCAAAATAAGAATTATCTTTGAACTTTCACACAGAAAAACGAAAACTAAGACTCACAAAAGCAAGCGTCAAAATAGTTGTAGCCTATTACGATGTATGTTAACGCCAGCGTAATTCATTGATTCTTGCACAAGATAGATAGATATGTGCCGAGGTAATCGCCCCTGCTAAAAGCATACCATACAAATCAGTATTTCATCAATGGTTATCTTGTGTTATCTCATACACACGAATAACAACGTTGTGTTTAACCTATTTCAATACGGGATTCAGTCCAGGACTATTAACAGATGGTCATTTAAGGATACACAACGTATATAAGCAGTTCACTCAAGATCATGAATAGAGGTGGGCGTTACACTCCTTTTTTCCACTGACCGTAGACAGTGGACACATCAAACGTGCAAGAATGCTTATTACTATGATGTAAAAAATAGTATCTATCAAGTCAATTATGCATGCATGGTGATGTGTTGATTATCTATGTAATTGTTTTGTTTTTTGTTTTGTTTGTTATTTTATCGTATCTCATTTGAATGTAATATTGTTGTTACTCTGAGTTATATTGAATTTACTGTTTCATAAGAGTATTTTTCATGGTTGGTGTAAACGCATGCAAATCTAGATATTAATATCGTTACCTCATATGTTGTGTATTGCAACCTGAGTGAAATAAAGATTTTGTCACTTGTCACTTAAGTCCTCACAAAAGGTTTGGGATAATTACGTCATACCTTACTCACCGGCTTTTAAGATGGGGAGGGGACCAAGATAATGCATTTATTAGAAAGTGTGAGCAATAATAAGTTTCATTTTCCTGTAATTTTCATGTAAATAGTATTATCTCAGATGCAAACTTCAAACGCATTGTATTAAACTCCGCTTTTTTTTTTTTTTTTTTGTTAGTTGTTTTACATGCTTTTTTGTGGTTATATATTCTATATACTGCGCTGTCAAGGCTACTGTGGTTTATGTTATATCTTGCTACATACCTTACCATATGTTTGTGTGAGGTGTTATTCGTTAAATGGTGCTGCAAGATGCATGTATGACTGACATTGTTTGTCTGTACTGCAGTATATCAATTGAAACAACACTTTTTCTGAGTTGTTTTTCCAACGCATACTTATTTTGATGTTTTATATTCAATATAATACGCTGTCAGGTATACTCTGTTGTATGTTGTGTCTTGTTACATACCGTACTAAAGTCACAAGTTTGTGTGAGGTGTTATTCGTTAAATGGTGCTGCAAGATGTTTGCCTGCACTGCAGTATTACGGAAGCCTATTTAGATCACAACAGAATACTTATAAAAACCCAAAATTTCGAAAAAAATCCAGAAAATTCGAGAAAATCTTTGAAGTTTCGAGAAATAGTAATCAAAATAGTGCCTATTACGGTAACAGAAAAAATAATAATAAAATCTTGAGATTTTCGTTAAAATTTCGAGTTTTTCAAATCTTTTTCCGTGTCCTTAATAGGCTTCCGTAACAATATAGCAATTGAAACAAACTATGCAGTCTATGAATTGCTGTTAGAACATGATGATGCTTGGCATGTAGGTGAAACTGATGGAGTTTACTTGCTTAGGTAGCCTACTCTTGTCATGCAACCAAAGTAAAAGAGTCAGAGACGCCATAAAACAGCAACAAAACGGATGTTCACTCGGAATTACCGCGGTCATTAGTCATATTCTTGTGTCATGTAAGTGAATATTACTCATATAGTAAGCCCTGTATTCGATAACGTTGTACAATATAAAATGTACGTATGTCACTCTTGGTTATCATCAAGAAAGAATGCTGACACATAAAGAATGCAACATAACACCTTTTGACTTATTGTCATGCAATTAATATGAAGTTTTACACGTTTTTTAACATTGGTTTCTCATTTTCTGAAAACAGAAATAGCACAAAAGGATCTTTGAGACATCTTCTCTCTCTCTCTCTCTCTCTCTCTCACACACACACACACACACACACACACACACACACATATATATATATATATATATATATATATATATATATATATATATATATATATATATATATATATATATCTGTGCAGATGATAGGAGAAAGTAAAATGCCAATGCCAACATGACAAGTTTAATCTTAATGAGAATTCGTTTCCTTTTGTTTGAATTTGCAACAACTCTTTATATCAAAGACGTTTTTAACCTGATGTTGCTAGTAATTATTCCTATTCAATTTCCCACGGATGAAACTTCCTCTCTATAAATGCTTATAACCACAGAGTTATCCCAGATATTTGCTATCAATTTTCGATCTCAATTTGACGTAATTTGATCATTCCTCATCTATAATGAGATCTACACAGATGACATTAAGTATGTTTTGCTTACCGCTCGTATGTTAGGAGTAGAATACTAATCAGTACCGAGTCATAATATTACTTACAAGTCTAAGATACAAATATATATGCATCCAAAATAGAAACGAGTCAAAGCAATTGACTGTAGGGATTGTATCACATTAGCGACTTCTTTTATCAGCTTTTAGCTTATTAACTAAATTGAAAAACATTTCTTTTTCGAAATTATGTTTTTACTTTTTCGGTTGGGCCCATGCCTTCTTATTATAATTAGATGTTCGCATATATAATTGATGTGTTACAAATTGTATCAGGTAGTCCATGTTTCTCTTAAATCTTAAAGCAAGTACACTACGAACAAACCACGTAGCGCACACAGCAATAACTCATCCCTGCTAATGAGAATCAACACGCTAAAATTTACATTACATTTCAATGAGCAGTTTTCTCGCTTGAAGAAATAATGTAACTATATGTGAGCTGAGGCTGTGAGACTGTGTACCTTGTGGTGAAATTCCACTGTTGCATACAAGCGCTTAATGGAATTTTACTTACATGCAAAACATGGCTTACAAATTAATTCAGTAATCATTTAAAGTGATCAAATTAACACGTTTTGGTTTCTACTGTAATGTTTTTGATTGCAAGTGCAGCTTAGTTCGATAATAACACCAGGTGCAGGATATGCCTTCCGTGTATGGATGGTGTCTAGAGCGAAAACTTCAATTACAACTACATTCGTTACATGAAAAAGCGAAAGTAAATGTCGAATAATTATTTACGTAGATTAGGTTACATTTATTACTGTCTAATATAATATAACATGTATTAATTAATCTCAAGATAAAGATATATTTTGAGAACACGATTCGACCAGATGCGAATTAGTTTTAAATGTTGATGTGTTTATTTAATTTTCAAAGAATGATCAAAAGGACATTCTTATATAGCTTGAAGAAAATAATGAAAGCAAAAAAACAAAAAAAAAACAAAAAAAAAACTTACGTCTATTTTAGACAAACCGTGAAAATTAACGTCCATTATCTTAGCTTAAATATTGCACATAAGTGGCTATTTCTCCTCATAACATTAAAATTACTACCGTTAGACCTCGAAGAAAAAAAAATTGAATCATAAACGTTTAAAACTCTGTTTGCATAAAGCTGTTATCCAATGTTCTACTAAACGTTTCACCAAATGCAATTCTTCACACTTGAATTTGAAAACAAAATCACAAAGTTTTGATGCATTCATTAAGGGAACGATATACACATTCGAAAGTGGTTAAAAGGTTCCAATTCAGCAAGAAAAAAAAGTAGCGGTGGATTTTGGTGTGCGGCAAAAAAAGTTAAAAATAAAACATATGTTCAACAGATAAAATGTATATTAACCATGATTCTCGTTAGTTGCCGTTTAAGCATGTTGTACCAACGTTCTAGATAGTGTAATGCTAGCAATAAGTACTCTTACAGTTGTAAACTTCAATACCAATTTTGTTTATTACAAAATGACAAAGAAGATAAGATTCGGGATGCAAAGCAATATTAGTATATTTGTAACATCACTTGTCAAAATGGTATAAAAAAACGTAGATAAAATCAAAACAAGCATACTTCTCTCATCTGTTAAATCATAAATCCCAGCATAATCGCTTTTTCATTATTATCACAGCCATTTCTCTGTGATGATATTTATATCACGTGTCAGAGCAAATGCCAACTAAAAGATCATTAGTGTTGAACCGATACCAATGTATACCATCAATTATTAAATTCCAAGAGCAAATGATTTCTATAAAGAGTTGCTAGTGTGCCACGCCAAGTAAGTTCGTTAAATTCTACTCCCTTTTCTTGGATGCGCGTTTGCGGGGAATTATTCATGAGGAGCAAAACATGGCCGTTGGAATTTCCAGATTTATTTGACGTGCCCTTTGTTTTATAATGTCGACTGTTTTTAGACTTCAAACTTATAATCTCTATACATTTGTTATGTTGCCTTGATCCGATGAATAATATTCTTCATAATAAAGACCAAAGAAGAAAACTACTTTAAAATAATTTTGTTTAAATGTTTTCCTTGATCGTTTTGAGACGAGAAAGCATATTGTAACGACCCGTCTGACCCAGACAACACATATGCGCAGATTCGTAATCCTGTACATGATTATGGATTTAGAACGATGAGTTCCCGGTGCGTGGAAGGAACAGGCACCATTTTTTTTACATTTCCACAAACATGCAATTTCCATCTGAAACACGTTCAGATGGTTTATACCATCCCCCTGTAACTGCATGACATCTTCACGCGAAGCATTATAAGACAATTATTCTAAACTAACAAAGATGCCTCGTAAACCAAGACTTTTACACAATCTTGAATATAGAATATGCCAGTGTACATGCAATGAAACCATATGTACGCTTTCTACGTTTATGCAGTAAATATCTCTCGTTCAAATGGATTTAAAAATTTGCTGTGCCTGTTTAATTAATACAAAATTTAGATTTTTAAATTCTCTTTACAACGTAAAATTATTGATTTATCCAATAAAACAATTAATAATGGTCGTCTCAGTTAATATTGGTCGCATACTTCCTTCATCTCATGTTGATACGTATAATTAGACTTTAGAATTATCGAAATGCCGAGTTCTGGTCATTGCTTCTCAATATTACAAATAATAAATATCATATTGAAAAGTAAGAAAGAGGCAATGGGGGGTGGGGCATGCAGAAAGATTTCTGCAACGTGTCTGTATTTTTTATTTTATTTAGAGTAAGTTGAGACGTTGAAAGGAGTTCTCGTGAACGGACTCATTAATATACTTTTCCCGTCAGGTAAAACATTCAGCGGATTTATTTCCCCTATATTTGAAACTTTTTGCCTAAGGCTGAGTCTCCATAATTTGTTGAATTCAATTCAAGTTTTACTGCATTCTGATGTTTACTCTTCAGACTGCATTCTTGGCAAAGTATAAATCTTTAGATAAAATGTCTTTAATATTATCTAACCCGCCTACCATCACATTTTTGTAAGGTAAGTTAGCCATATAAATAATACCTCAAGTAGCAGGATGAAACTGAGTAGGATTGGATCTAACAAAGACACTTAACACAAGCAAGTGAATGACATGTTTATTTATAAAGCAAATTAATGATAATTGAATCGCTGAAATCCCAGTTCACACCCTTACTTCCATCTCTCATGAACTAAACTATAACTACTGAAAATCCTACCCTACTTATGCACACAATGTTCAGCAACGGATTTAACAAAATCATATCATTCTTTAACAGATACGATTTAGGCATGGATTCGCAACAGATATTCACAAATTATATCGCTTGTCAACGGATATAATCAGTGCATGGATTTGATCAACGGATATGACTGATATATGAATTTATCAACAGATATGATCAATGTATGGATTTACAACATATATAATCAGTGCATGGATTTCATAACATATGATTAATATAATGTGTGAAATGATCAACAAATATGATCAGTGTATGGAATTATCAACAAATTTGATCAACTATTGATTTATCAACAAATATGATCAATGTATTGTTCGTCAACAAGTGTGATGGTGCATTAGATTGTAACACATATAATGACATTGACTATTAAGTTATCTTATGGCAGGAAAAGAATGATCGTGAATGATAAGGAATGCTTCCAATCTACCGTTCCCGATGAATGATTGAGGAATTATCTCGTGTAGTCCACTCCTCCCGTCCTGCTGAAGCATCACTCAGGGACCTCCCTACGTCGCAGACCCGTTGGTCTAGAACTCTTGACCCCTCACACTGAGTTAACCAGTATCGGTCCATGTACCAACGTCACAATTGACTCCAGTATCCACGTTAAATAGTCCCACGGAGTTCGAAGACTACCCGTAACAGCTAAAAATACGATAACTGAGCCGTGTAATACATGAGACTCGATTGAATGCGAATACATTAATAAACTTATTCATACGTACAACTGAACTAATTTAGTTTGAATGAGAATACAGTAATATAGATTACGCATGCGTGCACATGAACTGACTTCGTTACACATTTAATTTTCTTCTCTTAGGAACGACTCTACGCGATTATTGTTATCATAATAACCACGTTTGTACATGAATCAGTCTCTACACCAAGATTCATCGTACTGGATTATAAACACTCGAACATTTATGAACGTTTCTCGTCGTTGAATTCGTGCAATAAATAATTCAATTCAACTTGTCGGCTCAGATATAAAATGCCTAACCTGTATTCTATCCGATAGCGTGGGGTTATGTGACATAGGTCTGACTTTCAGGAAATTTTTGAACACATTCCGAAACATTCAGTATATAAACAATTTCATCACATAGAACGAATAGCAATAAAGAATAATGTTTTACATTTTCATGTACCGGTACAGCTGATGATTGCTTCCGTAAAGTAAACAGGTTCATAAGAAGGATCGTCTGCATTGTGACGATATGCACAAAATAGTACTATAAGTACTATTGATATGGTGAAATCCACCGCCAGACAACTCGAGATAAACGGGCTCCCTAAATCGCACAAGCTAAATTTACATTTATGTTCATATATAATACAAAAGATATTATAGTGCACACAATTCCGTGACACCTCACAATAAAAGTTTATAAAAACTTTTAAAATTGGGAATGTCATTCGATACGTCACTTATTTTGTCGATTAAATGTTTGAAACGCTTAATTCACTTGATTTTGTATTTTTTTTTTTTTTGCTGTGTCATAAAACATCAAACCAAACCAAACCAATCAATTTATTGTTTAACCTTACTCTTTACTGAAAGACGTTGTATTGTGGAGATTTGATTTCCTTTTGTTAACTTTTAGAAACATCCAATCCAGTGAATGTTATTCAAAGGTAGGGCCTTGGAGAAAGAAACAACTAAAAAGCTACTTCTCTCGCAAAGCATCACAGTAAAACGAAAATTGGTGATTACATTTGGCTCTTTGATAGCTCCATTTGTACAATACTATATTTAACTTCTTGAATACTGCATTTGTATAACATTGTCTTTTAGCTCCCTGATAGTTCCATTTGTACAACATAATATTTAACTCTTTGATAACTGCATTTCTATAACGTTATATTTAGTTCCTTGATAACTCCATTTGTACGAAATTATATGTAACTCTTTGATAATTGCATTTCTATAACATAGCATTTAACTCCTTGATAACTACATTTCTATAACATAGCATTTAACTCCTTGATAATTGCATTCTAAAACATAGCATTTAACTCCTTGATAATTGCATTTCTATAACATAGCATTTAACTCCTTGATAACTGCATTTCTATAACGTTACATTTCCTTCATAACTTCATTGGTACGATATTATATTGAACTCCTTGAGAACTGCATTATTATTTTCATACATAATGTTATGTTGCGTGTCTGAATGTTATAATGCTTCAGAGACACCGGCATCTGTCGAACATAACAATGTGATAGACTAGTACTGGCATCTGTTGCAAAGCCATTTAAGGAATCATATCAAAATGTACATATTTATCCCGGCAGATAGATGTGTTCGGTGTTTTCAAGCCAATGCATCCTGCCACGAAAATGATTCAACATGGATAAGCAATGATTATATGCACTTCATACACCTCCTGAAAGTACTTGCGGGAATGATCTTGAAGTCTGTGATCTCGTAAAATGTGGGAAGGTCATATTCAACTCAACCGATTTGAATGTCAGAAAGGTTTTGAATTTTTCTAAAACTGCTATTGATTTTTATTTTTATTTTTATTTTTTAAAGTCGACAGTGGATTTATTTTCCAATCATATGAATTGCAATCACTGTTTTATGTCCTTCTGATAAAAGGACAAAATTATAATGCATTTCTACTATAAAGGCTATGGTTTATCCTCGTAGATATAAACCAAATCATAACTTCTGTGACTTTGCGAGCATTAGTTAATATATTTTAAGGCAGACTTACATATCTAGGATATATACATATTAAAGCACACCATAAGTTTAAATTGCAGCTAGAACATACATTTCATAAATTTTACTAATTAGTTTATTGTATTTTTATATCATAAACGTACGATTCCTATTTTGCAAGTAATACTAGCTAAAACAAGGCAAATATAATTTACTGATATATCTTTTCAATTGTTGGTTACAGGAATTGTGCATTAAACTACACTCGCAAAACTTTCACAACTTTCATCAATGTAAAACAACTAGCTCTAAAATAGCATACTGCATCGAAATTTCAAACAAAAAAATATTTTCATCATTGAAATCCTTTGCATAAAAAAAGTTTCCATAGACTATTCTGCTCTGTTGTAAGAAACTGTCAATCAAGCTTCAAACAAGTAAATGCCGATAACTTCTTATCCTTTAATTAAACCTGTACCTTGGAAGGTATTGCCCTAAATAATTTGAAAACATTTTGCTGATTCTTTTGCGACTGTGAATATATCAAGCAACCTGTCGTACATGCCCTATCAACACTCTCCAACGGCAGGCATTAAATCAATAACGATATTGTTTTAACAAGCCTTTGAAAGCATGTCCAACTCTTCCATAACTGTCAGTTTTGGTTTTGATACTTTGGCTATAAATAAACAATTTATGTTTCTTCCTGGACCTTTATGTATGTATTTGAGATAAAGGAGACATTTTTTGAAATATATTACTTTGATATAATTGAAACACTTATTTATGTCATCTATTTTCATTGTATATAACACAAATGTCTCCTCAAAGTCTTGATTATTCTGCTGATAACATTGATACATAATTCTGCGGTGATTATAGACCTATTGCAATAGATATATAAAGATCACTATCACCCAATGATAAATTCTCATATTTGTATTGCTTTTTAAAAGTTAGATATATATGTAATATAATCCGGCATCATAGATTATATGTCTGATATAGACAACATTTGCCAACGAGATAATTCCTTTGTCTCTATCATAACAGTCGATAGTATAAAGATAAAATATCGTTCAAATACCAAAATACATGAAAGCGAGAAAGTAACTTATATCAACTAAATATAAATCAGCGTTAAAATATATAAAATAAGAAACTATGTGATATTTAAAATAATACAAAACCGAAATGTAATATGGAAAGGTTGAATTTATTTAAATGAAATAATTACTTGTAAGCTAAATGAAAATAAATATCTTTATATATATATATATATATATATATATATATATATATATATATAAATACTAGTCAATTATTCACAATAAACGTAAGAAAGCTTAGCCTCAAATTTGCGTCAAAAAGAATGATATTTAAAAGACCAGCACTGTCAACATATCAACAGCTAAATACACAGAAACATAAACAAAAGGATTGGTCAAAATAATAGTGATGTGTCAGATTACCATCTGTACTCGCTTATAAATCGAGAACAAATGCAAATAACATAGACCCTGGTCTGCCGGCGCATCAGGGTCAATGTTGTTTGTTCTACTGATTAATCCTGACAAACTGCATAGACCTAGATCTGCCGGCGATTTATGCGACGGAAGATCTTGGTCTGTGCAGTTTGCAGTTGATCTCAACTTATACACGAGTATGAACGGTATATAACCTAATATTAATCCTAATGAACCCATGGAATGCCGCTGAGAATGAGTGACAAAGTTTATAACTAATTTCTTATTGACGCTCATACTCCTGTAACTCTTATATAAAGATGTAACGTAGTCGGAGGTCTCTGGATGTAGCGAATTGTTAAATACGATGTTTATGTTTAGTGTATGAAAAGTAATTTAACAAGCTCAAAACTTACACTATACTTTATAGTTCACAGTCTCCATCTTGTACAAAGTGCCGGAATACTTTCACTTTCGAATTTTTACCCGCATTACATAGAAGGCAAACGCTGGCAAATTAGGATAAGACATTCTTTATTTATCAGGATGGCCTCGGAGTTAGTAATAATTATAGATCATATTCTATCCCTTTACATGGCGTAAAGATCCCTGGTCAAAGTCATTACAAACCTCAATAACATTTTCGTCTTGTTTAATGCTTGCTGTTATTGACACCATCAACTACTTTTATGAAGAATAGTTAATCTAGAGATGTCTGAGTATTTAACAGCAAGGCTTTTGGAGATATAGAAGGATTTGTATTACGATATTCCATTGCTAGAGGAAAGTATTAATAAATATTGCATTTATCCTTTCTTGGCATTTTACATATGGTTTTGCTCGCACGTTATTTCACAAGAAATGCATCTACATCATAATTCCCAATTGTTCCCAAAAGCCGACCAGTTGGCATTACTGGGTTATGCTGGTTTTAAGTCTTCATCGTTTTACATATGAGCTTAGAGATGATATAGATATCGGACGAGTAACCTACACAGATCCTGAAAACTGTATCTAATTTAGCTGTTAAACCTTCGAGAGAGCACACAGGCTAAAGACAAGAACAAAGTCAATCACTCTTATCAAAAACGATTGCTTTGGCGCCAGGATGGGATGTTCTGTCAATCATTGTGTAGAAAGAATTATCCATATGAAAAGTACGTAGAGGCAAACCTTGTAATTATTTGTGCTCAATTTCAGATATTCCTGTATCGAATTTCCATCACATTACAGGGTGTCTTGGCAACACGCTTTAAGATATTATCTTAGAACAATCAATTAAAGTTAAGAAATTATTAAATAGCTGCAAAAATAATGTTGGAGACAAAAGAAATAAGACGAAAGTGCCAAGATAGTAATAAAAATGTGCAATGTGGTCATAATGATATAGTTAGGATTCAACATTTTATAATAATATAATTTATTTAAGGTAACTTGCAATTGAACAGACACGCAGATAGCTTAATGAATGTACATCTTTGTAAAGGTTACTAAAGCAAGCGAGCATCCGACATGTTGCATAGTTTTATAAAGGGACTATTTAGTACTTGACGGAAACTATATTTCGTCAATGTCATCAACACATGATAAAAAAGGATGACAGAATGAAAAGTTAAAATAGGAGGGTAATGATGTTCTTGTATTTCTTCCTAATCACATAATTTGTGGGTGTCTTCTTTTTGAAACTATTAATAATTACAAAATAAAACTTCGTCCATGTCTGAATTTATGTTTTCATGTAACTATTAAAACATTTAAAGATATAATGTTCGAATCCTTGTGTGAAGGTGTTGAAGCTGAATGTCACTTAGCTCCTGCTGACAAAGGAGAATGTACTGCCTACTCACATCGTATATCTTTGAAAACGGAAAAGTTTTAAAATTGTTAAAGCATTCCAGTGATTAAGACTGGCCTAATAAGCATAATGTGAAAATGCAATGCAAATTAGATTAAAAAGGTCAAGGCTAATCAGAACTGTACTTTATAAATCATAATTCCTATCTAAGTAACCTACTCGGTTTGGAAAGCTCTTGTATGGGGACCATAACACTACCAGCCGTTTGTGATTACGCAAGGTTGCAAACTTAACTGGCAATTGGATTCACCAGTAGTTAGTTGTTATCGCTTTTGTGCAAATTTTGATGGGCATATGACATCCAGATACTAGATGTCAGTTCCAACACCTTTCTCATTATTATTCTGATAGCATGACAAATATAGCGAACTGGTTTTTCTGTAGTTATTTCTCTCTCTCTCTCTCTCTCTCTCTCTCTCTCTCTCTCTCTCTCTCTCTGTATTTGTGTGTGTGTTTTAAAATAAAATGCATATAGAAGGATAAAATGAAATTCAATGAAAGTTGGGAAGATTGTTTAAGACGATACAAGGAAGAAATCTGGTCAACAATTTCACTTTTATAATGAATATTGTTATAAATACTTTCTATGTTAGCTTCATCAGCCTTAATTTCCTGGCCAGCTTTGCTGTTACAATTGGCAAGGCAGCTTAGTTGCCTCCTACTGAAAATCAGTTTCGTACGACTGTAGTGTAGAAAGCAGAGAATATATGGAAATTCAAAGAGAGAGTAACTAGAGAGCACAGGTTTGGCATCAACAGATGCTCCCTCTTGGAATCTGGTGTTACTTTCGATCTTATCTGAAAACTATTTTCATGATGCATAATGATCATTGCTGTTGCGGCCCCGATCCTGGCACCAGGTGGGAGTTTGTCCGATGAAATGTGGATAGAAACAATTCTGGAATGCCGATAACAAAGATTATACATGCTAAAATCATTTGTTTACCAGGAAAATACAAATACTGTTTGGATGCATGCATGTATCTATGATAAAAAAAATCAGATAATTGACTTTAAATTCCACAGTATATTCGGTCCAGAATCGATTTGTTTATAACTAGATACGCAGATATTGCATAAATTTGAGCACCCATTCTACTTAAATAATAAACAGTTCTTCTTTTCTTCTTCTCCAAACAGCAGACATAAATAAAATATGATCCGTGTCTGAGAAAGACTGAATGTGAACCTAGAGATTGGTCAATGTACTTGCTTATCAAAGTTGCATTCCCTCTTAACATTTGTGTTTCATTTAAGACTTATTTATCTTTGCTAGACATCTCCGGGAACAAGAGTGCGCATGTGGATGCAAAAGTATAAGCATTATCAAACATTCTTAAAAAGTAAAAAAAAAACAGCAGTCTCAATGCACAGTCCCATGAAAACAATTATCTGTAAATGATCTAATGTTTGACTATAAATTCCGTGTCCGTCCAAAAATAAATTACAAAATATTCTTCTTTTCTTTCCTATATAAAATTATCAAACTGTCATTGGTTCCTACTATACTAGTTTACAAGGTAGCCGTTCCTTCACAACTAAATTTCATCTGCAACATAAATGATTTGATACATGGTACATTTTAGCATAGACAATCAAAATATGAAACGTTTGGTTGGGTGTCAAGATAGAATTTTCGATTTTTTCAATCATTGTAAGTTTACTACCTGCAGCGGCCATTGCTTTGCTCATGATAATGCTATGTTTCATTGGCTATTTGTCTTCTGATTCGTTTCTTGAGTGAAGATTACTAAGCTTAATTTTTTTTAAAAAGTTTACATCGTTTTGATTGATGGCGATAAAATAATCGAGAAAACGTTTAGAAATATGGTTTTAATTTGGTTTAGTGTCCCGACTTCATCATTTTGTTGGGAGGGGGGGGGGGGGCGGGACGTTTCGCGTCCAGCGCCGTTGCAATCGGTACGTTGCTGGTTCGTGATTGTTTCGCAAGCTTACCTGGTCCTTCAACGACACAGGGCCGTTTCTCAATCTTTACATAGTCGTAAATTTGCCTACATTCATTTCGCGACATTAACAGCACCTGAAATTGCTCCAGACCGTTTCGCAGCGGACCAGTTTTTCTCTTATTTTACCTTGTCCTGAAATGCCACTGGACTGTTTCGAGGCCTTACATTGTACTGAAATGGCGACAGCCCGTTTTGTAACCGAGTAATGTTATTCTCACTTTACTTGGTTCTGATGTTGCAAGTTCTTTCGCAACCCATGCCGCATCGTAAAGTCAATAAAAGCAGTATGCCATATTTTTCCTAAATATTATTGGAAATAAAACTAAGTATAATGAAGAAAAGAAATATTATTTTAGTAGTTTCGGACCGACATAGCACAATCATAAAATATTTTGCTTGAAAGAAGGATTATTTATTAATTTCAATATATATCTCTATCAACTCCAAATTTCTATTTCTTTTATTTGCAATTAATGGCACCGTGAGGTTTCGAAGTCGCACACAGGCCAATTAAGAATCATTTAGTCATTCATTTGTAATACATTCCTTTAGGTACAAATTAAAGATTAAAAATGACTTTGGTTTTAAACCCGTTAACAACAACAAAACCAATTCTCGATACGAAACGTTACTGTGTCCCTTTCGGTGTCGGACAAAGTAAAACCGCACCGTGCCTTTGCTAGACCAGTTAGGCTATTCGGTTACGAAACGATCAGGTGCCGTTTCAGAACCAGCTAAGGTCAAGAAAAGGTCCTGTGTCGTTTCTTAACCAGTTAAAGCTTCCGAAACAGTGTCCCTCTAGTACCAGTTACGGTTGCGAAACGGCATTACCTGGCCCTGAAACGGCACAGAGCCATGTTGAAACAGCGCGAAACAACGCTTGATCAGGAAACGGTGTTCAACACTTTTTTATGAATCAATTTGTTATGGCTTTATGTTTACATGTATTACTACAATAATAATGTTCTGTATATATTTCCTTCCTTTTTCTATAACTTTTAATAAAATCCAGTGCATTTGTTATAAGTTCAAATGCACCAAGACCATCTTGCTAGCACTGTGCAGTAACCTGGACACAACCTATAAAATATGTGCATATGTTACGTAGCATTTTCTAAAAGAGTTGCATTTGAATGAAATGACTAGAAAGTTTAGTGCCAGTGACCCTTCCAGAATCAGGCCGAATCACGACAGTTTGCCTTTTGTCATCTAACGCGAAAGTCAAAGGGCTGAAAGCAACACCAATGCATTTTCTGTTTTGACTTTAATACTGCTTCCTATTTAGTGCAAATAATATATTTCACTTGTCAGCAGAAACAAAAATATGGTTTTCTTTCAATACAATGCAATAACATCTGATTGCCCAGTTAATATTGTGATACACAGAAGAGATGACTAAAGTTGGAACTATTTAATAAATTTGCTTTTTCTTTTATCTGTAGCAACACTGAAGAATAACTGCCAAGTTTGGTTGGATTTGCTGCAATGTGATTTGCTCCAGGATACAATTTATATGCTCCAGAGTACAATTTATCTTATATAACAGCAGTCTAAGAGGGGGGTCATGTCATACCAAAATTTAAAAAATATTAGGTCCAAACACAAAGACTCAGTTTCCATACTCATTAAAGAATAAAGTTTCCTAGATATGTTGGACCTAGTTATGATACATTCTTTTTACAAATAAATATTTATTTAATTTGTTAAAGACCAGTTTTCCATCTATTCGAAAATGATGAACCTCCTGTGTTGCAAAATTTGAGAAATTAAGGGCAGATTTTTCTACTTCTGACGGACGAACGTTGTTCAAATTTTAGAGTTATCATGAATAAAATGAGCTCTTTCGATAGAATACAAATTGTACCTTAGCCTAGATTTTTCCTTGAAGGAAAGTATTAGGAAAGTGTTACATCAGTTGTAATCAGTGTATACGCTTTGTTGCATCGATACTTTGCTTAAAACATTATACTATCATCAGGATTTAGCCTTATTTATGAAAATGCTTACACCTTATGCCAGAACTAATGCAGAGTAATTGGGTCTTAAGTGATTAATTGATACCGCTTTATGCTATCAATCATTGCATTCCAACAGAAACTGTTTTCCAGATAAAGTGGCTGTTTTGCCACGCCAAATAATTTCTTATAAGCAGACCCCTTTACATCAACTGGGTAATTGTGGAGGAGTAATTACGGGGAACATAGTTAAGCTTACATATTGCCTGATTAAATGGGTTATACACATTTATTCTGTGAGCGAGCAATCCCCTTTGATTCAAAAGATGGGATAGGCCTCATCTCGATAACTGTGCATACATGTTAGTGACTGATCGAAGTGCGAAAGCGTGTGATCGTAGTTTTCTGTATATTTATTGATACACGTGATCCAGGTCCACATGAATATTGGTATACCGTCTCTGCATTCAAACACATATCTTAAGCATGGTTTATTACAACGCTTCCACTTGGCAGATAGCTTTTAAAAAATAAAAATATATCCGGCTGATGCTCTGTGATAAGTACTCAAAAACAATAACGAATGTTCGTTTTCAGTATAACCGTACATCTGTTATAACAGGCATCTAATATTTGACTTTCACAACACAATATATTTGTCTCCACTTGATGGTGTTGTAAGTGCATTTCCTTTTTTTAGGGGGGGGGGAGGGGAGGATAATAGTCAACATGTCTAATTTGTTATCATGGTCCCTACACGTTTCTTTGGTCATATTCATCGATCCATTTTATATTTAAACAATGAAATTTATTGATCTTGATATGTAATTTACTTTTTACTTTAGACAAAAGTGCTGCCTGGTGGTTAAAACCAACAACTAGCAATAGAAAGACAGTTTTACCTAATTTATGTGTGAATAAGTCGACAACGTTTGGCAAGAGGAGATGTGGTACCAAAATGAAAAACATGGTTCTCAATTAACCAATTAGTAAAATAGTTACAATCAATCCCGGTTGTTAGAGCGCTGAATGAGCACTCTTGAATAATATTCACTGAGCATATACAGGAGACGCACCGCACATAACGCTGAATATAATAGTCAGAGATGCGTACAAAGTATACCACACATCTTCTCTCCACTTCAGATAGGATGATGCAGCTACTACCCACATGCAGACGCCTTTTTTCATCTCGTGAAACGATGCGTGAATGAGTTTGCTTCAGGCAGCAATACTCTGTTTCATTATTGCTCGTTCATCCTCCCTTTTCAATATCAAATCATTTAGAAGCAATAATGATGAGCCAAATGGGAACGCATGAGCTCATGCGAAAAGCAATCTGCACGTGTCTAGAATATTTCATTTACATATATGGCATTTTTAAACTTCGAATTCCTGTGTCAAGCTTATCATCTTGCCATGCCTTCAGCACGAAATAAATTGAGCAGATTTTTCTCCTATAAACTGAAAACCTTCTGCTAGTGGCCCAGGCTCGGAATTACCAATTTATCGAAATCCATTTAGTATTGATTGTAATTATTAGTCTCAAGCAGATACAATAGATTGTATATGTATTGCCGTGGGTTTATTGTCTATCTTGATATACGTAATCTGAGATACACAAGACTGAGTATATCCTTTTGCTTGATAAAGCATATAGAAGTTACCCCTTCAACATACTGTGTCCAGTAAGACTAAATAAATATGACTGGGCATTTATTGTACCAAATATATATGCCTAACAACAGTGAATTTGTATTACAAGCTTTAAAACAGTATCACCAAGTTTCGATCAGTTTTTAGTCAAGTCTTGCACTAAGGTAAAGTACATGTATGTGCAATAAATTAGATGTTCCCATCCCATGTGCATATTAGGCGTGTACAGTTAAGTTTATCTAAAACAAAAATGATTTGAAGGAACTAAAACGAAAACAAAACATGCAAACTCTATTATTGAAATCATTCACCTATGTCATTATTGCTACAATTTATACACGTATAGAGTATATATCGTCCTTTCATAAATCTATTATCAACATAGTGACATTGATCAACATGTTCAATTTAAATTTAGATAATATAACTTACATGGATATACATATCATGTTTATAGTAAGTCAGTGTCTTCTTTAGTCACTCGTAGTGTATCATGCGATACAATATTGCATTTTAAACTTATTGTTTTACATGTTCTAATGTTAAGAATGATTGCTTTAAATACGTTGGAATATTAAACGTTTTTAAAGATATATATTTTACATTGCTAATGGACCAAGCAATCCAAAAACCAATTAAATATTTATGGATTGGTGTGAATTTTCTTAAGCTACTCTTATTTGAGTATCAGTCTCCGAGTAAGAGTCATAGAAAAGTATGGGGAAAAGTACCTTATTACTAACTGTTCTTAACATAAAAGCTAAATGACTATTGAAAAATTCCTTAAATTTGCATGTAGTGAAGATCATATAATCATCTTACCAAAAACAAAAAGAAAAGTTCATATTGGTAATTGAAAATCTTCAGGATAACACAAGCACTGAGATCACACCGTCTTTTCGGAACACAAGGGAGACTCTGCCGATTTCCGGCAGGTGGTAAATCGTTCAAGATTTGCTAAGGTCTCTTGTAGTTTCCGTTGACATTATCATTTTCTTAAACATGAATGTTATTGTGAGTATTAAAACTGTATAAGCATTTTTATTTTTCATCATCTAGTAAGAGACAGAAGCAGTAAGAACATCATTTTAAGGACAGACCATTTAATTTTCGAGGGTGGGGGTGTGAAAAAAAACCCAGCTCTCTGATAGCTTTGAAAACATAGGTTCTTGTTCTTAATTATAGCAACAACAACAAAAATAAACCTATTATATACATAAATTAGTGGGGAACAAAAATTAACTTGAGGTAAAAAAAAAGAAGATATTATCCCGATTCAAAAGAAAATACGAGCCCCCCCCCCCCCAAAAAAAAAAAATAACAAACAAAACAAAACTATAAAAAAAAACATTAAATGATTGGTCCTTTACGTCCACTCTCTCCCAGAGTTCATAGCTCCACGATACACTTAGGTAAAAAGTGACGTCATATCGATAGCTTCAAAAAGTAATGCTCATTTCATTTCGAGCTGCACATTAAGTGTAGACTTCACAACACCCTACATCCTTTAGGTAAATTATTTGTCATAAATTTAATTTGCATGGAAAAATATGTGAAGTAAGGTACAAAAGGAAAAGAAATAATCAAACGGCATGGACATACGTTATCTGGCATACTTCCTGATAAATATAAAGACCCTTAGGACTGTACGTTATTTACCGCGGCATTCTTAATGGCCATTCTGGTTTCAGTTTATAATTGACCTGAGTCATAAATGTAGCTGATGATTTAAAAATGCATATTTACAAAAAGCAAACATTGTGAAAACATATGACATCTGATGCAGTTAGACACTTTTGTATTCATGCTTTACCTCTTACTTACTCAAATATGTGTGTGTGTGTGTGTGTGTGTGTGTGTGTGTGTGTGTATTAGCCATTTGACTTTATAATTTTCTGTTTGCAGCTGTAATCAACAGTGAAAAACGAGTTAAACTCTGAGTTATATTTACCCTGGATGATTTAAGAAACTATGCAGTAAACGAAAGTTTCAAGACAGAAATTAAAATTGGTTCATAATTTATTCATAAACACAGCTTCATACCGTCCTAGAAGTGTGGTTAGCACGCAATCATAAAGCGTTTTAACAAAGAACTCATGAAAGAGTAATGCCACCTGCAATCAAGTTTAAAAGGAAAATATTCTTCAGAATAGGCCTTGCCTTAAGAAAATGATATCAATGTATATTAATACTATGTGGCAGCATTAAGTCAGACTATTTTTCGCGGTGATGGGGTTGAAATGTTGCTTCAATAAGACGCAAGTAGAGCAGTAAAAAACAGAAAAAACTTTTTTCGACCCATTATCCTAAAAGACCTCATAGGCTGAACCTAACCCGCCCCAAATAGACCCTTAGTGCTTCCCTCGATAGACTGCAAGCCATTGTACATGATCAGTTCCCCAAAAATTCGTATCTAAAGCACTTTCAGTTCATAAGGTTCCATTTTGGGGTTTTGGTCAGGTCCAATTAATCTGACTTTTTGGGGAAGGGCAGCTTGATTGTACTGCGCTTTTACTTACCAATACAGTTAGGTAGTCTTACCTTCGGACTTGGTGTTATGAAGGAAGATTTATAAGTAATATTGCAAATAACAGTAAACGGTCCAAACATTTACTAGTCATGTAGGATTCACTTGGCTGACTACAATAAAGTGTATGTGGTTTTCGGTTGTAAATAAATAGTGCGTGTGTTCCATCATAGATTTTGAAAAACAAAAATCGAACATTTTTCAAAAGAGTAAGAAGACCGTTCACCACGCAACTTCAAAATGTTTGTGCCACTGTTACACACGTCTAAGGACCTTCAAACTTAGTGCGTTGCATTCTTCTTCCTCATTATTATTATTATTATTATTATTATTATTATTATTATTATTATTATTATTGAGTTAGATATAATTCTATTGAGTTTAGTGACAGATTAGATCATATGTGCGGTTGGCGTTAGTGATACTGGCTTTGTGCTTTACGAAATTCACAGTTTGGCGCTAGATAATACAATCAGCAACCTGGTATGTCCTCAACACAAAGTCTGATTTTTCACTGTCTGCCTTTGCAGTTATTTCACTGCTATTAGAACATATGTGATTTCTGGCACAGACGTGAGGAATCAAAAGAGGCTGGTTTATTTGTTTCTCCTAAATGTGCAAAGCTCTCTCTGTATATATCTTAATATGGTTCACATTCGAACTTACACTGAATTGGTATTTATTTTGGCAAACGCCCAAGCATGCAAGTAAATTGGACTTTAGATTATTCAGTCTTTATTCTCAAATATCAGTCGATAAATAAGTTTAATATGCAACCTTACACTCAACGACCGAGATTCAAAACGTAAACGACGCTAAATATGGGACACGTCGCTTGAAATTATTTGCACTTGAAGTTTTTGATTTCTATTCCTAACGAAAACGATACAATTTGATAGATCGCAAGAAAGTTATCTCATATGCCAAAGTGATGAAATCACGAAGTAAGTCGGAGTTTCATTGCAAAGAAAGATAACTCTGAACAGTTGTTTATAGAAGACCGTCTGTTTTATGACAAGGTAGTAAATCACAATAGTCAAAATATTTACCTGACAATGGACATTTATTGAGCAGGAACTGGCAATCTGATAATAACTTTGTAGGTGCTAATATACACTTTTAAAATTTTTAGGGGGGCAGGGGTGGTTTACGCATAGTTGGAATTGCAATAATGTTTGAAACATGAGGGTATTTAATGCTGCATATTACAATATTTCGTATATTAGTCTTTATTTGTTATCATATTTGTTTAAGCTGGGTGGAAATATTCATTGGGAAGCGATATGCTTAAGATATAAACCGTTTACCTGTAAGGATAAATGTTTTACATCTGGTAATCTTAGAACCACGATAAATAAATGAATTAGCTGCATTTCGATCTGACCGCTACGATATCATGTCTTTCTCGGTATTTAAGATAGTTCCACAGGAAACAAAGACACGATTTTGTTGCCTCGCAAGCGTTCTGTGCAGAGTTTACTCTTGCCAAATATTCAACTACTTCTGTCAACATATGATAGTATTTAACCAGGCCCCATTCTCACTGAACATCTCCAAATTTCTTCCTCAAATTCATACTTTTGAATATTCTTGGAAAAAAAATGATTTTTTCACGTGAGGCATCTGGCAGAAAAATACATTCGTAAAATCTTAACATTTCTTTAAAGGAGTCTTGCCTTATCACTGAGGGACTCCTACATTCTTGTCTCAGAATAAATTGGTTTGCATGTGTTCGAGTTTAAAACTAAAAAGTGATTTTGCATCCTTTCCACTATCTGTGCTTCTGACAAACATTAATATTGTCTGAAAAACAATAAATAAAATAAAGTAAAATCTAAATTTGGGGAGACTTTCTGAGAATGTATGTAAAAAAAGGGACAGATCTTTTTAAAGCTCATCCTCTGGCCAGTGGATGGTGGGTGGGGGAGGACTTAATACATGTTACTCAATGTTTAACATAGGGATATATTTAATGATAAAGGGACTACACATAAGTACAAAAAAATACAAATCTTTTACAGCAATATCATATAAGGTACGCGTGTTTATTTATGAATAAGCATTGTAATCTAGATACCGGGAAATGGTATTGGACGACTTGCAATAAAACATCAATCCTTAATGAGTAAATTAGACTTGATGCTACACTGGTAGTCTTCAAATATATGTTCATCTACATTAGCTCTGATCAATTGGTGTTAATTGTATGTATACAGTGTGGGTCAAAATACGAAACTGATCAATACGGACGAGATCGGACTGGAAGTTCCTATTATATCTGGGGATATCCTATAATTTTCGCGTTGGGACTGAATACTTGGAGTATGGCAGTTTTGTATTTTTCTTTTAAGTACCAAACTAATGTATATCGGCCGGCCGCTCTTCGAAGCAAATTAACAGTTTTATTGTACTTTCAACTATTGGCGGGAAGGGAGGGAGTGATATAAGTTAATACAAAATTTCCACGGGTCAAGATAACGTCTGCGTGATCAGATATTTTAGTGGTGACCATGTCCTAAGATACATACAATTAATAACAAGAAACTATAACATGTCAAATAAATGCAGATCATCTGGTTCAATATCATATGCATTTATCATTGAAAAAAAGGTCTCTCATCTCTAAAATCCACACCAAATGCGTCCTGCTAAGTACATATTTGTTTCAAAAATAGAAATATTTCTTTCATCTAAAGGTGTACTACTCTGCCTGACATCTTCTAAAATAGTCTAAATATTTTTAAGGCATTCTCGATTAGTAGGAAAAAAAATTATCGGGATTTACCTGAAGATTGCGGTAAGCAACGCATAAATCTGCCACGAAATGTAGAATGAAAAATCAGCATATAAGAAAGGCATACCGTTTTTTCATACAGATATATAGGTTCAATGAAAAAATGCGGGACAAATGAATAAAAACCAAATCTGTCGTCGACCCAGAAAACTTTTGCATTTTAAGCGTTTCCAGGGCATAATGTTAACCATTTGACTGTAATAAAACTTACTCTAGGCAACATTCCGGATGTTTCGCGCTCATATTTGTGTGTGTGGGGGGGGGGGTTCATGGCGTGGGGGGTGGGGGGTTTGTCTGTGCCCCCCCCCCCCCGACTGGTTCCGGTGCTGAAAAGTCTCCAATAATAGAGTAATTCCAGTGACAAAACTTTCAATTGTAGGTACGAATCGCAATCCGCCTGCCATCATACTTTTGAGCGTTACTAGGGTGTTGCTAAGTATCATATAAACCACTCGGGTGTTCCCTATGTGTGCTTACGATCAAGAATTTTCTCGTCAACCTCTGCGTAAGAGCAACGGGTCTCGAGGATATAAATACCAGTCTTGTGCCTCTTTGTTACAGCAGACGCATTCTGACAGGCAGTTTAATGGATAACTCTTTACGACCGAATGCGACCGTGGTATGTTTACTATGAAGAATCGAATATTGTACATTGAAATAAAATGTTCCGTGATACAGAATATTCGAGGAAGATATAGACCAACGTGATTAAAGCCATTTATTAATATACTTTATTCCATAATGTTTGAAAATGATGCTCCTGTAAAATTAGCATTGCTATCATAGTCCTGATACATACGATATAGCATTGCTATCATAGTCCTGATACATACGATATATCATTGCTATCATAGTCCTGATACATACGATATAGCATTGCTATCATAGTCCTGATACATACGATATATCATTGCTATCATAGTCCTGATACATACGATATAGCATTGCTATCATAGTCCTGATACATACGATATAGCATTGCTATCATGGTCCTGATACATACGATATAGCATTGCTATCATAGTCCTGATACATACGATATATCATTGCTATCATAGTCCTGATGCATACGATATAGCATTGCTATCATAGTCCTGATACATACGATATAGCATTGCTATCATAGTCCTGATACATACGATATAACTTGTACTGCTATAGTGCTATGTAACTGTTTTTATGCTTCTATATGACTTGAGTGACAAACTATAAAACATTATATATTATTGTATAATAAACTTCTACTTCAGATGAGTATTAAAGTGTCAGTACCTTGACTAAGATAATTGAGAAATGTATACTGTAGGGAGCGTCCATTATAGTATTCTTACAGGGTGCATTCATTATATGTAAATCCCACTGAGTGACCTTTGTTCCTAACAAGGAAGAAATCCAAATTTCCAAAATTTATATTTCAATCAAGTTTTATTTTAACACTGCAATATTCTTTAATTTTCTTTCTGGATTTTAAGTTTTCTGATATATACATATATATATATATATATATATATATATATATAAATATATATATATATATATATATATATATGTATTTATATATATATATATATATATATATATATATATATATATATATATATACACACATATATGTATATATAGATATATATATATTTTTTTTTTTGGGGGGGGGGGGGGAACACACCCAAGTGCCATAATAAGTATATGTGTTCTACAGTTCAATTTGTGTCTGTTTGCATTCTTTCTTGAGAAATATATTAACCATATTTGCAGTTATTCTTTTTATATGTATGTTCTTAACTTTCAACATGGAGCTACACACATGCCATTTAGTCAAATTAGAAGAGTTCTATGTGTAACTTTAATAAGTAAGATCACATATAAATTATTTCAATTTATTTGGACTCATTTCACAACAAAAGATTGCAATCAGTTGAATATACTGGAAAGTCAAAGACTGAAAGAAGTTTTTTCAAGCAATCATTCGCACACAGTGCACAGCTGATCTTTATTATTGCTTGTGTTCGTTAAATTGTTGAAACTTAAGCAGTTCTTCTGTTTTGTGACTAAAATGTCAAGTTGACATCGAGTCGAAGTTGACCTTGTGCTGAAAGAAAGCTAAAGTCGTTACACCCCTCTTTCTTGTTGAACTGGAGTCACACATTTAAACAATATTACAATTCCTGTTTAGTTCTGTAAGCAATGTATATTCAATTTTTCCCCAATCGAACACTTGCCTGCGATTACCTTCATTAATGAAGTCCCTTGCAAAATGTTTTCTAGCATATTATGTTTCACAGGGACAAAAGAAATACAATCATCAATGCCTGTTTTGAAAAATGTGGTCCATGGAAATAGTCATTACATGATATGTTATATGCAAGATGGACTTTATGCTGTATTTTTAAAATGACTGAATCAGAGGGGTTAGATTCAGGGAATGAGAGAAACCTTCAAACATTCGTATCGGGTGCTGTCGTGGATACCTTTCATTTATGGCATTATTCCATATACATGTCCAGAAGAAATGAAATATCAGTTTTAGGTCGTCATTATGGTACAACGATATTTAGCATCTCTATTAAGACTGCAGTTTTATTCTGAGAAATCCTGTAAAAAGAATTATTTTTAACAGCGCATAAGACAAGAGAAAGACAATGATGCATACAATATTCGTCTGTTGGAAACGTCTCGATGTCAAAATTAAAAAAAGGAGATTCATAGGCGTTGATGCTAATTTGTAGTGTCTGAAATGCAAAAATATTGCCATTCCATTCAAATTTTCGTTTCCTCGTTGTATAGATAATTTTCGTTCATAAGCAGATTTGCCTGTACTTTAAATTTAGCCTATATTTTATCCCTGGGTGTGCTCAGTGGTTCTTCGAAACAAGGAATCTCTTTAATTTGTCTTTTCGCGTCGAAATGACAATGCCGTGATTCACTTATCCGCTCGGTAATCAATAAATCAGCGTGTTTTGTTTTTGTGCTTTTTTCTTTTGATCGATCCAATTATCTGGTTGTATTCAAAATGTATATGTTTGAAAGAAATGCTCTTTAAAAAATACTGACGTATGATAGGATGTACAAATATCGTGCATTCGTACACATTCAATATTTAGCAAGTGATATATGTGGAGACAACTATGTTATATTTATTTTATTGAAAAATCCCATAAATGTATGTTTCTCAGCGTGAAAAATTTTAAGACTAGGGAAAGCTTAGTTTTCGCAACGAACTTACGGTGATAATCTTCAACATATACGTTTAATTTGTTAAAAATCTCTCTCGACGTTCTTCGATTACCTCCAATTAAAACTTCTTTTTTAGAAAAGTCATATTTATAGGTAAGACAAGTTATAATTACAATTGCATTATGTTGATGATGATGATGCTTGCATTAACGTCGTGTGCGCCCATTCGGGCATGTACGACGATTTACCCCCACAGCGTGCGAAGCACGCATAGGGGGGTTCAGTGGTCAGGTGTGTTGACAGATTGCAACCACCTGACTCTTTATTAAGTACACCCCTCCAGCACAGCATGGTTCCCCACAATTAAGGGGGTTAATTGAATGCGCGCTATTGGAGGATGTGTACAATTTACACACCCCAGAAGGATGTGTATGTTTTAATTTTGAAATTTTGAATTATACCTGTACATAGGATTAGCACCACAATGTTTACAGGTATACAGGTGTGCGCAAGCGCACTTACAGAATAATTTCAAGGGCTCAGTCTGGAGTGGCAGGAAGCACGGACTAGGCGAGCGAAGGCGCAAAGCGTGACGGAGAGCTGAAACGCCAGGAACGTACATGATCAAATTCTGCCCAGTTAAATAAATCGGGCTTTCCCTATTACCAATTGTGTGTTAGCCACATTTTTAATTAGAGTCAATCTACAAGGTTTGATACAATTTTCCTAATCCCTAACCATTTTAGAAATTGTGTGTACATAGTGTACTCTAAATTTTCCAAAAAATATATAAAACTTTCCGGGTTAAAGTAAACCTATAATAAAATGTTGTGATCTTAATTTGAAAAGATTAAGTGATCGTTTTAGAACGGATTCAATGGATCGTGTTAGATTATTAAAAAATAGTATGTTTCGAAATGGGTTTTCAAAGCCAAACAGAAAACCCTAAAGCAATTAAGGCAATTCTTTTAGCCCTTAGAAGGGCTGAGGTGTAACCTCTGTTGGTGGAACAAGATATGGCCTCAGGTCTCGTGCGGCCCTTCATGCTGTCGGGGTCTACGAGGTCGCAAACCACAAGCTCCTTCATCGGCGGCCACACGGTGACTGGTTTGCAGACATCTTCCATTGTTGTACTAGTCCATTCAAGACTAGTACAACTAGTGGGATTGGGCTCTCCAAGTACGACCGCCCAAGGGCTAGGATGTTATCAGCTGCCTTGTTGGAATCGGATATCTGAGTTTTATTTAGCAAACCGCCACATCTTATTCTCTTTGAGCATGCTGTGATCGTCCTGAAGTCTTCAACATGCTGTTTGGCTGCTTCCCTATTTCCCAACAGCTCGCGCAGTCCCATTTTTTTGGTTTGGTCAACTAGGTACTCCCTTGACCTGTTGTTGAGTCGATGGCGTTTGGATCTCTTTTTGTTGCTTTTTGGCCATTGCTCTTGTTTCCGGCTGCAATAACGGCGGTCCCTGCTTTTGCGTCGCCGGCTGCGTCACTGCTGGTGTCCGGGCTTTTCTCCTTTCGGCCTCTAGTTTCATTTCTTTTGCCTCTTGCTTTCTTTTTTCCTCCTTTCTCTCCTCCTCCCTTCCCTGACTTGCCCCTTGTTGAACTGTGTTTGTTATTTTATGCAGCGGAGATTGCGTCCTAGCCTCAGGCAATTTCGAGGCTTGGACTGGTGTAGTTATTGGGGGTGGAGGAGCTGTTATCCTGGGTTCCACGGTGGTAACGCTGGTTTTCAGCTGAGTCGTCTGATCCCGCTTCAGCTGGTCCCTCGTTTTTCCTCGGTGTCCCGGTTCCATGGTGGTATCGCCAGTTGTCGCCTTCGTCGGCTGAGTATGCTCAACTCGCCGATTCAGTTGGTCCCTGGTTTTCCTGCCATGTCCCGGTCTCCCTATGGGGCTACCTCTACTTTCTCTATAGTTATTTGTATCCTCCTCCCATATTAGCAGAAGAGTGGTTCTTCTTGCCTGAGCCCGAAGGCTCCACCCTGATGCAATCCTAAGACCTAAGCCCTGGATTGCAAGTAAGGCGCGGGACGGTATCAACGCTTCCATCTTCTAGTACAAATGCTACTTAGTGTTACTTGTTGCTCTGCTAACTGAAGATTATAATCATTATGTTTAAATGCATTGTCTCTTTCACAATACATATTGAAAAGGGATTTAGGAAAAGATGCTGTGAAGAGACAAGAATCTTTATGGCGAGATCAAGCCAGTGGAGCATAAAAACACATAAGTCGAAAGAAAAAAATAGTTTAAAAACACACGGGGTTCAAACATTTTGAGTTTTTACATTAAAAGTGCCGCGGGTTTACATTTTACAAGAACTAATGGAATAAATTGTATTACAGGTCAAAATGGTAATTTTTACAAATTAAGAGACATTTTATATGCTTTGCTAAACTAAACAAAATAAAATCACGCATTCGTAAGTCCGAACTCAAGGGCAACCGATTCCATGCAGATTCATATTGGGTTTACATTCTTGTTTTCATTCACTGACAAACACATCCGCAGCATCACTTCATTAAAAGCTGGTATCGCTTGCTTATAAAAAAAACCCCAAAACAACAAAAAACAAACTATTCCTAAGAACAAATTTATCTGCTGATGTGAACCAGTTCCTCTCATTTGGCGAAAAATAGGCTGATAGAATGTAGATAACAGCTTCCCTGAAACCCTGGAAGACAGGCAATGATGATCTGCAACAGTGATAAACATCATTTACCACGCATCACAAAATATAACTTTTGCTACATTCATCAAACAGAACATCGACTTCTAAGCCAAATTGTGTTCAAGATTTGTTTGTTTATTCTGTAAAGTTATTGATTCTATACAACATCTTGCCAGAATCCTTTCTGCAAGATAACGAACAATAAATAACTCAGCGTGATTGTTACATAAGGCATGCTCACTATCAGGAAATAATCAGGGACGAATTGAAGAACGATATAGAGATGCTGCCAAACCTGTGCGACTTATTAATCTGGTCTTGCTTGATATAAATGCAGGTAAACCTTACATAATTTTGATTCGTTCAGGACGTACTACCATGACTTATTCCTTTCTGTGTTCTCTCCTGCATGTCATCAGAGGCGACTAATAAAAGATGAAGGATCAGTTGTGGCTCATTGGTTCGAGTCCTGGACTCGCGATCGAAAAGGTACAGGTTCGAATTCTATTATTGGATCAGCCTGTGTCGACTACTGTGGTGTGTCCTTGGGCAAGATAATTTACTCCGACTGTCTCGACACTAAATAACCAACTTGTGTTGATGTGCCTAAAAACATCAAACCAAACCAAAATATGTAATAGCAGTTAGGGTACGTCAATGCCACTTCATTCGGCAAATCACGGCGACCGGTCTCTGCTAATGAGGAATACAATGAACATCTGAGAAAACAATTCTCAAATAACGATTTTGAGGGACCGAAATATTGATCAAATTTATGTTACCACTCCTTTACATAGATAAAGCAATCAGTTGAAAAATAAATCCTGATGTCTAAGATAAAAGTAATGACTTCTTTTATCACCTACAAAAACAGATGCGCATTTTTGTTACATGATCTGACACATGAGTTCAAACTCATTATTTTAAAACAGTTATAAAACTATTGATTACCTACGTTTTATTGAAATTACCTCTGAACTGTGACGAATAATTTCGAATAATTTCAATAAACATTTTATTCGTGTTTTTCTTTGATATAAACATTAATTAATATTGACTTCCGTTTGTTTGTTTTGTTGTGTTTTTTTTGTTTTTTTTTTGTTGCTGTTTTGTTTTTCCTTTTTTTCGGGGGTGGGGGTGGGGGGAATGGGTTGATTTTTATATTATTATTAGGATGATGAACCCATCCCAACCTATCCCATCCACCACTTCTCCTCAGACATAATATTGGAAAACACTTCTCCTGTCACCACGCAGATTTAGTTAGGACCTTTGAAACTGTTTTCTAATTATAAATATTTGCCTTAAAAATCCCCTCGAAGATTTAGAGGGATGAGCATCCTATACAATCGAGGCTCTTTGATGACAGATTATCTCATTTGTTGTTAAGATAGAGTTGACCTCTTTATTTTGGTCCGATAAAATGGTTAAGCATTTCACTTATAATGATATAGAGATATATTGGTGTTAAGCTTAGATCGCAACATAACACGCCAGGCGATGTTACAGGAACAAAATGTCCCTTTCCTAGAAGTAGTTTTTATTTTATCAACATACAGTGTAAAGATTTTCTCGCTATCTTATATGAACTTAGAAAGAAATACTTGCAAATGTCACGGCAGAGACCATTAGACGCCTGATATTACAAAAGTATTACAAAAGTTAGCCGCAACAAAACGCATTGACAAAAGACCATTATTGTTTTTCAGCATCATTTCCAGCACATTCTTCTTATGTCATACTATCTTTGACGGAAAATTCATCGAAACTTCTTCATAACATGTTAGGCAAAATTCTTCTCATATATCTAGTTTTGCATTTTCGCTGCAGGATGATAGCGTGAATTTAAATGAAGACTGTCTTTTGAAAAGAGAGATAGAGAGAGAGAGAGAGAGAGGGGGGGGGAGTATATGCAAGAACGACATCATCTGTTGAAACTTTCTGCAGTACAATAGCAATTGACGGCCTCAGCCTTGAGATAATAGAACTCTTGATTTTGATCTTGAATCTGACCTTTAGATTTGTGTACAATCGCAAGTAACCAAGTAGCTTCGTTTTTACCGGCCATTCTCGCTGTTGTTTATTATCTTTTTTTTTTAACCGATAATGTAATTAACTATGCAACGATGTCTTCCAAAGCCTGATCATTAGATATCAGATACTTGTTTGGGTTGAATCATGAAGGTATTGCTGATTTTCCCATCAGATGAAACAAATTTTGTAATTTAGAGATAAGCTATAAGCTATAAGATAAGCTACATTCTGACTTTAAAGCTTTGTTTATAAGTTAGAAGCGATACGTCAACATGTACACTTTTAATACACGCACACACACATACACACACATTAAAAGCAGGAAAACTAAAATTAACTTCACTACAGGTAAGGTTTGCGTTGAATATTATCACCAAAAGTCCGCAAAGATAGTTATTTGCTGTTCTGTGGACAGAAATTTAGGTATATAAGTGTTGGTTTCTTGTTATAACACAATTAATATTTCATATACCGTTAACACTGTGACTGAATAGTTTTGTACATAGAAAAACACGATAATTGTATCAGGAAAGGAAACACACTTCGCATTATTCGCACAAGATGTTTCCTTCAGCTAGTCAATCTCCCGTGTCACCTTGCCACACGGTATATTTTTCCTGAGTTTTGTTGAGAGCAATGGATGATGTCATATTATTTATATTCTAAATCTTCAATCCGATTATTGACGTTATATTGTCAAATTTAATATAAATGATCGACATTGATGTTTCCTAATTGTGCTGATGTCCAAAACACGAGCAAATGAAATTTAATACATCTGATTAAAATAAGTTTGTCTCGCGTTTCTCCGTTTACTTTCATCAAGAAAATTATTAATACTTTCTTCCACTGTGTATATTCCATTGTGTATATATGATATATTTGAAATAGCAGTGCATTACACATAAAAGTGGAAATATTAATGCTCGACAAACACACTTGTTTGTGTTAGTTACTTAGATGGAAATTCAGTAATATATTACAGCATCTAAATGATGTATTCATGGAAGAGTAAGTACCCAAAATGGATTTAATTTCAAACCTCCAAACTTCCCTATTTCTAGCAGTTTTGTCTTAAATTTTCTTGTATCCCACGAATTTAGAAACATAGTGATAACAAAGAACATCAAGGTGAAGGTCAAGGCAACGCAGATGTTCATTTTATCATTGTATTGGTAGTAAACGCATTTACGCAGTTTGATAGTCTTTGTGGGCGGAATGAAATCCAAGAAGGCGAGGGGAAATAAACAGTAAGATATACAGATGGAATTTGTGAAACTGTTGATTTGAAAAGTTGCAGACAATTTGATATTTTGCAAAGCGTTTGCCTTTCTCTTCTCTTCAATGGTGTAAAAGAGGTTTAGAGTGATCGGATAATGAAGCATTTGATTGCAATAATGAATTATTCAGAACATTTACATTTTCATGTTAATGGCTCAGTAGTGAACAAGTTATTTGATTTAGTCATCACAAAACGGTGAATACGTCATGTATAAAGTAGACCAAAGCTCGTCCAATATTTTTAATTAAACGATTAATCAACGACAGATTTCAATAAACCTAGATAGCGAGACAACTAAAAGTCGTACCAATTAATCATTTGCATCCAAATAACCAAACTACGACTTTCGATTTCTCTATTCAGTCTGTAGTTTTGATTCTGACAAATGACCAATTGATCATCATAGATACATATTGTGATATACATGGAAAACTATCCATAATTTTAATATAGCGGTTGTACCGGCCTAGGTCTCTGATTCCCGTAGGTGAAAACATTCGGTTTGCTTGTGTCTTAAAGTTCTTAAATTCCGTTATAATATAATTTTTCAAAATTAATCTTGTAAAAACTTGGTAATCAATTACAATATATTATTGGCAATAAATGTTAGTTTTAAAATGACAGGTTATAAGAGTTTTATTTACTAAAGGAAAAGTCTAAAAGGAGATAAACTTAGTGCAACACCTACTCGAATGGGTCAGATAGAGGGTTTTGACTGTTTGAAGGCTAGTGATGACGTCATAGTAAAATTAAGGATTTGGTTGGTTAAACACTTTTATTTTGTGATCTCAAAACTGAGATTCAAAGTAGTAATGCGGAGGGTACTATAGTGACTAATGGGCCTGTGTAACGACAATGGGAATTAACATTACGGCTGCCACCTTGGATTAAGCCTGTGTGGCGACATGGGGAATTTAACATTAGTTCATATGTTTAACATCATGGGTCTGTATGGTGACAAGAGGGAATGTAATGTTAAAAATGTTCATAAATTTAACATGATGAGACTGTCTGGGGACAAAAGGAAGTTGAACATGATGTTTGATACTGACAAACACTCACACCTTCTGACAACCGTCTTACTAACCAACACCCACTTTCACTGACCATCGCCCACCTCTTCCGACCAGCACTCACACCGACTTACTAACCAGCACTCACCTCTACTGACTGCACCCACACCTACTGACCAACACATAATCTTACTGACAAGTACCCGTACTTACTGACAGTAGCCACCTCTACTCACCAACACCCATAGCTACTGACCAGCATGAAGTGTGAAAGGGGATTTAAAGTTGGAGATAGAGTAAGGACGAGTAACACCTAGGACAGTTTCATCTTGTCATCGATGGACACGACGTTTCTGAGCTAAACAAAAAGATAGCCATAATGGCCATAATAATCACTAAACCACATTTCATTTTTTTTTCATCGTTTCTACAAATATCACGTCCAAAACAAGTCAGTAAATGTTTTAATAGGAATCCTAGACATTTTCGTTGAACAAAATACACACAATATTGTATACACAACACGGAATTGGATCCTTGTAATTTCATATTTTTGAATTGAATAGCAACATCATTTCTTCTCATAAAGTTTGCGATATATTCGTCGACAGGATGTAATCCATAAGAATTCACATGTTTAGACGCTGTAGTCGTTGGGAAAGTAGATTGTGACGCAATGGGTACCTGGTCGATGACTATTGTCTCTGTTGATGACATACGCTCTAACATCTTGAGGTTTTCAAGGAGGAAGTTCATCTTGAGTATAAACCAATGGATTATAGGGATCTGCGTACGAACTTTGGGTCAAGAGGCAATGAAGTTCACAGATATTAATTTACTTTCTCACAGGTAATGATAAGCAATGATTTCACACTTGACTCTTTCTTTAAAGAAGTATGTCAAGTAAGTCTAAGAACGGGAAATACCAGCACTTTGTTGAATGAGAGCTTCAATGCGTGTTGTCTCCAAGTAGGTCAATTGTAGTTCGAGTGGTCTCTCAAGTCTTTACACCACTCTTTCAAGATGCATTTTCTGTGATGAGAGTCGATGCTTCTTTAAGATAATCTTCTCACTTTTCTTCTTTACTTATCATTAAGCATTGGGAGTGTTGTTCTTCACTAGGATAATCGTTTTGACAACCATAACAATGGTTTCTGGTCAGTGACGTTTTTCTTTCGGCCAAGTGGTGAAAAAAAAACAGGATACTAAGTATTGTTCTTGTTCAGGTTATCGTGACACACCTATTTCTTTCTCTTCTTCTTCACTTTGAGGTGATGTCTGGGACTGTTGAAGTTCCTGTTCTTGGTCATCATCTATATCCACTTTTTCAGTAGTCCAATATCACTTCTGTAAGACTGTTGATTTCATGGGTATTGTTAAATTCTGCAAACAAGATCACGTTCATCGTGTTCTTGAGGGCTAGTGTCAACTGAAATTCCAGGTGCAGTTATCCTGATTTTATATGGTGGACATGACCCTCTTCACTGCCTTGGTCTACAGTGAAATCTCCTGCCTAGTCGTCGTACGGAATGCCGTAGGTACTTTTAGTCTCCAATTGTCCTGTGGCTTCAAACAGAGTCAAGTATGATCTTAATTCTTCTGTGCAAAAGTAGGTTCAAAGGGTCTGGTACATAACGCCTTACCGTCTCTAGTGACCTCTATTTTGAACGTTGTAGTGATGGAACTGGAAAGGGTTTTAATCAAATTGTTCCGTTTGGGAGGAGGCATTGCTGACGATGGCAATGAACAAACATTTTGGAAGCTGACCTTGTAAGGCATTATCTTCGATCTTGGATCAGAGGGAACATTTTGACTTCCACTCGTCGTATGGGATATTTGGCTGTGCTTCTGGTCAGAGTTTTATTGATGTCGTTTCCAACTTTTGGTAAGACTTCGACATGTCGCACATAAAGTCTGGCTTTTTTGATGTAGGTTTTGTACTCGTTAGCATCAGTCATAAAATAGAAAACACCTTTCAACAAATACTTGTATTGCAACCATATGTCCAAGTGTAAACGATTCATCATTTCTAAATTACGCCCCTGTTTGACTTTGTTTTGTCAATCGTTAAATCCTACATTGTGAAGATCGTCATCTTCTGACAACTCAGCGTCTTTGAACACGCACCCAACGTATTGGGTTTCCACATCAGGCAAGTATCGAAGTGAGCGTTCTTGGCTTCAGTTCCGTATGTCAAGCGATTCTTTTGGTAGGATCTGTAAAGGTAAGTATCATGCTTCTACTGAAGAGTTTGTTCTTCTGGTACAAATCCACTTCATTGAAAAACGAATGCATGCAATTGTTGACGTGAACCACTCAAGCATCGGCAGCTGTATCGGCGTTGTCAGCTTTGATGACTGACTTTCAGGTATAAGTGATAGTTATTCAGATCGATGTAATATTCGGTTTGCCCTTTGATTCAAACTCAATAGAAGCTGATGTCGTCAGAGGCAACACATTATAGACTTCTGAACACTGGGATTCTTGCATCGTTATCATTGTCGGGGACACGTCAAACAGATCATTTGTAATAATCAAAAAACGTCCAAGTCTCAGACTGTTCCTCGCCTCTTATTACTTTTCGTGTCAGGTGTGTAAGGTCTTAATGGTTTTCGACGTATCTTTCTGCCTTGTTCTTGCTGCTAAGTGCAGGACGACTCAATGGCTTCGAAGTGAATTTAAGTAACGCTTTTTTTTGTGAATCTGTTTGTCGATGAGCACGTTTTGGATGATCTCCTTGCGTCTTTAAAACATGAAATCCTTCAGAGACTATAGGTTTCAAGACGGGTGCTACTATGAAAGACCTATTTAATACTCCACAAACCATGTCCTCGTTGTCGAGCTACTCCTCGGTACACAGGATACATGAGTTACAACTCAATAGAGAATCTTTTTCAAAGGTGTAGTTTCACCGTGACTTTTCTTTTGATAATAGAATAGTTTGTCCGAGATCTCATTTTATATCAATATGCACACTGTCTTGAGAAAATGATAATGAGGATGCAAACTTGTCGGTGAACATGATGGGTATTTCTTCCTTCTGGTCATCACTGCTGGAAGTGGCAGACTCCCCTTTTAAGGAATGATTCTCAACAGCCGAGCAGTTGTGTTTCGCACTATATTGTATTCCACGATATATGAGTACACAGACATCAAACTAAGACATTTACTCATTTCGATAGGGTATCGATGATACTTAAAAAAATGTATTGTTGCTGTTGATGTATTTCGATTTGACTGAGGTGCTATTGTCGTGTTTCCACCCATAATAGCAAACAACTTGGAGAAAAGGTAATGAAGAGCGTTTTCTGTCGGAAACAAATCCTTATTGACACGATGAGAGGGTGGATGGGACTCGAATAGTACACGTCTGTTGGTTTTTGTCAAGTGCCTTGAGAAACTGATCGTTGAAGACATTCCAAATCGTATCTACGAGATATCCACCATTACAAAAATATCCTTCAGGAATTCTCATTTAATATATAGTCAGTCGAGGATTCCCTAGCATTGGTATTTTATTTTCGTAAAAGCCAGGATACATTTTTGCAAGTGTTCTTGTATAGGTTTCCGAGCGATATTCAAGACCAAAGCCACCTCCTAATGAGCTTCGTGGTCCAGTTATATGGCTTGAAGTAATTGTGACGTGTAACAACACAGCGTGTTGTTGGGAAACACATCCAGAAAACTGTCAATAGTTAAAGTCAAATAAAATTTATTATTCATAGTTCGTTCGTTCTTGTCCCCCAGGAGTCACTCGACGTCAAATGAGAATGATTTTCCAATTGTATCAAAGGGTTGATGTGACTGGAGTGACTGTGATTGGCGTTGGCGTGGCTACCGTCGTCGTTGTTACTAATGTCAGCATATTTCAATGAAGGATTGGGAAGAAGATAGGCAGTATTACTGTTGAGTAAAATAGTCTACAATTGTTTATCCCCTTGTTGGAAACCCAAGTTTCCGATAGCTGATCCAATGACACAATACGCTACGAAAATCTGACAGAAAAAAAACATTTTAGTTTTAGAAACACGTTCTCCACACCACACCAATTGTTGTTGATTTTTTTGTTTCCGTAGCTGTAGCAATGAAGTGGAAGAAGACACAGTGTGTAACCGCATATTCATAACTTCTGCTTCTTTTTTAGTCGAGGAATTGCGATGCTGTAATCCTAGAATCAAAACTGAGTAGATATCCTTTCCAAAGTGACTTCTTTAATAAACGTTCCAAGACACTGGCTTTGGTTTCAGGGTTTTCAGCGGTTAAAAAAATGAATTTAATTTTTTTTTTAGTTTTTTAAACGTTTGATTGCGAAATTCAATGCCTTTGTCGGATTGTAATCGCAAAGGGTGTCAACTGTTTAGTTTCAAGACGATTTTCAAGGCTAGCACAAACACCACCACTTGATTTGAACCGCCCAAGCCGATTTTGAAAACACATCAAAGACACAAAACAAATATTTGTAACCTCGATTGTACGAAGTGAGATATATCCGCTAAATTGGATTCCCGCTGATGATTGATTCTTGCTACATTTGTTTGATTTCTTGGAATGTGACGTCGAATGGGTTTGTGTAACGTGTACGTCGATTGTTCTTGCAACCATTGTCATACATAGCGTAGACGTACACTTTTAAGTTTGACTTTGTCTGCACGATACAATTTTTGAACTCCTCCGTAGCCAGTCGCATTGGCAGAATTGCAGTAGATGATTGTGAAATGTGTCCACGTTGTCGCTGCTCAAAAGGTGAACCAACTACCGACGCTTTTTTCTTCGTGTGGTATTTTGGTCTGCAATGCTTTGTGTCAGTCGAGCAATAGGGATAGAACATGATGCCTGATCATTTTTTTAAAATTGTCTTTTTCACTTCTTTATTTTTCAGTTCTGCTGGCGAGGGCGTCGACCTTAACTTTTTGACCCAACCAATCCTCGTTGATGGGGTCAACTTGCCACCAAACCTGGAGGATGCCTTGGTCGTTTTAGCATTTGGGAATTGAAACTCTTCCAAATCTCACCTTCTTCTTTCTCTTCCATAGCTCTAACAGTGTATGTCGTCTTTTTATCTGCTGCTTTTTGTTTTTCTTCGGGCTTCATCACATTCTTGAAATCTTTAAGAGTACGTCTGGCAGTCTAGTGGTCAAACAGTTGAAGACGCTGTAATAATTGTCCGTGCCGTTGCAATGTTTCCATTTCTGACAATTCCGTTAAATCCATCGACGATTGTAACAATTTCAAACAGGCATTGGCTGTCACTTAAGCAGCAATGATTACGTCGTCAAACTCGTTTGGTACAGCAAACTCCATGACCTTTTTGTAATTCCACAAGATCGTATTTTCACGTACGATTTTGACGCGTTTGACCAGTTTGCTTAAGGGTCAATGAGCTGAAAGTATTGAATTGGATCCACCAAGTATCCGGTCTTAGGCATCCCGAGGAACTGAGCGAGCTTTCCCCACAATCAACTGAGCACTACGTTTAGCAAATACTCGTCTTCCTTCGTTCAATTCCACGTATTTGAAGCCAGTGCCTTCTAGGAATCGGTACTATTGTTGGAATTAGTCTGTTCCTTCTGGGGGGTGACACCAGGAGGGATTGCCGCTCGCTTCTTGTTTCAATTTTAGAACTTGTTAACGTAGCATGAGCGAATATCCCTTGCTCGAGCCGTTGTCCCGTTGGTCTTGTTCTGTGGTATGAAAACTGCCCAATTGCGCACACTTTTAACAATTGGTATCCACGACCGAGATCAATAAACAATTCTACACTTACCAAAAGGTGTGCTCTTGATCATCATGACGACAAAGTTCGCGTTAATTACACGTTGCAGCACATGTACTACACAAGGGAAACATCAATTTTCTGTGACAATGATTCAACACGGGATGGTACAAGTTCGTCGATGAAAGAACTTTGCATTCATCAAACATTCGTTCTGACAAATGTGTTTGACGTCGCTGTATTCTGTCAAAATTTTAGGGTGACCTATAGGAAATCGATCATATTTACACACCCAAGGGTACAACGAACACATATCAATATAGTTGATTTGTTCTCCTTGACATTCGTCGGTCTCGTAAAACAAACGTGTCTCATTAGTCAGTCCTCCAAACAGACTGTCACGGGGATTCAAAGGTTCGATGTCTACAACATCGTAGTCTTTGACTATGCGTCGAAATTCTGAATCTGTTTTCAAACATCGATCGTAGTCGTGTTCCCACATTTCCACCCCGCGGTATCCTTGAATTTCCTAGCTCTGGCGTCATTGGTGCTTTCCTCTGCATAAATCTTCCATGGTCAACTCTGAATACAGAATGTTCAGTTCTCGGTCAGGATAACGCATAGGACGATCTGAGTTTTAAAAATCTCAGCCATCAAAGATATAAAACCCAATCTTCATTTCTGACATGTTGTATATACATGTCTTGAGTGTCGCACAAGCACTCGAAATGTAACCAACGCAAAACCTTGGATGAATATACATGGCTCACCGATTAATACGTTTGAGACGGTACAATCGCTAGGATCTACTCGGGCATGAACTTCTTTCGGCACACCAATCCACAAGCTTCGGCAATAGTTGAAGCTTCCTTCAATGGGTTGATATCCCCGTACTCGACTAATAACTGTCGAAATTTTCCACAACAACGTCGTAGAATATCGAAATCGGACTAGCACTATTTTAGTATCTCTTCTGAAATTCAAAAGGGTCCAATAATAGGGCTTAGTACCAGTCACAAGAAGCTTCTCACTGCTTTGCTTGCTCATACATTCGGAAATCGTAGTAGTGTGCTTCAGACACGAGGTGTTGATTTTCTTCAATATTTAAAAGAGTCAACGTGGAAAGTCAAGGGTGTGTAAAGAGTGTTGGTGTATGGCCCGATGATGATGAGAAGCTTGAGAAGACGAAAAGTGAAGAGGTGCAGCTTGTGTTAACAACCTAGGCTTTTGCTAGCCTCCAAAGGCCCTTTCCAAGGTCACCCAGATCTCTCAAGAAAAAAACACCATTCCACTATTGCCAAACAAGCTCCATATTTTCTACTTATTTGCTTGCTTTGTCTATATTCATCTTGCATAAAAAACTTAAATACCTTCTCCACTTATCTGTCTTTTAATGTTGGATAGTATATAAGCATGAGCTATATCAGCATATAAGAGTATTGAGAATCCGTAGCCTTTTCCCCTTTTCCCTTCCATTGGGGATGGTGTGGCTATTTTATTTTCTAGATGTTACCCGTCCTTACTCTACCTCCAACTTTACATCCCTTTTCACTTTTCATGCTGGTCAGTAGTTATAGGTATTGGTGAGTGTTTGTCAGTAGGTATAGGTGATGGTCAGTAGACGTGGGTGTTGCTAGTAAGACAGTGTGTTGGCCAGTAGTTGTGAGTGTTTGTCAGTATCCATCATCATGTTTAATTTCACTTTGTCCCCAGACAGTCCCCATTATGATAAATCTATATACATTTTTCGCATTACATTTCCCCTTGTCGCCATACAGGCCCGTCATGTTCATCCTATGGACTAATGTTAAATTCCTCTTGTCGCCATATAGGCCCAATTTATGTTGCAAATTAGTCAGGAATTGAAAGGATACATTATATATATATATATATATATATATATATATATATATATATATATATATATATATATGTGTGTGTGTGTGTGTGTGAGTGTGTGTTTGTGTGTGAGAGAGAGAGTGAGTGTGTGTGGTGAGATAGATACAATCAATTATTAAAGTAACAAGTTATGAGATGAAATATTCATTTATTTTAATGACACTATTCAGCGGTAGGTGGTAGTCTGGTTTTACGTATGCCATCATTGTCTGGACCAGGATCCATTACATTAGCTGTATAAATCTATCATTGGAAACACTCTAATTCGGAAACCGTTAGATAACTGCAAATAAAATAGAGGAGATTTTATTGGAAGTTCATCCTGACGGCATAGCAATAGGAAGTGTTTTTATTCTCAGTTGGGTTTAAACAGAACTGATATAATCGCTAATTTGGTAAAAATGTCTTCACAACTTCCGATTTTCTTCTCAAAGAGTGGCAAAGACAAAAACCACATAGTGATTTTTACGGTTCCTGTTTCATTTGTTAGTAGGTAATTCAAGAATTCATCGAAACTATTTTGTTTGAAAGTAATATGACCCAAACCTATTTTTTCCTCTATCTAAAATGAGAGCTACATTATTTCAGTAAAAATATTTAAACTTATAAACCATGTTTTTTATGGGGTTTTTTTAATGTGTAAAATGTACAATGATGTCATATGTTCAATATTGAGGTTTAAGTTAGTACTGAAGAACATTTGCAATACTGTGCTCGTAACTCGTCTCAGAGTTCGCACTGTCCAGATGCTGTGTAATATGTTGCTTATAAGCCATATAAAGTGCTTTAGACAGGTAGTGTTAAATATTGTCGTACCTTCTTTATTTTCTCCTTTTTTTTTTTTTTGTTTCTTTTTAATAATGTTAGAAGCAGTTTCAATGTTCATAAAGAGCATTAAATGTCAAACAATTGTGTTACATCAAATAATTAACACTTATTACCTGAAGATAGCAATATATATTCATTGTTACATAATTATATTATTTCGAGTTTCTCTTTGTAGAGACATTTATTTTTAATAGGCTTTTATATATGTTCTGACATCTAGGTGCTCTAAGATAGGATTTTGGTAATACAGATAATCCTACTAAATTGTATGTACAAACGTTAGATGAAAGGATTATTGGTTCTCTAATCAAGTACCAAGTGATGAATGAATAAGTATTCTTAACATATGTTCAGTCAAGACAATCATAAAGTTTTTGTAGAAAGTTATAATCATTTCATGGATTTATAGTTAGTTTTATTTGTGTTCTATAAGAGCTCGTAGCAAGTGCACCATAATATAAGAGCAGACATATATTTCTCGTTTCTTTAATACAATATATAAGCACTTTAGATTTGTGTAAATTATGGTATATACAATTTCTTGATGGCAAATTAAGTAATTCTTTTATCCGTCATTACATGTAGGAAGATCGTGAAAGACTTATATTCCACAATATTCCTTAAAAACGATATATACAGCTAGTTTTATGGTGAACTAGGCTGATAAGAGTCAATGGACTGGCAAAGACACTTCGTTACATCCTGCACTCGTTGTATCCGAAACGGGCTGTACATTGCAACGTTAAGTTATGTTGCATACAATGTTTTCAGTTTGCATTTAGCTCAGTTTGAAAATATTTATCATGATAATTAATTTCCGAAAGTTGTTGTACTTTGTCTGATAATTTATAAACTAAATCAAATTTAAAATGCATGAGTTTATTTCGAACTTAGTAGTAATAATACAATAAATGGTTTCATGTACATAGTCCAGTTGGATCAAGGAACAGATTAATGGAAAAATATTAATATTACCCACATTGAACCATCATTATAACTTCATTGAATCTGTTATCATCCGCTTATCAATGAGCCTATATCATTTGGCTAGTTGTCATCAATGCTTATGCGATCCAAAATCTGGTTCTTGGCGGGAGGTTGGTTGATGGAATGTTGATAAGACTTTCTCATACGATCTGGAAGATGGGTGAAGATTATCAGCAACTGTTAAACTTGGTTTTTACCATCCATCACAAAACATGATTTTGGTTAACATCATCAGAAAAAAATGGCAGATCGTTGGCTTCCGACTCAGACTTCACCGAAGTTTGTTTATTTTGGAAAAGTGTCTATTATCTCATATCTCCTTTCAGCGCCCACTCTGCAGGAGAAACAAAAGTATTTTATTCTATATTTCATAAGGAGATACTGAAATATATCGGTGTCAGAAAAATTGATATCACCACAGTAGCGATAAATGTGATACCGTCACTGTGGCAGTATAACTTTTGGAACTACTTTCTTCTCTTACTTAAGAAATATATCTGCCCTTTTATATGGTATATTTACATATTTAGGCCTAATTCATTTTCTCCTATTTCTCTCACTATCCACCAGGCTGAACGGATCTGAAAATATGCCAACACTGTACAATTATGAAAACAATGAGAAGGTGCATTCAAAATATGCCTAAAAATAACCAAACAAGAACAAGGATGTTCCAGGTATTAGCCTATATAAAACAGTTTGCCACACGAATCATGCATATCGTCATTGACTGAACTTAGAGCGACTATAACAGTCACACGGAAAAATAATTATCGCACGATGCTGCTTAAAACCTTTGGTCTTAACTATGTGACTTGTTTTTTGCCAGTAACATAGAAAAGTAAATAGTAAGGAATGTTTGGCATTGCTTCTATCGAGATTCATACACAAAATTGATAATAAAACTGCATCGTGCATCAGTTGGTATTGTGCAGTAACTGTTGTCGTCCCTCTACATGATATTCAGTGTCACCTATACTTGTTACACTACTACAGACGGTAAAGCTTTAATGTCCAAACTCGAAATTAAAGATAATACTAAAACTTGTTTAAATAGCAATTTTAACTTTCATTACACTCATAATCATGTTTCATTACACTCATAATCATGTTTCATTGCACTCATAATCATGTTTGGAAATCGGAGATAAGTGACTGTCGATATTTGGGTGCAGCGACCGTTATCGAACAAGACTGCAAGCATGCCATAGCTACATAATTCACATTTGAATGCAGAAAGAAAAAAAAATACTTAAGCAAAGAAAAAAAAAAGAAAGAGGGAAACAAAAAGAATGGGTAAACTTGCAATCAATAAATGTTTAGTTATGAATGTTACCTTTTGATGGGTGAAGTGTGTGTCTTTTTACGACAGGATATAAGATGACTTGAGAGAACATACTAGGGAAGAGAAAGGACGTGGTGGAAGTGCGTGTGGAGTGTGGACAAGGAGATTAAGAGCACTGAGATGTAATATGTATCTCATTACTCGTTGTAAATATTCATTTGTATATAATATCATGCTTTTTTGGAATTAAATATTGGGGTAATAATAATGAGGGCTTTTTTGTTATCGTAACAGTGGTGGAAGCTCTTCAAAAGCCTAGCCAGCGGTTTTCAACGGGCAGGTTAGTGGCCACCTCGTGTGACTTTGGTTTTGACAGACATCAACAGACACGATTTACAATTAAATATAGTATTCAGATGGGAGATAAAATAAGATGACTTAAGGACGGAGCAGTCTCCGAAATTGTAGATGATGAAAATCACATGTTCATCCAGATTGACCCAAGTATTAATGCTAGAACTTCATTCCAGTGCCATAATGGTGCTAAAGAGCATAAAATCTTTTTCAAGAACGAACTGTTAAACTGTAAACAGGCTCTTAAAGAAAGGTTCCCAAATTCTCCAGTTGAGTGTATTACTATTACACCTGTTTCACTGTGCAAATACCGAGATACAGCATTATCTCAGGGAAATTTTAAAGACACTAAGTACCACTACATTAATTACTTCATCAGCAAAAACAAATTGAAAACATGCTTAAAAACGTGAATGGCTGGCTGAAGAAAGACAATAGTTCCAACAAAGTAACCGTCTTAAGGTATGCTGAACTGATATACACATTGTACATGCTTCAGATAAAGGAAACCGGAACGGCATATACAGTAATTTATTAGATGCAAATATGACCAACTATATGATGACGTACATGCCATTTCCAATCTTAAGCAAGTATGGTTTCAGCATTTGACATGTACATTCAAGGCATAAAGTTAATATACAGATAAAGAGGCAATTAACAACTTTACAAAGTCAAACCGGGAATAGTCAAGAGAGTCAGATACAGAGAAAGATAAATGGGACTGTAAGAGAAGAAAGTATGTTAGTCTAGGATTTAAGTTAAAATACTTTTGGTTTCTTCACTGTAGTAATTTACTCTGCAGGCAACAGGTTGTAGCATATAGACCGAAAAAGTCGCAACGAGAAGAAATAGCACAAGTGGTGGTAGTAGTTCTGGAGGAGTTCGGGTGATGATGGGGGTTTGAAAAGACCAGTTGTTATGCCAGATACTTATTCAAGTGAGCAGGAATGGAATGAATGGATACAGGTCTTGAAGCTTGTGCAAGTGTCAATGGTTGGAATGAAAATACCAAGAGCAAATTTGTATTCATAAGATTGAGAGGCCAATATAGAAAAGTGTTTAGTGATCTTGATGATGGTAATCAAAGTTAAATGAACAGTCTTGAAAGCAGAATTAAAACAGAGGTTAAACACAATATCAAGACCATATTTGTATAAATCATAATTCATGTCAAGACGCACAAAATCCACTGAAAGTTATTCGTGTCAGGAAATAACATTAAAACCTTGGCAAGAAAGGCATATCCTGATTTAGATAGTAAAATTAGAGATGAACTTTCAAAAGACCAGTTTTGCGTGCGTTAGACAAAGGTGAATTGGCCGGGAAAGAAAGATATGAAAATCCTAAAACTTTTGCTGAGGTTACTAGACTGTAGCATAGTGGGAGGCGGTTGAGAATGATGTTAGATCACACAGTACGATACAAGAGGGAAACAACACACAAAGTCACAAGCATGACTTCTTATAGTTCGAATAAACTGTTAAGTCTTATGAAAGAAATGGTAGTATTAGCAAACGAAGAAAAACAAAGCAATACAATTTCAATTTAGTCAGAAGGGAGGGGAAGAGGGAACAAAAGGAGAGGTGGATAATAACATTCAGTGTTGGGGTTGTGGAAAGATTGGTCACAGGAAAAATAAGCTGTCCAACGACAAGATTTATAGAATCGTGTTGGTCATGTCGTCTATAAGATCACATACAGGTAAATTGTATGCAGGAAAACTAGATTCTGCTGGTAGGAAGGGGGTGGGGGATGGCACATGCCAGCACCATTTAAAGACTCCCACATCCAGTCTGACGTGGGTAATACAAAAACTGACAATGAACATTGTTTGGCTACAGGTACGTCTATAACGAGTGAGGGAATGATACAAGATGTTGATGTAAATATTTCAGTTGACACGGGATCAGTCTATATTCTCATTAGTTCAACTTTTTCGCAGAAGATATTAGGGAATTAACATCTTGAGGACAGTGGAAGTGTGGCAGGTAGCGGTACCACAGCTGTTAAATTGCTAGGTCAAGGTCAGAAATTACTGTTGTCAGAGTTAGATGAAACAGTTGTATATGCAAGAGGAGAACCATTACATGTCATTGGTTAGTCACGTCTTATTTTACAGATTAGGGGAATGGCTTCAAAAGAAATTACTAATGGTCATGGACTTAGCAAGTAACTGTATTATTCGGATTAGATTTTCTGAAAATTAATATAGTGGTAGTAGATTTTGAAAACATGAGTTTAAAACTAATGAAGAGAGCAGTACATTTATCAACTCAAACAGGCTCAAACATACGTTTGTATGGTAACTGTGGCTGAATCTGTAATTGTGCCGTTCTACACGAAACGAGGATACCCGAAATATTAATTGTCGAAGGTCAAATCAGATAGGACAGGCATTAATGTACCTCTGACAAAGCTAGGGTCTAAAATTATATCATGGCTGCTAGATTAGTTGTTGGTTCTAAGAATTCCCAATTTCCTTTGCGGTTTGTTAATTCACTAGAGGAACCCATCTCATTGTATAATACTACTTATATGTTTGCATTTATATAACTCGACCTTGATTTGATTCAATCATGTGAAAATGTACAAGGTGAAATTAGGGAACATGTCAATCAAATGTTAAAACAAGGAGCAACTGAATCCTCATTGAGCCCCTATGAAGCCCTAGTAGTCTTAGCGCCAAATTTTGTGTGGATTATAGGAAGTTATACAATATCTCAAAAAGATGCATATAGTCTACTTAGAATAGTTCAAACATTAGATGCTTTGGCTGGGTCGAAAAGGTTCAAACAATAGACTAAGTTAGTGGGTATTGGTATGGACCTTCATGACAAAGAAACGATAGATTTTGTCACACGTTGCTGCCTCAATCAATTTGAAATGATGCATTTTGGGTTATCATGAGCATCTTCGACCTTTCAAAGAGCTTTTGAAGCTATCTTAGCTGGACTACAGTGGGAAATTTGTCTCATGTATTTAGATGACTGTGTTGTGCCTAGCAAAAATCATTAGGAACACATTATACGACCCACCTCCATGTTTGAAACGTTGCGAGGGACTAATCTCAAGGTCAAACCCCCAAAATACCAGTTATTTAAAACAAGGGTTTCTTATTTAGGGTATATAATGTCAGATAATTGGATAGAAACTGATCCCTCTGAAGTAGATTGTGTACGAATTGGCCAAGAGAGTAAAGACTGACAGAAGTCCAACAATGTATTGGTTTTACTTCATATTATAAACAATTTGCAAGGATTTGTTTTTAAAATATTGCTGCATTTCTTTTTAAACTGACAAACAAATTTTAGTTCCATCTGTATTGAGTGATCCAATGTGAAACGGCTTTTTTGAGCTGAAGCAGAGATTAGTATCAACTCCAGTGCTAGCCTATCGCCTTCAAAATGCAACTTTCATATTGGATACAGATGCTAATGTTGCGTGAAATGGGGATGTTCATTCACAATGACAAAACGGCATAGAAAGAGTAGTGGCTTTCACAAGTCGTTCTTTAATAAAAGCAGAGAATAAATACTGTACAACAAGGAAGGAACTTTTATTTTGGGTTTACTTGATTAAGTATTGTGTACATTATATGTATTTACAACAATTCCACGTTGCCACTGACCACTGAGCACTTAAGTGGTTATGCAATTTTAAGGAACCCGAGGGCCATTTAGCAAGATGTATAACGCAACTATCATAATTTGATTTTGAAACTGAACATAGAGCAGAAAAATGCAGATGATTTATCCAGATTACCATATAAAAACATGGATTGCTGGAGGAAGTGTAATTATCTAGGGCCACACAAATTAAAGTAACAAACATTGGCAGAACAAATACAAATTCACATGAAAATGATCTGGACCTATTTTTTTAAAAATATCAATGAAGAGCAAATTGAAGACATGGAACTAAGAGTACTATTCTGGGAAGCAATCAGTAAAGCCAATTATGAAAGTATAGAAAATTTTGTCCTATGGTCGAAGATCCATGGACCAAATATGATGATATGAAATACAACTGTATTCATTAAATGGAAAAATGCTATAAGAGGAGTTTGATCATGAACCCGTCCGTGATCCACGGAAAGCACTATAGACATTCATAGTTCGGTACTGGAGAGTATTTAGGTATTACAAAAACAATAGGCAAGGTCAAGGACAGCCTTTATTGACTGAGTGTAAAAAAAAGTTGATATATTTTGCGATAATTTTTGGAATATAATTCCAGGAAATGACCATCAAATACTTTTAAACGTCCATTGAACCCAACAAAGTACGAGCTCCATTTGAAAATAGCACATTAGATATCAGGGGTCCTTTACCTGTGGCAAATAAAGGAACTAAATATATTTTGGTCATTGTAGACTACTTCACGTAGTGGACAGAGGCTTTTCCATTAAGTAACCATACAGCTGAAACTGTAGCTACTACTTTGGTAAGCAACCTCATTTGTTGATTTGGTGTCCCATTTCAAGTACAAGATCGGGGAAAAGACTTTGATCCTAAGCTTTTCAAGAAAAATTTGCAAATTACTATTGAATGAAGAAGACACGGATCACAGCCCATCATCCTCAATCAGATGGACTTATTGAAAAAAATGAATAGAACTCTAGCAGATATGCTGAGTAAATATATCAATGGAAACCAAACTGATTGGGATCAACATATATCAAAAGTGTTATTAGCATATAGATCTAGTATTCACGTGCCTCAACAATACACTTAGCTTTCTTCATTTTTGATAGAGAATAAAAATTACATGTAGGTGTAATGTATGGAGTGCCTTCTGATTATCCAGAGGCCTATCATAAATGTATCCATGAGCTCAGTGAGGAAATGGAGGACTCTATTAGTCAGGTAAGACTCAGGTAAGACTCAGGTAAGACAAACCCTTAGCTTGAAACTGAAGAAAATGAAGCAATATTATGATAAGGGTGCATTGGGAAATTCTTATAAGGAGAGTTACAATGCGTGGCTGTTGCATCCATATACCAGGATAGAATTATTCTTAAAATGAAGACGAACTGCGACAGGACCATTCAAGGTAAAGAAGAAAACAAAAAATAATATGGTCTACAGAATTTTGTGAAAAACTAATAAAAATTGTATATTGTAGCACCTTATTTTCTTGATGGTATCATTCTCACAAGACATTTTCCAACCTGATGATGAAAATAGGTGCCATAGCCACGATTGAACTTTGAGTCAAAAACTATTCGTTATATCCAAAACAATTTAGATCAAGTTAACATAATAGGAGAGGAGGGAGTGGACTTTGATGTGAATGATGCAGATGGTGTGGTGCGGCAGCAGGGTGCAGCTCATGTTGGTGGATTTCATTTACAATATACCCCCTCGCTTCTGACCCCATCCATGACATCCAGTGTGTTTGGTAACGCCGTGGGTTTGATGATTAATCAATAGATTGGCATGAAGGAGAGAAGGATAATAGAGAGGATGAGGATGGGGAATCAGTCATTCATGAGGTAGATAGTGATTGGGAATATATTGGAAACGAGGTTTCAGGAATTGCTATGGCTAGTAAAGACAGTAGCCTTGAACCAGAAATTAATGCTGGTGCTGACGGTGGATAGAAAACAACTTGTGACACCGCACCAACAACGAAAATCTGATGAAGGTAGATCGGCTTTACGAGAGTATAACGGAGAAAAGGACAATGAGGATCCAAATTCTAAACTCAAAAGACAGGATTCAGGAAAGCAAAGGAACGAAAGCGACGGTATCAATTAAGGATAAGAAGGAGGATGTGATTCCCATAAATTTCACAGGAACAATGACAGACCACGGCAGCAGAGGAAAATTCCATTCTGGACAAATGGCTATTTTCTGGAGGTATATTAGGAATATTGAATACTGGATCCTTGTCGTTATAAATTATGAAACTACATTTAAGCTAGTTGAATGGAAAATATAGAACTAAACTTAGTGCAATGATATTGACATATTTATTGACTCTTAATGGCTAGTTAGTTCAGTAATGTAATTACGTAAATATATAATTTAGTATAATTTGAATAGGTATAAACGAGTTATGATAACTTAATTCTCTGTTTAGACACAGAAACGTGTCTCACATCAGGGGAGGAGGATGTTGGGTGACGACACCAAAGTAAATGAATTAAATGACATGGCAAGCATGACAGCGCAACGGTAGTGAAGTGGCACGGTCCAAACTATAAAAGGGCCAGAGTGGGCGGACTGTGGGAAAGGACACATGGTGGAAGGATGTGTTGGGTGTGGACAAGGAGTTCAAGAGCTGGAAGCTGTAAAATGAGACAAGAATATAAATTACTCTTTTGTAAATAACCTTTTCAATATAATTCCATGCTTTTCTTTTTGCAATTAAATATTGGGGTAACTTTAATGTGGACACTTTTTAGTTATCGTAACAGCACTTAAGGCTATCGGATCTGACCGCTCTTTGACGATAGTATCTCCACCCCAACAATGTTCACTGTAAACAATTTTGACCATAATTTTAGAATTACACGAAGAGATTTTTTTTAAAGGAAATAACAATTTTGATAAGCTGATTATTTTCCTAATTTTGCAAGTAAAATATGTTATATACAAAAAAATCTATCAAAATTGTCTTCTGTGATATAAAAGGATGGAAAAATATGTAGCCAAAGTGAATAACTGGTGATTTTTAGAAAAAATCAACCCTATTGTCAACTATTAGTATGTGATTTATTTATTTTAAAGCTATTTTGCACATTTATGTGCTTTTTGCAAATGTAACAATATCACATTTCAAGAAAACAGGCAATTTAATAGCATTTTGGGGTTTGTGTGCTGGCGTGTGTCTTTGTGTACTATATATATATATATATATATATATATATATATATATATATATATATATATATATATATATATATATATATATATATATATGTGTGTGTGTGTGTGTGTGTGTGTGTGTGTGTGTTTAAACTAAGCAAATATATGTAAAGGTCAGGATGCAAAACAATTTAAGGTAATCCCCCGTACACCTAGTCAGGTGCTGATGTTGGAGAGAATGTAACATGCTGACAACTTGTGTTCAATAAAAAGAAGTATAGTAATGTGGCACGTTTAAATACTACATTAGAGACGTTCTCTAGATGCTAATTAATTTAAACAATTCAAGGAAATGGAGGTAACACAGCTGGAAATGAGCTAACCTCACTAATGTATTTTCGGTTTATCTTATTTCCTTTACATTCGCTTTATTGAACTCAGTCCATTTAAATTCTCCCCATAGAAATAAAGTTTCAGTGTGCATCGTGTTTAATCAGTATGTCAGAGACTTTCCTCAGGTGTTGATCGATTGAAATAATTCAAATTAAAAAAGACGAATTTGGCACAGCTGGAAATGGAAATAATAGTCGACGTATTTTCGGCAGCTATGTAATGTCATTATCTCCGCCATCTTGAGTAAAGTCCAGTAAGGAAAACCATTAGGCAGCTGGGTTCCTCGCCTCCTGTGCGAAACATCATGGGAGGATAGGGTACTAGGTTAGTCAAAGCCTAAATCAAATACTAGTAGTTATCCAAAAAAGTTAATACGTGATTTTAGACCAGCTAAGAACCCGATGATGCTTTATTTTTGATGTTTTATGAGTATCTACGATCATTGTTTTAACATTTTCCAATTAGTTGTCAAATGAAAAAAGACGAGAAGAAAGACAACTCCTTCAAACTTGAGTATAATCTTTCTTTAGAATGGCGATAAGCAAAATTACTGATTCGCAGATTAGTTTTAAGACATTAAACTTTTGCAGGATTTAGTCCAAAACGTTATAATTTTAGCGATTCTATTTTAGAGAATTTGGCGATATCGATTTCCTAACAGGTGTTTTGATTTTTGAATTAACGATAGTGATAATTACAAAAGTATCTTATTAGCATTATTACAAACATACATGGAGTGTCCTAATGACACTCCAATTTCCCGAAAGAAATCCCGAATTTGTAAAGATTCATACTAGAGGCAACAAAATGTAGATTACTTAAGGTATAAGAATAAGAGCCATGTCAGAATATCTTTTATTCTTAAATCAAATATTTTTACCACTCCTTGGAAAGAAAATTTTACGAGTCACTCTAAAGAGTAGCATATCTGCGGTCCATGTATGGAGTCAAAAGCTAATCGTCAAAATTATGCCCAAATAATAATAAACTCTTTTAAATGTACGATTTCTTTTAGATTTCCCAAATGTACTTACATGCTCAAAATTAATATATATACAAATTATACGTTTTTTATAAATGAATTTGATGTGAAAACAATCGTATTACATGCACCCTGCAAAACAGCCAAACAGTTCGAATTTCCCTCTAGGGTAAATTTCCTCTCTATCTGTAATACAGTAACACTTGGTAACCTCACTCATCTCTTAAATGGACTGTAAAATCATTTAATGTTGGGTACGATAACATAATAGTACCTCTTGCAGTAATCTTTCTACCCAAGTCAGGCACCTGTTTAGGTCTAGACCCGCAATATTTTACTTCAAGTTATCTGTATTGTTTATAAAATAGATTTTACCTGGTAAATATCCGAGTCAAAAACCAAGTTTAAGAAACTTGAGTTTACCTCTCATCACCCGGTACTCTGTTTTACCATGAATAGTTAAGAACGTTTTTATAAATAGATGGCATATTCTATGGTCATTTACCTAATTGTTCCACATAGAAACAAATCCAATCTTGTCGACACAAAAGTCGGATATTTTATTTCTTTCTTCATAGAATCGTGAAATGCTGTAGCTCAGGTGGTAAAGTGTCAGACTCGTAATCCATGGGGTTGCGAGTTTGATACCCGCCAAGGTCAGCCCGGGTCCACTGCCTCGGTTTGTCCTTCAGAAAAGCACTTAGCTCCAATTTCCCCGGCATGATATAGCTAATAATGTATTAAATGTGCCGTTATAAAGCAAGTAAGCAGCCAACCAACATCTTCATATGATCTCATCTATAGTTACCAAATCTGATAAAGTTTCCGCTCGGAATATTTAAGACAGGTAACAATGTTATCAATAGTGAAATGATAGACCTTGCTTCATCTACAACTCCTCATCGAAGTTAACGTCTACGTTAACGACAGTAACATTGTATAATTATAAAGTTTTGTGTATTTGAAACGTACTAACAGGAAAAGACAAGAATGTGTATTTAGCTTCTAATTAATATATGGAGTTGTTTTGTTTTTTTGTTTTTTTTTTAAAAAGTAAAGCATGTTCTTGCGAATAAATATATCCTGATCAGAAAGAATTAGCCTTTCAATGGTGATAATTCAAAAAGTTGCACTAGAAACTAGATGTGTCTGAAAGCGAATGCTTTAGTCTCCAATTTTTGTACCCGCTACGTTTTAATATACGATCCATCCATTCAAATCATCATTATTTTAATTCTCTAATTTTTCACATACAACTTGGTTTTTATGTAAATTTGCAAATCTAAAAATAATTATTAATGTTTCTACCTATAGTTAATGGTGCAACAGAAAAACAAAATAAGTAGTAAAAATAAGGTGTACATAAATTACAGAAAATATAGTATAATATGTAAATTTGCAAAGCACACAAAACACTGCTTTATGCAACAAATTTACACTACAAAGCACACAACAGAAGCAGTACATAGCCCATCCTTGAAAATTTTACATATTATCGGATTTGAATAAAATCGAATAAAACTTAGGAAGTTCAAATCTAACACAGCCAACTCATAGGGGTCAATTGCCTCCGGGCGCCAGGCGAGATGGGGGACGCCGTCGAGAGTTTTTTTTTTTTTTTTTTTTTTTTTTTTTTTTTGTTGTTGTTTTTGTTTTGCATTTGAAACCGGGATAGAAGGGGGTGGGTGGAGGTTGGCGACTGACATAAAACTGTTCTCTACGTTGGGGCGTCACTAAAGAACATTACTCCCGTGCGCCTTGAACTCTCGCGCCGCCACTGTAAAAGTGTTTCATTTATAAAAATAAAGTTGGTGGGGGTGGGAGATAACTAAAAAATGAACTTATTGGACAAAGCCTACTTTTATATGCGACACACTGTCTAGTCATAATGCACAAGCTTCACGACGATTTCTCAAACGGTTCAGGAGATATGAACCGGGCACGAAAGTGGAACGACTGGACGGGCTGACGTTTCCGGGAACTATAAAGAATGCAATCCTTGATCTGTTGGACAGTATCGAGGCATACTAAATGCGTTCCTCTTGATTATAAACAGATACAAAGGGATATGGTTTATCATAAAGAAGGGTATTAACATACATACTCACCCTAAACAACCTCTGTTCTGTGGCATCCGCGTCCTCCTCACCATAAACAACCTCTGTTCTGTGGCATTAGCGTCCTCCTCACCATAAACAATCTCTGTTCTGTGGCATTAGCGTCCTCCTCACCATAAACAACCTCTGTTCTGTGGCATCCGCGTCCTCCTCACCATAAACAACCTCTGTTCTGTGGCATTAGCGTCCTCCTCACCATAAACAACCTCTGTTCTATGGCATTAGCGTCCTCCTCACCATAAACAACCTCTGTTCTGTGGCATTAGCGTCCTCCTCACCATAAACAACCTCTGTTCTGTGGCATCAGCGTCCTCCTCACCATAAACAACCTCTGTTCTGTGGCATTAGCGTCCTCCTCATTGTAAACAACCTCTGTTCTATGGTATTAGCGTCCTCCTCACCATAAACAACCTCTGTTCTGTGGCATCAGCGTCCTCCTCACCATAAACAACCTCTGTTCTGTGGCATCAGCGTCCTCCTCACCATAAATAACCTCTGTTCTGTGGCATTAGCGTCCTCCTCACCATAAATAACCTCTGTTCTGTGGCACCAGCGTAGTGAAATGTGTTTATGCAACAAATCGCTATTGTAATCTGGACAATTTTTATTGGTGCATCTGAAGGACTTTCACTAAACTTAAATTTTATGCACATCATTTGTAAATCTTTCCAATTGACCTGAATAATCACAGATCCTCTTGATTTTGGATATATTTATGTATCCTTTATTAAGCCAATTCGATAGCGTGCTGGTGTGTACAGCTTTAGATCTAGTATGATACTGTTCAATGTGTACATCCTGGACTTTAGTATCATGTATCCCCTCACATACACTCAGATATGTCTCGTACCTAACGTGTACATGGTATCAAATAATATTCACATGAGCACATATCAAGGGGCAATTTATCTTAGAAAGCCTGTTCATTTTTAAATCTTGAGGTGATCTAAGACAATTTTTAAAAAAACGAAATATTACTATCCAAAATTCGTTTTCCCAAATTTTCTGGTTTGTCATTGGTCATGTGCGCCCACCAATTATTATTATTAATAATAATAATAATAATTATTATTATTATTATTATTATTATTACAGGACTTGTAAAGTCTTTTGCAACATAGGAAACGATACGAAGACGATACGGTACGGTACGCAAATATAACGAAAACGGTCATAAAAGGTACGAAGAAGAAACTGTACTTTTAGGAAGACCACTTAAAACGATACAAAACGGTATGTTGATCTAGTCTCATAGAAACGATTTACTTATACTAGTTTTAATAGAATTAGCGAGAAATCGATTACATTTGTTAAAGTTGAATTAAACCAGAAAAACCGAATTTCAGTAAGTACAGAGGGCGAGACGCTGGGAAACTACCTTGAAAATGTGAGAAACAGTACGGAAACGATAGATGAGTATTTGGTGGTTAGAAACGGCAAGAAACAAGAACTTTACGATAGGTGTTTGAAACGATCTGAAACGGTACGGTACGGAAACGGTCTGCAATAATAGTTGCGAAAGCCATTACAAGTACTGTATTACCTGTTTTTGTTCCGAAATGTTTAATATTTTTCTGCAATACGACCGTTACCAAGTGTTGATGATAATACTATGTCATCAATATTTCGCATGGTACTATATCTTGTACGTTACCAAGTGTAAAACAATAAGAACTTTGTCTCTGTAATTTAAAAACAAATTAAAATACATCAACAAGCAGTCTTCAAAGAAATGACATAATTCCATTCTGTTTACTTCAATTATTTCAATAAAAGACGAGATGCAGCTGGCCCTCAATCCTAAGTAAGTGAACTTGCTGACCTCGAAACACATAATGCAAATTTCCTTGTACCAAGCTGCTCTAATCCGTGTAATGAATGCCTCTTTCCCGTTCGACTTTAATAAGTGCTGATTTACACACAATATTGACAAGCCATATTGAAGACGCCGGGTCATGCGGGTAATATTTTGCAATATACTCGCAATATTTAATTGAAATGGACTCTAATGTTTGTTCTAGCGCAGCTTGTGCAGCGTAGTCCATTCTTCGCTATGAAGAGGTTCCTGATGGTTTCTGTACGATATAAATTTGGCGTAATTTGCGCTATTAAATTCGAAAAATGTTGCTGTAGTGTCATTCTCCAGAAATTCTTTAACATTTCTCAATCTTGTCCGTCATGACACTGTAACCATATTGCCATTGTAAAGGCGTCATATCGTATGTAGCGAAACTATTCAGAAGAATCATACCAGAATAGAAAAGAAATTGATTTTCTGATATATACATGATATATACAGTGATGTAGCGATAAAGTGTATCCACACGAACACAAGCTGTCCTTCAAACTTATAACGGTTTTATAAATTAGTCAATTATGTTTCTCGTATGCGTATGATTATTAAAAAAAAGAAAATAATGACCAGGGGCGGATCCAGGAATATCGTTTGGGGGAGGGGGAGCCCAAACAAGTAGGCAAGGGGTTTGTGGGATAGAACCCTTGGTGGGTGTCCAGGTGACGAAGCCCCCGGACGCTCATGCATTTTAACTGTTGCCAGGGCGTAATCTTAACTATCTAACTGTAAAGAAAGCTTACTCTAGGAAACGTTCCAGTTGTTTCGCGCTCAGTTTAAGGCCGGAAGCTCGTCCCCCAACTCCCCTCCCCCGATCCATCCCTGATAACAATATTTTCTTTTGTTGACTGGAGAGTATGTTCAGCTTAAAAAATTGATATAGTGGCACCTTGATGTCTTTTTCGGTGATTTCTATCTTTTATTTACATGGTAAAAGGAAATATTTTGTTAAACAGCAATATACACCATGTATATACAGGCAATAAATGTATTAAGCATGTCAATGGCTGACGATAGGGATTTGGAGTAAAGCGTTTTCTGAATGGTTTCGTCGTTCGTGTGTCAGAGTTGGACAATTTGCATGATTTTTGAAGTTGAACCCTGAAACAGCTCTACCTATAGGAACATTGTACACCAGACTGTATTCTCCAAACTTGTTGAGAAAAAAAGTCTCACAATTTTCACTGTCTATAACTTTAAGCAGAATAAAGATAGAATCACAGAACTTTCAGATTTTTCTTAGCTTGGATCCTTCTACTAGACTGTCAAATTTTCATGACGTAGGTGCACGATATGTATCATATCTGATTTGGGGATTTTCAGCTTGAGCTTCAGTCAGTGGCGTAGCAAGAAATTCTGTACCCATCCACCCCCGTAAAACTTAATAATGAGGCTCATTCCCAATTAAAAAGAAGTTTTTTGATGGAAGTTTTAGGCTCTCACTGGGTCTGTCCCCTCTTGCGGGGGTAGCTTGGACGGTTGCTACGTCACTGGCTTCAGTTTCTTACTCATAAAGTTTCGAGAATAGAGGGCCTGATCCAAAACAAAAACGTAAGCACCGTACCCTGATATCAAGGACTCACTATGAACCCATACCGTTTCTTAATGCAGAGCTTTGTTTTGGGGACATATTTAGCAGAATGCGAACTGCATTTCGCTCGTGTTTTTATTATTATTATCATTATATATATATATATATATATATATATATATATATATATATATATATATATATATATATATCATACGCTCTACAAATGATTAGCTTCATATGTTCTATGTTGACTACAAGCCATTGATAGATCTGCTTACAAATGCAACCATTTTGAAATTTTAAGCAGTTGAACATAAGCAAAAGGAAATGTTAACGTTTGTTGTAACATTCATGGCGTATATAATGTTATCCTCGAACCTCCATAGTTCGTGCCCTTGACGTGAATTTTAACGCGTTGGTTATAATATTGTGAGAATATATTCAAATAACCAAAGAAAGTGTTAAACTATATCTAATTCATTTAATCATGGTTAAAAAATTGTTGGCATTCATGTACATTAGTTCAGAATCACCGTTTTTCCGAGCATGTGTAAGTTTACTTATTTCCGGAAGTGTATCCATGGTTCGTGCAACTGACTAAAAGTCACGTGGCATATGACCGGAAAGTGCCAATTAGGCCAAGGTATATATTTTATTAGTTTATAGCGTCTCCGTGTTTTTGAAATAAAAAAATAAAAATTAAGAATTAAAAAAAAATTCCTTGTTAATTCTATATGCAGTTTGTGCACTTACATTACTACTTGTTTGTTCTTTACCATATAAACACATGAATCAATAGAGAGAGACCGACAGAGAGAGACAGAGACAGAGAGACAGAGGGAGAGAAATTTAAAAATATACACTGGTGAAAGGATACTCATTTTATTATATAATAGATTCAATGTATTTTGATGTAGAATATATGTTTATTATGAAATAATGCTGAAACGAAAAAGTCCATAGTGAATATACATTTCCAGTGTAAATTTATCTTATGTTGTATAAGAACCCCACATGATTAAAACCAAATATTTACATTTGCTTTGCCGTTGTATAAATTCCCAAAGTGGGTTTTCCTGTTCAAGAAATGTAAACAAAGCCAACATGTGATCAGCGGACCTATCTTTAGCATACAATACAAAATTCAAGGCCAAAATGTCTGACACAAATAAGGCATTAGTCAAAATATAGATTTTCATTCTGATTTTTTTAAATTACATGCAATTGCCTGTTTAAATCTCATTTTGTCTGATTTTACTTGTTAAATACTTACTATCACTCTTGAACAACGCTGCTGACCCAGTTTATGACGTCATTATCTCGAAACAAGCGTTAGGTCGCGAGAAACATGGCGCACGATTCAAGGATTATAACGAAGTTAGACGGGTGGACGATACTATAGAAACACCTTATCCAAAATGTATCCCCGAGTTACTGTTTGTAAACCATTCAAAGCAGCTAGGTAACTGCAACTGACGGAAAAAAGCAAATAGGCAAGAATAAATCGATCCATAAACATTACCTCTTCGAAGTTATCATTTACATAAAATAAAAATCAACAAAGAAAATGGTTCCTATCATCTAATACTACCTCAGTAAAAAGTTTTGAAAGCTCTGATGATTATGTCCAAAAATGTGCAAAAATATTACTTAATTAAAAATAACTGAATGCTTATATGACAGTCAAGATTTTTAATTAAATCTGTGTTTGTCTTCAGTCAGTCGACGAAACATTTGTCATTCAAGCGCGACGTCCTTTAACAAACTTCTTTTTACAAACTGTTGATTTCAATCAATTTAAGTCCTTAAACAAATATAATATTTGAAAGGCAATGTCCTATGTCAACAAAATTGAACCAGATACTCAGTTTCTTCATCAGTACAGCGTATAATGCTTACAAATGTCCAAAAAGCAAATATGCCCTTGTTATAGGTTATTGAAATGGTTAACAACTGAAATCTTAAATGAAATTTTAGTTAATATGAAACATTGATTTGCTCTTCGTTTTGATTAAAACTTTGCTTTTGAACATCTGTGTTGACGATTATTTCTGTAATTATGATACAGTATTAATTGCACAGCAATGTACATTTTGTCTTCCCTTGTGGACTCATATCTAAATATACATAATCAGATATGCTTCCTTACCACAAAATGAACTGATGCATCCAACTCATGATGGTTTAAGGCATGGTTTCCATGGGAGAACTTTAAAATTACATAATGTGTATTTTATAACACTTTTAGAGTAGGACCGTCATCGTCCAAATATTAAATATACCCAAGGGGAAATGGGTAACGCTAAGCTACAAAGTCTACTTATACAAATGTTTATTACTTCATGCTAGCAAATTAAGATGACAATATAATGTCTCCGGCCAGTGTCTGTAGAAAGCCTACCGGTACTGAAAGGACCAGACTTTATACTATTACATGTCTGCCACGAAGGCAAGATTCTGTTTCTTTATAAGCCTTAATTGGATTTTAAATGACATACCAACACTTCATCCGACACACATCGGGTTGAATTCTTTATCACTTCAAACACTATTTTTCAGGAAGCAATCGTCTGTGCTGATGCTGTCTAGAACACGGCATCTGCCGGGAGATGTCCGATAAAGGACTTGGGGTACTAATTCAACTCCCATTGTAAAACTATGGAAACACCATCGTATTAAAAATTCAATAACTTTAAATTTCTAAATACCCATGATCAAACCTATATCTCTAAATATAGATCCAACCTTAATGCAAGCTTCTTTTGTGGAGAAAACCATATGAGCTGCGACATGTTTATTGATCGAAATGTGTTTGAAACGTGTTTTCAATTTCGCACCATTAGAATCAGTGCTAATTTCGATATTGAGTGGTCTTTGTTAAGTCTGTAAAAAGATTGAAATTGTATCAATAGCACATTGTCTCTAAAAAAAATCAGTTACAGATACGAAAAGCTCTCATAGAATTCTTTTTACTAACATTTTACATTTCAGTATTAACCAAGCATAACTCTTCAAACCCGTATATATTTTATTTTATGTTCACCCATTGCTCGACTCTTAAATTTATGGGATTTATGTCGTGTTTTTTTCTGATGAAAAAAGATATATACTATTTAGTGTCTCAAATATATTCCGTCTCACTATGCATAGTTTGATTGGTACCTGGAATAAGAAATAAAAGGTATACAGCTATCCTGTCTTTTTTTTGTTTTTGTTTTTTGCACACTGCCATGGCCTGCAGATATCTGGGCCAGATTTCATTTCCAACTGAAATTATCTCAAAAAGATCCTCATCGATCATTGGATACATTTATAGTAATATTAAGCACTTGTATATTTGCCATTAGCTATTAGTTTCATAAAATGTTTTAATTGTTATTGTCTGGATCCAGACGATTATTTTGTTGTCTACAAGAAGATAAAGCAAGTCTTCTAACCTTATACACGGATACTCCTTGTCCTCTCCGGGCCTTTATTTACCCCGTGTCTTCATAAAACAGATGATATTGTAGGTATGAATATCTTAGAATTGTTTGGAAAGCCTTTGAATTGTAGGCCTGAATATCTTAGAATTGTTTGGAAAGCCTTTGAATTGTAGGCATGAATATCTTAGAATTGTTTGGAAAGCCTTTGAATTGTAGGCATGAATATCTTAGAATAGTTTAGAAAGCCTTTGAATTGTAGGCATGAATATCTTAGAATTGTTTGGAAAGCCTTTGAATTTTAGACATATCTAGAAACAACAACAAGATTACAAATCTAATCAAACTTCTCCTCGTGTGGAAAATAATTTTATATTTAGCAGTTAAAAACTCACTGGGTTGATCTGACACTTTATTTCAAGGAAACCATTGTTAAATTCAACACATATTTGAATAAAAGATTGTACCCCTTATTTCATCTAGTTTATTAACGTCATGTATCTACCTGCACCTCCTACTAGTTCCAGACGTGTGATATCATCTTCCGTTGGTTATGGGGTTTGTGATTAGATGCCATTATGCCTGTAAGAAATTCAAACGATCAACTATACAGAAAACATTTTATCTCTGCTACCTTCACCCTCACAAGTGGTACTCTAACTTGTCTCATAATATAACTCTTTTTTATGATAAAAAAAATAGTCAAAACGTATCCTTAGAGTGTTATAAAAAAACAAAAACATTTGATGTGCGTCACACTACCTGACGAGTTCCGATTATCCTTGCTTAAATCTCTTTATTGCCGACTCGTGTGATTAATACTCTTCAACTTCAATTATCATATCTAATATATTAATCAGTTAATAACTTGATAGATACTGCACCTTCTACAACCCCCATCCTCATTTCAGTTTGAATTCAGCCCCATACCAAGAAAGGATGTTTTATTAGAAAATATATGAGTTTAGTTGTTTACAACTTTTTACCCCACGTGTTCTGCTGATTAAAGCATTATATTATGTTACGCTTTCGGTTCATAAAGTTGCAGAAAAACATTTAAAAAAGGAATTTTTTTAAAAACTTTGTTACATATGCATGCTATTAATGTAAAATATATAAAGTGTATGAAGAAGAAATGATTACCGGTCAGTACTATGTTTATACAAATATGGTACAACGGCATTATAATTGGAACACGTGTGCATTTAATTTTACGTCATGACCATGGCTAATGGTGCAACATGGCAAATTTCAATAAGCTCAGATTTACTGTGCATTATTGATTGGCCTCTAGACTTGATTAAACACATAGATCTTCCGGAGATATTTATTTTAAATAGTTCTCCTCATTTGTGATCAAAATGGCAGCTCGCGCTCGTTACTACGTTATTTACAACTTGATCCGGAATGAAATCACGACATAAAAACCCTGGTAATGTTCTATTAAACATCACTAAGACTTTCGAATATATTCAATACAGTATAGTCATGACCTACTTGGATATATAATAACTGTTTATGGCAAACTATTCGTGTTTATAAATGTTGTTGATACTAACGGCAAATTTGCTTGTGTCATTCGTAGTCTCGAGGCTATTCAGTTTTCAAGTGCATAAGTCTTCGTCTTTGTAATCATTTTGTTATATAAACTGAAAGCTTGACAAACATTAAATATGAAAATTGTCAAATCGTCTTAATTCAACCACCACGTTTAAGCGCGTTTCGATCGCCATTTTGACAATAGGACAATAGTCAATCCTTTCTCTCTAGGATGATGTAATGTGAAACGTTTACGTTTCGATGAAAGCACCGAGTTTCATGTATCAGCCTGATGTTACGCTGTTCTGATTCATTAAAAACATAATGTCCATGCTCAGATTATGTTCTAAACAAATTTGTCTCATGCACATATTGTATCAACAGTACACATACTGTATAAATAACATATACAGTTTCAACAACACATATAGTGTTAATAACACACATGTAGTATCAACAACATATAAAAGTGGAACTTTGTTCAATTTTCTAGCGAAGAAGAGAGGAAAACGTATCTCTAAGTATAAATCACCTGAATTTGTAAATATCTGCAAACTTTGCAAATCGCAAAGATGGACGATAGATAAATTATTTTGTTTCAAAAATAAACGTTACTCATGGTTTACTGCGATCTAGCCTATTTCACGTGCTAGAAACTAAAATGTTGAACTGACCGATGAATCTCAGACATAACTCCTGGTATATCGTTTTGTTTACAGTGACGTTTGTACACTTGATCAGTATGGAAATGTTTTAAAACGCTTTGTATCTCAATGAAGATATTACAAGCATCCCATAACTAAGAGTACTGGACTTTTTTTTCCAAGATTCTTTATCCCTCGTGTTATATAATAGTATATTCTATCTTCTCTGTGCGATATAAATGTTATAAATTCTAAAATATTTTTATTTAAGAAATAAATACATACCCCGTCCCCGCCGGCCGCCGGCCACCGCCCGCCCTACCCCCTTCGTATACAGTCTTTTCTTAGTCTTAAATTTTGACATGATAGTATCAGAAGTTGATAACACTTTTTTTAAGAAAGGATGTAAAGATTTCATAGAATGTTCAGTGAAGTTTCTATATGATTAATTATTCGAACACTTCGATTTTAGCTCTGTAAATGTTTCAGCTGATATCAAGTTCAAAAGGATATGCACTGTATATCTTTTTATTTCTTTATTAATTATCTTGCACAATATAATGACATCGATCTACTCACCTTTGATAAAATTAAAAAGCCTGAGTTATAAGAATTCATAAAATGTAACATTTCAAGCATGGCATTTCAGAGGCATAATTTGTCAGTAACCTTAGCGACTTGCAGTTTTACAGAATCTGTATTAAATGTTTTTTTTTTCCTTTCTTACTCATATTTCCAAGGCAAAACAAGCAGCAAAAAGAAAAAAGTTTATAAATTGACAGACTGTATAAACCATGTGATTAGAATTAAATGAAGACCTTTAAGTGTCTAATTTTTTAATTTTGAATAAAAATAAAAAATAGTAGTAACAGTGGTAGTAGTGTTTTTATTAAACCACCAAGATGGAATAGTCAAAAGTACTAAAGAAGTTAAAATTCAGTTCTGGATAAAACAGGTGGGATATAAAAAAAATTCAGTTATATTTAAAGCAGGTGGGATATAATAAAATTCTGTTCTAGATAAAGCAGGTGGGAGATAAAAAAAAAACTTGCAACGTAGAAGATATAGTTGCCATAAATATAGAAGATACGATGCAAGTTTTTGTATCCCACCTGCTTTATCTACAACTGAATTTTAACTTCGGACATACATTGATACTTACGGAGTTTTCGGACATACTTTGATATTTACGAAGTTTTCGGACATACTTTCATATTTACGGAGTTTTCGGACATACTTTCATATTTACGGAGTTTTCGGATATACTTTGATGCCAAAATGCATTACAATTTAAAGCTTGCTTTTCTTTTACAACTGTTTTACGGTGCTGTTGTTAATGGCAGAAACCTTTTTCTGTATGCATACTGGGAAATGAAATCCGTAAATGAATTATTTTCGATTCAGGTGTGTTAAGGGCCAAACAGATCATTCATATGTAAAATAAATAATGCCTTCTTCCCACTTCTACTTTACGCTTTATACATTATGTATATAAAAAAAAAATTAAAAATTAAAAAATAATGACATACCGTATATAATCCCATATAAGTCAATACCAACTGCAAACTGCATAACCCAGATCTGTCGTCGCATAATGCACAAGCAGATCTGGGTCTATGCAGTTTGTAAGGACTAATCAGTAGAACAAACAACATAAACCATGATCTGCCGGCGCATTATGCGACGGCAGATAAGGGTCTATATTGTTTGCATTTGGTCCTAGATTATACGCGAGTATATACGGTATGTATGGATGTAAAGCTCATGGAAATCTTGTAATTGGTATAAGTTCTGGGAAAAAATTCATTAATGGTAAGTTTTAACCTTGTCGAATTTGGGTGGGCGGAAGGGGGTCGGGTCGGGTGGGATTACATACATGACAAAATGTTAGTGACATTAGACCGAAGATGCCAATTTTATTTATTTATGTAACATTGTTGGTTTGAAACTGATCTATAAATTGTGATTTTGACGTTGCGAGTAACATAATGCTTGCGATGATCAAGACAATCCGATCAAACCTGAATAGCCCGAAATATTGAATATTGCTAAATGGAATATAAACTCGTAACAGTTACAGTATGATAGGATTAATATCCTCAAATTGTTATTAACGATGTGTGTGTATTAGAATAATATGGGCCTATATTGAGTGCAAATATGATTCGCAGCTGTATCCCCACCCCACCCTCTCTCTCTCTCTCTCTCTCTAACCACACTGGTGAAATCATTTATCATCTAACCATCCATATACTATATTTTCAGCGATGCATCATTTTTGCTAATGCAGCCCAGATCCGGCACTTACTGGGAGATGGTTTGATAAAATAGCTAGGGCGCCCTTTGATACACCTTGAAAAACACGAAAATGTGATCATCAACTGTTTAACCCATTAATTCACCAGCAACAAAAAATATGTATATTTGTATCTTGTAACGTAAATCAAAGATAAGAAGCCGCTCATTGGCATCGCATCCTAATTCCTTGGCAAGGTGTTGACAATTGAAAGCTTTGATGCAGTACCATATCAACACCCACTCTATTGAAAAATAAGCCCTCTTTCGCTGTCAATACAAATAAAATAGAGTCACAACTCTATGTAGGACTAGGGTATATTGTAAGAGAATAGAGATGCTAGTTCAGATTGATTTAATGGTCCATCTTTGAAGGGTATTAACGTGTATCTATAATATCCCTTATTGCTCTATTGATATTTTCAACCTTACTTATATATTAGACTGTTGAGCGTTGTATAAGCTGAAGGGATGGTTTTTGTAAAACATCAATAGCCATTTTTTTCCCAAGGGAGCAATGCATAGAAAATAAATAGGGAACTTTCACATTTGTCTGGTAATGTTAGCTTGCTTCAAGCTACATCTAAATCATCATCGTGTACTCAGCCTGATCTTATATATATCTTTTTTTTTTAAATTGAGGTTTGGCAACTTCCACAATAATTGAAAAGTATAAATAACTCCTTCAGTTCCCACACACTCATACCGCTATTGATCCCTGTCGTTTCTTTATTATAAGCTCTCACCAGGCCCCATTGTTACGAAACCGTATAAGCACAAAGATTGAACTTGGACTAAAAAGGCCAACATTACAAATTCAATGGGGCCTACTTGGAATGTCTCAGTATCATTACAATTTGCCGTTTACGCAAGGATTAAAACTATAAGATCATGCCAAAGTTTTGTTAACTTTAACTAGAAAGAAGTAGAAAATCTTTTTTCTTTTTTTCTTTTTTTTTTTGATTGGGGAGGGGGGGGGAGGGCGGTAATTTGAGCATGAGTTGAGTGTGCTTAGACTGTTTCCCGACTATCGGGCCAGAAGTGGTCATAATCTGACACGTGATCTCAAACCTCATTTAAGGACAAACATTATCATTCGCGTTGTGTTGTCCAGTGATAAGGAATACTCTGTGATTGAAAGCAATTCAAATTAAATTTCTCACCTTACATATTATCAGTCTCTTATGCCATGTTTTGGAAGGGGTTGCATGGAATTATATCATACATGGGGAAGGGAGAGGGGACGATAAACCGCAGCGCAACATATCCCGTGTACTGACGTCTCGATCGGTGTCTTAAGAAATGCATCGTCTTATTTGCTTCGTTGTATGATCCCATACGCAAAAGAATCAAACGCAATCAACATGCAGGAAAATAGCATTCCCATTCTTTACCGTGCATAAAGAAATAATTACATTGACTTTTATGACGGTTTCCATCAGTCTGATTGGCCAGGCCCTGTTGAATTTATTTGGCTTACAACTGCATGAACCGACACAATTTCATTTAGCCCCGCCCAATCGTGCTACTTTTCAGACCAATTGCAGAGAATCATGGGTAAAATAAATTGCAAGCTAATGTTTGTTTACATGGACTACGAGGCCATTGTATCGGAAACTGCATTCCATGTGTACAGTGTAAAAACGATGATGTCAATGACAATATTTAAGGTTAAAAAAAATTGTTAAATAAAAAGCTAAATATTCAATCGATCAAATATTGTAATAATATGCAGAGAGAGAGAGAGAGAGAGAGAGAGAGAGAGAGAGAGAGAGGGAAGCGGAAACCCTAACTTTGCATATTATTCTCCTGCAAGTACAAGTAGCATTTTAACAAGTAGACATACATTTTAACATTGTTACAAACATCTGGTACGGTCATGGTCAATTCATTAAGCATTAATTAAGCTGTACTATATTAAATCGTACCACAAGTAAGAAAAATTGCAAAAAGGACACATTCTGGTCAGTCAAAAAGGACACATTCTGGTCCTTGTTGATGGAAAAGTTGGGCGCGGCGTAAAAATCAACTGAACCTAGAAAATTGCTCAACGTGTTTTGGGAAGGAAGCCAACGTCAAAATCCATGATAAATCGTGCAAGTGACAACTTTACTAGGTAAATCGAAATGTGGAAATCTAGCCTGTATGTTTCTTTCAAAAAGTAAGTCTAGCAATGGTTATTTATCGAGTTTGCAGTTGGGCAATTTCTTTCTTTCTCTCTCTCTCTCTCTCTCTCTCTCTCTCTCTCTCTCTCTCTCTCTCTCTCTCTCTCTCTCTCATTTACATCCATGTTGTGGATCATAAATACATTCATTTAGTCGGTCTGATTTCTGAATTATATGCAGCAATTATATTTGCCATTTCATCGGGTCACTCGTGTTTGCTCTTTGTTGATAGTAATCACGAGCACTCTCCTTCTTTGCCTTTTACAGAGGCGTGTTATCAGCTATTATCAACACAAAATGGCTGATTTTTTATTGAGCATGTTTATCACTACCCGTATTTTCACGCATTTTCCCCGCCCACGCAGAAATTCACTAATCGTGTAATAAATATTTAGTATACCCCGTCCATGCTTATATCCCGCACAAACCCTAACACAATCTCACAAGAACCGACCACGTACCAGCCGGCGTTGTCGTCCTCTGCAACAAAAAGAAATGGATGAATACCGATGTGATGAAGATCTGGATAGATAAATGCTACAGAACATGTCCAGGTGTTGTTGTTTTTTTTTTTGCTTGGTTGGGTTTTTTTTACTTCACCGAAGTGGTTTTTGATACCATGGCTGCACAATTTCATGCCATCAATTCTTCGTTTTGTATTTTAAGTGGTGTTACTTTTAATTATGTGAAAAAACAGCGCCATAGAAACTCTTGCATTGATCTATTCCTTTAAAAGACGATTGCAATTCGTTTGTATTTCGATAGGTGTCGCTAGAATTAACTACCTGGTATCCATTTTTTCGTGCTAGTTTTACTTGTTTTCCTTCTGTTTAACATAAACAAAAAAACTTTCAAAAATCATTATTACACATTTATTAAAAATTATATCTGTCTAAATTTAAAAATAAGCTGATGACTACCGGCTGTGTGAAAAAGAACTGATATAACCCGCCGACCGAGATAACCCGCATCAGGGTGGGGGGGGGGAGGGAGGGGTATGCAATATCCTGCATAACCCGCTGGATATATGCATGAAAATACGGTACTCGTTTTTAAGGAGCGATGTTTGTACGCTGACGTGGTTGGCGCAACTCCCTACTGTCGACATCGACAGATATGGGCTCACGAATTAAACAAATATAAAATGATTTTGCATTTTAAATCATTTGCGTATTTATCCACCATGGATTTCATTGCGTTTAAAGTTACCTAATTATATCCGATAGAAGCTGTAGGGATGATGATTTTATAGTCTAAGGGTTCATTTTGCCTGTTGCCAGGAATCTGATAGCCGTTTTATGATTGTCTGTACGCAAATTACAGATAATGATCGCCATTTTTAATGTATTCATGTACGGGATAATAGAAGGTTAGAATAAATACATTTAATGGATCTTTTGACAGAATTCCAGTTATTCTGTCGTTTGTAGGTGTAAAATTTAATTAAAAGAATTGGCCAGTTCATTTTTTTAAAAAGTTCATTGAAGTATGAAATAAAATAACACATTCTGCAAACTTAAGTATGATCCGTGGATCATACAGTTTGCACGGCATTATTTTGGTTAATACTTCAGTGAACTTAAAAAATAAATGGTCAATCCTGAAATGACTTTCGCTTGATAACTTGAGTTCTTCTGAAAGTATCTTCACTAAACCTCATATATATGTTTCCTTTAAGGACGTGAAGAAGCGTACTGAGCTCTAAGGTCAAAGTCAAGGTCACCGTGACCGATAGAAGTGAAACGGTGTTGTGACAACTTCATCTTTGTCGCACATATCTTCACAAAACTTCACAGATGAATTTCCATCTACAACACTAGGAGACCCGTTTTGAGATGAAATGTGCATATCTAAGGTCACTATGATTCCGTAGAGACAGACGAGACAGCTACTATTTTGACTATCTTTGTTTTAACTGAGGGCATAAGAATATGACTCAATGATCGATTAATCTATGAAAATATTTAAAGGGTTAATGTCAAAATTTGGATTCTGGTAATTTTTTGATTTGTTGATATCATATACAGATATTGTGTATGTAGATTCACTATTTTTGACGCATATAAAAATATTGTGTATATAGATTCGCTATTGTTGACGCATTTCTGCCGGAAAATGTGCATTGTGAAATAAATTGCTACCTTTAAGTGTACGACTCAAAACTCGAACTATAGTTAGTTAGTTAGTTAGTTAGTTAGTTAGTTAGTTAGTTAGTTAGTTAGTTAGTTAAGTAAGAACAGAATCCTGTTAACCGATTTATAATTTAAGCGCTGTCGGGAAAAGTCATACAGACCAATATTTAACTATTGTACAGTATCCTTACAAGCCCTTTTTTTACAGTAGGCATATTCCAAATGTGACAAAGTATAAACATTGTAGATTTGACGTATATACCAGTGACTACCGTTCGAATAGATATGAATTTACACAACTTGTTAACACAGTGTTTTACATTACAAGGAAAATTACTTCCTCGTGGCTATTGTACGTTTGCATGTATTGCATGATCTTATCTGTCACAAAAACGTCCTAGTCTATACTGTATATAGAGTATGAGCAAATATCTAATCCACAATTTTACTAAACGATTTCATGTAATTTGCTGCTTTGCATGCAAAAAATGTAAACTTTCTTTTTTATTTATTCCATCTCTATCATATTTTGTTTAAATTTATGAACATATCATGAAAGAAAGTAAACTCATGTTGGTAACATAGTTCAATGTATCTAAAAATGGATGTATAATAACGTTTTGTGTGCTTGGTGTGCAAAGACTTTTTATAAATTTATGTTAAATGAACTTGAGTTTCGCATTCTATTAATCACGAAGCATGCATGACCTTACACCCTATCAAGTCATTATGCAGCGTTACTTAGTTTTACGTCACAGCGTTAAGAAGGATTTTTATGACGTAACCATAAAACGGTAAAAAGGTACAAGTTATTTTAAAAATGTCCCATTTTCGTTTGTATCATCATAGTCTCATGTTCTCATGTCAAGGTCTTCTTCTATCATGTATCTTTTTAAGGTCATTAACTTCAAATATTGTATCACTATTTTCACTAAACTTATTATTGATTTACTTATTTATCTCCACATAAAAAGGTCTGATTTGTACAAGGCTTTGTTTCATAACTTGTGATAAAGGTCTGATTTGTATAAGGCTTTGTTTCATAACTTGTGATAAAGTAATTTGGGGAAGAAAACGAAATACAAGGGCTTTATAATAATAATAATAATAATAATAATAATAATAAAGTCTTTATTTTATGAGGGTGACACAATTAGTTCAAAAACCAATCTCCCTTGTGGCCCTCAATTTATTTACGTATGTACAGCCAAATATAGTAAAGGCAGTTTGGAAACAAACAGCATACAAAAAGGTATTATATATTAGTTTACACAAGAGCAACGGAGTGTGGATTCAGCAAGCAGAGCATTGTGTACACAAATATGCATGATTGAAAACTTTTTCATTCACATACACATGGTTTTATACTTTATGCGTGTAGATTACGACTAAAGAATATTTATCGTGTAAATATAGTGGCATTCAGCAAGACAGGATTAACTTTTTGTTGGTCGCAATTAAAACTAAAGTAAGGAATAAAACCATCATACAAACAGTTCTGTGCATTCTATAATCAGTTATATACATCCTTTTTTTGAAACCTAAAACTACACGTTTTTTATGTTCTACTTCTTAAACCATCGTCAAAAAAATTACATTTTTTTAATTATAAAAAAAAAAGAAAAGTAAAAAAGCTAATAACGCATTAAGTACTTTTTTTAGCTGCTGTTTGCGCTCCTTGTAAATTCCTGTATCATAATTGTCTAGGAAATTCTCATGTCATTTTTTTGTAAGTATATTATCTAGTTAATAGTTAATTGGTACAGTATATGCAATGACTAAGAATAGTTGTTGTAGTACAAAGGTCCTTAATGATAAAACCGTACTAAACTGTACTGTCAGTTATGGCATTCCTACGGAATGTCTGATTCATTTCTGAATTGCTGTTTTGCCAAGCCAAGTAATTACAAAGAACTTGATTCCTTTTATCTTTGGCTGATTTTGTAAAATTGATTAATGTGAACGTAGATTCGTCCATGTTGTTTATTATGCTAATACTCCACCATTATTAATTTATACAAACATTTATTCCTATATACAATATTACGGTGTCATATCACACAAAATACTTGCCACATTCTACTTGTGAAACCAGATAATTTACAACGAATCACGTATATACTTTTTTCTAATGTAATGACTATAACATCTGTAATGTGATATGATGTCCATATAATTGCAATTAATATGAATATTTCATGTAACTAGTACTTTCACTGGATAAAATGCCATCATGTAACCACCATCAGCTGCTAATTTTTCTGATACATTGTTCGAGTAACTATTTGTTGAGCTGACAATAGAGTCGAGCGACCGACTAAAAGTAACATTGAGAAAATGTCGACAATCGTAGCTTGTAATTCGAACAGGTACATTCGTCTATTTGTACATACTGTAAATGAATAAAATGAAACTGTAAGCCTGCAGACTGTCCTGCAATCAGTAAATCATATCAAACGTGCACTGAAGGCATGGATAAAGTACATTTTAGTTTGCAAATCTGAATCGGGACACCATAAAAGTTTTGATAAGTTAAGTGCACGTAGGCGACGTGGGGGGGGGGGGGGAATTTGATGTTGCCAGGACAACAAACTCTACAAATCAGCATCGCTGACGTGTATATCTTATTATATTTTAAAATAACTATACAAGACTTACCTTGTTTTGCGTATATCTAGATTTCTCAAAAATTTTCTCGATGCAGTCAAAAATACGAACAAACCGTTTTTGAGACAATCTGACCATTCCTGTTGTTTCCTGCTACAGACCCCTAGTTTTCGATTGATATGACGAGTTAGGCCTTATACATAATGATAAAGGGGTGGTATGGCATATATTTTGTTTGAAGTGTACTTAAAGTCTACTATGATCCAGGTTAGCTTGTGAAGGAAACAGACATATTAAAGATTAAATACGAATATTCGTCCTTTTGAATGTTAATAATTAGAACACTTCCGCTACCACTCTGACAGTCCTGAATATATATATATATATATGTGTGTGTGTGTGTGTGTGTGTATGAATGTATGTTTGTATGTTTGTGTGTATTTGTCTCTCTCTGTTTCTCGATACCTATGTGGTGTTTGTGTGACAGACAGACCGAGAGAGAGAGAGAGAGAGTTTGAAATCATGCAAGATTGTGTACACAATGCTTTGTGTGCTGAAGTCATTTTCTGATGCTTTTGTGTACACTAATATGTCATACCTTCTTTATATGATACGTGTTTGCCAGCTGTATTTGATACATGTATGTATCTGAAAACCCTCTTATGCAGAAACTAAAGAATGAGGTTCACAAGGGAGATTAGTTTTTGTACTAATTCTGTCACCCTCATAACATAAAGACATTATTATTATTATTATTAGTAGTAGTAGTAGTAGTAGTAGTAGTAGTAAAGAATGTTATATTTGCTCATACAATCTGGAAAAAAGCATTCTCTACTGTTGCCTGCTTAGTCACATTGGTATAATGGGTAATGAAATGGCAGATAAAGCAGCTAAATCTGTTCTGCAGTCGCGGGATCTCATGCCTTATTTTCGTTTAGACCTTGTTTCTTTTCAGATAATCTACAAACAAAGAGTCATCAAAGGGGCCCGTCTCATATATTTAGAAAAAGCAGTTTTCTGCAACTTAGGTTGTCATGTTTTGAGGATGAAATTTCTGAATTTCATAGAGAAAATAAATACACGACAGCACAATGGTATTGTGAAAAGATTGGATGAAGATAAATATCATAAATAATCTCTGTCTCTCTCCTTTTTAACATTAAGGTAAAATAAATCGAGAAAACGTGCTGGAAATGTCATATCGCATTATGTAACCTCACATCAAATCAGAAAGCACGAATCAGTCATATGGTGCGTTTTATGTGGAACTGCATTGCTTGCATATCACATGGTTTGTGTTACAAGAATGAACACTTTTTGTTTGAAAATCCCTCCTTGCATGATGTCCTAGACTACATCATAAATCTTGTTACCAATGTAATCTACCGGCAACCAGTGAAAATTGCTCTTTCTCATAAAGGATGCCTACAAAAGGACTAGAATGAGAAACAAATCTGACACATTAAAGGAAATGCTTTCTTCGGCGAATGCAAGAAAGTATACAAATTTACTAATTTGAATCACAAAAGCGAGGGACCGTTAATTAGAGTATGAATATCTGGTGAATTTCTTTCTCTGATCTTAAAAACGTTAATGGTTCTGTTCTTCAACATATGTTATCTATTAGAAATTGCAATATAACATCAAACTTTAAGCAAAATGTTGACATGACGCCAGTCACTAACTCTAAGATTACAAGTCCTTTCTCTATGCACCAGATGATTCGACAGAGAGAAACATAGAGATGTCGTTTTATAAACAAAGCATACAATTACGAAGTAAACATTAAGTCTTGCAGACAGATATGTGTTGCGCTCATTGGAGCACCAGAAATGATCTGTGTTGTGCTCATTACAGCACCAGAAATGATATGTGTTGTACTCATTGGAGCACCAGAAATAATATGTGTTGCTCTCTTTGGAGCACCAGAAAGGATCTGTGTTGTGTTCATTGGAGCACCAGAAAGGATCTGTGTTGCGCTCATTGCAGCACCAGAAATGATCTTTGTTGTGCTCATTGGAGCACCAGAAATGGTCTGTTTTGTGCTCATTGGAACACCTGAAATGATCTGTGTTGTGCTCAAAAAATGGAGCACTAGAAATTATCTGTGTTGCGAACATTGGAGCACCAGAAATGATCTGTGTTGCAATAAAACAAAAATATAACACCATAAATGATCTGTGTTGCGCTCAAACAATGGAGCACCAGAAATGATTTGTTTTGCGCTTAAATAATGGAGCACCAGAAATGTTCTGTGTTGCACTCAAATAACGGAGAAATGTACGATTTGCTGCTGATCTAGACAACCATTACTTACACAATAGATATAGAATATTCTTTGTCAATCATATTCTCAGTATGACTGTACAGTCAGTTCTAAGTCATTGTTTGTTCTCGGTCTTAACCTTTGAAAAATATTCTAGCAACGCATGACATTTTTACCAAGCAACTATTTTCATCTAAAGGTAAATATTTAATTCATCAAGTCACAACTTCTAGATTTGTCCAAGTTAAAAATATCTGTAGTGTTTGCATGCATGTTGTGTCCTCTTTTATTATGGTGCATCAGGTAATGATCTAATTGCTATATAAGGCACACTTCTAGCTTAATGTTTTGTATATCGACTGTACATTTGAAGAAAAGAAGGTCACCAAATTAAAATTTCGCACTCAATAAATCTGAACCAGTTGTAACTAGAGTTCGTTTCTCTCTTACCTCTTTAATTTTTTCGTCTATCCCTCCCCCCCCCCCACGAAAATAAATACATAAATACTAGTTTCCTTGAATTTTAGAAATGATAGGGAATGTGAGTGCTAAAATTAAGACCTTTCTGATACAGTAAAATATATATGAGAAGAGCAAAGAGAATGATTTATGCGCCATAATTGCATGACGATGGAGGAAAGATAAATACGAGCACTTCTTCCTCAACTCTGCATCATCATTATCACGGTTAATCTCGTTACATTTTCAGAAAGTACATCACTCCCAGTTGATAGCTACACATGGCCTACTAATGTGGCAAACTCAGATCTACTCTATTGATATTGTCGAGCCAAACGAAAATGAGAAGAAAAAATCATAATTTTATAGATGGCAAGCTTGCATTAACTGTATGAATTAGCAACACTGGTTTGCATTATTATATCATTCCAATTAATTAATGGGGGAGATGCAGTAACAAACTATCCTGTTACATTTTCATTTATAGATCAGGGGATGCATTCGTTTATTTGTCTTCCTTCCAGTTAGTCCGTCTTTCTTTTACATGATGGTTACCACTACATTTGGTTCATCGCTAGTCAGCAAGGAAAGGAAAAAACTAACGGTGTATTAAATTGATACAGTAAACGAAAACAATATGAATGTTAAAACTGATTTTGGAGTATGTTAGCGTTAGGTATGGCATTAGATGATATGCTTGACTGATTTATAGTCATCGATAATATGTATCACGTGTTTATGTTATAATATCTAATACGTTACCAGTATGTCATTTCTAAACGATCAATTCAAAATTCTGCAGATGTTTACAATATTCAAATTCCTTAATCACAGTAGATAAATTAATGCGATGACTGATCACGGCATTAATATAAGGACAATCTAATTCTTCATCGTTCTGTTTTTAAATAGGCACTCGTTTTATTAAGCTTTGTATATGTTTGTTTGATATATCTTTCTTCTTACATATCTTGAAATTTGCTTCATGCCATGATTTTATCTTATGTGTCACTAACTGTACCACAAGTTGAAAAGTTATACCAAACCAAAGTAATTTGAAAAATAAAAAAATAGTGACAAACATCGGGCAAGCACTGCATAGTATTGTCTTTAAATAATTCCATTTTAAAAATGACTACAATCTATTGCAAACAGGAGCTTTTCCGAAACAAACGAAGTTTCATAGTTCGATTATTTGTCATTCGTACGCAGAAGTATATTTATTGCAGACCAATATTTATTCATACCGAGGGAAGAATCTCAGAAAGTTATGCATTTTATTCTGAAAAAGCATATGTACATCCAATTCACTAAAAACACATTTGTTGATTTCAATCAATAAAATCCCTTGGTGATAGTTGGCGTCTAGTATAGGAAATCATGCGGAATTTTGACAAGGATATTTGCAAAGAAGAAGATCATGAAGACATATTATTGGCCATTAGTGCCAAATAGTATATCATTGAAAGATAAACAATAAAAAATATTATACATACGTCTGGAGCTTTTCAAGTACATGGGCTTCTATAAGTGAAGGCACAGAACTCACCTTTTAATAGATTTAACACAATCAGGAAAAAAACATGAAGCAACAAGGACACAAATAAAAACAAATGAATATTATTCCTCCACATATGTCGATTTGTGAAAGGAAAATGTCGAGAATGATTAAAATCAATATGTACAGATGGACGCAGGATCTTGCATATTCTTGGGATGCCGAGAATGAAAATTTAAAATTAGAAATTCGACTTTGTTTCTTTTGTTTCTTTTTTTATTCTCTGGTTGTATTGCCATGTTACTCACTGAGAGTCTAAATGAGCAAGACATTTACAACAATATATCTTTTCCAATTTAGGATTGTAAAACTACTTCCCTTCATACACGTAGTAATATGGTTTAAACTGTTCACAGTTTTATTGAAGAATACAAATAATCAAAACTTTGAAAGCAACGAAAGAAAATGTACTTGGGTGACGGCCGAAGGTTACAGTTTCATTGGCTAAGGGCATGTACGGCCAGAACGAGTGAAGACGAATCAATGACATACGAAGGGTATTTTAATATTAATGTAAAATTTAATAATGTGAAAGTAGATTCTTCGATGTTATTTCTAATGCTAATAATTCACCATTATAAATGTTTGCAATCATTGACTCCTACATAAAATATATATTATATAACACAAAATACTTGCCATATTCTACTTGAGAAACCAGATCGTTTACAACCAATCATGCAAGTTAGTTCAGTTAATTCGAGAATTTTATTTAGATTTTCGTTTCTATTGTCATCAATGAAAATCAGTTCGATCAAGACAGATCGATGAGAAATTGTAGCCTTGACTGTTGACTAAAGTTGATTTTCCCAAAATTCGGATTCATCTGAGAAGGTCCCTACAGAGAACTATCATACGTGGGATTTCAAAGGAACAGCTAACATCGAACATCGGCTTAACTTTTTTTTTACGAATTTAATATTTCTTCACCTGTGTGAACAAATACTTCTTTCCATCTTTTTGTACAAATTGCTGACTTGAAGATTGCAAACATGATCTGACTTTTCATTCAGGAAAATCGTCGTAAAGGTCTGTCGAATTACTTCGATTGCAAGAATAGCTGATTCAAGAGAGGAAGAATATTCGTACTCGATAGGATTTTGAAGGTCAGAAAAAAGGGAAGAAAACCCGAAATAAGAAAAACAATATTATCAAAGACAAAAAGCAATTAGTTTAGGATTGCAATTAGTACAGCCTAATGTTTTTTTTTCTGTGTTTATCGATGCATATGCTGCCTTTAGGTCATTATGTAGGCTGTGTGATTCGGCAACTGACAGTTTATACCACGATAAACGCAGAAAAAAGAACATTAAACACTTAAGAAAATTTCTATTTTGAAACAGAAGAAGTATTTATATAAACCAGTTGAGGCTGTTTCCAAAACCCTGTCATTTTCTGTTGTAAAACCTACCATGAACATTTATGTCAAATAAATACTGTTTAAACTAATATTCCACCTGTTGCTACTAATATAAGCATATATACGATAGGCACTTACCTCTAATGTCTAGAAATGTTTCTTAATTGGATGACATAAAAATGGGCATCAGACTGGAAATCTTGAATAATTTCTCGTTAAGAGAATATCCTACTTTTAGGTAACTGAGATACAGCTCTGTCCTAAAATAAACTTCCAAAATACCTTCTTATGTAAAGGAAAAGTACATAATGAAACATCATTAGAAATATTCACCTTGTTTATAGTTCCCTATGACATATTGTTCATCTCATTCGAAATAAACATCTGATATCAAAGATATAGAGAAATGCAAAAACATCATGAACTAAACTTTATTTTAAATACTAAATTATAAGGAGTGACAGTTTTAATTTACTAATTAAAATTTGCATATCAGAGAAAGAAAAACTAGTTACTAGTGACATTTATTCACCTAACAATGGCTGATAACTCTGAAGTTAATTTCAGGAAGATTTTTCTTGTGCTTTAGCAAAGGGATGCTGAAAAGAAATATATCAATTTTATATGCATCCAAATGAGCGATTACGTAATATATTAAATTGTATAAAAACTATTAGAATATATTTCCGGTCGGCTTTTGAAAGGTACCGTATATACTCGCGTATAAATGGGGGCCGAATGGACACAACGGCAGATCAGGGTCTATGTTGTTTGTTCTACTGATTAGTCCTTACAAACTGCAAAGACCCAGATCTTTGTCTATGCAGTTTGTAGAAGATTATACGCGAGTATATACGGTAAGATAGACATTAGTAAAAATTCTTAAAAAAACAGTAATCGGACTAAAGTGACTGTTATCGGGTCAATATTATTACATAGAGTCTCAATCCCTTGTTACGGTGCTATCAAAAATATAAACTGTTAAATCTTATCGTTTTTTACACCCCACTTTGAGACGCGAGTATATCAAGGAGTCACATTGTCTTTTGTCAGCTTATCCGGTCATACATGATGTCTTCATTCCTGTCTAGGCTTTAACTACTATATTGCTATACCTATTTTGTCACCAAACTTGCATTATAGATGCATCGTAGGAGGAAACTGTGTCTACCTTTATTCATTACTTACTGTTTACGATGTATTAAATTCTGATGTAAACGTTTGCAAATGCAGAGCCATAGATATCCAGCTAAATGCTTTACGATGTTAAAGGAACTAGATGGCTAGGGAAGAATAACATGGGCTACTAAATCAGACACATTTTGTTGGAGTATGGTTTGGGGCATATGTGGATATGTGAATATATTGGTGATATTAACCTTTTTTAGTGAACAATTTTACAAAATATTGATGGACCGCATATTGCAATCATGGTATGGAAATCATGCAGAATCTCCAAATATGATGTATATCGTCAATGCAAGTCAATGTTTAATGTTGAGAAATATATACTGATAGATCTGCCTTATTACTTACGTACAGCTTTAGCTAAATTTCGGTGTTTCAGTCACGGACTGAAGGTTGATACTTGAAGACATGCAGATATACCACAATATATTGTTATGTATGATGTTTTTTTTTTATAACAATATAAATATTTTTGGAAATTATAAATGTTTCTTGACTTTAATGTTGCTTAAACCTTAATGTTAAGCATAATGTTGACATGTTTAGCTATTGTCCTTGAATTATGTTGTTTACTTAGTATTTGAGTTCAAGGACAGTTTTGGTAAACAAGTTGCTGATTAATTTTGAGGTCAAGGTTGATTTTGTTTACAGATAAAACCAGAATTTCCTTTAGAGTTATGTGTCAAAAATCACATACACCAAATAGTATTCTAGAACATTCTGTCATGTGACCTATCTTTATATATACCATGTTTAATGGACAGTTTTTTCAGTTTCCACCTTAACATCAGTCTTTAAAGAGCCATTACAGTTGTGAAAAATCATTCCAAATTCAGAGGGAGGAATTATTTAAAATATTCATTTGACTAAAGTGCTCATAGACTTTTGGATTTTGAATTTTGAATTGATGATTTTGGGATTTATGTGAACTTATTCAAAGATATTCTGGAGTACTTCATTTTGGTACATCAGCACATTAAAGACTACTGGCACATCAGGACATTAATGACTATTGGCACATCAGCACATTCAAGGATACAGTAATTCATTCGGAACATTCTTTATTTGGGACTTGTGATTAGGACACTTAGGATAATTGGAATTTTTGGATTTTAATTCACGTTACTGTAAGTCTCTTTTGAATTTTCACTTTAATTGTCTAGAAATAAATTGCTTGTTGATTGTTACTTGATTTGTTGGTTTCACTTTCTTTCTGTGACATTTTTATTAGACCATAGAGTCGTAACAGTATGGGTTATTGTGAACATTGTTTTGAGAATGGGTATTTGTTGATTGAAAACGACATTCACGCTTTCATTACTTGTTCAGAATATTCTGATGTACGAGAGAAATATTTACAGTATTCCTGGTATAATCATGCAAGTATAGACAAATTCTGTCAAATTAGTTCAAACAATAGTCCATTTGTTAATCATTTTGTGTCGAAATTGGTTCACCTCATATTTCAAAGAATTGATCAGATCTAAAATAACAGTGCAAGTTATATTTGTATGGTAAAATTGGCGGCAGGATGATAGCAATATTTGTATATATCATTGTATGATTGGACCGGTGGTATGAATTACCTGAATAAAGAATCTAAGAATCTAATCGAACCTTATGGATATCAGGTGGAAATGTATAAAATGTATCATTCATATATATATATATATATATATATATATATATATATATATATATATATATATATATATATATATATATATATCTTTGTGCCTACATGGAAACCTTAATGGAAACAAAACGTCTTTTCGTCTTAACGTGACCTGTGTATTTCTTCAAATTCATGCATTTTTCTTTAACTTTTCAGCTGGCTTATATCGTCAATTTTACAAACTGTGACAACAATTATATATGACTGTATTTTCTTGTGTGTTTCATTTCTATTATTTAACTTATATTTCAAATGCGCTTTATTGACGGACTGTATTGTATTTAACAAATCTTTCAGATTTAATCTACGCTAGAAACGTAATATTTTTGAGGAAGTGGGGAGTGGAGTGGAGGGGGAATTTGTTTGTTTTTCATAAATATATGCCGTACCAGGGGAAGTGTTCCTCCGGTTCCATTATGCATATTTTTATTATTATTATCCAGGACAATTTCACAATACAAAAATAATTTAGCACACAAAGCTGCCAGTCCTTTCAAAAATAATTTCTGCCCTGCTTATGCTAGTCTGATATCTCTGATACAGCTGGAACATGTACATAATACAAAAATTACTATGAAGTTGTACAATGCATGCGCATGCATGGTCATTCTTTTTAGCTTAGTCCGTTTTACACTATAGTTTCAAATAGAAGCCTATAACATCTTTTTTTTTTTTTTTTTCAGATGGCGATGAAATTTTAGAAATTATGAAGGTCTTGGTATGTGCCTGAGCCTTTATGAATACATAATGGAAAATAATACATCCGTTAAGCAACAAAATTCTATATTTACAGTGGTTAAAGCCGCCAACATTACAGTATTATGCCAACTTCAAAAGCGAGAATTTTCTACATGTATATGATCTTTCATCTTTCTTTCATTCGGAGCCAGTAAATTAAGCAATTGCCTAAATGACCCATATAAAGTGCTTTAGCAGCCAATGCATATCTACCAACGTATGTACTTATTGGCAATGAGAATGAAACTTAACTTTTCGCAGAAAACGGAATCTCATGTCTTATTTTAGCTTTGAACTTGCTTCTGCTCAGATAATCTACAAAGTAAAGAGTCATCGAAGGTGTCCGTCTCATATATTTTGAAAAAGCAGTTATCTGCAAATTAGGTTGTCATGTTTTGAGGATGAAATTTCTGAATTCCATAGAGAAAATAAATATACACGACTGCACAATGGCATTGTGAAAACATTGGATAAAGATATATATCATAAATACTCTCTGTCTCTCTCCTTTTTGACATTAAAGAACAAAAATCGAGACAACGTGCTAGAAATGTCATACCGCATTATGTAACCTCACATCAAATCAGAAAGCACGAATCAGTCATATGGTGCGCTTTATGTGGAACTGCATTGCTTGCATTTCACATGTTTTGTGTTACAAGAATGAACACTTCTTGTTTGAAAATCCATCCTTGCATGATGTCCCAGACTACATTATAAATCTTGTTACCAATTTAATCCACCGGCAACCAGTGAAGATTGCTCTTTCTCATAAAGGATGTTTATAAACGGGCTAGAATGATAAACAAATCTGACACATTAAAGGAAATACTTCCTTCAGTGAATGCAAGAAAGTATATGTATATACTCGTTTGACTTACAAATGCGAGTTTGATTATTATAAAGATTGTATCAAAATGTTTCCTTGCGACTTTTGGCGCGTTTCCTTCTCCAATTTAAAAAGGTGTAATGGTTCTGTTCTTCAACTTATGTTATCTATTAGAAATTGCAATATAACATCAAACTTTAAGCAAAATGTTTAAATGGCGCCAGTCACTAACTCTAAGGTGACAGGTCCTTTTCCTAACCCCCATATTATTCCACAAAAAGAAACATAGAGATGTCGTTTTATAAACAAAGCATCCGATTACGAAGTAAACATTAAGTCTTGCAAAAACGATATGTGTTGCGCTCATTGGAGCACCATAAAAGATCTGTGTTGCGCTCATTGGAGCACCAGAAATGATCTGTGTTGCCCTCATTGGAGCACAAGAAATAGTCTGTATTGCACTCAAATAACGGAGCACCAGAAATGATCTGTGTTGCGCTCATTGGAGTACCAGAAATAATCTGTATTGCACTCAAATGACGGAGCACCAGAAATGATCTGTGTTGCGCTCAAATAACGGAGCACCAGAAATGATCTGTGTTGGGCTCAAATAACGGAGCACCATAAATGATCTGTGTTCCGCTCATTGGAGTACCAGAAATAATCTGTATTGCACTCAAATAACGGATCTCATACCTGTTGTACTTTTTCGTCTATACCGCCACCTACCGAAAGAAAGAAATAAAATTTTCAAAAATAGCTTTATTAAACTTTAGAACTGATAGTGAATGTGAGTGCTACAATTAAGACCTTTCTGATACAGGAAAATATATGAGAAGAGCAAAGAGAAGAATTTATATGTCATTGGGCCATCATTGCATGGCAATGGAGGAATGATATATAAAACAACTCTACGAGCACTTCATTCTCAACTCTGCATCGTCATTATCACGGTTAATCTCGTAACATTTTCAGAAAGTACACCACTCCCAGTTGATATCTACACCTGGTATACTAATGTCACAGACTCAGATTTACTCTATTAACATCGTCGAGCCAAACGAAAATGAGAAGAAAAAATAAAAATTGTATTGCTCATATTAGTAGTATGAATTTGCAACAGTTGTTTGGATTATTGTATCATTCCAATTAATTAAATGGGGGAGAGGACGTAACAAACTATCCTGTTACATTTTCATTTATAGATCGGGGGATGCATTCGTTTATTTGTCTTCCTTCCAGTTAGTCCGTCTTTCTTTTGCATGATGGTTGCCTCTGCATTTCGTTTACATGATGCTTGCCCCTGCATATAGGCCATCGCTAGTCAGCAAGGAAAGTAAAAAACTAACGGTGTATTAAATTGATACAGTAAGCGAAAATAATATGAATGTTAAAACTGATTTTGGAGTATGTTAGCGTTAGGTATGGCATTAGATGACATGCTTGACTGATTTATAGTCATCGATAATATGTATCACGCTCTTATGTTATAATATCTAATACGTTACCGGTATATCATTTCTAAGTGAATAAGTCAAAATTCTGCAGATTTTTACAATATCCAAACCCTTAATTACATTAGATAAATTAATGAGATGACTCATCACAGCATTAATATAAGGGTAATCTAATTATTCATCTACATTTTTTAAAATGAGATAGGCACTCATTTTATTTAGTTTTGTATATGTTCATTTGCTATGTCGTTCTTCTTACTTATCTTGAAATTTGCTTCGTGATATGATTTTATCTTACGTGTCACTAACTGTACCACAAGTTAAAAGTTATATAAACACCAAAGTAATTTGTGAAATAAAATATTAGTAACAAACATCCAGCAAGCACTGCAAAGTATTGTCTATAGATACTTCCATTTGGAAAATGACTACAGTCTATTGCAAACAGGAGCTTTTCCGAAACAAGCGAAGCACACGGGTCAATGTTATCTTCCAACGCAAACAACTGAACCAATACATTTAGTTTTTGGTTTGATGATGCTTTCCTATTATACGTTTTGCACTCTGCATTGATCAGCAAGTCTACAAGGACAACATGGAAAAATAACAACAGTTTTCTTGGGAACTTTAGTTAGTCCTACTGAGTGTTTAAAAGTTACATAGTTCGATTTTTTGTCATTCGTACGCAAAAGTATTCTTGTTGCAGATCAATATTTATTTATCCGAGATAAGAATCTCAGAAAGTTATGCATTTTATCCTGAAAAAGCATATGTACATGGAATTCATTCAAAACACGTCTGTCGATTTAAATAAATGAAATCCCTTGATGTTTCGTTGGCGTCTGATACAATAAATCATGCGGAAGTTTGACAAGGATATTTGCAAAGACGAAGATCACGAAGACAAATATTGGCCATTAGTGCCAGGAGTATATCTTTGAAAGGCATACAATAAAAAAAAAATACGTCTGGAGCTTTTCAAGTATATTGGCTTCTATAAGTGAAGGTACGGAACTCACATTTTAATAGATTTAACACAATCAGGAAAAACGTGAAGCAACAAGGAAACAAATAAAAACAAATTAATCATATTCCCCCGCATATGTTGATTGGTGAGAGGAAAATTTGGAGAATGAGTAGAATCAATATTTGCAGATGGCGCGGAATCTTAAATAGTCTTGGGATGCCGAGAAAGAAAGTTTAAATGTAAGAATTCGCAACTTTTTTATCTCTGGTTTCATTGCCATGTTAGTTACTGAGAGTCGAAAATGGGCAAGATGCTTACAATGATGTCATCTTGTCCAATTTAGAATTATAAAACTACTTCCCACCATACATATATTAAATTGTTTTCAACTGTTCACATTTTTATTAAAGAATACAAATAATCAAAGCTTTGAAAGCAACGAGAGAAAATGTGCCTGGGTGACGGCCGAAGTTACAGTTTCATTGGCTTCAGGGATGCACGTCCAGAAGGAGTGAAGACGAATCGATGACGTGCGAAGGATGTTTTAATATTAATAAGACACCGTGTTTCTTCCGACCAGAAAAGTAAATATACATTTTGGTAAGTGATGGATGTTGATGGATTTCAGTATCTGTTTCTATGTTGTGTGCAGGAGAAATTATCTGTATTCTATTCAGCAATGTTGGTATCAGTACTTCAGTTGCACCGATCTCAAAGTAGGAAGTACGAAAAATTATTATGCTCTATGCTGCAATAATGTAATTTGTTTTTCTTTCATTTTTGTGCCGATATACTATTTTATTGTAAGAGTACAAAAGACAATTTGTCTGCATATCAGCAGCTTATGTTGATGCCTTATGTTCTAGGCCTTCTGTTTTATGCCTTATGTTCCATGCCTTCAGACAAACATTATAATGATGTATAAAGATAAATTCAACTAACTTTGAAATTTTAAAAAAAAATATTTCCTGGAAAAAGGATAGATATATTTGTTTTCATGGAGCATGATCGCCTTTTTTAAAATTTATATATTGATACCGTGCCCATGGATTCGTCCGAAATATAAGCTACTTCACGGAAGAGTGAAACGGTAAGATATGTCACGAGGTGAAGAAATAAAAAGGAGAAGATGAAATATGACTGAACAAACATGTCCTTAATCAATGATTTTACCTTCAGTGCTGTGCGAAAATGCAACGAGCCCATTGATTTCAGAGCTGTGAAAAGACAGATGCCTTATAACCCCTGTACGTTTGCAAGATAGCAGGGGATAGTTTCGTAAATTGATCCCTGTTAAATTTCTTAACTTAAGGCTGTGGTGTGACTTTTTCAGCTCTAAATGTTTAGTAATTAAAGATATGCATATATTTATGAATTATATGTTTTGGGCTTATGTTGTTTTTGAAATTGATGTGAGGCATGTAAACCTCTCATAGTCAGTTCACAGTATGTAGACAGTGAAATACCTATAATCGGCTAGGAAGCAGAGCTAGACACCCATAGCACAAGACACGGTCCAAAACTTTGACAAATATTCTACAACGTACGACATTTTTACTAAGCATTCAAGAAGAATATCTCAAAAACGGCCTGGATGGAAACTGTTTTCAATTGTATCAAGCTGTTTAGCACATAATTTTTTTCTTTCTTCTTCTTCTTCTTCAAAATGATCACGTAGGGAAAGGGCTAGCAACCGCACTGTTTGGATCACTTTAACTCAAAAATGACCTTGCGATAGAAAAAAAAGCATGTGTACATTTGGGACTGAGGTGCATTCACTTCTTTTGCTTTGACCTTCCATTGACTTGTCAAGTCAGGTGAATGATATTCTTATGTTTTGATTTATTATAGCTATCCAAAAATATGGACCTTTTTGACCTCACTGGTGTGCTCTATTTTTATGAACTGTTATATTAGGCAGGTTGATGCTGCATCACAACTGAAAGATGTCACAGTCTTTATATTTAGTGTGTATCTACCCTCTGAAGAAAATCTTAATTTATATCAAAGAATGTATTGATTCAATTGAATCCCTCTATGAGTATTACTCGTGTTACGGTGAAGTAATAATTATGGGGGATTTTAATACCAGATACAGAGAATCACCATCATCTTGGTGTGCACGGTATGAATGCAATGTGTTCACGGCTTTCGTTGACAACAATGAATTGATACTATTGAACAAGTCAAATTTTAAAAAAGGACTGGGTTATACGTTCGAGCCGTGCAGATCAACTTTTGACTATATAACTGTAAACAGAAGAATGCTAGATTGGGTCGTTGATTGTGAGGTTTTTATAAATCACGATACGTGCATAGACTCAGGCCATCATGGTGTGTGCAGCACCCTTACGTTTGAGGCTGCAAAGTATTGTAACTCTCGTTTTCCTATATTTTCATCTCCATCCTGGTCTAAATGTGCAGATGAGAAACTAGTAGTTTACGAACTTGAAGTAGATAGACTATTAAACGCAGATTGTGAATCGATCCCCCAATTGCCCCAACAAATAGATAACATTCATAGCAAATAATTTTTCTGTAATGAGGCATGTAGCTTTTCAGGTCTTACCGTCGAAAAAGTTTAATCCCCAGACAAAGCCTAAATTGGTCGCCTGAAGTTAAGAAAGCTCACAATAAAGCTCAATACTTTCGGAAAAAGTGGATAGAAAATGGAAGGCCGCGAGGGCTTGTCCGTGAATCTTACAAGCAATATAAAACTGCAAAACGGGAATTTAAAAATACTCAAGAATATGCGATACAGGCTCATGAAGAAGCTATTTTTAAATACTTAGACGAAGCAGCCGAATTAGACGTGAGGCTTTCTTAGAAGTTGTACAATAGACAACGTAACAAGAACAAATATTTCAAATGTTGTTTTGAATTAAAATATGACGGTGAATTAGCGACTGCTCCGAATGAATATCTCGACTGTTTGCTAAATATTTATCTAAATTGTACACTCATTCTAAAGACATATTTGTAAATCATGAACTAACGGACGGGTTCTGTATTGATGAACATATCTTTAAAACAAAATGTAGCTATCAAGAAATAGCCTCTGTCATAAAACAGCTCAAACTTAGGAAAGCCCAGGGTACTGATGGTAGTCAAAATGAGCATTTACTTTACGGGGGAAGAAGACTCACAGAATTCATTACAATGCTTTTCAACGGGGTAATATACCAGTATTACATACCGTGCGATTGGAAAGACGGGTTAATTGTGCCCATACTTAACGGAGGAGGGAAATCTAAAACTGGCCCTGACAATTACAGAGCTATTTCCCTGTTGTCTGTATTATACAAACTATTTGAAAAGTGCTTATTCAAAAGATTAACTGCATGGTGTAATAGCACTATATATAACTTCCCTAATACCGAACAACAATGGTTTTAAAAGGGACTGAGTAGTATAACATCATCTTTCAATCTACACGAAGCTGTTTGTTCCACCTTAGAACTAGTATCAAGAGTGTTTGCTGCTTTCTTAGATATTCAAAAGGCATTTGACAATGTGAATCACGACAGACTTTTCCTAAAACTCAGAAAACTGGGCATTCTAGGAAAGATTTTACATGTATTAAAGGAATCGTACTCAACTATTCAAAGCACTGATGAACGAATAAAAATCCGAATCTTTTTCAATAGAACGCGGTATTCGACAGCGAGGTGTTTTATCAACATTATTATATCTTGATTATATTATTAACCTTTTACAGGGATTACATCAGTCAAAATTAGGGCTACTTGTTGGGTCCACTCCGTCTGGAAATCCAGCACTAGCCGATGGTATAACTCTGTTCGCAAACACACCAATCCATTTGCAAAAAATGTTTGATATATGTAACAGATGCTGCCTAACATGGAACTTCACCTTCAAAGTTAGTTAAAGCTGTGTATTAGTTTTTATTCAGAATAGACAAACAACACGTGAGAAGGTTAACTGGAAAATAGGCAATCATACTATACCTATTTTAAATGAAACAGAGCATATTGGAATTCATGTGTGTTCCAAATGAAATGCTTGACAAAAGTAGACGGAGTTTGTACAAAAGGCAGATAATCATTGTATTCTCCTGTAGGGGTTGGCACAAATGAAGCTAGATCCAATCCTATTACCTACATCAGCTTGTACAAACAAATTGTGATACCATCAGCTCTTTATGGTTGTGAAGTTTTGTCGAATATCAGACTCAAAGACTTAAGAAAGCTCGATGTATTTCAACATCATTGTACCAAAATTCTGCAAGGCTTTTCTCAAACCACGCGGTCAGGAATGAGCGAAAGTTTACTGGGGATAAAGAGAATTGTATCAGAAATTGATTAAAGGAAACTCACCTTTCTTGGTAAATTATGTCACTTTCCAGAAAATGTAACATCTACTAGAATATTTGTAGTCAGACTATATTTATATCTTTCTAGAAAAGATGTTACAGAATATAAACGCTTTATTCCAGAAATATGTAGCATTTTGCAGAAATATAATATTTATGAATTTATTGAACATTTTGTTGGAGAGAAAATATTTCCAGGAAAAATACAATGGAAACAAATTATAAAACATGCTACTCATAAGTATGAAAACGAGCGCTTTACAAACTTGTACCATACTGACATGTCCTACAAAAGATTCAAAAATCTTCATACTTCTATAAAACCCTCAATTTCATGGCAAACTCCAAAAACAACAAGATAGTTACAGTTATTTATATCCCTTGGTAATTTTATGATAATTGTTCCAAATATTACTATGCAAGTTTGTAAACACTGCAGTTATTCTTACACAGATGTAATAATCCATGCATTTATTTGCTGTCAGAGCACTGTGCGACGAGAGATATTTTGGACACATATTATAAATAACTTTGACATTCGTCTTGGCGTGTTCCTTCATAATATATCAAATGAAGAATTTATTCAGCATCTCCTGGGTATGGAACTTCCCAACTGTATCGTCTTAGACGAGCCCGAAATTCTAAGAAATTGTATAATGTCTGCTTCAGTGTTCAACTGCAATTCATGGATTCTTGTCATAGTAATAAAATCGATTTTCAAATTATCAAAATTTGGAAGACATGTAATCGTAGAAATCTTAATAATCATGTCTTCATGCATGCTATGTTTTGACATTACATATAAAATATTATTTTCTGTAAAATAATGATGATGTGTACAATAATTAAGTATTGGAGGATTGTGCAAGAGTGCACCTTACTTTTTAATAAGTATAGTGTCCTCATATAAGAATCCTCATAGGGAAGCTGCGCTTCTAAGAGACTCATCTCATGTACACCTCTGTTATTTGTATATAACTAATTCAATATTCTTTTCTTTTTCCTTTGTTTGCATCCTTGTCTCTGAAAAGGGGAAATAAAGATTGATGATGATGATGATGATGATGATGATGATGATGGCAAGCAGACAACGTGTAAGCACTTTTATTTCCAAAACGAGCCTCAAGTCGTTGTTAACATCTTTTTCGTTCATTTGAAAGGATTGTATTTGCAAGGTAGTAGTTGTACTCCTAACGTATTTTGAGCGGTAACTATTATCAAAGAAACATAATATACACCAAAAATTGGTTTGTGTGTGTGTGTGTGTGTGTGTGTGTGTGTGTTTCCAAATAACAAAACAATTTAACCCAAGTTATGCTAAACTGTCTGTTTTTATTTGCACCAGCCTTATTCATCTCGGTACCAGGGCAACACATGCACGCACCTTGTATGCATAAGCAAAAATGTTGAAATTGGATACTACACACTTGTTTATGCCTGTCATCGACATAACTGTTAAAGGGAGGAGTAGGTAACATAGCACAGCCTGATGCTTTAAGACGTTTGTATATAAGAAGATAAGAATTTTGAAAATGTATTATAAGTCAAATAAATTCTAACAACCTTTACAAATCTGTTATTCGAACACGTGTTTGACATTTTATAAATGGATGTGTCTCAACTATTAGACACAATAATCGAAGCTTTTGCTTGCGTATGACATAATTGCCCATTTCAGACAGAGTGGTTTTTTTTAAACAGTCAAACATAATGTGGCACGAAATATTTTAATACACAATTTTAAGCTCTTCGAAAGACTAGATATAAGCGTTGATTAATCTATAAATTTTTTGTTCTTGTTTTCTTTTGCTATTTGCAGAAGCTGAGGTAAAACATGTATGTAGAAGATCATTCCCATTTTCTATGGTCCCTGAAATGAATGACAGCAAATATATTTTAAAAAATTATTTAAAAAAAAAAAAAAAAAAAAAAAAAATTGATATTATTTTTCTCAATAATTTCAAGTGTTCGTATAAGGATAGTCCGGTGTGTTTCTATGCATCATGCCGCACGAAGCTGACTGAGGACACAAATTAAGCTAAACGATTGTAATTTACAGGACATACAGGACACAGGAGTGCATTTGACAATCAAATATAAGTGAAGTAATTTGAATTTATTACTTCTGATAAATGAGATATAGCAGAAATTAAAAGAGGCAATTTGCAAATGATGGTGTATTCATAGACTTGTACTGAGCTATTTTAAGATGTATTACCTATCCAACAAAAAAAAGTCAAAATTATGCTGATGGATTCTGAAATGCAACATGAGTAAAGATAAGCTGTCTACATCGAGCGCAACATGAAAACGTCAACTCGCTTTTGAGGTACAAAAGGAGAAAATTCATGCCATTTAACGTAATTGATAACCACATAACGATTCAAGAACATGCCAGCGCGTGTTGTTCAAAGTGTAGCTAACATATTGAAGAAAAAAATTAAGATTTATGCTTGGTATAGCATAGTAACAATGTCAGTATGCCGTAATACTAAAACTATACTTTTGCTTTTCAATCGGTGTGTCAATAATTCTTGCTGAAACTTTTTTCTTCTCACATAATGTCAATAGTGTTTAACCAAGTAACAAATATTACTCCAGTTCTATGATTACCGTATATTCTCGCGTATAATTCCCATCCAAATGCAAACAACATGGACCCTGATATGCCGTCGCATAATGCGCCGGCAGATAAGTGTCTATGTTGTTTGTTCTACTGATTAGTCCTTACAAACTGCATAAACCCAGATCTGTCGGCGCATTATGCGACGGCAGATCTGGGTCGATGCACTTTGCAGTTGGTATTAGGTTATACGTGAGTATATACGGTAGTTAAATTTTCAGCACTTATTGAACTCAAATTATCTTTAAAATAAATGTAACAATATTGGTGCCGAAGTTCTCAGAATTGTTCCCTAAATTGCATGCTTCATGAAATAATGTCATATAGGCTAAAAGGTGTGTTCTCTTGAAATAATTAGAATCTTAGTATCCACCTTCTAGCGAGATTTTGTATCATCTAATAAAAATGACAAATTACTATACCTTCTTTTTTAAAAGCCGAAACAATTCGGCTTTTTTCGTCTTGTGTGTGTGGTGCTTGTGATATCTTGGCGAAAAACTAGAATGCATTACTTCATAACATTTTAAAGAGAAAATAATATTTTGGAAATATAAGGAATGCACAAATGCGCTCAAATATACAAGATAAAGAAATGAAATCGTATAAGCCTGACATGCGAGTGAGTGATCAAAGGGAGATAACAGACCGTTGCCTCAGTTTTAAATGCATCAACTGTATTTGCTGATACATTTCCAGAAAGCGCTGTACCTTCAGTTGAACGTTATATCATATGCACCTGCCTACTGTTTCTTTTTTTTTGAAAAAACCCATCTCTGCTGATCATCGGATACAAAAACAGAAAGCTATCAGTATAGCACTTCTTCAGAGGCGTTGTGCTTCAGTTGCCTTCTTGTTATCATTTTGCAAGGCCAAGACATTTCACATTTTTACCTGACACTATTCAATAAATCTATATTTTGAAAAAATAATTACTCGAACCTACATAGGACCTAAAATTCGCCTGTTTATATAATACTTACACATGCTTTCTTTTCTCCACATACTTGTCCAATAGTTAATATAAGGAAACTCAATTTTGAACTCTCGATGTATTTTAATTCAACAATTTCCTAAGTAGAATTATCTAAAGATAACCAAAGCACACTCTGAACTGTGCATCGAAATACTATTTCAGAGCGGGTGAGGTTAAATCCTCTGAACGTTAAACTAAAATGCAGCACGTGAAAGGTTTGCAAAGCAAACAATATCTTTGGTACAAAATGAGGTGCTACTTAAAGTAAGATAAAGATTTTTTAAAAAATAAAACAAGAAAAATAGAATCCATGTAATTGTTTGATAGTGGATATTATAAAAGGTTCAATAAAGACTTAAAATAAACTGCGGTTTTCTCATGTTGCTGCACAGTCGACCTTATTATCTATTATTATCGGTGCTTTCAAATAAAATTTATATTACAGTATGGTTATAGTGCTCATATATGTATCCTTTTCTTTTAAACAGGCTGTCGTAACAGTAGCTTTATACTGGCAATAATAATAATAATAATAAAAATAATTATAATAATAATAATAATAAATGTTACCTGCAAATTGTAGTTTTTATTAGCGAGTGATATCATTTCAAGGGTACTCGCAAGGCAAGAGTTTTATATACGTACTAGTAGTACGAAAGCCGTAACTAATGTAGGTTAGCGTCTCTCTCTCTCTCTCTCTCTCTCTCTCTCTCTCTCTCTCTCTCTCTCTCTCTCTCTCTCTCTCTCTCTCTCTCTCTCTCTCATACTTTTTAGTGTGATGCTGAAGATTGTAGCCGGGAAAATTGCCCATTTATAATTCAGTATCTGCAAGAAATTATCACTTAATCCATGCACTGAAATAAAAATATTTTTCAATTTTAATATTTCGGGATAGAAACGTATTAATGATAAAAAAAATCTTCAGCAAATAAAAAACATTGTACTGTCTATGTTATTGTGGCTGTAATTGTAAAATATGTTGGCAATTCAAACTTTGTTTAAATATTACTTTCCTCAATTTGATGTGTAACCCGATCACGACGGAATCAAGAGGCCAAATCTAATGGATAAAAAGATGAGAATTCCTCCTACAATTATTTTTATAATAGCTTTTTGTTCCGTTTGCTACCACATAAATTACTTAGGCCCGCTAGTAATATGAAATTCCACGATGTCTCATAGGAGATATTCTTCTTATATAAAACTAGCTTAGAAAATTTTAACAATTTATAAATTATTAGTATTTTGCTTTGAATATGTGTTATCGATTTATGTTATGTTCTATTCAAGAGTTTTTTTTTTTTTTTAAATTTGTAATTAAGGACAAACAACAGTGATAGGTGTACTCAAAATTATATTTAACGCATATCAATAAATTTCTATCACGTTGTGGTATCTTATTGCTACAGAAATAAAAAGAAACATTTAATTCTGCATTCTTATGCTACACATACTCTGAACACTAATATGTTAGTAACTCGTTTAATAAATTCGTTTCCATGCCAGGTACGAGTTTACTTAGGTCTGGAAAGCAGGGACTGGAAGATGAAATTTTGGTCATTTATTGGGAGCTCACATAAAATGTGTGATTTTCAATGTTTTATGGATGAGTCACGTGCAATGAGCTCTCTAGGCAGACTTATGTTGCAGTAAATACCTAAGAAACCGTTGGGTTTTTTTCTTCCAAGAATTTAAATGGAATGTTTACACATATGATTATGTGTTCATGTACCAAATGGAACATTCAGGAAATATATATCACATATTTGCAGTCCATGTCCCTTCTATATGGGGGAAAGGGGCAAGTGGAGGAGGAGGGATCAGTTGTTGTGGATCATTTCAAATATATGGACTTCGTCTTCAACACTGTGCAGGATTGGTTCCCTGTATACTCTTATATGAGAGTAAAAAGATATAGACAGAAAGAGAAGAGAAAGAGACACAACTATTAGTATTTGCATCTCGGGGAGGAAAGGCACGCATGTTGAAAAGCCATTTATTAAATCAAAACACAATATGCGACATACTGATAACACGACAGCATTTGCCAATCACACGATTCTCCTGAGCGCATCATTTGCTACAGATATCAAAAATATATTCAAGATTTAAAGAGGAAATAAAAAAATGACGGTGTATTTGCTGTCTTTTCTGTGTCGATGAAATAGTCTATATAAAGACAAATAAGAAAATTCTACAATGGTAACATTTTACTTACCAAGCGCACACAGAAGGCATAAAATTATGATTTTAACTTACTCGCATAAACTGAAATATATATATATATATATATATATATATATATATATATATATATATATATATATATATATATATATATATATATATATATATAATGACTGAGTTTTTCATTCTGTTAGTTGTCGTTACTCAGCATTGTCATAATTGCTAGCAAATGACACTGAACTGAACTGAACTGAACTGAACTAAACAGCAAATGAAAAACCCTTAAAACACTTCCTTACATATTGCCTATACAAATCAAGTAACAGTATGAAATAGGGTGGGATTGGATCTAGCGAAGACGCATAACAAAATCACGTGAATGAGATGTTTCTTTATGACGCAAATTGATGATAATTGGATATCTGACAACGTAGCTCACATCCTTACTTTCATCTCTCACAAACTAAACTAAAACAACCGAAAATCATACCCTATAGACGCATACAAAGTTCATCAACGGATAAAACAAAATGGTATCATTCTTCAACAGACATGATCAAAGCATAGTTCATCAACAAATAACCACAAATGGTATCGTTTGTGAACGGATTTGTGCATGGATTTTATCAACAGATATTACTGATGTATGGATTTATTAATAAATACGATAACTGTATGGATTTATCAATAAATACGATAACTGTATGGATTTATCAATAAATACGCTAACTGTATGGATTTATCAATAAATACGATAACTGTGTGGATTTATCAATAAATACGATAACTGTATGGATTTATCAATAAATACGATAACTGTATGGATTTATCAATAAATACGATAACTGTGTGGATTTATCAATAAATACGATAACTGTATGGATTTATCAACAAATACGATAACTGTATGGATTTATCAATAAATACGATAACTGTATGGATTTATCAATAAATACGATAACTGTATGGATTTATCAACAAATACGATAACTGTGTGGATTTATCAATAAATACGATAACTGTGTGGATTTATCAATAAATACGATAACTGTGTGGATTTATCAATAAATACGATAACTGTATGGATTTATCAACAAATACGATAACTGTGTGGATTTATCAATAAATACGATAACTGTATGGATTTATCAACAAATACGATAACTGTATGGATTTATCAACAAATACGATAACTGTGTGGATTTATCAATAAATACGATAACTGTATGGATTTATCAATAAATACGATAAATGAATGGATTTATCAATAAATACGATAACTGTATGGATTTATCAACAAATACGATAACTGTATGGATTTATCAATAAATACGATAACTGTATGGATTTATCAACAAATACAACAACTGTATGGATTTATCAAGATATATGATTGATGTCTGGATTTTTCAACAGATATGATTAATGTATGGATTTATCAACATATTTGATCAATGTTTGGATTTAACAACAGATATGATCAATGTATGGATTTATCAACAGATATGACCAATGTATGGATTTATCAACAGATATGATCAATGTATGGATTTATCAACAGATATGATCAATGTATGGATTTATCAACAGATATGATCAATGTATGGATTTATCAACAGATATGATCAATGTATGGATTTATCAACAGATATGATCAATGTATGGATTTATCAACAGGTATAATAAATATATGGATTTATCAACATATATGATCAATGTATTGTTCATGAACAAGTATAATTAGATAGTCACACATATAATAACAGCGAATTGTATGTGGAAAACCTAATAAGTCGTCCCAAAGCCTGAAATCCAATTCCGCGAGTGGGGTATGTGAACTCCGGAGCTCCTGCCTTCTCGTTCCCGTACGTTTCTCTTGACATCAAAAGGGAGACGGAGTCCACCCGGCTGTCTCATTCGTGCGCAAGCGCTGCCAGAGGGCACCAAGGTAATTGGTATCGATGTCATCCGCGCCTATGTTGCTATGACTGCCACAACGCCATCTCTGTCTGTGCTATCCAATTTTGTCTGTCTGCAGAAGCCTAGCGTTGGCCCGATCTGGCCCACTCGCTTTTACCAAAGAGGTTGCAAACGCCGGCCCCATTCTGTTTCCCTCGAAGCATGATTTTGTCTCGGGCACCGTCATCTTGTATGCAGAGGAGCAGGGAATAGGCTTTACAATTCCTGGAGAGTTTGTGTCACACAAAATTGTACCTCACAATGCAATCAATGTATTGTTTCAGCTGTACGGCTGTGCTAGCATTGATGTCAGTGACTGCGACAAAACGTTCGTAGTAAATCTTGTCTACGGACTTGCCGGCAGACGCTATAATAAAGCAGTACGGGGTCAGCTCTACAAAGACAAGAGTGAAAGTGAGGCCTTAACATACAGCAACGGTCGCCTGCGCACAGAGCTTTGCCCAGACCTCCACCAAGTCGTTGATCAGGTATAGCGAAAACTCTCAGATGGCTGCAGGATGATTTCGCACCTCTTTCTTAATGGCATACGCATCCTACTCAAGCTTGTTAGTGCACTGCAGTTGCGTGCAGATTGCGTCTGCAGAACTATGTCAGAACAGGGGGCCCCTCAGCGTTTGCGAAATTCCGGCTTTCAATTTACAAAAACAGACTTCTGCTGGTGGCAAGAAATGGGGAGCCTTCGTATTGACACCAGTTCCCGTTCGCCTGAACGCCTTATCGCTTGCGAAGCGGTGGACCTGGGGGGTGGCTGTATGTCCACGTAAGTCTATCCACGTGATTCAGCAGCACAATACTATGGATAACGAAAGGGACGATAAGAATGCTGCAAAACTGATAGAAGCAGACACCCCCCGAAAGAGTACAACGAATAGAATAGACAAATATATATCAAGACTAAAATAGAGATCCTCGTTGATGAGCTTTTCGGCAAACAGTTGTCGGACACTATCCCAAACTATCTTGGCCAGTTTCCGTGACTAGAACGTGTTTCCTCATCCGAGTCGCAGATTAAATTATTCCTGGTCCTTTTGAGACCGCTTCTCACACTATTGGTTAAAGTTTTGGTTGATTTTTCCCATAATGGCGTATTAAGGTATTCGTCACCTGTCCTCCCCACATGCCTCAGAGCCAAAGAAGTGGAGAAAGATTTATGCTAATATATTGCGTTTCTCATGTCAGGGCTACACAGAGAGATATACTCAAACAAAGTAGAATTTTACTCAAATGACCCTTGCCACCGCCTTCAGGGGCTATGTCCTTTGTAAGGTTTGGTTAACAATACGAAGTTGGTCAATCACAAAGGTCATTTTAAACTGTATCCAAAACAATTAAACTGCATACGTTTAACATAGCCCCTGAAACTTGTCGTGACTAGCCGATTCCGGGATTTTCTGACAACCCATCGAGTTGAAATTGAGGCCAAAGGAGTGTGTTGTATTCGAGCGGCAACCATAGGTCTCTCTTTTATTCAAATATTAGGATTCTCTCTTTCAACGACACTGGACGCAACCAACGGCAAACAGGTTGCTCCACTCAGTCGCCTCTTACGACTTGCAGCAAGGACGCATCAGACCTATTCTACAACCCCGATCCCGCAGGAGGATATGTGCAAGCAAACAGAATGGTAATAAATAAATACAAATATTCATAATAAAATTATAGATATATTTGATACATTGTATAATGAAAAATAATTAATAAAACTGAATATACAACAATATTTGAAAATTATATGTAATAATATATTATATAAATGGTATTTGAAACTACACGATTCTTGGATAGTGGAAATGCGACTTATGGCACATAACAAAATTTTGCAGTAGAGTTTTCATCCTTAGTTGTTTTGGATATTAACAAACAATGTAAAATACTCCTCATTAGTTCAGAAATTTAGTATAGTTGGTTTAATATCACATCCGTGAATAATAATTTCTGATAGTATGATGATAATAAATGGAATACATTAATTATACCACCAGATTCATATAATGTCCCAGATATCAACTGAGTAATAAAAAGTTTACTTCGAAATAATGACACAACAATTGAACAAGAGTACAGTACACTAAGATGTAAGCTAACATTAGAGAATAATTACAAGGTTGATTTTACAATACCAAACATCATCCATAATATTTTAGGTTATAATTCTAGGATATTAGACTAAACAGTCAATACTGGTGATTAAATTGTAAATATAACAGATATTAATTCACTATTAATATATTGTAGTTTAGTTACAGGAAGTTATATTAATGGAACTAGTTCTGGTGTATTATGTTCATTTAGTCCAAATAGTCCTCCGTGTACTCTATTAAATATACGATAAAATGAGATAATTTATGTACCAGTAAATCTAAGAAAAAAATGTAAATTTGAGAAAGGATATACTAGTACTCCAAATTGGACAGATGAAATTTTTCAAATAATAAATATCAGATGTACTAACACAATTGTTTATGAAATAGAAGAGTTAAACGGTGAAAGAAAATTATGGTGCAGTCTATGAGACTGAAATACAAAAACAAAACATGTTTAGAATTTTAAATCGTAATTATAAAAAGAAACAAGCGTTTGTTAAATGGAAAAGATATGGCCAGCAATTTAATTCTTGGGTACGCTTGAAAAATATATACAATTTAATCATATCAAGAAAGGTTGGCCATATGCTTGTTCATATGCAAATACTTTGATCCCTTTGTTGTAGTTTTTCTGCACACATCACATATAAAGTTTGTTTATTATATAAATGTCTTCATCGTTCATTTTTTAAAACCTTGTATATTATATTCTTTCGATTATTCAAATGTATCAGATAATGTATTAATTTGTTTTATTTACCTGACTTATACCTATTTTTACCTTCACAACACATTTTTGCAATCATAGCATTAATCCTAAGATTACACTAGACAGAATAGAGTGAATACAAATAATCAACTTTGGTTTCGATACAAAATGCTTTAACAAAATGTTTTTAGACTGGTTGTTACCCAGAGAAGAGAAATCACGAAAAACGTCTGATTGTAAAAAAAATTCCTGCGCAATCATAAGCTGTACATTTTTCAGTATATTATTTAACTTTCTATTATCTACCTGGTAAATAACATCATCATCAGAAATTATTCCAATGAAGCATTTCCAAAAAAAGCAATGTGTTATTATATTTAAAATCACATCTATAATTAAGCCATCTATATTTGCAGCATGTAAATTATAAATAGGGTGTGTTCTATAGTCTTATATATATATATATATATATATATATATATATATATATATATATATATATATATATATATATATATATATATATATATACACGAATAAATAATATTATCATACAGGTTAGAGAATGTTTAAATCGTACTCTACGGAGATTCGAACCCTGGTCCACGGGTAACGTCACCCATCGCCTTGTCTGTAAATGTCAACCCCTATACCATCTCGACCATGCACGCATCACCAAGAATGATGCTACAAAGTCACTGGTATAGGCATTTGTGCGTACCAGACACATCCGCATGTCGACCCAGTAATTAATTCTCATCTAAATACACAGTCTCTCCGGACTCCTACGACAGAAATCAAGGTATATCGAGGTTATTATAGAGAATTACAAATATACACCAAATGGAGCGGAAAGTGCTATCCCTGGATCCTACAGGAGAATATTTGATAACATTAATATAATTTGTAAATACGAATAAATAATTTATCATATATGTTGGATAATTTTTAATTCGTACTCTACGGAGATTCTAACCCGTGTCCGCGGATAACGGCATCCATCGCCTTGTAAGTGGAAGCAGCACAAAACAAATGTAATTTACAATTAAAAATGTATGCCATATAAAACAAGAATTCCTGCTATTTCCCGGAATTTACGTGGGTATGATGGACTTCTTATCATCTATGAAATTGGAAAAGCTTCAAATAACAAAATACCATGCATAGCTAAGAATATGGAACAATATACGACTTTTCTACTGGACAGCTTAAATTCGTTGATAGTACGGAACAATACATGACTTTTTCTATTGGACAGCTTAAATTCGTTGATAGTATGGAACAATACATTACTTTTTCTATTGGACAGTTTAAATTCGTTGATAGTATGGAACAATACATGACTTTTTCTATTGGACAGCTTAAATTCGTTGATAGTATGGAACAATACATGACTTTTTCTATTGGACAGCTTAAATTCGTTGATAGTACGGAACAATACATGACTTTTTCTATTGGACAGCTTAAATTCGTTGATAGTATGGAACAATACATTACTTTTTCTATTGGACAGTTTAAATTCGTTGATAGTATGGAACAATACATGACTTTTTCTATTGGACAGCTTATATTCGTTTATAGTATGGAACAATACATGACTTTTTCTATTGGACAGCTTACATTCGTTGATAGTATGGAACAATACATGACTTTTTCTATTAGACAGCTTAAATTCGTTGATAGTATGGAACAATACATGACTTTTTCTATTGGACAGCATTAATTTGTTGATAGTATTGAACAATACATGACTTTTTCTATTGGACAGCTTAAATTCGTTGATAGTATGGAACAATACATGACTTTTTCTATTGGACAGCTTAAATTCGTTGATAGTATGGAACAATACATGACTTTTTCTATTGGACAGCTTAAATTCATTGATAGTATGGAGCAATACACGACTTTTTCTATTGGACAGCTTAATTTCGTTGATAGTATGCAGTTTATTATGGGTGGACCAGACAAAATAAGTAAAGTTATAAAATATGATGATTTTAAGATGTTAAAATGTTTGCAATAAAAAAAACAGTTATGATTTTTAATTATTATGAAAGAAGGATATTTACCCAAATGGATAGATAGATAGATTTGAAAGATTTGATGAAACAAAATTACCTGAGGAAAACGATTTTTGTTCAACCCTAAGAAATGAAACATATTTGATAATGCTTATGCTGATGATAAATTGGTTTGGAATATATTTGTCTGCAAATATTTATTAGATTGTCATGATTAACATTTAGAAACTGATGTATTAATTTTTGCTGATATGTTCCAGCGTTTTAGATAAGTTATGATTAAAGAATATGAGCTAGATCTATGCTACTATATAAGCAATGGATCATTATCATCTGATTGTTGATTGAAATATAATACAGGAACAAATCTTAAACTTCGTACTGATATTGAAAACATTTTTTTCAAATCAATCAGAGGTGGTATATCAATGGTTGCTGGAAAACTGTATGCAAAAGCAAATAATAAATATAAGCCAGATTATGATAAAACAAAACCATCTTCATATATTTTATATTGTATACTTTGATGCAAATGCGTTATATTCCAAGTCAATGACACAGCCTCTTCGTTATACAGGATTCAAATGGATTGATCCAGAAAAAAATTAACATTTATAAAATATTAAATACTGATGATGATAATCCTACAGGACTCTTTTTAGAAGTTGATCTAAAATATCCAAAAGAATTACATGATATCCACAGTGATTAGCCATTAGCAGCTAAAGCTTTCGAAGCAAAGTATAATTGGTTCTCCAATTATCAAAAGAGTTGTTTAGGTAAAAAAGATATTGATTGAGTAAACAAACTAGTACCTAACCTAATGAATATAGAAAAATATGTTTTGCAATATAGAATACTAAAAGCACAGGTGAAGCTAGTATTAAAAATCACAAACGTTCATGGAATAATGAAATTCAAACAAAAACCATATATGAAACCATATATTAAAAATGATATAAAACTAAGAACTGAAGGAAAACAACATGATACTTATTGTAAATCTAATTTATATAAACTAATGAATAACGCTCCTTTTCGTAAGACAATGGAACGTGTAAGAAATAGAGTAGATGTGAAATTATGCAGACCAGAAGAAACAGATAGAATAAGAAAATTATTCAGCAAGCCATCATTTTAAGCACGAAAATATATTCAATCAAGATATTGTTGGTATAAATATGATAAAAGCAAAAATAATACTCAATAGGCCAATTTACACTGGCAGTGCTATACTTGATATATTAAAATTATTAATTTATAATTTTTATTATAATCATTTAAAAGTAAAATATGTTGAGAAAGTGAGATTGTATACTGATACAGACTCATTAATACTGGAAATATTTACAGGTCATTATAAATTTCAACAACAACAAATATATTAAAATGTATTAATGAGAGTTTAAACCATTTTATATTTTTTTTTAAAACAGTCTTAAGCCATTTTATATTTTATTTAAACCATTTAAATAAAATATAACAAGGTTTAAACAAATACAAAATGTATGAAAGGGGCTTCAAACAATAATAAAACTAGAAGGCAACCCTAAATGGGATAACAAATAGTTATATATATATATATATATATATATATATATATATATATATATATATATATATATATATATATATATATATATATATTAATTAAACCAAGCACCAAAATAATCTTTCACAAAACAAGCACACAAAAAACAAGCTGCGTCAAGATCTCTTATTTCCCTACTACTTGATGAGACTCTCGGCCGTGAGGCACTGGTACAACCATGGCCATTGGAAGTGCAGGCACTGGCGATGCCGTAAAGATCTTAAAGGCTGGCGATACAATGAGCGGCGCGATGTCAATGAACAACAATTTAATCAACAAGGTACAAAACCCGTTGGATGCTGCTACTAAAAACATTTTCACTAACCGGGATCCATACCCTCCAGACGATGCCCTGACCGTGCCATGCGTACTATCATCCTCCTTCTTTGGGAAACAAGGCCAGCGTATCATCATAGCGTGGGTGCGTGCGTTTTACATAACCAACAACCCTGATGTCTACCGGGATGGCGCTACTAAATGGGTACTAGATGTCGAGCCAGCTAAATGGGACGAGATGTCTACCACAATTTCGACGTGGTGTTTGACAATAAGTTTACATCTGTATCATGTTTGTCGGGGTAGGCAAATTCCACAATCGTTATTCTTAGCGGCGACAAAGCAACTGTTGTTTTCAACACAATCACTTCACAGTCGACAAATCCACAAACCATGAAAAATGAAATACGAGCTGCATCGCACAAGGCATACACTTAGGTTGTAATAAACGAAATGGCGAGAAAAAAACTAATTGACCGCGGAAACGCCGAAGCTCGAGAGGAGATCATGAAAAATCTCGTTGGAAATCCATCATGAGCTGTGTGTTGTCGTTTCAACCGTTGGAATAACAGCTTTCTGACTCGAGGCCTACTAATGTAATAAAATCCCCGTTTTCAGCCGGCTACTTGGGGGGGGGGGGGATTCTCATCCGGCCAGTCAACGTATATTTTTTCCGCTACCAACAGCGAACTAAAACGATAGAGGATAATACAAATATTGTCGACCCCTCCCCCATCCATTACCGTTTTCATGTCACGAAAAACGTGATGGAAGGAGAAGGTAAGAGCAACGGAGTTCACATGTCCTACTCTCGAAAGTGGATATCAGGCTTAGGGACGAAGTTTATATACATATTCCATCAACATATATGATGCTGTTATCTCATGGTGTCCCGACGATGATTATAAATAATCCCGATCCACCTCTCCTGACGAATGTCTGCGATTAGCTCGCATGTAGTCCACTCCTCCCGACCTGCTGAAGGATTTTTCGGGAACCGCCCTACACCGCAGAATCACTGCTCCAGAATCTTTGCCCTGTTACACTGAGTTAATCAGTTGATTCCCCAATATCCGGGTTAAACGACAGATGAAAATAAAATAACTGAACCGTGTAACACATAAAACATGTTTAAGTGCGAATACAAGGATATGCATTATGTATGCGTGCATATGAACTGACTTTGTTACAGATTGAATTCTTCATTCATAAGAACGACTGTACGAGATTATTATTATAAAAACCACGTTCGTACATGTATCTCTCTACGTCAAGAATAATCGCAATGGATTGTTTTTTCTTAAATTGGACTTTTGTTGTCGTTTAATGCTTAGAACATATAACTGAATTCAAGTTGTCTGTTAAGCTATAAAACAGCTACCCCAAAACAGACTACATTCTATCCGATAGCATGGCGTTATGTGACATAGGTCCAGTGGCGTTCTAAGGGTAAATGGCTCCCGGGGCGACGATGATGGCCCAAATGGCCAGAATACGAGTCCCGAATTTTTATCAGCTGTTTTGGCGCCCCAAGACCTCTGGCGCCCTGGGCAAGCGCCCCGTCCGCCAATCCCCCCCCCCCGCTAAAAGATTGCTCCTGTAAAGTGAATAGCTTCCTGACAATGCTCATCTGCATTGTGACGACATACAGAAAAGTAGCACTATAAGTACTATATACATGGTAAAATCCACGGGCAGAAAACTCGTAGTAACCAAACCCACCCCCACCCCCACCCCACCGAAGGCGCTTTGTGCGTGCTGCAGTGAGTGAACAGAAGGCAATATTTCGAAATCGCCAAGGTTAAAACCACCCACCATGGGTAACGCTGTACTCGGCAACGAAACCTATCTACATTTATGTTTATATATAATACAAAGGTATTTTCGTGCACACAGATCCGTGTCACATTCTATCAACTAAAATGCACTTACAATCCTGACGTTGTACTCCTCAGAAAATAACATTTGTCCACATATATATGCATGACAAAATAACTGACCTCTCACCCTAATACACAACTCAGTCCACAATCAAACCTGAATCCACACAAAAAAACGTAAAGTAATGACCAGCACTAGTATCAAAGGTCTTTTATTTTATTTCACGCAAGACAAGTAACAAAAATATCAGAGCTGAAGTCCTGACGATTAATACAACAAAACCTAAATTGTTTTTTTTTTAATTCCAAATGTAGTGTCCTTTAATTAAATATGACACATACTTATATCGCATGTATTGCCTACTTTATATTTACTGTGTATAATATCCTTTAAATAAATTTATTTCATTTTACATGTATATAAATAATAGTCTTTTATTACAAGTACAATAACAAACAAGATAAATGTTATCACTTTTTAACTCCCAAAACGAGCGATTATACAGGGAAAAAAAATTTGTGTTTAAAAATCTTTGGCACTGAAATAATGTTTATTGTTGATTATACCGGCTTTAGACGAATTTGGCTAATCAAATGTTTTTTAATGATTACATTTTTACCAGTACATTTGCAAATTACATCAAGATGACAATTTAAGTGCCCAATCTAACGAATAAAAACATGGGAATTCCCTAGTATCTGCCTTGATAAAGGAGATGTTTGGCAGCCATTGGAATTCCACCTACGTGCCAGAACTCCCCGGTGATTTGATAGAAGATGCATTTGCGCGTAAAATACATATTAACACGTTGGGTTAACATTTGAATGTTTTGTTACAGTTTATTTCCATCGGGTTAAAATCTTATTCAATTATAACATTTGCGCTAGTGTTTTTTTTTATGGCTAAACTATTTACACATGTTTGCTAAAAATTCAATGCACATTCTATAAGGTAAATCGATAAAAATGTATCCACATAAAGCCATTATCATAACATATTTTCTCCTAAATTCTTATTCAAATACAATTTTGAAATGAAATGAAACTAAACATTGTAATAATAAAAAGAAGGACACTGATAAATATGTTCCCGTGAATTTGTTTACGTGAAAGGGAGTCGGTGAGGGAGGCGTAGGGAGGAAGGTGTAGTTAAACTCGATTGTGAGATGTATGATTTTCATCTTTATTGCAATATAATTCATCAGCTGTCTCATTAGTTATATAACCCAATAATGTTTCTCCATTAAACCCCCCCAAATATTACATGATCTTTGAGTCAGTGAGTTGTGTACTCTACGGTAAAAAAAAATGTGATCACAAAAAAAACAGCTTCTGCCACAAATCGGTCCTTACATTATACATGTATTGTCCTTGTTAGGGGGAGATACGAACATTTCTTAAATTAAGGCAAGTCATGTTCCACGAGGGCTTGTTGCGGGGGAATACATCTTCAAATCTCCACAAAACAAGGGCAATAAATTGTTTATTATACCGAATCAAACAAGGCAGGGAAACACGAATGAGCGAGATAGACACGATGTTGTGTTCCCTGACACGTGACATTTTGTGCGCCAGTCATTGACACTGTTACTTTTATGAGGTATAATAAACATCATGTACATATCGATCAAGACCGCGATAAAAGTAATATAAAAAACAATTATTACATTTCTTTCCTCGTATATATTTTACAATTGTCTTTGCCTTGCCGTCAATCTTTTCACTAAAACACAATCATCAATATTTCTTTAAAAGACAAACTAATTTTCATGGCAAAAACAAAATATAAAACGAAACCAAGACAGTTAAAAATGACTTGTGTGCATGTTCTGTAAAACTAACGACATAATTAGTTTTTATCTGTCTTTGTTCAAACAATGAATGACAAGGAAACAACAATATAATAGTTTGCCAGATGATTGATAAGTAAACTTGTAATTTCTGTATGGAGAGAGAGAGAGAGAGAGAGAGAGAGAGAGAGAGAGAGAGAGAGAGAGAGAGAGAGAGAGAGAGTATATAAAGTACTTTTAATACACTTACGATTTATAATCCTTTATGTGTATGTGAGTCAGATGACTGTCTTTGTTTTACAAGATTACAGAAAAAAAAGAAGAAAAAAAAAACAACAACAACAAAATCCGGTATCACAATTATGTTTGAAACACTTCTTTGACATTATCACAAATGAGTATTGTCAAGTAAATATCAGTAAAATATCAGTATACATAATATACATAAACGCTTGCGTGGAGAATATAATGATTTGTTGCACATGGAACTGTTCATAGGATCGACATAAATTAGAGCAAAAGTATGTCAAGTAACGCCATCATCGCATGTATCTTGTATCCATAAATGCACTCTCACCTGATTTTGTACATTATTAAAAGACTAAATGGCCCGACTAATACTTAAGAAATAGCTTTTACTTGATTGAATCATCAATGACATATCCATATGAGAGATGGAAAATGAACTATTTCAGTCGACTTCTTATACAAGACTTTTATGTCAAATGTCTTTAGTGTCTTACGTAAAAAAAAAATCTTTTCACTCCCAAAATGGAGAAGGGTATATTTTTCGGGACCCGCATACTCCAGAATAGCATTACCATCACAAGGAATATTTTTGAATATTAATTATTTTAAAAAATCCCTTGCATAGAGAAATGTAATAATTCTTTATGCTAAAGATGTATGTAGATAACAAGAAAATATAAACAATATATATTTACAACAATTTTGCCCCACAAATCATAACATTTTCAGGTTGACATAATTCCCCAGCCAATATTGCTTGAATATAAATTCATTCGTACCTCTCTTGATTAATTTTTTGTAAACAATATTTATTAGTTGCTATGATAATCAAATTCATCAACTTATGAATAAATACCTAGGTATACGGTGGACTGAAAAACAAGCAAACATGCTTTTATCAGGTCCTCTGCTCGGAATTAATAAACTTTACACAGATGATTTAAAGAAACTGACCGACACGAATCATTACAAATGTCAAATATTAACAAATGTTGCATAATTAGAAAAGAAGATGCAATGATGATATTGGGACATAGCATTACAATCAGAAATTATATCACTTAAAGGTATAGGTGCTAATTGACATTTACCTTGGATTTGAATTGATAGGTTTATGTTGTATACATTATATAAACATGTTGATTATGAATAAGAACAATGATTACGGAGAAGTGAAATATTTGAATCTTTTGTTTGCTATTCCAAACGTTTGAACCGCACGAAAAATCTCCTCGTTTGCGTCAAGATATAGCAAATGATTTTCCATAAGTAGTGACGTCACGTCTATTCCAAAGGGTAACGCTCCTGTATTACGGTTTCTAATATCATTATGTTTTGAAGGTGTTGTACAATTTCAGGTACACCAAAATTGCAAATGGTCGATGGTGATTTTGTGGTTCAGATTTACTGGCATAATCATAGATACGGCGTTCTTAGGGTCTAAATAAACGAGGCAGTGGTTGGTCCATGATTGGATATTTTGGCAGATCTTCGTTCAGAATGCATGCTGGGATTTCTTGATTGATTGTGAGCGATAAGCCACACACGAAATGAAAATACAATATTTATATATGCCAGAAACACTACTGCATATTTCCAAGTACAATATTTTAAGTGAACGTCTGAAATAGAATTTCAGGGAGGCGTTCAACAAATGATGGCGCATTTACTGACTGGTAGCGACATTCTCATCCAGAATTTTAATTTTTTTTAATCTACCGAAGATCAACGGCAGCACTGTGAATTGGCATAAACCTAACTTGAAAGCGCATTACAAAGGTATCAACCCACCTCTTAACTTATAGTTTGAAACATTTCTGCTAAACATGTATGCAGCCCAACAAGGATATATAACAGATAAAACAATTTTGGAGCCCGCACTTACATTAGTAGTGTAACTTGTTATTGGGACGAATATACCCACGATAGAGGCGTTCAGCCATGGTAACATAGCATTTGGATTATGTAACACAGAAGCATTAGTCAAAATTAAAACAGTCTTACTGCGACATTCTCTTGCAGTAAATATTTTGCATCATTACAGTATGTAAAATAGATCGTTTCTTTTTTTCTTTATTATGAAATCGTGAAACAAATTGCTGATGCTTTGAGTACAAAATTCCTTTCCTATTTCAATACTCGTTTCCCTTTCGTAATGATCATTGAATATACGATGTGCCAGCTGCACAAGAAAACAATAATGAGACTTCATGTTTGAAGAATGAGTTTTTTTAGTATGTACGGAGATATTCTTCGTATTGGCTAAAATTTAGAAATGTGAAAGCATTAATATGCATTGTACCAATAAGAGAACGTTTCTCTACATATCATTATTGGCTTTGTATTGATAATCTATATTTTTGCAAGCGACAACAAATGTTCAAGAAATATAGAGATTGGATTATAATGTTTTTATTATTTTTTTAAAGATGGAATATATCAGTGTATTTTCATTGTACTATAACGAAAGGGTGTAAGATCAAAGGGAGATAACCCGAACTGTACATACCGTTATTTATTAAATATCAATGCAAATTGTCATCACATTTCGAAATGAGACTCAACATTCCATTTGATAGTAATGTCACATGCCTAGAGAACTGCCGGGATAAAAAGAACAAGATATTTAATGATTAACAAAGAACAAATAAGTCCCTCATTCTTACAGCTGTTTTGTGATCTCGTCTGTTTTATGATAGATCTTTATTTTGAAACGACTGATTTCTTGAAACATGATAATTTCACTTTTTTCTTTGGATCGCTGGAGTGGGGTGTGGTTAAGGTTGTTCTGTTTAGAAGTGGAGTATATATTATTCCTCGTGTCCAGCCGTCTTTATGTCCATCACACAACCTTGAGAATGCAACTAGTCTCACATTGTTTATGGATTGCCGTGAAAAATGGTAAATATTATTACCATCGTCTGAAGATGCGCATATTGGTAACATACAGTGCGCTCTTAATTTTTGTAAGAGTTATAGCCCTTTATGGACTTGCGGCAGAATGCAGTGTAGGATAGAATCTTGTGAACGCAACTAATCTCGCAGTTTTTCTAAGGCTTGCTGTGAAAGTTACCACATATTATGGTTATCGTCTTACGATGCGCCTATTGACACATTCCAATGCTTCCGCAATTTTCTGTAAGAGTTATTGTTCTTTTTGATTTACAATTCAATGCAATATATGACAAAATCTTGTGATTGCAACTAGTATTGCAGTTTGCAATAGACTGCTGTGACACTTACTACATATTACGATAATCATTCTATATACACAGTTTGTAAGAGTTATTGCACTTTGTTTTTCCTTAAGTTAGGGTGGATGCAATATATGACAGAAACTTGTGAACTCAACTAGTCCTGCAGTTTTTGATGGATTTCTGTCATGCATAATATACATTATGATTATCATCTGAAGATGCGTATAATAACTAATCACTCTACTATCGCGAATATTGTAAGAATTATTGCCCTTTCTAACTTTAAAGGTGGTTGCCAGATATGACAATGTTTTGACTGCAGTTAGCCTTACAGTTACTTATGCATTGCTGAAATACTTGCTACAAATCCTACTCATCATATTAAGATTTGATTTTAGTCAGTCATCGTTCGTACATGATTTTTCTAATGAGTTAGTTTTCTTTTAACTTGGAGCTGGAGGAAATTAACCTCACGGTTGTTTACAGTTGATATTGTGCAAGAGACACAATTTCATCATGGGCGTAGGGTGAGATACGGAAGAGGCAATAGTATTTTCATGTGAACGAATTGCTTGCTCATCATTTAATTTTATTTTTATTATTTTTAATTAGAAGAGATTTCTCTCGAGGCGCGAGCTTAGATAATTGTTGAGGAAGTGCAAATTGCTATTGCATTTCGATATAAGACTCTACCTTTGTTTCAAAATGCCCCGGGCAATAGATATTTAATGATTAGCTAATAGCAAATAATGCCGTCACTTCTTGCGTTCTTGCAACGGTTACGTGTTCCAAATAGCTACGTCGTAAACCTTACACCTTTCTTTCATTTGATGTTTGTCTCCACAAGGCTGATGTCTTAAGCCATGACAATTCAGTGGCTGGCCGCGCGTGGGGAAGGGGTGGGGGTGGGGTTGGGAATTGCGTCCAGGCGTCAAGCGACTGGGGGCGCAGTCGGGAGCTTTTTCTTTTTTGCAGCTGAAATTTTCATAGTATTACACCCAAAAGATAGTGTAACGGGGGCAATTCTTCACAAAAGTTATATGGGGTGGGGGTGGAGATATAAATGACATAAACATTGTTCTTTGTAGCAAAGTAGGGGCCCCACTAAAGAACATTGCCCCCTGGGCCCATCAAACCATCGCGCCGCCACTGTGACAATTCCATACCAATATCCAGCTTTATTGAGATAGGCACTTGTTTCGTTATTTCCCCATTGTTGAATTTCAAAGAAAAGAGCAGATGAAGAGTGTAAAATATAATACAATATTAATCAATAATTTGATAAAACAGGAAACAAAGAAATACAATGAATATGAATTAATACAGGCAGAGACTATTAATATTTTTATCCTGGTACGTCCAGAGCTATAACAGTTACCGAAAAGTGTATTAATGAACCGGAATCGTTAGGATTTTATTTCCAGTATGTGTGGCATATTTACAATATAACATAACAATACTTTTTTCTGTGAACTTTGGGATTTATACGGTTTTATAAGTATTTGTATCATTTCACATCGATAGAAATTAAGCTTCATGTTTAACATACAGTAGTCTAAAGACGATAAACATTTCATTGATTCGGCGTCATAGAATTAAAGAGTTTAAAGGTCAGAAAATCACATAGAATGATATATGTATTGATTATTTAGCTTAACTTTAACAACAAAAACAAGAAACAGTGATTTATAATCATATGTTATCATTACTTGGAAAATTTTTGTGCTTAAACAGACAGAGAAGGAAAAGAGGATCAACAACGAAGATAGAGACAAAACTATCTGCAGTGGAACGTGACGAGTGGGCGAATGATCAAAGGGAAATAACTGATCCGCCCCTACAGAGTGGAATAACTGTCAGTGTAACTGTTATCACAATTGTAGTTAGGGTTCTGCCATTATTTGATAGCAATACCAAATCCCTAAAGAAATGCCGGTACAACAAACTTTTTGTGAATTAACCAATACCAAATAATGCCGTCAAATTATTGCATTCTTACAGGGTTCCTGTGTTCCAGACAGCTGCTATTTTTGCCAAGGCAAGTAGTTGCACCGGACTGTTTCAGTAATGGTTTAGATTGAGAAAATCGATGACTGTACACAAATAAAGATTTACCTGAAGGCATTTTATTCTTGGTATCAAAACTATTTTCCGTTTTTCAAATATAAGATAAACATTTGAAAAGGGTTCCTTTTGAGACGTTATCTGAATTTTCCATTCAGTCAACACATTTAGTTTGCAAGTGGAAATAAGCTTATCTAAAGATGTCCTCACACAGACAGAAAATATGTCTGTTATTTGTTTTTGTAGATACTGGAAGATACCAGACGATACCTGAACTGTAAAACATTTATACTTTCAGATTTTTTTGTGCAATCAACATCAACAATTTCTCGAGAAAAGATATTTTCCTTCCCTCAACCTTGGTTTGGAAAAAGTAAAACATCTGTTTAGTCAAAGTAACTCCTAGACAACATAAGACTTAATTTACATTTCCAATAAATCAACAAAAAAATGTAAAAGTAACATAAATATCAATGCAGTCCTCATAAATGAGATTATTACATTACCTCAAACATTCTAGTCTATCAGCGTTCTTGTAAAGCATTATTTTATCGTCATAATGAGTCAAACAAAGCATGGGGAAAAAAGAATAAACATTATTCAAATAATGAAACATACTAAATAGCTAATATTAAATACGTTGTAAACAAGGTGGATCAGCTCGCGTATAACCCGGGTCCAAATGCAAACAACATAGACCCTGATCTGCCGTCGCATAATGCGCCGGCAGATCAGGGACTATGTTGTTTGTTCTACTGATTAGTCCTTGCAAAGACCCAGATCTGATGGCTCATTATGCGACGGCATATCGGGGTATATGCAGTTTGCAGTTGATATTTACATATACACGAGTACATATAGTAGTATGCGTCCGTGTCAATGGAATGCAATATTTATTTATTTTTCTTACGATACGTCTTCTGTTTGTTGCGATTAGTAGTGCTCGTGAACCCTGCTATCAGCACTAATGAACCTCATCCTTCTTTATTCATCATTTCGTGGCCCTGGCTGGCCGAGTGGCCCAAGGCTCTCGCCTTTACAGATAGATCACTTACATCTCATCCGAAAGGGTTCGAGTCTCGGCTCGGCTAACGTGGGCATATGAGAAAGCTTGCCGGTAGCTCGGTGGTGGTTCTTCTCTGAGTTTTCCCAGGTTTTTCCTCAACCAAATGTACTGGCTGGCATGTATATAGCCTATCATGTGCTGAAAAATTACTCTAGATCCCCAAAACCAAACCAAACCAATGCATCAGGTAAACTGCATTATTAGGTCATTCGTGGGGTTGTACAATAAAAGCCAACTAATTGTGTACTCTCATTTGTCAACAATATTACATAGTTAACAATGGAGTGTTTAGTTTCTGATTGTCACAATCGATGTGTAATGATTTTCAGTTTCTTTTTATATTGTTATCCTGGATTTTTTAGTGGGTGGGGGCTGGGGGCTGGGGGGTTTAAAACCTGGAACACATTCGATCCAAATGCGATTTTACCTACTTGTAGAACGCGTCATAACACCGAAATGAGGTTGCTGCTTTAAACTTTCTACGTTTTATTAAAACTAAAATTTGGACAATTTTAAATCAAAGGACGTTCAGTGATGGAAAGACATAAATCAGCAATGATAACAATACAATTAACTTTTAATTACAGCGATTTTGTATCCGATAAATTGTGCTTCATCTTCATACCACAAATGCAATTGCTACAAATATTAAAACCGACAAAGACCATAAGTGATACTGTGCTAAGTAAAAGAGAAATATATATGATAGGTAAACATATTTCCCTCGGCATGTTTTATATTGATAACTTTGCTATCTATTTCTCTTAATTGGAGGAATAAACTGATTATGTGAATTAATTAATCTTCGCGGACATCACTTTCGCTCTTTTTTAAATTACATTTTAGAGGGTACCAAAATTTGCAAATGCAGAAGGATATTCTATTGACAGATGGATATTCTATTGACAGGAGGATATTCTATTGACAAATGGATATTCTATTGACAGATTGATATTCTATTGACAGATGGATCATTGGTCGTTGGGTCTTGAAATTCGTGATTTATAACAGCCACGAAATCCACGAAAATTGTATACCATGAAAAGTGACTTTACGATATGCAACTTTGGAATAGTCATTAATTAAATTACTTAGAACATTGAAACAAGGCGGAAAATGCTTTGATAGAGGAATACAAAATGAAAAACGCAGGAAAAATAATTCACTCTCGACTCTATGAAAATTTATGATTCAACAAGCAAGAAAAATAAATGACTTCCTTGATCATTCCGGATTGTGTAATCGACTTCTGATTCAGAAGGTTCAACCAGCAATGTTGTCTAGATAAACTACAGGAAAAGCTGCATGCTTTTCTTAACATATGCTCAGCGTTAACGAAACTCTTTCTTCAGCTAGATGCCTTCTCACTTACTGTACTTCTGTGTTGTACAGGTTTACGAATTTTGAGATGATGAAAATATTACCAGGTACGTACCAATTAATACAGACATCAGTAAATTATACAGATAGTATAACATATAATCAGAGTAATTCTTCAGTTTTGTGCGCAAAAAAATTTTGGGCCGATTGCCATGTTTGCATCCCAATTAGTATTTTCGAAATACCATAGCATTTCTACTTCATTTCCGCTTCAAAAATATGCACACATTCAGTTATATTTCTCTATGCCTGCACATTTACAGGACCTGGCTTCATATCATGCCTCTGGTGCAGGAGAACATGCACAATTAATTTAATACTAAAATTTTAATTAATAATGGCAATATTTGTACATACGTACTTTAATGATATTTGAAGTAAATAGAAAGATAATTCAATGGAAATGGCACATATTTTTGGAATTTTATTTACATGTGTAATCATCATACTTTTGTTTGAAGGTACCGTCTATACTCGCGTAACCGATACCAGCTGCAAACTGCATAGACCCAGATCTGCCGTCGCATAATGCGCCGGCAGATCTGGGTCTATGCAGTTTGTAAGGACTAATCAGTAGAAGAAACAAGATAGACCCTGATCTGCCGGCGCATTATGCGACGGCAGATCAGGATCTAGGTTGTTAGCATTTGGAACCGGTTTATAGGCGAGTATATACGGTATACATATTTTATTATTCAACGAACTTGTTTTTATAAAAACTTAATATAAAGTACATTCAACTACCTGCTGATTCTCAAAGCGGTGTACAGTGTTCTAAGAATCGCATCCGAATCTCTTCAGGGCAAGTGATACCATTTTGTCACTGTTAGTACATAAGGACACAGACAAAGCCATCAAAATACATTTCAGTTACAATACGTATTAACAGAATAATATTTCTGGCAAAATGCCTGTGGGTTAATGTGTGAACTTAAGTATTTTGAGTAAAAACTAACATCTCTCTTCTTGTATTCGCTTTTACATGGTATTCTCTTGTCTGTTGTGTAGCCATACAATTAGAGAGAATCTGGGGGGGGGGGGGGGGGGTTTAAAGGGAAAATTCGTACAATCACACAAGAGTAATTGTAGTGTCCGTATCATTCAACACTCGTATTGTGTGACTTGTAATCAATTCGAGCATTGCTATAATCTTGACATTGTCAGGAAGGTGATAAGAAAATTAAATCGTTTAGCATTAGACACATATTTATGTGGATTTTGAAAACTGTCAGATTGAATCTCACTATTGGCACATAGTATCGGTGACTTTTACAAGCGCACTTGAAATACATAGCGAAATTATAAATACAATTATTTAATATATTGTTACGATTTCTATCTCAAACTATCCTTCAATGATGCTTACAATCTTCACTATGTTCCTATTTTTTTAAAATTTAAAAAAACTTTATTTAATTTTCATCTCACTGGGATGCGGTAAGTATAATTCAGTTTCCAGATAATGGCTGAATACTAATAACCATCTTTCAATACTCTTCTTTGCGGAGAGCTACCGGTAGTATTCAGTGTTGGAAAATAGTTTTAGCTTGCTCAGGTACCGTAAGGTAGGACTGCAGAAGTCATGCCGTATTTCGCATTATTCTAACCTGCAGTTTAAAATTCACAAACAATGAGAAAACCATGTACAAACTTACTTCGGGGTGGGGATCGATTTTAGCACTGTGTTTACTAAGTAGACACGTAACGGAAGACCTTCACAATCAATGTTCATTAACCCCAAAAATCACTATCGAAACTACTTTGTTAATAGCTGTCGGCTTCACCAATCAAACTACTTGTTATACACTGATGAAAATATATAAGACGACGTGCAATGTTTATTATACCGCGATCTTAACACTTGTACTACGATACCCCACGTTTTTGTATTCAAACTTGGTCCACGCACATTTAGACCGTGTTCACAAGTAATAGAAACATATTGAGATAGAGGGTTCCTGATTTGCTAAATCTGGCTCCATCTTTATAAATGTGGTCGGGGCATATTTGATCAATTTGTCAACTGAACAGCGATATTCTTCTTCTGAACGCTGCTGGCGTGCCGTAAATATTTTTCGATTGTTTGCCGCCTTAGAGAGCAGCTATTTTAGAGGTCATTGCGGTAATGGGTGACATTGATTTTTGTGGAGCTTTCCTTTTGCAGTCGTAACTGCTCATATATCAATGAAATTCGTCGGATATTGACTCTTAACAAACAATCAAGGAGACTTCAGGAGTTATTACCAGTTTCGAGCTTCTGTTCTTTTCACATCCGAGCTTGCACCATTTGGGCTGAGTTTTAGCACAGGATATTTGAGACGAACATTATTAAAACTGATTTGTATTCGTCGATTCGGTTTTGACATCACATGTGAATTCCGTTGTAACATACAAACAAACCTTGAAAATACTGTTGTGGAAACTTCGTGG